>JAPDOI010000193.1:0-661830 GCA_029168955.1 Aplectana chamaeleonis
AACGATGAGCCAGCTTCGCCGACCCCTCCGCTTAGCACTCTCTACGTAGTATTCGTTCGGCTTCGCCGAAAAATGAGCCGGCTTCGCCGGCCTTCCTTCTCTACCTAGCATTCGTTCGGCTCCGCCGAACGATGGGCCAACTTCGCCGACCCCACTCTATCTACGTAGTATTTGTTCGGCTTCGCCGAACGATGGGCCAGCTTCGCCGGCCACCCTCCGCTTAGTACTCGTTTGATTTCGCCAAACGAAGGGCAGGCTTCGCCGGCCGCCCTCCGCCTAGTGTTCGTTCGGCTTCGCTAAACGATGGGCCGGCTTCGCCGACCCCCCTCCCTCTACGTAGTATTCGTTCGGCTTTGCCGAACGAGCGCCGAATATTTCGCCGGCCTTCCTCACTCTACATAGTATTCGTTCGGCTCCGCCGAACGATGAGACCAACTTCGCCGACCCCCTCTCTCTACGTAGTATTCGTTCGGCTTCGCCGAACGATGGGCCAATTTCGCCGACCTCCTCTCTCTACATAGTATTCGTTCGGCTCCGCCGAACGATGAGCCAACTTCGCCGGCGTTCCTCTGTACGTAGTATTCGTTCGGCTTCGCCGAACGACAGAGCCGGCTTCGCCGACCCTTCTCTCTCTACGTAGTATTCGTTCGGCTTCGCCGAACGATGAACCAACTTCGCCGGCCTTCTCTCTCTACGTTGTATTCGTTCGGCTTCGCCAAACGAAGGCTTCGCCGGCCACCCTCCGCTTAGTACTGGTTCGACTTCGCCGAACGAAGGGCCGGCTTCGCCGACCCTCCATAGCACTCTCTACCTAGTATTCGTTCGGCTTCGCCGAACGATGGAGCCAGCTTCGCCGGCTACCCTCTCTACCTTAGTATTCGTTCCGGCTTCGCCGAACGATGGGCCGGCTTCGCCGGCCGCCCTCTCTACGTTGTATTCGTTCGGCTTCGCCAAACGATGAGCCAGCTTCGCCGACCCCCTCCGCTTAGCACTCTCTACGTAGTATTCGTTCGGCTACGCCGAAAAACGAGCCGAGCTTCGCCGACCCTTCCTCTCTCTACCTAGTATTTGTTTCGGCTTCTCCGAAAGATGGGCCAGCTTCGCCGGCTACCCTCCAGCTTAGTACTCGTTCGACTTCGCCGAACGAAGGGCCGGCTTCGCCGGCCGCCCTCCGCTTAGTGCTCGTTCGGCTTCGCCAAACGATGAGCCGGCTTCGCCGACCCCCTCCGCTTAGCACTCTCTATGTAGTATTCGTTCGGCTACGCCGAACGATGGAGCCAACTTCGCCGGCGCTTCCTCACTCTACATAGTATTCGTTCGGCTCCGCCGAACGATGGAGCCAACTTCGCCGGCCTTCTCTCTACGTAGTATTCGTTCGGCTTCGCCGAACGATGAGCCAGCTTCGCCGACCCTCCTCTCTACATAGTATTCGTTCGGCTCCGCCGAACGATGAGCCAACTTCGCCGGCGTTCCTCTCTGTACGTAGTATTCGTTCGGATTCGCCGAACGACGGGCCGGCTTCGCCGACCCTTCTCTCTCTACGTAGTATTCGTTCGGCTTCGCCGAACGATGGGCCGGCTTCGCCGGCCTTCCTCTCTCTACGTTGTATTCGTTCGGCTTCGCCAAACGAAGGGCCGGCTTCGCCGGCCACCCTCCGCTTAGTACTGGTTCGACTTCGCCGAACGAAGGGCCGGCTTCGCCGACCCCCCTCCACTTAGCACTCTGTACGTAGTTTTCGTTCGGCTTCGCCGAACGACGGGCCGGCTTCGCCGACCCTTCTCTCTCTACGTAGTATTCGTTCGGATTCGCCGAACGATGGGCCGGCTTCGCCGGCCTTCCTCTCTCTACGTTGTATTCGTTCGGTTTCGCCAAACGAAGGGCCGGCTTCGCCGGCCACCCTCCGCTTAGTACTGGTTCGACTTCGCCGAACGAAGGGCCGGCTTCGCCGGCCTTCCTTTCTCTACCTAGTATTCGTTCGGCGCCGCCGAAAGATGGGCCGGCTCCGCCGGCTACCCTCCGCTTAGTACTCGTTCGACTTCGCCGAACGAAGGGCCGGCTTCGCCGGCCGCCCTCCGCTTAGTGCTCGTTCGGCTTCGCCAAACGATGAGCCGGCTTCGCCGACCCCCCTCCGCTTAGCACTCTCTACGTAGTATTCGTTCGGCTACGCCGAAAAATGGGCCGGCTTCGCCGGCCTTCCTTTCTCTACCTAGTATTCGTTCGGCTCCGCCGAACGTTGGGCCGACTTCGCCGACCCCCCCCCTCTATCTACGTAGTATTTGTTCGGCTTCTCCGAATGATGGGCCGGCTTCGCCGGCTACCCTCCTCTTAGTACTCGTTCGACTTCGCCGAACGAAGGGCCGGCTTCGCCGGCCGCCCTCCGCTTAGTGCTCGTTCGGCTTCGCCAAACGATAAGCCAGCTTCGCCGACCCCTTCCGCTTAGCACTCTCTATGTAGTATTCGTTCGGCTACGCCGAACGATGGAGCCGACTTCGCCGGCCTTCCTCACTCTACATAGTATTCGTTCGGCTCCGCCGAACGATGAGCCAACTTCGCCGACCCCCTCTCTCTACGTAGTATTCGTTCGGCTTCGCCGAACGATGGGCCAATTTCGCCGACCCTCCTCTCTCTACATAGTATCTCGTTCGGCTCCGCCGAACGATGAGCCAACTTCGCCGGCGTTCCTCTCTGTACGTAGTATTCGTTCGGCTTCGCCGAACGACGGGCCAACTTCGCCGACCCTTCTCTCTCTACGTAGTATTCGTTCGGCTTCGCCGAACGATGAGCCAACTTCGCCGGCCCTCCTCTCTACGTTGTATTTCGTTCGGCTTCGCCAAACGAAGGGCCGGCTTCGCCGGCCACCCTCCGCTTAGTACTGGTTCGACTTCGCCGAACGAAGGGCCGGCTTCGCCGACCCCCTCCATAGCACTCTGTACGTAGTTTTCGTTCGGCTTCGCCGAACGACGAGCCCTTCGCCGACCCTTCTCTCTCTACGTAGTATTCGTTCGGCTTCGCCGAACGATGAGCCAACTTCGCCGGCCTTCCTCTCTACGTTGTATTCGTTCGGCTTCGCCAAACGAAGGGCCGGCTTCGCCGGCCACCCCTCCACTTAGTACTCGTTCGACTTCGCCGAACGAAGGGCCGGCTTCGCCGGCCGCCCTCCGCTTAGTGCTCGTTCGGCTTCGCCAAACGATGAGCCGGCTTCGCCGACCCCCTCCGCTTAGCACTCTCTACGTAGTATTCGTTCGGCTCCGCCGAACGATGGGCCAACTTCGCCGGCGTTCCTTTCTCTACCTAGTATTCGTTCGGCTCCGCCGAACGATGACCGACTTCGCCGACCCCTCTATCTACGTAGTATTTGTTCGGCTTCTCCGAATGATGGGCCGGCTTCGCCGGCTACCCTCCTCTTAGTACTCGTTCGACTTCGCCGAACGAAGGGCCGCTTCGCCGGCCGCCCTCCGCTTAGTGCTCGTTCGGCTTCGCCAAACGATGAGCCGGCTTCGCCGACCCCCTTCCGCTTAGCACTCTCTATGTAGTATTCGTTCGGCTACGCCGAACGATGGAGCCGACTTCGCCGGCCTTCCTCACTCTACATAGTATTCGTTCGGCTCCGCCGAACGATGAGCCAGCTTCGCCGACCCCCCTCTCTCTACGTAGTATTCGTTCGGCTTCGCCGAACGATGGAGCCGGTTTCGCCGACCCTCCTCTCTCTACATAGTATTCGTTCGGCTCCGCCGAACGATGGGCCGGCTTCGCCGGCGTTCCTCTCTGTACGTAGTATTCGTTCGGCTTCGCCGAACGACGGGCCGGCTTCGCCGGCCCTTCTCTCTCTACGTAGTATTCGTTCGGCCTCGCCGAACGATGAGCCAACTTCGCCGGCCCTCCTCTCTACGTTGTATTCGTTCGGCTTCGCCGAACGAAGGGCCGGCTTCGCCGGCCGCCCTCCGCTTAGTACTCGTTCGACTTCGCCGAACGAAGGGCCGGCTTCGCCGACCCCCTCCACTTAGCACTCTGTACGTAGTTTTCGTTCGGCTTCGCCGAACGACGGGCCAACTTCGCCGACCCTTCTCTCTACGTAGTATTCGTTCGGCTTCGCCGAACGATGGAGCCAGCTTCGCCGGCCTTCCTCTCTCTACGTTGTATTCGTTCGGCTTCGCCAAACGAAGGGCCGGCTTCGCCGGCCACCCTCCGCTTAGTACTGGTTCGACTTCGCCGAACGAAGGGCCGGCTTCGCCGGCCTTCCTTTCTCTACCTAGTATTCGTTCGGCGCCGCCGAACGATGGGCCAGCTCCGCCGGCTACCCTCCGCTTAGTACTGGCTCGACTTGGCCGAACGAAGGGCCGGCTTCGCCGGCCGCCCTCCGCTTAGTGTTCGTTCGGCTTCGCCAAACGATGAGCCGGCTTCGCCGACCCCCTCCGCTTAGCACTCTCTACGTAGTATTCGTTCGGCTACGCCGAAAAATGGGCCGGCTTCGCCGGCCTTCCTTTCTCTACCTAGTATTCGTTCGGCTCCGCCGAACGATGGGCCGACTTCGCCGACCCCCCCCTCTATCTACGTAGTATTTGTTCGGCTTCTCCGAATGATGGGCCGGCTTCGCCGGCTACCCTCCGCTTAGTACTCGTTCGACTTCGCCGAACGAAGGGCCGGCTTCGCCGGCCGCCCTCCGCTTAGTGCTCGTTCGGCTTCGCCAAACGATAAGCCGGCTTCGCCGACCCCCTTCCGCTTAGCACTCTCTATGTAGTATTCGTTCGGCTACGCCGAACGATGGGCCGACTTCGCCGGCCTTCCTCACTCTACCTAGTATTCGTTCGGCTCCGCCGAACGATGGGCCGGCTTCGCCGGCCTTCCTCACTCTACCTAGTATTCGTTCGGCTCCGCCAAACGATGGGCCGGCTTCGCCGGCGTTCCCCTCTCTACGTAGTATTCGTTCGGCTTCGCCGGCCCTCCTCTCTCTACGTTGTTTTCGTTCGGCTTCGCCAAACGAAGGGCCGGCTTCGCCGGCCACCCTCCGCTTAGTACTGGTTCGACTTCGCCGAACGAAGGGCCGGCTTCGCCGACCCCCCTCCACTTAGCACTCTGTACGTAGTTTTCGTTCGGCTTCGCCGAACGACGGGCCGGCTTCGCCGACCCTTCTCTCTCTACGTAGTATTCGTTCGGCTTCGCCGAACGATGGGCCGGCTTCGCCGGCCTTCCTCTCTACGTTGTATTCGTTCGGCTTCGCCAAACGAAGGCCGGCTTCGCCGGCCACCCTCCGCTTAGTACTCGTTCGACTTCGCCGAACGAAGGGCCGCTTCGCCGGCCGCCCTCCGCTTAGTGCTCGTTCGGCTTCGCCAAACGATGAGCTGGCTTCGCCGACCCCCCTCCGCTTAGCACTCTCTACGTAGTATTAGTTCGGCTCCGCCGGACGGTGGGACGGCGTCGCCGGCGTTCCTTTCTCTACCTAGTATTCGTTTGGCTCCCCCGAACGATGGACCGACTTCGCCGACCCCCTCTATCTACGTAGTATTTGTTCGGCTTTTCCGAATGATGGGCCGGCTTCGCCGGCTACCCTCCTCTTAGTACTCGTTCGACTTCGCCGAACGAAGGGCCGGCTTCGCCGGCCGCCCTCCGCTCAGTGCTCGTTCGGCTTCGCCAAACGATGAGCCGGCTTCGCCGACCCCCTTCCGCTTAGCACTCTCTACGTAGTATTCGTTCGGCTACGCCGAACGATGGGCCGACTTCGCCGGCCTTCCTCACTCTACATAGTATTCGTTCGGCTCCGCCGAACGATGGGCCGGCTTCGCCGACCCCCCTCTCTCTACGTAGTATTCGTTCGGCTTCGCCGAACGATGGGCCGAATTTCGCCGACCCTCCTCTCTCTACATAGTATTCGTTCGGCTCCGCCAGGCTGCGATGAGCCAGCTTCGCCGGCGTTCCTCTCTGTACGTAGTATTCGTTCGGCTTCGCCGAACGACGGGCCGGCTTCGCCGACCCTTCTCTCTCTACGTAGTATTCGTTCGGCTTCGCCGAACGATGGGCCGGCTTCGCCGGCCTTCCTCTCTCTACGTTGTATTCGTTCGGCTTCGCCAAACGAAGGGCCGGCTTCGCCGGCCACCCTCCGCTTAGTACCGTTCGACTTCGCCGAACGAATGGGCCGGCTTCGCCGGCCTTCCCTCTACCTAGTATTCGTAGCACGCCGGCTACCCTCCGTAGTACTCGTTCGCTTCGCCGAACGAAGGGCCGCTTCGCCGGCCGCCCTCCGCTTAGTGCTCGTTCGGCTTCGCCGAACGATGAGCCGGCTTCGCCGACCCCTCCGCTTAGCACTCTCTACGTAGTATTCGTTCGGCTTCGCCGAACGATGGGCCGGCTTCGCCGGCCTTCCTCTCTCTACGTTGTATTCGTTCGGCTTCGCCAAACGAAGGGCCGACTTCGCCGACCCCCCCCTCTATCTACGTAGTATTTGTTCGGCTTCTCCGAATGATGGGCCGGCTTCGCCGGCTACCCTCCGCTTAGTACTCGTTCGACTTCGCCGAACGAAGGGCCGGCTTCGCCGGCCGCCCTCCGCTTAGTGCTCGTTCGGCTTCGCCAAACGATAAGCCGGCTTCGCCGACCCCCTTCCGCTTAGCACTCTCTATGTAGTATTCGTTCGGCTACGCCGAACGATGGGCCGACTTCGCCGGCCTTCCTCACTCTACCTAGTATTCGTTCGGCTCCGCCGAACGATGGGCCAACTTCGCCGACCCCCTCTCTACGTAGTACTCGTTCGGCTTAGCCGAACGATGGGCCGGCTTCGCCGACCCCCCTCTACTTAGTATTCGCTCGGCTCCGCCGAACGATGAGCCGGCTTCGCCGGCCTTCCTCTCTGTACGTAGTATTCGTTCGGCTCCGCCGAACGATGGGCCGGCTTTGACGACCCCCCTCTCTCTACGTAGTATTCGTTCGGCTTCGCCGAACGATGGGCCGGCTTCGCCGGCCTTCCTCTCTCTACGTTGTATTCGTTCGGCTTCGCCGAACGATGGGCCGGCTTCGCCGGCCACCCTCCGCTTAGTACTGGTTCGACTTCGCCGAACGAAGGGCCGGCTTCGCCGACCCCTCCACTTAGCACTCTCTACGTAGTATTCGTTCGGCTTCGCCGAACGATGGGCCAACTTCGCCGACCCTTCTCTCTCTACGTAGTATTCGTTCGGCTTCGCCGAACGATGGGCCAACTTCGCCGGCCTTCCTCTCTACGTTGTATTCGTTCGGCTTCGCCAAACGAAGGAGCCAGCTTCGCCGGCCACCCTCTCTACGTAGTATTCGTTCGGCTTCGCCGAACGATGGGCCGGCTTCGCCGGCCTCCTCTCTCTACCTAGTATTCGTTCGGCTCCGCCGAACGATGGGCCAGCTTCGCCGGCCGTTCCTCCGCTTACGTAGTATTCGTTCGGCTTCGCCGAACGTTGGGACGGCTTCGCCGGCCCCCCTCTCTCTACGTAGTATTCGTTCGGCTTCGCCGAACGATTAGCCGGCTTCGCCGGCCTTCCTTACTCTGCCTAGTATTCGTTCGGCTCCGCCGAACGATGGGCCGAGTTCGCCGACCCCCCCCCTCTATCTACGTAGTATTTGTTCGGCTTCTCCGAATGATGGGCCGGCTTCGCCGGCTACCCTCCGCTTAGTACTCGTTCGAATTCGCCGAACGAAGGGCCGCTTCGCCGGCCGCCCTCCGCTTAGTGCTCGTTCGGCTTCGCCAAACGATAAGCCGGCTTCGCCGACCCCTTCCGCTTAGCACTCTCTACTTAGGATTTGTTCGGCTCCGCCGAACGATGGGCCGGCTTCGCCGGCCTTCCTCATTCTACCTAGTATTTGTTCGGCTTCGCCGAACGATGGGCCGGCTTCGCCTACCCCCCTCTCTCTGCATAGGATTCGTTCGGCTCCGCCGAACGATGGGCCGGCTTCGCCGGTTTTTCTCTCTCTACGTAGTATTCGTTCGGCTTCGCCGAAAGATGGGCCGGCTTCGCCGACCCCCTCTCTCTACATAGTATTCGTTCGGCTCCGCCGAACGATGGGCCGGCTTCGCCGACCCTCTCTCTACGTAGTATTCGTTCGGCTTCGCCGAACGATGAGCCAACTTCGCCGACCCCCCTCTCTCTACGTAGTATTCGTTCGGCTTCGCCGAACGATGGGCCCTTCGCCGGCCACCCTTCTCTCTATGTAGTATTCGTTCGGCCCCACCGCACGATGGGCCCGCTTCGCCGACCCCCCTCTCTCTACGTAGTACTCGTTCGACTTCGCCGAACGAAGGGCCGGTCCGCTTAGTACTCGTTCGACTTCGCCGAACGAAGGGCCGGCTTCGCCGGCCGCCCTCCGCTTAGTACTCGTTCGACTTCGCCGAACGAAGGGCCAGCTTCGCCGACCCCCTCCGCTTAGCACTCTCTCCGTAGTATTCGTTCGGCTTCGCCGAACGATGGGCCGGCTTCGCCGGCCTTCCTCCCTCTACCTAGTATTCGTTCGGCTCCGCCAAACGATGGGCCGGCTTCGCCGACCCCCCTTTCTCTACGTAGTACTCGTTCGGCTTCGCCGTACGATGGGCCGGCTTCGCCGACCCCCCTCTCTCTACATAGTATTCGTTCGGATCCGCCGAACGATGGGCCGGCTTCGCCGGCCACCCTCCGCTTAGAACTCGTTCGGCTCCGCCAAACGATGGGCCGGCTTCGCCGACCCCCTCCGCTTAGCACTCTCTACGTAGTATTCGTTCGGCTACGCCGAACGATGGGCCAACTTCGCCGGCCTTCCTCTCTCTACGTAGTATTCGTTCGGCTCCGCCGAACGATGGGCCGGCTTCGCCGACCCCCCTCTCTCTACGTAGTATTCGTTCGGCTTCGCCGAACGATGGGCCGGTTTCGCCGGCCCTCCTCTCTCTACATAGTATTCGTTCGGCTCCGCCGAACGATGGGCCGACTTCGCCGGCCTTCCTTTCTCTACCTAGTATTCGTTCGGCTCCGCCGAACGCCGGGCCGGCTTCGCCGACCCTTCTCTCTCTACGTAGTATTCGTTCGGCTCCGCCGAACGATGGGCCGGCTTCGCCGGCCCTTCTCTCTTTACGTAGTATTCGTTTGGCTTCGCCAAACGATGGGCCGGCTCCGCCGGCTACCCTCCGCTTAGTACTCGTTCGACTTCGTCGAATGAAGGGCCGGCTTCGCCGACCACCCTCCGCTTAGCACTCTACCTAGTATTCGTTCGGCTCCGCCGAACGACGGGCCGGCTTCGCCGACCCTTCTCTCTCTACGTAGTATTCGTTCGGCTTCGCCGAACGATCGGCCGGCTTCGCCGACCCCCCTCTCTCTACGGAGTATTCGTTCGGCTTCGCCGAACGATGGGCCGGCTTCGCCGGCATTTCTTCCTCTACCTAGTATTCGTTCGGCTTCGCCAAACGATGGGCCGGTTTCGCCGGCCTTCCTCTCTCTACGTAGTACTCGTTCGACTTCGCCGAACGATGGGCCGGCTTCGCCGGCTACCCTCCGCTTAGTACTCGTTCGACTTCGCCGAACGAAGGGCCGGCTCCGCCGGCCGCCCTTCGCTTAGTGTTCGTTCGGCTTCGCCAAACGATGAGCCGGCTTCGCCGACCCCCTCCGCTTAGCACTCTCTACGTAGTATTCGTTCGGCTACGCCGAACGATGGAGCCGGCTTCGCCGGCCTTCCTCACTCTACCTAGTATTCGTTCGGCTCCGCCGAACGATGGAGCCAACTTCGCCGACCCCCTCTATCTACGTAGTATTTGTTCGGCTTCGCCGAATGATGGGCCGGCTTCGCCGGCTACCCTCCTACTTGGTACTCGTTCGACTTCGCCGAACGAAGGGCCGGCTTCGCCGGCCGCCCTCCGCATAGTGTTCGTTCGGCTCCGCCAAACGATAAGCCGGCTTCGCCGACCCCTTCCGCTTAGCACTCTCTATGTAGTATTCGTTCGGCTACGCCGAACGATGGGCCGACTTCGCCGGCCTTCCTCACTCTACATAGTATTCGTTCGGCTCCGCCGAACGATGAGCCAGCTTCGCCGACCCCTCTCTCTACGTAGTATTCGTTCGGCTTCGCCGAACGATGGGCCGGCTTCGCCGACCCTCCTCTCTACATAGTATTCGTTCGGCTTCGCCGAACGATGGGCCGGCTTCGCCGGCGTTCCTCTCTACGTAGTATTCGTTCGGCTTCGCCGAACGATGGGCCGGCTTCGCCGACCCCCTCCTTAGCACTCTCTACGTAGTATTCGTTCGGCTTCGCCGAACGATGGGCCAGCTTCGCCGGCCTTCCTCTCTCTACGTAGTATTCGTTCGGCTTCGCCGAACGATGAGCCGGCTTCGCCGACCCTCCGCTTCTCTACGTAGTATTCGTTCGGCTCTGCCGAACGATGGGCCGGCTTCGCCGGCCTTCCTCTCTCTACGTAGTATTCGTTCGGCTTCGCCGAACGAAGGGCCGGCTTCGCCGACCTTCCTCTGTACGTAGTATTCGTTCGCCTTCGCCGAACGTTCGGCCGGCCTCGCCGGCTCCCCTCCGCTTACTCCTCGTTCGACTTCGCCGAACGAAGGGCCGGCTTCGCCGGCCGCCCTCCGCTTAGTGCTCGTTCGGCTTCGCCAAACGATGAGCCGGCTTCGCCGACCCCCTTCCGCTTAGCACTCTCTACGCAGTATTTGTTCGGCTACGCCGAACGATGAGCCAGCTTCGCCGGCCTTCCTCTCTCTACCTAGTATTCGTTCGGCTCCGCCGAACGAGCGACCGGCTTCGCCGGCCCCTCTCTCTACGTAGTATTCGTTCGGCTTCGCCGAACGATGGGCCGGCTTCGCCGGCCACCCTCCTCTACGTAGTATTCGTTCGGCTTCGCCGAACGATGGGCCGGCTTCGCCGGCGTTCCTCTCTGTACGTAGTATTCGTTCGGCTTCGCCGAACGATGGGCCGGCTTCGCCGACCCTTCTCTCTCTACGTAGTATTCGTTCGGCTTCGCCGAACGATGGGCCGGCTTCGCCGGCCTTCCTCTCTCTACGTTGTATTCGTTCGGCTTCGCCAAACGATGAGCCGGCTTCGCCGACCCTTCTCTCTCTACGTAGTATTCGTTCGGCTTCGCCGAACGATGGGCCGGCTTCGCCGACCCCTTCCTCTCTACATAGTATTCGTTCGGCTCCGCCGAACGATGGGCCGGCTTCGCCGACCCCCCTCCGCTTAGCACTCTACGTAGTATTTGTTTGGCTTCGCCAAACTATGGGCCGGTTTCGCTGGCCTTCCTCTCTCTACGTAGTACTCGTTCGACTTCGCCAAACTATGGGCCGGTTTCGCCGGCCTTCCTCTCTCTACGTAGTACTCGTTCGACTTCGCCGAACAAAGGGCCAGCTTTGCCGGCCTTCGCTCTCTACCTAGTATTCGTTCGGCTTCGCCGAACGATGGGCCGGCTTCGCCGACCCCTCCGCTTAGCACAGTATTCGTTCGGCTCCGCCGAACGATGGGCCAACTTCGCCGGCGTTCCTCCCTCTACGTAGTATTCGTTTGGCTCCGCCGAACGATGGGCCGGCTTCGCCGGTTTTTCTCTCTCTATGTAGTATTCGTTCGGCTTCTCCGAACGATGGGCCGGTTTCGTCGGCCTTCCTCCCTCTCCTAGTATTCGTTCGGCTCCGCCGAACGATGGGCCGGCTTCGCCGACCCCCTCTCTCTACATAAGATTTGTTCGGCTCCGCCGAACGATGGGCCGGCTTCGCCGGCTACCCTCCGCTTAATACTCGCTCGACTTCGCCAAACGAAGGGCCGGCTTCGCCGGCCGCCCTCCGCTTAATACTCGTTCGACTTCGCCAAACGATAAGCCGGCTTCGCCGACCCCCTCCGCTTAGCACTCTCTACGTAGTATTCGTTCGGCTACGCCGAACGATGAGCCGACTTCGCCGGCCTTCCTCACTCTACATAGTATTCGTTCGGCTCCGCCGAACGATGAGCCGGCTTCGCCGACCCCCTCTCTCTACGTAGTATTCGTTCGGCTTCGCCGAACGATGACCGGCTTCGCCGACCCTCCTCTCTCTACATAGTATTCGTTCGGCTCCGCCGAACGATGAGCCAACTTCGCCGGCGTTCCTCTCTACGTAGTATTCGTTCGGCTTCGCCGAACGACGGGCCAACTTCGCCGACCCTTCTCTCTCTACGTAGTATTCGTTCGGCTTCGCCGAACGATGAGCCAGCTTCGCCGGCCTTCCTCTCTCTACGTTGTATTCGTTCGGCTTCGCCGAACGATGGGCCGGCTTCGCCGGCCACCCTCCGCTTAGTACTGGTTCGACTTCGCCGAACGATGGGCCGGCTTCGCCGACCCCCTCCACTTAGCACTCTGTACGTAGTTTTCGTTCGGCTTCGCCGAACGATGGGCCAGCTTCGCCGACCCTTCTCTCTACGTAGTATTCACTCGGCTCCGCCGAGCGATGGGCCTGCTTCGCCGGCGTTCCTCTCTCTACGTAGTATTCGTTCGGCTTCGCCGAACGATGGGCCGGCTTCGCCGGCCACCCTCCGCTTAGTACTGGTTCGACTTCGCCGAACGAAGGGCCGGCTTCGCCGGCCTTCCTTTCTCTACCTAGTATTCGTTCGGCGCCGCCGAACGATGGGCCGGCTCCGCCGGCTACCCTCCGCTTAGTACTCGTTCGACTTCGCCGAACGAAGGGCCGGCTTCGCCGGCCGCCCTCCGCTTAGTGCTCGTTCGGCTTCGCCAAACGATGAGCCGGCTTCGCCGACCCCCCTCCGCTTAGCACTCTCTACGTAGTATTCGTTCGGCTACGCCGAAAAATGGGCCGGCTTCGCCGGCCTTCCTTTCTCTACCTAGTATTCGTTCGGCTCCGCCGAACGATGGGCCGACTTCGCCGACCCCCCCCTCTATCTACGTAGTATTTGTTCGGCTTCTCCGAATGATGGGCCGGCTTCGCCGGCTACCCTCCGCTTAGTACTCGTTCGACTTCGCCGAACGAAGGGCCGGCTTCGCCGGCCGCCCTCCGCTTAGTGCTCGTTCGGCTTCGCCAAACGATGAGCCGGCTTCGCCGACCCCCTTCCGCTTAGCACTCTCTACGTAGTATTCGTTCGGCTACGCCGAACGATGGGCCGACTTCGCCGGCCTTCCTCACTCTACATAGTATTCGTTCGGCTCCGCCGAACGATGGGCCGGCTTCGCCGACCCCCCTCTCTCTACGTAGTATTCGTTCGGCTTCGCCGAACGATGGGCCGGTTTCGCCGACCCTCCTCTCTCTACATAGTATTCGTTCGGCTCCGCCGAACGATGAGCCAACTTCGCCGGCGTTCCTCTCTGTACGTAGTATTCGTTCGGCTTCGCCGAACGACGGGCCAACTTCGCCGACCCTTCTCTCTCTACGTAGTATTCGTTCGGCTTCGCCGAACGATGAGCCAGCTTCGCCGGCCTTCTCTCTACGTTGTATTCGTTCGGCTTCGCCAAACGAAGGGCCGGCTTCGCCGGCCACCCTCCGCTTAGTACTGGTTCGACTTCGCCGAACGAAGGGCCGGCTTCGCCGACCCCCTCCGCTTAGCACTCTGTACGTAGTATTCGTTCGGCTTCGCCGAACGACGGGCCGGCTTCGCCGACCCATCTCTCTCTACGTAGTATTGGTTCGGCTTCGCCGGACGATGGGCCGGCTTCGCCGGGCTTCCTCTCTCTACGTTGTATTCGTTCGGCTTCGCCAAACGAAGGGCCGACTTCGCCGACCTCCGCTTAGCACTCTACGTAGTATTCGTTCGGCTTCGCCGAAAAACGCCGACCGATGGGCCGGCTTCGCCGGCCTTCCTCTCTCTACGTAGTATTCGTTCGGCTCCGCCAAACGATGGGCCGGCTCCGCCGGCCTCCCTCCGCTTAGTACTCGTTCGACTTCGCCGAACGAAGGGCCGGCTTCGCCGGCCGCCCTCCGCTTAGTGCTCGTTCGGCTTCGCCAAACGATGAGCCGGCTTCGCCGACCCCCCTCCGCTTAGCACTCTCTACGTAGTATTCGTTCGGACTCGCCGAACGATGAGCCGGCTTCGCCGGCCTTCCTTGCTTTACCTGTTATTCGTTCGGCTCCACCAAACGATGGGCCGGCTTCGCCGACCTCCCTCTCTCTACGTAGTATTGGTTCGGCTTCGCCGAATGATGGGCCGGCTTCGCCGGCTACCTCCTCTCTCTTAGTACTCGTTCGACTTCGCCGAACGAAGGGGCCGGCTTCGCCGGCCGCCCTCCGCTTAGTGCTCGTTCGGCTTCGCCAAACGATAAGCCGGCTTCGCCGACCCCTCCGCTTAGCACTCTCTACGTAGTATTCGTTCGGCTTCGCCGAACGATGGGCCAGCTTCGCTGGCCTTCCTCGCTCTACGAAGTATTTGTTCGGCTCTGCCGAACGATGGGCCGGCTTCGCCGACTCCCTCTCTCTACGTAGTATTCGTTCGACTTCGCCGAACGATGGGCCGGCTTCGCCGACCCTCCTCTCTCAACATAGGATTCGTTCGGCTCCGCCGAACGATGGGCCGGCTCCGCCGGCTTTCCTCTCTCTACGTAGTATTCGTTCGGCTTCGCCGAACGATGGGCCTGCTTCGCCAAACCCCCTCTCTCTACATAGTATTCGTTCGGCTCCGCCGAACGATGGGCCGACTTCGCCGACCCCCCTCCGCTTAGCACTTTACGTAGTATTCGTTCGGCTTCGCCAAACGATGGGCCGGTTTCGCCGGCCTTCCTCTCTCTACGTAGTATTCGTTCGGCTTCGCCGAACGATGGGCCGGCTTCGCCGGCATTTCTTCCTCTACCTAGTATTCGTTCGGCTCCGCCGAACGATGGGCCGGCTTCGCCGGCCACCCTCCGCTTAGAACTCGTTCGGCTTCGCCGAACGATGGGCCAGCTTCGCCGGCCGCCCTCCGCTTAGTGCTCGTTCGGCTTCGCCAAACGATGAGCCGGCTTCGCCGACCCCCCTCCGCTTAGCACTCTCTACGTAGTATTCGTTCGGCTTCGCCAAACGATGGGCCGACTTCGCCGACCCCCCCCCCTCTATCTACGTAGTATTTGTTCGGCTTCTCCGAATGATGGGCCGGCTTCGCCGGCTACCCTCCGCTTAGTACTCGTTCGACTTCGCCGAACGAAGGGCCGGCTTCGCCGGCCGCCCTCCGCTTAGTGCTCGTTCGGCTTCGCCAAACGATAAGCCGGCTTCGCCGACCCCCTTCCGCTTAGCACTCTCTATGTAGTATTCGTTCGGCTACGCCGAACGATGGGCCAACTTCGCCGGCCTTCCTCACTCTACATAGTATTTGTTCGGCTCCGCCGAACGATGGGCCGGCTTCGCCGACCCCCCTCTCTCTACGTAGTAGTGGTTCCGCTTCGCCCGACGGTGGGCCGGGTTCGCCGACCCCTCTCTCTACATAGTATTCGTTCGGCTCCGCCGAACGATGGGCCGGCTTCGCCGGCGTTCCTCTCTGTACGTAGTATTCGTTCGGCTTCGCCGAACGACGGGCCGGCTTCGCCGACCCTTCTCTCTCTACGTAGTATTCGTTCGGCTTCGCCGAACGATGGGCCGGCTTCGCCGGCCTTCCTCTCTCTACGTTGTATTCGTTCGGCTTCGCCAAACGAAGGGCCGGCTTCGCCGGCCACCCTCCGCTTAGTACTGGTTCGACTTCGCCGAACGAAGGGCCGGCTTCGCCGACCCCCCTCCACTTAGCACTCTGTACGTAGTTTTCGTTCGGCTTCGCCGAACGATGGGCCGCCTCCGCCGACCCTTCCCTCCGTACGTAGTATTCGTTTGGATTCGCCGAACGATGGGCCGGCTTCGCCGGCCTTCCTCTCTCTACGTTGTATTCGTTCGGCTTCGCCAAACGAAGGGCCGGCTTCGCCGGCCACCCTCCGCTTAGTACTGGTTCGACTTCGCCGAACGAAGGGCCGGCTTCGCCGGCCTTCCTTTCTCTACCTAGTATTCGTTCGGCGCCGCCGAACGATGGGCCGGCTCCGCCGGCTACCCTCCGCTTAGTACTCGTTCGACTTCGCCGAACGAAGGGCCGGCTTCGCCGGCCGCCCTCCGCTTAATGTTCGTTCGGCTTCGCCAAACGATGAGCCGGCTTCGCCGACCCCCCTCCGCTTAGCACTCTCTACGTAGTATTCGTTCGGCTACGCCGAAAAATGGGCCGACTTCGCCGACCCCCCCCCTCTATCTACGTAGTATTTGTTCGGCTTCTCCGAATGATGGGCCGGCTTCGCCGGCTACCCTCCGCTTAGTACTCGTTCGACTTCGCCGAACGAAGGGCCGGCTTCGCCGGCCGCCCTCCGCTTAGTGCTCGTTCGGCTTCGCCAAACGATGAGCCGGCTTCGCCGACCCCCCTCCGCTTAGCACTCTCTACGTAGTATTCGTTCGGCTACGCCGAACGATGGGCCGACTTCGCCGGCCTTCCTCACTCTACATAGTATTCGTTCGGCTCCGCCGAACGATGGGCCGGCTTCGCCGACCCCCCTCTCTCTACGTAGTATTCGTTCGGCTTCGCCGAACGATGGGCCAATTTCGCCGACCCTCCTCTCTCTACATAGTATTCGTTCGGCTCCGCCGAACGATGGGCCAACTTCGCCGGCGTTCCTCTCTGTACGTAGTATTCGTTCGGCTTCGCCGAACGACGGGCCCTTCGCCGACCCTTCTCTCTCTACGTAGTATTCGTTCGGCTTCGCCGAACGATGAGCCAACTTCGCCGGCCTTCCTCTCTACGTTGTTTTCGTTCGGCTTCGCCAAACGAAGGGCCGGCTTCGCCGGCCACCCTCCGCTTAGTACTGGTTCGACTTCGCCGAACGAAGGGCCGGCTTCGCCGACCCCCCTCCACTTAGCACTCTGTACGTAGTTTTCGTTCGGCTTCGCCGAACGACGGGCCGGCTTCGCCGACCCTTCTCTCTCTACGTAGTATTCGTTCGGCTTCGCCGAACGATGGGCCGGCTTCGCCGGCCTTCCTCTCTCTACGTTGTATTCGTTCGGCTTCGCCAAACGAAGGGCCGGCTTCGCCGGCCACCCTCCGCTTAGTACTGGTTCGACTTCGCCGAACGAAGGGCCGGCTTCGCCGGCCTTCCTTTCTCTACCTAGTATTCGTTCGGCGCCGCCGAAAGATGGGCCGGCTCCGCCGGCTACCCTCCGCTTAGTACTCGTTCGACTTCGCCGAACGAAGGGCCGGCTTCGCCGGCCGCCCTCCGCTTAGTGCTCGTTCGGCTTCGCCAAACGATGAGCCGGCTTCGCCGACCCCCCTCCGCTTAGCACTCTCTACGTAGTATTCGTTCGGCTACGCCGAAAAATGGGCCGGCTTCGCCGGCCTTCCTTTCTCTACCTAGTATTCGTTCGGCTCCGCCGAACGATGGAGCCGACTTCGCCGACCCCTCTATCTACGTAGTATTTGTTCGGCTTCTCCGAATGATGGGCCGGCTTCGCCGGCTACCCTCCGCTTAGTACTCGTTCGACTTCGCCGAACGAAGGGCCGCTTCGCCGGCCGCCCTCCGCTTAGTGCTCGTTCGGCTTCGCCAAACGATAAGCCGGCTTCGCCGACCCCTTCCGCTTAGCACTCTCTATGTAGTATTCGTTCGGCTACGCCGAACGATGGGCCGACTTCGCCGGCCTTCCTCACTCTACCTAGTGTTCGTTCGGCTCCGCCGAACGATGGGCCGGCTTCTTCGCCGACCCCCTCTCTCTACGTAGCATTGGTTCAACTTCGCCGAACGATTGGCCGGCTTCGCCGACCCTCCTCTCTCAACATAGTATTCGTTCGGCTCCGCCGAACGATGGGCCGGCTTCGCCGGCGTTCCTCTCTGTACGTAGTATTCGTTCGGCTTCGCCGAACGACGGGCCGGCTTCGCCGACCCTTCTCTCTCTACGTAGTATTCGTTCGGCTTCGCCGAACGATGGGCCGGCTTCGCCGGCCCTCCTCTCTCTACGTTGTTTTCGTTCGGCTTCGCCAAACGAAGGGCCGGCTTCGCCGGCCACCCTCCGCTTAGTACTGGTTCGACTTCGCCGAACGAAGGGCCGGCTTCGCCGACCCCCCTCCACTTAGCACTCTGTACGTAGTTTTCGTTCGGCTTCGCCGAACGACGGGCCGGCTTCGCCGACCCTTCTCTCTCTACGTAGTATTCGTTCGGCTTCGCCGAACGATGGGCCGGCTTCGCCGGCCTTCCTCTCTCTACGTTGTATTCGTTCGGCTTCGCCAAACGAAGGGCCGGCTTCGCCGGCCACCCTCCGCTTAGTACTCGTTCGACTTCGCCGAACGAAGGGCCGGCTTCGCCGGCCGCCCTCCGCTTAGTGCTCGTTCGGCTTCGCCAAACGATGAGCCGGCTTCGCCGACCCCCCTCCGCTTAGCACTCTCTACGTAGTATTCGTTCGGCTCCGCCGAACGATGGGCCGGCTTCGCCGGCGTTCCTTTCTCTACCTAGTATTCGTTCGGCTCCGCCGAACGATGGGCCGACTTCGCCGACCCCCCCCCTCTATCTACGTAGTATTTGTTCGGCTTCTCCGAATGATGGGCCGGCTTCGCCGGCTACCCTCCTCTTAGTACTCGTTCGACTTCGCCGAACGAAGGGCCGGCTTCGCCGGCCGCCCTCCGCTTAGTGCTCGTTCGGCTTCGCCAAACGATAAGCCGGCTTCGCCGACCCCCTTCCGCTTAGCACTCTCTATGTAGTATTCGTTCGGCTACGCCGAACGATGGGCCGACTTCGCCGGCCTTCCTCACTCTACATAGTATTCGTTCGGCTCCGCCGAACGATGGGCCGGCTTCGCCGACCCCCCTCTCTCTACGTAGTATTCGTTCGGCTTCGCCGAACGATGGGCCGGTTTCGCCGACCCTCCTCTCTCTACATAGTATTCGTTCGGCTCCGCCGAACGATGGGCCGGCTTCGCCGGCGTTCCTCTCTGTACGTAGTATTCGTTCGGCTTCGCCGAACGACGGGCCGGCTTCGCCGACCCTTCTCTCTCTACGTAGTATTCGTTCGGCTTCGCCGAACGATGGGCCGGCTTCGCCGGCCCTCCTCTCTCTACGTTGTATTCGTTCGGCTTCGCCAAACGAAGGGCCGGCTTCGCCGGCCACCCTCCGCTTAGTACTGGTTCGACTTCGCCGAACGAAGGGCCGGCTTCGCCGACCCCCCTCCACTTAGCACTCTGTACGTAGTTTTCGTTCGGCTTCGCCGAACGACGGGCCGGCTTCGCCGACCCTTCTCTCTCTACGTAGTATTCGTTCGGCTTCGCCGAACGATGGGGCGGCTTCGCCGGGCCTCCTCCCTCTACGTTGTATTCGTTCGGCTTCGCCAAACGAAGGGCCGG
Source organism: Aplectana chamaeleonis (assembly GCA_029168955.1). Taxonomy (NCBI): domain Eukaryota; kingdom Metazoa; phylum Nematoda; class Chromadorea; order Rhabditida; family Cosmocercidae; genus Aplectana; species Aplectana chamaeleonis. The sequence goes on from JAPDOI010000193.1 coordinate 19,248, forward strand.
CTTCGCCGGCCACCCTCCGCTTAGTACTGGTTCGACTTCGCCGAACGAAGGGCCGGCTTCGCCGGCCTTCCTTTCTCTACCTAGTATTCGTTCGGCGCCGCCGAAAGATGGGCCGGCTCCGCCGGCTACCCTCCGCTTAGTACTCGTTCGACTTCGCCGAACGAAGGGCCGGCTTCGCCGGCCGCCCTCCGCTTAGTGCTCGTTCGGCTTCGCCAAACGATGAGCCGGCTTCGCCGACCCCCCTCCGCTTAGCACTCTCTACGTAGTATTCGTTCGGCTACGCCGAAAAATGGGCCGGCTTCGCCGGCCTTCCTTTCTCTACCTAGTATTCGTTCGGCTCCGCCGAACGATGGGCCGACTTCGCCGACCCCCCCCTCTATCTACGTAGTATTTGTTCGGCTTCTCCGAATGATGGGCCGGCTTCGCCGGCTACCCTCCGCTTAGTACTCGTTCGACTTCGCCGAACGAAGGGCCGGCTTCGCCGGCCGCCCTCCGCTTAGTGCTCGTTCGGCTTCGCCAAACGATAAGCCGGCTTCGCCGACCCCCTTCCGCTTAGCACTCTCTATGTAGTATTCGTTCGGCTACGCCGAACGATGGGCCGACTTCGCCGGCCTTCCTCACTCTACCTAGTATTCGTTCGGCTCCGCCGAACGATGGGCCGGCTTCGCCGGCCTTCCTCACTCTACCTAGTATTCGTTCGGCTCCGCCAAACGATGGGCCGGCTTCGCCGGCGTTCCCCTCTCTACGTAGTATTCGTTCGGCTTCGCCGACCCCCCTCTCTCTACGGAGTATTCGTTCGGCTTCGCCGAACGATGGGCCGGCTTCGCCGGCCACCCTCCGCTTAGTACTGGTTCGGCTCCGCCGAACGAGGGGCCGGCTCCCCCCCCCCCCCTCCACTTAGCACTCTGTACGTAGTTTTCGTTCGGCTTCGCCGAACGACGGGCCGGCTTCGCCGACCCTTCTCTCTCTACGTAGTATTCGTTCGGCTTCGCCGAACGATGGGCCAGCTTCGCCGGCCTTCCTCTCTACGTAGTACTCGTTCGACTTCGCCGAACGAAGGGCCGGCTTCGCCGGCCGCCCTCCGCTTAGTACTCGTTCGACTTCGCCGAACGAAGGGCCGGCTTCGCCGGCCGCCCTCCGCTTAGTGCTCGTTCGGCTTCGCCAAACGATGAGCCGGCTTCGCCGACCCCCCTCCGCTTAGCACTCTCTACGTAGTATTCGTTCGGCTCCGCCGAACGATGGGCCGGCTTCGCCGGCGTTCCTTTCTCTACCTAGTATTCGTTCGGCTCCGCCGAACGATGGGCCGACTTCGCCGACCCCCCCCCTCTATCTACGTAGTATTTGTTCGGCTTCTCCGAATGATGGGCCGGCTTCGCCGGCTACCCTCCTCTTAGTACTCGTTCGACTTCGCCGAACGAAGGGCCGGCTTCGCCGGCCGCCCTCCGCTTAGTGCTCGTTCGGCTTCGCCAAACGATAAGCCGGCTTCGCCGACCCCTTCCGCTTAGCACTCTCTATGTAGTATTCGTTCGGCTACGCCGAACGAAGGGCCGGCTTCGCCAGCCTTCCTCCCTATACCTAGTATTCGCTCGGCTCCGCCGAACGATGGGCCAGCTTCGCCGACCCCCACTCTCTACATAGTATCCGTTCGGCTCCGCCGAACGACGGGCCAATTTCGCCGACCCTCCTCTCTACATAGTATTCGTTCGGCTCCGCCGAACGATGAGCCAGCTTCGCCGGCGTTCCTCTCTGTACGTAGTATTCGTTCGGCTTCGCCGAACGACGGGCCAGCTTCGCCGACCCTTCTCTCTCTACGTAGTATTCGTTCGGCTTCGCCGAACGATGGGCCGGCTTCGCCGGCCCTCCTCTCTCTACGTTGTATTCGTTCGGCTTCGCCAAACGAAGGGCCGGCTTCGCCGGCCACCCTCCGCTTAGTACTGGTTCGACTTCGCCGAACGAAGGGCCGGCTTCGCCGACCCCCCTCCACTTAGCACTCTGTACGTAGTTTTCGTTCGGCTTCGCCGAACGACGGGCCGGCTTCGCCGACCCTTCTCTCTCTACGTAGTATTCGTTCGGCTTCGCCGAACGATGGGCCGGCTTCGCCGGCCTTCCTCTCTCTACGTTGTATTCGTTCGGCTTCGCCAAACGAAGGGCCGGCTTCGCCGGCCACCCTCCGCTTAGTACTGGTTCGACTTCGCCGAACGAAGGGCCGGCTTCGCCGGCCTTCCTTTCTCTACCTAGTATTCGTTCGGCGCCGCCGAACGATGGGCCGGCTCCGCCGGCTACCCTCCGCTTAGTACTCGTTCGACTTCGCCGAACGAAGGGCCGGCTTCGCCGGCCGCCCTCCGCTTAGTGCTCGTTCGGCTTCGCCAAACGATGAGCCGGCTTCGCCGACCCCCCTCCGCTTAGCACTCTCTACGGAGTATTCGTTCGGCTTCGCCGAACTATGGGCCGGCTTCGCCGACCCCCCTCTCTCTACCTAGTATTCGTTCCGCTCCGCCGAACGATGGGCCGACTTCGCCGACCCCCCCCCTCTATCTACGTAGTATTTGTTCGGCTTCTCCGAATGATGGGCCGGCTTCGCCGGCTACCCTCCGCTTAGTACTCGTTCGAATTCGCCGAACGAAGGGCCGGCTTCGCCGGCCGCCCTCCGCTTAGTGCTCGTTCGGCTTCGCCAAACGATGAGCCGGCTTCGCCGACCCCCCTCCGCTTAGCACTCTCTACGTAGTATTCGTTCGGCTACGCCGAACGATGGGCCGACTTCGCCGGCCTTCCTCACTCTACATAGTATTCGTTCGGCTCCGCCGAACGATGGGCCGGCTTCGCCGGCCTTCCTCACTCTACCTAGTATTCGTTCGGCTCCGCCAAACGATGGGCCGGCTTCGCCGGCGTTCCCCTCTCTACGTAGTATTCGTTCGGCTCCGCCGAACTATGGGCCAACTTCGCCGACCCTCCTCTCTACATAGTATTCGTTCGGCTCCGCCGAACGATGAGCCAGCTTCGCCGGCGTTCCTCTCTGTACGTAGTATTCGTTCGGCTTCGCCGAACGACGGGCCAGCTTCGCCGACCCTTCTCTCTCTACGTAGTATTCGTTCGGCTTCGCCGAACGATGGGCCAACTTCGCCGGCCTTCCTCTCTACGTTGTATTCGTTCGGCTTCGCCGAACGATGGGCCGACTTCGCCGACCCCTCTCTCTCTCTACGTAGTATTCGTTCGGCTTCGCCGAACGATGGGCCGGCTTCGCCGGCTACCTCTCTCTACCTAGTACTCGTTCGGCTTCGCCGAACGAAGGGCCGGCTTCGCCGGCCGCCTCTCTCTACGTAGTATTCGTTCGGCTATGCCAAACGATGAGCCGGCTTCGCCGACCCCCCTCCGCTTAGCACTCTCTACGTAGTATTCGTCCGGCTTCGCCGAACGATGGGCCGGCTTCGCCGGCCTTCCTTTCTCTACCTAGTATTCGTTCGGCTCCGCCGAACGATGGGCCGGCTTCGCCGGCCTTCCTCACTCTACCTAGTATTCGTTCGGCTCCGCCAAACGATGGGCCGGCTTCGCCGGCGTTCCCCTCTCTACGTAGTATTCGTTCGGCTTCGCCGACCCCCCTCTCTCTACATAGTATTCGTTCGGCTCCACCGAACGATGGGCCGGTTTCGCCGACCCTCCTCTCTCTACATAGTATTCGTTCGGCTCCGCCGAACGATGGGCCGGCTTCGCCGGCGTTCCTCTCTGTACGTAGTATTCGTTCGGCTTCGCCGAACGACGGGCCGGCTTCGCCGACCCTTCTCTCTCTACGTAGTATTCGTTCGGCTTCGCCGAACGATGGGCCGGCTTCGCCGGCCCCGATCTCTCTACGTGGTATTCGTTCGGCTTCGCCGAACGATGGGCCGGCCCCGCCGGCCTTCCTCTCTCTACGTAGTATTCGTTCGGCTTCGCCGAACGAAGGGCCGGCTTCGCCGGCCTTCCTTTCTCTACCTAGTATTCGTTCGGCGCCGCCGAACGATGGGCCGGCTCCGCCGGCTACCCTCCGCTTAGTACTCGTTCGACTTCGCCGAACGAAGGGCCGGCTTCGCCGGCCGCCCTCTGCTTAGTGTTCGTTCGGCTTCGCCAAACGATGGGCCGGCTTCGCCGACCCCCCTCCGCTTAGCACTCTCTACGTAGTATTCGTTCGGCTACGCCGAACGATGGGCCGGCTTCGCCGGCGTTCCTCTCTCTACGTAATATTCGTCCGGCGTCGCCGACCCCCCTCTCTCTACGTAGTATTCGTTCGGCTTCGCCGAACGATGGGCCGGCTTCGCCGGCTACACTCCACTTAGTACTCGTTCGACTTCGCCGAACGAAGGGCCGGCTTCGCCGGCCGCCCTCTGCTTAGTGTTCGTTCGGCTTCGCCAAACGATGGGCCGGCTTCGCCGACCCCCCTCCACTTAGCACTCTGTACGTAGTTTTCGTTCGGCTTCGCCGAACGACGGGCCGGCTTCGCCGACCCTTCTCTCTCTACGTAGTATTCGTTCGGCTTCGCCGAACGATGGGCCGGCTTCGCCAGCCTTCCTCTCTCTACGTTGTATTCGTTCGGCTTCGCCAAACGAAGGGCCGGCTTCGCCGGCCACCCTCCTCTACATAGTATTCGTTCGGCTTCGCCGAACGAAGGGCCGGCTTGGCCGGCCTTCCTTTCTCTACCTAGCATTCGTTCGGCTCCGCCGAACGATGGGCCGACTTCGCCGGCTACCCTCCGCTTAGTACTCGTTCGACTTCGCCGAACGAAGGGCCGGCTTCGCCGGCCGCCCTCCGCTTAGTGTTCGTTCGCCTTCGCCAATCCATGAGCCGGCTTCGCCGACCCCCCTCCGCTTTCCACTCTCTACGCAGCATTCGTTCGACTTCGCCGAACGAAGGGCCGGCTTCGCCGGCCTTCCTTTCTCTACCTAGCATTCGTTCGGCTCCGCCGAACGATGGGCCGACTTCGCCGACCCCCCCCCCTCTATCTACGTAGTATTTGTTCGGCTTCTCCGAATGATGGGCCGGCTTCGCCGGCTACCCTCCGCTTAGTACTCGTTCGACTTCGCCGAACGAAGGGCCGGCTTCGCCGGCCGCCCTCCGCTTAGTGCTCGTTCGGCTTCGCCAAACGATAAGCCGGCTTCGCCGACCCCTCCGCTTAGCACTCTCTACGTAGTATTCGTTCGGCTACGCCGAACGATGGACCAACTTCGCCGGCCTTCCTCACTCTACATAGTATTCGTTCGGCTCCGCCGAACGATGGAGCCAACTTCGCCGACCCCTCTCTCTACATAGTATTCGTTCGGCTTCGCCGAACGATGGGCCGGTTTCGCCGACCCTCCTCTCTCTACATAGTATTCGTTCGGCTCCGCCGAACGATGGGCCGGCTTCGCCGGCGTTCCTCTCTGTACGTAGTATTCGTTCGGCTTCGCCGAACGACGGGCCGGCTTCGCCGACCCTTCTCTACCTAGTATTCGTTCGGCTCGCCGAACGATGAGCCCTTCGCCGACCCTTCTCTCTCTACGTAGTATTCGTTCGGCTTCGCCGAACGATGAGCCAACTTCGCCGACCCTCCTCTCTCTACGTAGTATTCGTTCGGCTTCGCCGAACGATGGGCCGGCTTCGCCGGCGTTCCTCTCTGTACGTAGTATTCGTTCGACTTCGCCGAACGAAGGGCCGGCTTCGCCGACCCCCCTCCACTTAGCACTCTGTACGTAGTTTTCGTTCGGCTTCGCCGAACGACGGGCCGGCTTCGCCGACCCTTCTCTCTCTACGTAGTATTCGTTCGGCTTCGCCGAACGATGGGCCGGCTTCGCCGGCCTTCCTCTCTCTACGTTGTATTCGTTCGGCTTCGCCAAACGAAGGGCCGGCTTCGCCGGCCACCCTCCGCTTAGTACTGGTTCGACTTCGCCGAACGAAGGGCCGGCTTCGCCGGCCTTCCTTTCTCTACCTAGTATTCGTTCGGCGCCGCCGAACGATGGGCCGGCTTCGCCGGCTACCCTCCGCTTAGTACTCGTTCGACTTCGCCGAACGAAGGGCCGGCTTCGCCGGCCGCCCTTTGCTTAGTGTTCGTTCGGCTTCGCCAAACGATGAGCCGGCTTCGCCGACCCCCCTCCGCTTAGCACTCTCTACGTAGTATTCGTTCGGCTACGCCGAAAAATGGGCCGGCTTCGCCGGCCTTCCTTTCTCTACCTAGTATTCGTTCGGCTCCGCCGAACGATGGGCCGACTTCGCCGACCCCCCCTCTATCTACGTAGTATTTGTTCGGCTTCGCCGAATGATGGGCCGGCTTCGCCGGCTACCCTCCGCTTAGTACTCGTTCGACTTCGCCGAACGATGGGCCGGCTTCGCCGGCTACCCTCCGCTTAGTACTCGTTCGACTTCGCCGAACGATGAGCCGGCTTCGCCGACCCCCCTTCGCTTAGCACTCTCTACGTAGTATTCGTTCGGCTACGCCGAACGATGGGCCGACTTCGCCGGCCTTCCTCACTCTACATAGTAATCGTTCGGCTCCGCCGAACGATGGGCCGGCTCCGCCTACCCCCCTCTCTCTACGTAGTATTCGTTCGGCTTCGCCGAACGATGGGCCGGCTTCGCCGACCCTCCTCTCTCTACATAGTATTCGTTCGGCTCCGCCAACCGATGGGCCGGCTTCGCCGGCGTTTCCCTCTCTACGTAGAATTCGTTCGGCTTCGCCGAACGATCGGCCGGCTTCGCCGACCCCCCTCTCTCTACGGAGTATTCGTTCGGCTTCGCCGAACGATGGGCCAACTTCGCCGGCCCTCCTCTCTCTACGTAGTATTCGTTCGGCTTCGCCGAACGATGGGCCAGCTTCGCCGGCCTTCCTCTCTACGTAGTATTCGTTCGGCTTCGCCGAACGATGGGCCGGCTTCGCCGACCCCCTCCACTTAGCACTCTGTACGTAGTTTTCGTTCGGCTTCGCCGAACGACGGAGCCAGCTTCGCCGACCCTTCTCTCTCTACGTAGTATTCGTTCGGCTCCGCCGAACGATGGGCCGGCTTCGCCGCCCCCCCTCTCTCTACGTAGTATTCATTCGGCTTCGCCGAACGATGGGCCGGCTTCGCCGGCCTTCCTCTCTCTACGTAGTATTCATTCGGCTTCGCCGAACGATGGGCCGGCTTCGCCGGCCTTCCTCTCTCTACATAGTATTCATTCGGCTTCGCCGAACGATGGGCCGGCTTCGCCGGCCACCCTCCGCTTAGTACTCGTTCGACTTCGCCGAACGAAGGGCCGGCTTCGCTGGCCACCCTCCGCTTAGTACTCGTTCGACTTCGCCGAACGATGAGCCAGCTTCGCCGACCCCCTCCGCTTAGCACTCTCTACGTAGTATTCGTTCGGCTACGCCGAACGATGGGCCGGCTTCGCCGGCCTTCCTCTCTACCTAGTATTCGTTCGGCTCCGCCGAACGATGGGCCGACTTCGCCGACCCCTCTCTCTACGTAGTATTTGTTCGGCTTCGCCGAATGATGGGCCGGCTTCGCCGACCCTCCTCTCTACGTAGTATTCGTTCGGCTTCGCCGAACGATGGGCCAACTTCGCCGGCCGCCCTCTCTCTACATAGTATTCGTTCGGCTCCGCCGAACGATGGGCCGGCTTCGCCGACCCCCTTCCGCTTAGCACTCTCTACGTAGTATTCGTTCGGCTTCGTCGAACGGTGGGCCGGCTACGCCGGCCTTCTCGCCTCTACCTAGTATTCGTTCGGCTCCGCCGAACAATGGGCCAGCTTCGCCGGTCTTCCTTTCTCTACGTAGTATTCGTTCGGCCCCGCCGAACAATGGGCCGGCTTCGCCATCCCCCCTCTCTCTACGTAGTATTCGTTCGGCTTCGCCGGACGATGGGCCGGCTTTGCCGACCCTCCTCTCTCTACATAGTATTCGTTCGGCTCCGCCGAACGACGATGAGCCAACTTCGCCGGCCTTCCTCTCTCTACCTAGTATTCGTTCGGCGTCGCCGAACGATGAGCCGGCTTCGCCGGCCCCCTCTCTCTACCTAGTCTTGGTTCGGCTTCGCCGAACGATGGGCCGGCTTCGCTGACCCCCCCCCTCTACATAGTATTCGTTCGGCTTCGCCGAACGATGGGCCGGCTTCGCCGGCTACCCTCCGCTTAGTACTCGTTCGACTTCGCCGAACGAAGGGCCGGCTTCGCCGGCCGCCCTCCGCTTAGTGTTCGTTCGGCTTCGCCAAACGATGAGCCGGCTTCGCCGACCCCCCTCCGCTTAGCACTCTCTACGTAGTATTCGTTCGGCTACGCCGAAAGATGGGCCGGCTTCGCCGGCCTTCCTTTCTCTACCTAGTATTCGTTCGGCTCCGCCGAACGATGGGCCGACTTCGCCGACCCCCCCCTCTATCTACGTAGTATTTGTTCGGCTTCGCCGAACGATGGGCCGGCTTCGCCGGCTACCCTCCGCTTAGTACTCGTTCGACTTCGCCGAACGAAGGGCCGGCTTCGCCGGCCGCCCTCCGCTTAATGTTCGTTCGGCTTCGCCAAACGATGAGCCGGCTTCGCCGACCCCCCTTCGCTTAGCACTCTCTACGTAGTATTCGTTCGGCTACGCCGAACGATGGGCCGACTTCGCCGGCCTTCCTCACTCTACATAGTATTCGTTCGGCTCCGCCGAACGATGGGCCGGCTTCGCCTACCCCCCTCTCTCTACGTAGTATTCGTTCGGCTTCGCCGAACGATGGGCCGGTTTCGCCGACCCCCCTCTCTCTACATAGTATTCGTTCGGCTCCGCCGAGCGATGGGCCTGCTTCGCCGGCGTTCCTCTCTCTACGTAGTATTCGTTCGGCTTCGCCGAACGATGGGCCGGCTTCGCCGACCCCCCTCTCTCTACGGAGTATTCGTTCGGCTTCGCCGAACGATGGGCCGGCTTCGCCGACCACCCTCCGCTTAGCACTCTACGTAGTATTGGTTCGGCTTCGCCGAACGAAGAGCCGGCTTCGCCGGCCACCTCTCCGCTTAGTACTCGTTCGACTTCGCCGAACGATGGGCCGACTTCGCCGACCCCCCCTCTCTACCGTAGTATTCGTTCGGCTCCGCCAAACGATGGGCCGGCTTCGCCGGCGTTTCCCTCTCTACGTAGAATTCGTTCGGTTCGCCGAGCGATCGGCCGGCTTCGCCGACCCCCCTCTCTCTACGGAGTATTCGTTCGGCTTCGCCGAACGATGGGCCGACTTCGCCGACCCCCCCTCTATCTACGTAGTATTTGTTCGGCTTCGCCGAACGATGGGCCAGCTTCGCCGGCCTTCCTCTCTACAAAGTATTTGTTCGGCTCTGCCGAACGATCGGCCGGCTCCGCCGACACCCTCTCTCTACGTAGTATTCGTTCGACTTCGCCGAACGAAGGGCCGGCTTCGCCGGCCGCCCTCCGCTTAGTGTTCGTTCGGCTTCGCCAAACGATGAGCCGGCTTCGCCGACCCCCCTCCGCTTAGCACTCTCTACGTAGTATTCGTTCGGCTACGCCGAAAAATGGGCCGGCTTCGCCGGCCTTCCTTTCTCTACCTAGTATTCGTTCGGCTCCGCCGAACGATGGGCCGACTTCGCCGACCCCCCCTCTATCTACGTAGTATTTGTTCGGCTTCGCCGAATGATGGGCCGGCTTCGCCGGCTACCCTCCGCTTAGTACTCGTTCGACTTCGCCGAACGAAGGGCCGGCTTCGCCGGCCGCCCTCCGCTTAATGTTCGTTCGGCTTCGCCAAACGATGAGCCGGCTTCGCCGACCCCCCTCCGCTTAGCACTCTCTACGTAGTATTCGTTCGGCTACGCCGAACGATGGGCCGACTTCGCCGGCCTTCCTCACTCTACATAGTATTCGTTCGGCTCCGCCGAACGATGGGCCGGCTTCGCCGACCCCCCTCTCTCTACGTAGTATTCGTTCGGCTTCGCCGAACGATGGGCCGGCTTCGCCGACTCCCCTCTCTCTACATAGTATTCGTTCGGCTTCGCCGAACGATGGGCCGGCTTCGCCGGCCTTCCTCTCTGTACGTAGTATTCGTTCGGCTTCGCCGAACGATGGGCCGGCTTCGCCGGCCTTCTCTCTCTACGTTGTATTCGTTCGGCTTCGCCGAACGATGGGCCGGCTTCGCCGGCCACCCTCTCTCTACGTAGTATTCGTTCGGCTTGGTCGAACGATGGGCCGGCTTCGCCGGCCACCCTCCCTCTACGTAATATTCGTTCGGCTTTGTCGAACGATTGGCCGGCTTCGCCGACCCCCTCCGCTTAGCACTCTCTACGTAGTGTTCGTTCGGCTCCGCCGACCGATGGGACGGCTTCGCCGACCCCCCTCTCTCTACGAAGTATTTGTTTGGCTCTGCCGAACGATGGCCCGGCTTCGCCGGTCCCCCTCTCTCTACGTAGCATTCGTTCAACTTCGCCGAACGATTGGCCGGCTTCGCCGGCCACCCTCCGCTTAGTACTCGTTTGGCTTCGCCGAACGAAGGACCGGCTTCGCCGGCCGCCCTCCGCTTAGTGTTCGTTCGGCTTCGCCTAACGATGAGCCGGCTTCGCTGACCCCCCTCCGCTTAGCACTCTCTACTTAGTATTCGTTCGGCTACGCCGAAAGATGGGCCGGCTTCGCCGGCCTTCCTTTCTCTACCTAGTATTCGTTCGGCTCCGCCGAACGATGGGCCGACTTCGCCGACCCCCCCCTCTATCTACGTAGTATTTGTTCGGCTTCGCCGAACGATGGGCCGGCTTCGCCGGCTACCCTCCGCTTAGTACTCGTTCGACTTCGCCGAACGATGAGCCGGCTTCGCCGACCCCCCTTCGCTTAGCACTCTCTACGTAGTATTCGTTCGGCTTCGCCAAACGATGAGCCGGCTTCGCCGACCCCCCTTCGCTTAGCACTCTCTACGTAGTATTCGTTCGGCTACGCCGAACGATGGGCCGACTTCGCCGGCCTTCCTCACTCTACATAGTATTCGTTCGGCTCCGCCGAACGATGGGCCGGCTTCGCCGACCCCCCTCTCTCTACGTAGTATTCGTTCGGCTTCGCCGAACGATGGGCCGGTTTCGCCGACCCTCCTCTCTCTACATAGTATTCGTTCGGCTCCGCCGAACGATGGGCCGGCTTCGCCGGCGTTCCTCTCTGTACGTAGTATTCGTTCGGCTTCGCCGAACGACGGGCCGGCTTCGCCGACCCTTCTCTCTCTACGTAGTATTCGTTCGGCTTCGCCGAACGATGAGCCAGCTTCGCCGGCCTTCCTCTCTCTACGTTGTATTCGTTCGGCTTCGCCGAACGATGGCCGGCTTCGCCGGCCACCTCTCCGCTTAGTACTCGTTCGACTTCGCCGAACGATGGGCCGGCTTCGCCGGCCCTCCGCTTAGCCCTCTAGGTAGTATTCGTTCGGCTTCGCCGAACGATGGGCCGGCTTCGCCGGCCTTCCTCTCTCTACGTAGTATTCGTTCGGCTTCGCCGAACGATGGGCCGGCTTCGCCGGCCTTCCTCTCTCTACGTAGTGTTCGTTAGGCTCCGCCGAACGTTGGGCCGGCTTCACCGACCCCCCTCTCTCTACCTAGTATTCGTTCGGCTTCGCCGAACGATGGGCCGGCTTCGCCGACCCCCTCTTTCTACATAGTATTCGTTCGGCTTCGCCGAACGTTGGGCTGGCTTCGCCGGCCACCCTCCGCTAGTACTCGTTCGACTTCGCCGAACGAAGGGCCGCTTCGCCGGCCGCCCTCCGCTACTTAGTATTCGTTCGGCTCCGCCGAACGATGAGACGGCTTCGCCGACCCCCCTCCGCTTAGCAATCTCTACGTAGTGTTCGTTCGGCTCCGCCGAACGTTGGGCCGGTTTCGCCGGCCTTCCTCCCTCTACCTAGTATTCGTTCGGCTCCGCCGAACGACGGGCCGGCTTCGCCGATCCCCCTCTTTCTACGTAGTATTTGTTCGGCTTCGCCGAACGAAAGGCCGGCTTCGACGGCCTCCCTCTCTCTACGTGGTATTCGTTTGACTTCGCCAAACGATGAGCCGGCTTCGCTGACCCCCCTCTCTCTACGAAGTATTTGTTCGGCTCTGCCGAACGATGGGCCGGCTTCGACGACCCCCTTCCGCTTAGCACTCTCTACGTAGTGTTCGTTCGGCTACGCCGAACGATGGGCCGGTTTCGCCGGCCTTCCTCTCTATGCAGTATTCGTTCGGCTTCGCCGAACGATGGGCCGGCTTCGCCGACCCCCCTCCGCTTAGCGCTCTACGTAGTATTCGTTCGGCTTAGCCGAACGATGGGCCGGCTTCGCCGGCCCCTCTCTCTCTACGTAGTATTTGTTCGGCTTCGCCAAACGATGGGCCGGTTTCGCCGGCCTTTTCGTTCGGCTCCGCCGAACGATGGGCCGGCTTCGCCGACCCCCTCTCTCTACGTAGTATTCGTTCGGCTTCGCCGAACGATGGGCCGGCTTCGCCGGCCTCCTTCCCTCTACCTAGTATTCGTTCAGCTCCGCCGAACGATGGGCCGGCTTCGCCGACCCCCTCTCTCTACGTAGTATTTGTTCGGCTTCACCGAACGATGGGCCGGCTTCGCCGGCCTTCCGCTTAGCTCTACGTAGTACTCGTTCGGCTTCGCCGTACGATGGGCCGGCTTCGCCGACCCCCCTCTCTCTACATAGTATTCGTTCGGATCCGCCGAACGATGGGCCGGCTTCGCCGGCCACCCTCCGCTTAGTACTCGTTCGACTTCGCCGAACGAAGGGCCGGCTTCGCCGGCCACCCTCCGCTTAGTACTCGTTCGACTTCGCCGAACGATGGGCCGGCTTCGCCGGCCGCCCTCTGCTTAGGATTCGTTCGGCTCCGCCGAACGATGGGCCGGCTTCGCCGGCTTTCCTCCCTCTACGTAGTACTCGTTCGGCTCCGCCGAACGATGGGCCGGCTTCGCCGGCCGCCCTCTGCTTAGGATTCGTTCGGCTCCGCCGAACGATGGGCCGGCTTCGCCGGCTTTCCTCTCTCTACGTAGTATTCGTTCGGCTTCGCCGAACGATGGGCCGGCTTCGCCGACCCCCCTCTCTCTACATAGTATTCGTTCGGCTCCGCCGAACGATGGGCCGGCTTCGCCGACCCCCTTCCGCTTAGCACTCTACGTAGTATTCGTTCGGCTTCGCCAAACTATGGGCCGGTTTCGCCGGCCTTCCTCCCTCTACTTAGCATTCGTTCGGCTCCGCCGAACGATGGGCCGGCTTCGCCGACCCCCCTCTCTCTACGTAGTATTCGTTCGGCTTCGCCGGACGATGGGCCGGCTTCGCCGGCCTTCCTCTCTCTACGTAGTATTCGTTCGGCTTCGCCAAACGAAGGGCCGGCTTCGCCGGCCCCCCTCCGCTTCTCTACCTAGTATTCGTTCGGCTTCGCCGAACGAAGGGCCGGTCTCGCCAAACCTCCTCTCTCTACGTAGCATTCGTTCGACTTCGCCGAACGATTGGCCGACTTCGCCAGCCACCCTCCGCTTAGTACTCGTTCGGCTTCGCCGAACGAAGGGCCGGCTTCACCAACCCCCTCTCTCTACGTAGCATTCGTTCGACTTCGCCGAACGATTGGCCGGCTTTGCCGACCCCCCTCTCTCTACGTAGTGTTCGATCGGCTTCGCCGAACGATGGGCCAGCTTCGCCGGCCGCCCTCCGCTTCTCTACCTAGTATTCGTTCGGCTTCGCCGAACGATGGGCCAGCTTCGCCGACCCCCTCTCTCTACGTAGTATTCGTTCGGCTTCGCCGAACGATGGGCCGGCTTCGCCGGACCCCTCTCTCTACGTAGTATTCGTTCGGCTTCGCCGAACGATGGGCCGGCTTCGCCGGCCGCCCTCCGCTTAGTATTCGTTCGGCTTCGCCGAACGATGGGCCGGCTTCGCCGACCCTTCCCTTAGCACTCTCTACTTAGTATTCGATCGGCTTCGCGGAACGATGGGCCGACTTCGCCGGCCTTCCTCTCTATACGTAGTATTCGTTCGGCTTCGCCGAACGATGGGCCGGTTTTGCCGGCCTTCCTCTCTCTACGTAGTATTCGTTCGGCTTCGCCGAACGATGGGCCGGCTTCGCCGGCATTTCTTCCTCTACCTAGTATTCGTTCGGCTTCGCCAAACTATGGGCCGGTTTCGCCGGCCTTCCTCTCTCTACGTAGTACTCGTTCGACTTCGCCGAACGATGGGCCTGCTTCGCCGGCTACCTCCCTCTCTACGTAGTATTCGTTCGGCTTCGCCGAACGATGGGCCGCTTCGCCGACCCCCTCCGCTCTCTACGTAGTATTCGTTCGGCTTCGCCGAACGATGGGCCGGCTTCGCCGGCTACCCTCCGCTTAGCCCTCTCTACGTAGTATTCGTTCGGCTCCGCCGAACGATGGGCCGGCTTCGCCGGCCTTCTTCCCTCTACCTAGTATTCGTTCGGCTCCGCCGAACGATGGGCCGGCTTCGCCGACCCCTCTCTCTACGTGGTATTCGTTCGGCTTCGCCGAACGATGGGCCGGCTTCGCCGGCTACCCTCTCTCTTAGTAGTCGTTCGACTTCGCCGAACGAAGGGCCGGCTTCGCCGGCCGCCCTCCGCTTAGTGTTCGTTCGGCTTCGCCAAACGATGAGCCGGCTTCGCCGACCCCCCTCCGCTCTCTACGTAGTATTCGTTCGGCTTCGCCGAACGATGGGCCGGCTTCGCCGGCCTTCCTCTCTCTACATAGTATTCGTTCGGCTCCGCCGAACGATGGGCCGGCTTCGCCGACCCCCCTCTCTCTACGTAGTATTCGTTCGGCTTCGCCGAACGATGGGCCGGCTTCGCCGACCCTCCTCTCTCTACATAGTATTCATTCGGCTCCGCCGAACGATGGGCCGGCTTCGCCGGCTTTCCTCTCTCTACATAGTATTCGTTCGGCTCCGCCGAACGGGGGGCCGGCTTCGCCGACTCCCTCTCTCTACGTGGTATTCGTTCGGCTTCGCCGAACGATGAGCCGGCTTCGCCGGCCACCCTCCGCTTCACTCTACGTTGTATTCGTTCGGCTTCGCCGAACGATGGGCCGGCTTCGCCGGCCACCTCTCTGCTTAGTACTGGTTCGGCTTCGCCGAACGATGGGCCGGCTTCGCCGACCCCCTCTCTAGCACTCTGTACGTAGTTTTCGTTCGGCTTCGCCGAACGATAGGCCGGCTTCGCCGACCCCCCTCTCTCTACGTAGTATTCGTTCGGCTTCGCCGAACGATGGGCCGGCTTCGCCGGCTTTCCTCTCTCTACGTAGTATTCGTTCGGCTTCGCCGAACGATGGGCCGGCTTCGCCGACCCCCCTCTCTCTACATAGTATTCGTTCGGCTCCGCCGAACGATGGGCCGGCTTCGCCGGCCCCTCTCTCTCTACGTAGTATTCGTTCGGCTTCGCCGAACGATGGGCCGGCTCCGCCGACCCCCTCTCTCAACATAGTACTCGTTCGACTTCGCCGAACGAAGGGCCAGCTTCGCCGGCCGCCCTCCGCTTAGTGTTCGTTCGGCTTCGCCGAACGATGGGCCGGCTTCGCCGACCCCCCTTCGCTTAGCACTTTACGTAGTATTCGTTCGGCTTCTCCGAACGATGGGCCGGTTTCGTCGGCCTTCCTCCCTCTCCTAGGATTCGTTCGGCTCCGCCGGACGGTGGGCCGGCGTCGCCGACCCCTCTCTCTCTACGAAGTATTCGTTCGGCTCCGCCGAACGATGGGCCGGCTTCGCCGACCCCCTCTCTCTACATAAGATTCGTTCGACTTCGCCGAACGAAGGGTCGGCTTTGCCGGCCGCCCTCCGCTTAGTGTTCGTTTGACTTCGCCGAACGATGGGCCGGCTTCGCCAACCCTTCCGCTTAGCACTCTCTACGTAGTATTCGTTCGGCTACGCCGAACGATGGGCCAACTTCGCCGGCCTTCCTCTCTACGTAGTATTCGTTCGGCTTCGCCGAACGATGGGCCGGCTTCGCCGACCCCCCTTTCTCTACGTAGTACTCGTTCGGCTTCGCCGTACGATGGGCCGGCTTCGCCGACCCCCCTCTCTCTACATAGTATTCGTTCGGATCCGCCGAACGATGGGCCGGCTTCGCCGGCGTTCCTCTCTGTACGTAGTATTCGTTCGGCTTCGCCGAACGACGGGCCGGCTTCGCCGACCCTTCTCTCTCTACGTAGTATTCGTTCGGCTTCGCCGAACGATGGGCCGGCTTCGCCGGCCTTCCTCTCTCTACGTAGTATTCGTTCGGCTTCGCCGAACGATGGGCCTGCTTCGCCAAACCCCCTCTCTCTACATAGTATTCGTTCGGCTCCGCCGAACGATGGGCCGGCTTCGCCGAGCCCCCTCCGCTTAGCACTTTACGTAGTATTCGTTCGGCTTCGCCAAACGATGGGCCGGTTTCGCCGGCCTTCCTCTCTCTACGTAGTATTCGTTCGGCTTCGCCGAACGATGGGCCGGCTTCGCCGGCCTTCTTCCCTCTACCTAGTATTCGTTCGGCTCCGCCGAACGATGGGCCGGCTTCGCCGACCCCCTCTCTCTACGTAGTATTTGTTCGGCTTCACCGAACGATGGGCCGGCTTCGCCTACCCCCCTCTCTCTGCATAAGATTCGTTCGGCTCCACCGAACGATGGGCCGGCTTCGCCGGTTTTTCTCTCTCTACGTAGTACTCGTTCGACTTCGCCGAACGAAGGGCCGGCTTTGCCGGCCGCCCTCTGCTTAGTGTTCGTTCGGCTTCGCCGAACGATAGGCCGGCTTCGCCGGCCGCCCTCCTTCCTCTCTCTACGTAGTACTCGTTCGGCTTCGCCGAACGATGGGCCGGCTTCGCCGGCTTTCCTCTCTCTACATAGTATTCGTTCGGCTCCGCCGAACGATGGGCCGGCTTCGCCGACCCCCCTCCGCTTAGCACTCTACGTAGTATTTGTTCGGCTTCGCCAAACTATGGGCCGGTTTCGCCGGCCTTCCTCTCTCTACGTAGTACTCGTTCGACTTCGCCGAACGAAGGGCCAGCTTTGCCGGCCGCCCTCCGCTTAGTGTTCGTTCGACTTCGCCGAACGATGGGCCGGCTTCGCCGACCCCCCTCCGCTTAGCACTCTACGTAGTATTTGTTCGGCTTCGCCAAACTATGGGCCGGTTTTGCCAAACCCCCTCTCTCTACATAGTATTCGTTCGGCTCCGCCGAACGATGGGCCGGCTTCGCCGACCCCCTCTCTCTACGTAGTATTCGTTCGGCTTCGCCGAACGATGGGCCGGCTTCGCCGACTCCCCTCTCTCTACATAGTATTCGTTCGGCTCCGCCGAACGATGGGCCGGCTTCGCCGGCCTTCCTCTCTCTACGTAGTATTCGTTCGGCTTCGCCGAACGATGGGCCGGCTTCGCCGACCCCCCTCTCTCTACGTAGTATTCGTTCGGCTGCGCCGAACGATGGGCCGGCTTCGCCGGCCCCTCTCTCTCTACGTAGTATTCGTTCGGCTTCGCCGAACGATCGGCCGGCTTCGCCGGCCCCTCCGCTTAGTACGTGTATTCTTTCGGCTCCACCGAACGATGGGCCGGCTTCGCCGGCCCCTCTCTCTCTACGTAGTATTCGTTCGGCTTCGCCGAACCATGGGCCGGCTTCCCCGCCCCCCCTCCTCTACGTAGTATTCGTTCGGCTTCGCCGAACGATGGGCCGGCTCCGCCGAACCCCTCTCTCTACGTAGTATTCGTTCGGCTTCGCCGAACGATAGGTCGGCTTTGCCGGCCACCCTCCGCTTAGCACTCTACGTAGTATTCGTTCGGCTACGCCAAACGAAGGGCCGGCTTCGCCGGCCTTCCCTTAGCACTCTACGTAGTATTCGTTCGGCTCCGCCGAACGATGGGCCGGCTTCGCCGGCCCCTCTCTCTCTACGTAGTATTCGTTCGGCTTCGCCGAACGATGGGCCGGCTTCGCCGACCCCCCTCTGCTTATTACTCGTTCGGCTTAGCCGAACGATGGGCCGGCTTCGCCGGCCGCCCTCTCTCTGCATAGTATTCGTTCGGCTTCGCCGAACGATGGGCCGGCTTCGCCGACCCCCTTCCGCTTAGCACTCTACGTAGTATTTGTTCGGCTTCTCCGAACGATGGGCCGGTTTCGTCGGCCTTCCTCCCTCTCCTAGTATTTGTTCGGCTCCGCCGAACGATGGGCCGCCTTCCCCCACCCCCCCCCCCTCTCTCTGCGTAGTATTCTTTCGGCTTCGCCGAACGATGGGCCGGCTTCGCCGACCCCCCTCTCTCTGCATAGTATTCGTTCAGCTCCGCCGAACGATGGGGCGGCTTCGCCGGCATTCCTCTCTCTACGTACTATTCGTTCGGCTCCGCCGAACGATGGGCCGGCTTCGCCGACGCCGATCCCCCTCTCTCTACATAGTATTCGCTTGGCTCCGCCGAACGATGGGCCGGCTTCGCCGATCCCCCTCTCTCTACATAGTATTCGTTCGGCTCCGCCGAACGATGGGCCGGCTTCGCCGAGCCCCCTCCGCTTAGCACTTTACGTAGTATTCGTTCGGCTTCGCCAAACGATGGGCCGGTTTCGCCGGCCTTCCTCTCTCTACGTAGTATTCGTTCGGCTTCGCCGAACGATGGGCCGGCTTCGCCGGCCTTCCTCTCTCTACGTAGTATTCGTTCGGCTCCGCCGAACGATGGGCCGGCTTCGCCGACCCCCCTCTCTCTACGTAGTAATCGTTCGGCTTCGCCAAACGATGGGCCGGCTTCGCCGACCCCCTCCGCTTAGCGCTCTCTACGTAGTATTCGTTCGGCTTCGCCGAACGTTGAGCCGGCTTCGCCGGCCACCCTCCGCTTAGCACTCTCTACGTAGTATTCGTTCGGCTTCGCCGAACGATGGGCCGGCTTCGCCGGCCTTCCTTTCTCTACCTAGTGATCGTTCGGCTCCGCCGAACGATGGGCCGGCTTCGCCGACCCCCCTCCGCTTAGCACTCTACGTAGTATTCGTTCGGCTCCGCCGAACGATGGGCCGGCTTCGCCGGCCTTCCTCTCTCTACGTAGTATTCGTTCGGCTCCGCCGAACGATGGGCCGGCTTCGCCGGCCACCCTCCGCTTAGAACTCGTTCGGCTTCGCCGAACGATGGGCCGGCTTCGCCGACCCCCCTTTCTCTACGTAGTACTCGTTCGGCTTCGCCGTACGATGGGCCGGCTTCGCCGACCTCCTCTCTCTACGTAGTATTCTTTCGGCTTCGCCGAACGATGGGCCGGCTTCGCCGACCCCCTCTCTCTACGTAGTATTCTTTCGGCTTCGCCGAACGATGGGCCGGCCTCGCCGGCCTTCCTCTCTCTACGTAGTATTCGTTCGGCTCCGCCGAACGATGGGCCGGCTTCGCCGGCGTTCCTCTCTGTACGTAGTATTCGTTCGGCTTCGCCGAACGATGGGCCGGCTTCGCCGAACCCCTCCGCTTAGCACTCTCTACGTAGTATTCGTTCGGCTTCGCCGAACGATGGGCCGGCTTCGCCGGCCTTCCTCTCTACGTAGTATTCTTTCAGCTACGCCGAACGATGGGCCGGCTTCGCCGACCCCCTCTCTCTACGTAGTATCCGTTCGGCTTCGCCGAACGATTGGGCCCTTCGCCGGCCGCCCTCCGCTTAGTGTTCTGCTCTGGCTTCGCCGACCCCCCTCTCTCTACGTAGTATTCGTTCGGCTTCGCCGAACGATGAGCCGGCTTCGCCGACTCCCCTCCGCTTAGCACTCTCTACGTAGTATTCGTTCGGCTACGCCGAACGATGGGCCGGCTTCGCCGACCCCCCTCTCTCTACGCAGTATTTGTTCGGCTCCGCCTAACGATGGGCCGGCTCCGCCGGCTACCCTCCGCTTAGTACTCGTTCGACTTCGTCGAATGAAGGGCAGGCTTCGCCGGCCGCCCTCCGCTTAGTGTTCGTTCGGCTTCGCCGAACGATGGGCCGGCTTCGCCGACCCCCCTCCGCTTAGCACTCTCTACGTAGTATTCGTTCGGCTACGCCGAACGGTGGGCCGGCTTCGCCGGCCTTCCTCACTCTACCTAGTATTCGTTCGGCTCCGCCAAACGATGGGCCGGCTTCGCCGGCGTTCCCCTCTCTACGTAATATTCGTTCGGCTTCGCCGACCCCCCTCTCTACGTAGTATTCGTTCGGCTTCGCCGAACAATGGGCCGGCTTCGCCGACCCCCCTCTCTCTACGTAGTAATCGTTCGGCTCCGCCGAACAATTGGGCCGGCTTCGCCGGCTTTCCTCTCTCTACGTAGTACTCGTTCGGCTGCGCCGAACGATGGGCCGGCTTCGCCGACCCCCCTCTCTCTACGTAGTAATCGTTCGGCTTTCGCCGGCCGCCCCCGCTTAGTGTTCGCCTGGCTTCGCCGACCCCCCTCTCTCTACGTAGTATTCGTTCGGCTCTGCCGAACGATGAGCGGTCGGCCGACCAAACACCTCCGCCTCTCTACATAGTATTCGTTCGGCTCCGCCGAACGATGGGCCGGCTTCGCCGACCCCTCTCTCTACACTTTACGTAGTATTCGTTCGGCTCTCGCCGAACGATGAGCCGCTTCGCCGACCTTCCTCCGCTTAGCACTCTACGTGGTATTCGTTCGGCTTGGCCGAACAATGGGCCGGCTTCGCCGACCCTTCTCCCTCTACGTGGTATTCGTTCGGCTTCGCCGAACGATGGGCCGGCTTCGCCGGCCTTCCTCTCTACGTAGTATTCGTTCGGCTTCGCCGAACGGCGGGCCGGCTTCGCCGACTCTTCTCTCTCTACGTAGTATTCGTTCGGCTTCGCCGAACGATGGGCCGGCTTTGCCGGCCTTCCTCTCTCTACCTAGTATTTGTTCGGCTCCGCCGAACGATGGGCCGGCTCCGCCGGCTACCCTCCGCTTAGTACTCGTTCGACTTCGTCGAATGAAGGGCAGGCTTCGCCGGCCGCCCTCCGCTCTACCTAGTATTCGTTCGGCTTCGCCGAACGATGGGCCGGCTTCGCCGACCCCCCTCCGCTTAGCACTCTACGTAGTATTCGTTCGGCTCCGCCGAACGATGGGCCGGCTTCGCCGACCCCCCTCTCTCTACATAGTATTCGTTCGGCTCCGCCGAACGATGGGCCGGCTTCGCCGACCCCCTTCCGCTTAGCACTCTACGTAGTATTCGTTCGGCTTCGCCAAACTATGGGCCGGTTTCGCCGGCCTTCCTCTCTCTACGTAGTACTCGTTCGACTTCGCCGAACGAAGGGCCAGCTTTGCCGGCCGCCCTCTGCTTAGTGTTTGTTCGGCTTCGCCGAACGATGGGCCGGCTTCGCCGACCCCCCTCCGCTTAGCACTCTACGTAGTATTTGTTCGGCTTCGCCAAACTATGGGCCGGTTTTGCCGGCCTTTCTCTCTCTACGTAGTACTCGTTCGACTTCGCCGAACGAAGGGCCGGCTTCGCCGACCCCCTCTCTCTACATAAGATTCGTTCGGCTCCGCCGAACGATGGGCCGGCTTCGCCGGCTTTCCTCTCTCTACGTAGTATTCGTTCGGCTCCGCCGAACGATGGGCCGGCTTCGCCGACCCCCTTCCGCTTAGCACTCTACGTAGTATTTGTTCGGCTTCGCCGAAACGATGGAGCTTCGCCGGCTCCGCCTTCCTCCAGCAGTACTCGTTCGGCTTCGCCGAACGATGGGCCGGCTTCGCCGGCCGCCCTCCTCTACGTAGTATCCGTTCGGCTTCGCCAAACGATGAGCCGGCTTCGCCGACCCTCCGCTTAGCCCTCTCTACGTAGTAGTCGTTCCGCTTGGCCACACGATGGGCCGGCTTCGCCGGTCACCCTCCGCTCAGCACTCTCTACGTAGTATTCGTTCGGCTTCGCCGAACGATGGGCCGGCTTTGATGACCCCCTCTCTCTACGTAGTATTTGTTCGGCTTAGCCGAACGATGGGCCGGCTTCGCCGACCCCCCTCTACGAAGTATTTGTTCGGCTCCGCCTAACGATAGGCCGGCTTCGCCGACCACCCTCTACGTAGTATTCGTTCGGCTCCACCAAACGATGGGCCGGCTTCGCCGACCCCCTCCGCTTAGCACTCTCTACGTCGTCTTCGTTCGGCTCCGCCGAACGCTGGACCGGCTCCGCCGGCCTTCCTCTCTCTACGTAGTATTCGTTCGGCTCCGCCGAACGATGGGCCGGCTTCGCCGGCCTTCCTCTCTCTACGTAGTATTCGTTCGGCTCCGCCGAACGGTGAGCCGGCTTCGCCGACCACTTCTCTCTACGTAGTATTCGTTCGGCTTAGCCAAACGATGGGCCGGCTTCGCCGGCCTTCCTCTCTCTACGTAGTATTTGGTCGGCTTTGCCGAACGATGGCCCGGCCTCGCCGGCCACCTCTCTCTACTTAGTATTGGCTCGGCTTCGCCGCACGATGGGCCGGCTTGGCCGCCCTTCCTCTTTCTACGTAGTATTCGTTCGGCTTCGCCGAACGATGGGCCGGCTTCGCCGGCCCCCTCTCTCTACGTAGTATTCGTTCGGCTTCGCCGAACGATGGCCGGCTTCGCCGGCCGCCGCCCTCTCTACGTAGTATTCGTTCGGCTTCGCCGAACGATGAGCCGGCTTCGCCGACCCTCCGCTTAGCACTCTCTACGTAGTATTCGTTCAGCTCCGCCGAACGATGGGCCGGCTTCGACAGCCTTCCTCTCTCTACGTAGTATTCGTTCGGCTCCGCCGAACGATGGGCCGGCTTCGCCGGCCCCTCTCTCTCTACATAGTATTCGTTCGGCTCCACCGAACTTTGGGCCGGCGTCGCCGACCCCCCTCTCTCTACGTAGTATTCGTTCGGCTTCGCCGAACGATGGGCCTGCTTCGCCGGCGTTCCTCTCTCTACAAGTATTCGTTCGGCTTCGCCGAACGATCGGCCGGCTTCGCCGACCCCCCTCTCTCTACGGAGTATTCGTTCGGCTGCGCCGAACGATGGGCCGGCTTCGCCGACCCCCCTCCGCTTAGCACTCTACGTAGTATTCGTTCGGCTCCGCCGAACGATGGGCCGGCTTCGCCGACCTTCCTCTCTCTACGTTGTATTCGTTCGGCTTCGCCAAACGAAGGGCCGGCTTCGCCGACCTTCCTCTCTCTACGTTGTATTCGTTCGGCTTCGCCGAACGATGGGCCGGCTTCGCCGACCCCCTTCTCTCTATGTAGTATTCGTTCGGCTTCGCCGAACGTTGGGCCGGCTTAGGCGACCCCCCCCTCTCTACGTAGTATTCGTTCGGCTTCGCCGAACGATGGGCCGGCTTCGCCGGCCACCCTCTCTCTACGTAGTATTCGTTCGACTTCGCCGAACGAAGGGCCGGCTTCGCCGGCCGCCCTCTCTCTTAGTATTCGTTCGGCTTCGCCAAAGATGAGCCGGCTTCGCCGGCCTCCGCTTAGCACTCTACGTAGTATTCGTTCGGCTTCGCCGAACGATGGGCCGACTTCGCCGAACCCCTCTCTCTACTCAGTATTCGTTCGGCTTCGCCGAACGATGGGCCGGCTTCGCCGACCCCCCCCCCTCTCTACGTAGGATTCGCTCGGCTTCGCGGAACGGTGGGCCGGCTTCGCCGACCCCCTCTCTCAACCTAGTACTCGTTCGGCTCCGCCGAACGATGGGCCGGCTTCTTCGCCAACCCCTCTCTCTACGTAGCATTCGTTCAACTTCGCCGAACGATTGGCCGGCTTCGCCGGCCACCCTCCGCTTAGTACTCGTTTGGCTTCGCCGAACGAAGGACCGGCTTCGCCGGCCGCCTCTCTCTACGTAGTATTCGTCCGGCTTCGCCGAACGATGGGCCGGCTTCGCCGGCCACCCTCCGCTCAGCACTCTCTACGTAGTATTCTTTCGGCTTCGCCGCACGAGGGGCCGGCGTCGCCGGCCTTCCTCTCTCTACGTAGTATTTGTTCGGCTCTGCCGAACGATAGGCCGGCTTCGCCGACCCCCTCTCTCTACGTAGTATTCGTTCGACTTCACCGAACGAAGGGCCGGCTTCGCCGGTCCCCCTCTCTCTACTCAGTATTCGTTCGGCTTCGCCGAACGATGGCCCGGCTTCGCCGGTCCCCCTCTCTCTACTCAGTATTCGTTCGGCTTCGCCGAACGATGGGCCGGCTTCGCCGGCCTTCCTCCCTCTACCTAGTATTCGTTCGGCCCCGCCGAACGATGGGCCGGCTTCGCCGACCCCCTCTCTCAATATAGCACTCGTTCGACTTCGCCGAACGAAGGGCCGGCTTCGCCGGCCGCCCTCCGCATAGTGTTCGTTCGGCTCCGCCGAACGATGGGCCGGCTTCTTCGCCAACCCCCTCTCTCTACGTAGCATTCGTTCGGCTCCGCCGAACGATGGACCGGCTTCGCCGCCCCCCCCCTCTACGTAGTATTCGTTCGGCTTCGCCGAACGATGGGCCGGCTTCGCCGGCCGCCCTCCTCTACGTAGTATTCGTTCGGCTTCGCCGAAACGATGAGCCGGCTTCGCCGACCCTCCGGTTAGCACTCTCTACGTAGTATTCGTTCGCCTGCGCCAACCGATGGGCCGGCTTCGCCGGCCTTCCTCTCTCTACATAGTATTCGTTCGGCTTCGCCGAACGATGGGCCGGCTTCGCCGGCGTTCCTCTCTACGTAGTATTCGTTCGGCTTCGCCGACCGATGGGCCGGCTCCGCCGACCCTCCTCTCCCTACACAGTAATCGTTCGGCCGCGCCGAACGATGGGCCGGCTTCGCCGACCTTCCTCTCTCTACATAGTATTCGTTCGGCTTCGCCGAACGATGGGCCGGCTTCGCCGACCCCCCTCCGCTTAGCACTCTACGTAGTATTTGTTCGGCTACGCCGAACGAAGGGCCGGCTTCGCCGGCCCCACTCTCTACCTAGTATTCGTTCGGCTTCCCCGAACGAGGGGCCGGCTTCGCCGGCCCCCCTCCGCTTAGTACTCGTTCGACTTCGCCGAACGATGGGCCGGCTTCGCCGGCCGCCCTCCACGTAGTATTCGTTCGGCTCCGCCGCACGATGGGCCGGCTTCGCCGGCCACCCTCCGCTTAGCACTCTCTACGTAGTATTCGTTCGGCTCCGCCGCACGATGGGCCGGCTTCGCCGGCCTTCCTCTCTCTACGTAGTATTCGTTCGGCTCCGCCGAACGATGGGCCGGCTTCGCCGAACCCCTCTCTCTACGTAGTATTCGTTCGGCTTCGCCGAACGATGCATTCTCAGCTGTGACATTCGCCGACCCCCTCTCTCTCTACGTAGTATTCGTTCGGCTTCGCCGAACGATGGGCCGGCTTCGCCGCCTCTCTCTACGTAGTATTCGTTCGGCTTCGCCGAACGATGAACCGGCTTCGCCGGCCACCCTCCGCTTAGCACTCTCAACATAGTATTCATTCAGATTCGCCGAACGATGGGCCGGCTTCGCCGACCCTCCTCTCTCTACGTAGTATTCGTTCGGCTTCGCCGAACGATGGGCCGGCTTCGCCGACCCCCCTCTCTCGACATAGTATTTGTTCGGCTTCACCGAACGATGGGCCGGCTTCGCCGGTTTTTCTCTCTCTACGTAGTATTCGTTCGGCTTCGCCGAAAGATGGGCCAACTTCGCCGGACTACCCTCCGCTTAGCACTCTACGTAGTATTCCTTCGGCTCCACCGAACGATGGGCCGGCATCGCCGGCCGCCCTCCGCTTAGTATTCGTTCGGCTTCGCCAAACGATGGGCCGGCTTCGTCGGCCACCCACCGCTTAAGATTTGTTCGGCTTCGCCGAACGATGAACCGACTTTGCCGACCCCCCTCTCTCTACGTAGTATTCGTTCGGCTTCGCCGAACGATGGGCCGGCTTCGTCGGCCTTCCTCTCTCTATGAAGTATTTGTTCGGCTCTGCCGAACGATGAGCCGGCTTCGCCGACCACCCTCCGCTTAGCACTCTACGTAGTATTCGTTCGGCTTCGCCGAACGATGGGCCGGCTTCGCCGGCGTTCCTCTCTGTACGTAGTATTCGTTCGGCTTCGCCGAACGATGGGCCGACTTCGCCGACCCCCCCCTCTATCTACGTAGTATTCGTTCGGCTTCGCCGAACGATGGGCCGGCTTCGCCGGATTTCCTTTTTCTACCTAGTATTCGTTCGGCTACGCCGAACGATGGGCCGGCGTCGCCGACCCCCTCTCTCTACGTAGTATTCGTTCGGCTTCGCCGAACGATGGGCCGGCTTCGCCGACCCCCTCCGCTTAGCACTCTCTACGTAGTATTCGTTCGGCTACGCCGAACGACGGGCCGGCCTCGCCGGCCCCTCTCTCTACGTAGTAATCGTTCGGCTTCACCGAACGATGAGCCAGCTTCGCCGACCACCCTCCGCTTAGCACTCTCTGCGTAGTATTCGTTCGGCTTCGCCGAACAATGGGCCGGCTTCGCCGACCCCCTCTACGTAGTATTCGTTCGGCTTCGCCGAACGATGGGCCGGCTTCGCCGGCTACCCTCCGCTTAGTACTCTTTCGACTTCGCCGAACGAAGGGCCGGCTTCGCCGCCCGCCCTCCGCTTAGTGTTCGTTCGGCTTAGCCGAACGATGGGCCGGCTTCGCCGACCCCCCTCCGCTTAGCACTCTACGTAGTATTCGTTCGGCTACGCCAAACGATGGGCCGGCCTCGCCGGCCTTCCTCTCTCTACGTAGTATTCGATCGGCTCCGCCGAACGATGGGCCGGCTTCGCCGGCGTTCCCCTCTACGTAGTATTCGTTCGGCTCCGCCGAACGATGGGCCGGCTTCGCCGACCCCCCTCTTTCTACGTAGTATTCGTTCGGCTCCGCCGAACGATGGGCCGGCTTCGCCGACCCCCCTCTCTCTACATAGTATTCGTTCGGCTCCGCCGAACGATGGGCCGGCTTCGCCGACCCCCCTCCTTCCACGTAGTATTCGTTCGGCTTCCCCGAACGTTGGGCCGGCTTCGCCGGCCTTCCTCCCTCTACCTAGTATTCGTTCGGCTCCGCCGAACGATGGGCCGGCTTCGCCGACCCCACTCTCTCTACGTAGTGTTCGTTCGGCTTCGCCGACCCCCCTCTCTCTACGGAGTATTCGTTCGCCTCCACCGAACGATGGGCCGGCTTCGCCGACTCCCCTCTCTCTACGTAGTATTCGTCCGGCTTCGCCGAACGATGGGCCGGCTTCGCCGGCCTTCCTTTCTCTACCTAGTATTCGTTCGGCTCCGCCGAACGATGGGCCGGCTTCGCCGGCCTTCCTCCCTCTACCTAGTATTCGTTCGGCTCCACCGAACGATGGGCCGGCTTCGCCGACCCCACTCTCTCTACGTAGTGTTCGTTCGGCTTCGCCAAACGATGGGCCGGCTTCGCCGACCCCCCTCTCTCTACATAGTATTCGTTCGGCTCCGCCGAACGATGGGCCGGCTTCGCCGACCCCTCTCTCTCTACGTAGTATTCGTTCGGCTTCGCCGAACGATGAAACGGCTTCGCCGGCCTCCTCTCTCTACGTAGTATTCGTTCGGCTTCGCCGAACGATGAGCCGGCTTCGCCGACCACCCTCCGCTTAGCACTCTCTACGTAGTATTCGTTCGGCTCCGCCGAGAACGATGGAGCCGGCTTCGCCGGCCTTCCTCTCTCTACGTAGTATTCGTTCGGCTTCGCCGAACGATGGGCCGGCTTCGCCGGCCACCTCCCTCTACGTAGTACTGGTTCGGCTTCGCCGAACGATGGGCCGGCTTCGCCGACCCCTCTCTCTACGTAGTATTCGTTCGGCTTCGCCGAACGATGGGCCGGCTTCGCCGGCTACCCTCCGCTCAGTTTCGTTCGGCTCCGCCGAACGATGGGCCGGCTTCGCCGGCCCCCCTCCCTCTACGCAGGATTCGTTCGGCTTCGCCGCACGATGGGCCGGCTTCGCCGGCCACCCTCCGCTTAGCACTCTCTACGTAGTATTCGTTCGGCTTCGCCGAACGATGGGCCGGCATCGCCGGCCCCCCTCTTTCTACATAGTATTCGTTCGGCTTCGCCAAACGATGGGCCGGCTTCGCCGACCCCTCTCTCTACGTAGTATTCGTTCGGCTCCGCCGAACGATGGGCCGGCTTCGCCGGCTACCCTCCACTTAGTACTCATTCGACTTCGCCGAACGAAGGTCCGGCTTCGCCGGCCCCTCTCTACGTAGTGTTCGTTCGGCTTCGCCAAACGATGGGCCGGCTTCGCCGGCCACCCTCCGCTTAGCACTCTCTACGTAGTATTCGTTCGGCTTCGCCGAACGATGGGCCGGCTTCGCCGGCCTTCCTCTCTCTACGTAGTATTCGTTCGGCTTCGCCGAACGACGGGCCGGCTTCGCCGGGCCTTCTCTCTCTACGTAGTATTCGATCGGCTTCGCCGAACGATGGGCCGGGTTCGCCCAACCCCTCTCTCTACGTAGCATTCGTGCGACTCCGCCGAAAGATGGGCCGGCTTCGCCGGCCTTCCTCTCTCTACGTAGTATTCGTTCGGCTTCGCCAAACGAAGGGCCGGCTCCGCCGGCTACCCTCCGCTTAGTACTCGTTCGACTTCGCCATACGAAGGGCCGGCTTCGCCGGCCGCCCTCCGCTTAATGTTCGTTCGACTTCGCCGAACGATGAGCCGGCTTCGCCGACCCCCCTTCGCTTAGCACTCTCTACGTAGTATTTGTTCGGCTACGCCGAACGATGGGCCGACTTCGCCGGCCTTCCTCCCTTTACCTAGTATTCGTTCGGCTCCGCCGAACGATGAGCCGGCTCGCCGACCCCCCCTCTCTCTACGTAGTATTCGTTCGGCTTCGCCGAACGATGGGGCGGCTTCGCCGGCCTTCCTCTCTCTACGTAGTACTCGTTCGACTTCGCCGAACGAAGGGCCAGCTTTGCCGGCCGCCCTCCTCTCTACGTAGTATTTGTTCGGCTTCGCCGAACGAAGAGCCGGCTTCGCCGACCCCCTCCGCTTAGCACTCTCTACGTAGTATTCGTTCGGCTACGCCGAACGATGGGCCGACTTCGCCGACCCCCTCTCTCTACGTAATATTCGTTCGGCTACGCCGAACGATGGGCCGGTTTCGCCGGCCTTCCTCTCTCTACGTAGTATTCGTTCGGCTTCGCCGAACGATGGGCCGGCTTCGCCGACCCCCCTCTCTCTACATAGTATTCGTTCGGCTTCGCCGAACGATGGGCCGGCTTCGCCGGCCATCCTCTCTCTACGTAGTATTCGTTTGGCTTCGCCGAACGATGGGCCCGCTTCGCCGACCCCGCTCTCTACGTAGTATTCGTTCGGCTTGGCCGAACGATGGGCCGGCTTCGCCGGCCTTCCCTCTACGTAGTATTCGGTCGACTTCGCCGAACGAAGGGCCGTCGTCGCCGACCCCCCTCTCTCTACGTAGTACTCGTTCGACTTCGCCGAACGAAGGGCCGGCTTCGCCGGCCGCCCTCCGCTTAGTGTTCGTTCGGCTTCGCCAAACGATGGGCCGGCTTCGCCGAACCCCTCCGCTTAGCACTCTCTACGTAGTATTCGTTCGGCTTCGCCGAACGATGGGCCGGGTTCGCCGGCGCCTCTCTACCTAGTATTCGTTCGGCTTCGCCGAACGATGGGCCGGCTTCGCCGACCCCCTCTTTCTACATAGTATTCGTTCGGCTTCGCCGAACGATGGACCGGCTTCGCCGGCCTTCCTCCCTCTACCTAGTATTCGTTCGGCTTCGCCGAACGAAGGGCCGGCTTCGCCGGCCGTCCTCCGCTTAGTGTTCGTTCGGCTTCGCCGAACGATGGGCCGGCTTCGCCGAACCCCTCCGCTTAGCACTCTCTACGTAGTATTCGTTCGGCTTCGCCGAACGATGGGCCGGCTTCGCCGGCGTTCCTCTCTGTACGTAGTATTCGTTCGGCTTCGCCGAACGATGGGCCGGCTTCGCCGAACCCCTCCGCTTAGCACTCTCTACGTAGTATTCGTTCGGCTTCGCCGAACGATGGGCCGGCTTCGCCGACCCCCCCCCCCGTGTAGTATTCTTTCGGCTTCGCCGAACGATGGGCCGGCTTCGCCGACTCCTCTCTCTCTACGTAGTGTTCGTTCGGCTTCGCCGAACGATGGGTCGGCTTCGCCGACCCCCCTCTCTCTACATAGTATTCGTTCGGCTTCGCCGAACGATGGGCCGGCTTCGCCGACCCCCCTCCGCTTAGCACTCTCTACGTAGTATTCGTTCGGCTACGCCGAACGATGGGCCGGCTTCGCCGACCCCCCTCTCTCTACGTAGTACTCGTTCGACTTCGCCGAACAAAGGGCCGGCTTCGCCGGCCTTCCTTTCTCTACCTAGTATTCGTTCGGCTCCGCCGAACGATGGGCCGGCTCCGCCGACCCCCCTCCGCTTAGCACTCTCTACGTAGTATTCGTTCGGCTACGCCGAACGATGGGCCGGCTTCGCCGGCGTTCCTCTCTCTACGTAATATTCGTTCGGCTTCGCCGAACGATGGGCCGGCTTCGCCGACCCCCCTCCGCTTAGCACTCTACGTAGTATTTGTTCGGCTTCGCCAAACTATGGGCCGGTTTTGCCGGCCTTTCTCTCTCTACGTAGTACTCGTTCGACTTCGCCGAACGATGGGCCGGCTTCGCCGACCCCCTCTCTCTACGTAGTATTTGTTCGGCTTCACCGAACGATGGGCCGGCTTCGCCGGACCGCCCTCCCTCTCTACGTAGTATCGTTCGGCTTCGCCGAACGATGGGCCGGCTTCGCGGACCCCTCTCTCTGTCCGTAGTATTCGTTCGGCTCCGCCGAACGATAGGCCGGCTTCGCCGACCCCCCTCCGCTTAGCACTCTCTACGTAGTATTCGTTCGGCTACGCCGAACGATGGGCCGGCTTCGCCGACCCCCTCTCTCTACGAAGTATTTGTTCGGCTTCGCCGAGCGATGAGCCAGCTTCGCCGGCCCCTCTCTCTACGCAGTATTTGTTCGGCTTCGCCAAACGATGAGCCGGCTTCGCCGACCCCCCTCCGCTTAGTGTTCGTTCGGCTTCGCCAAACGATGGGCCTGCTTCGCCGAGCCCCTCCGCTTAGCACTCTCTACGTAGTATTCGTTCGGCTACGCCGAACGATGGGCCGGCTTCGCCGGCCTTCCTCCCTCTACCTAGTATTCGTTCGGCTCCGCCGAACGATGGGCCGGCTTCGCCGACCCCACTCTCTCTACGTAGTATTCGTTCGGCTTCGCCGAACGATGGGCCGGCTTCGCCGACTCCCCTCTCTCTACATAGTATTCGTTCGGCTCCGCCGAACGATGGGCCGGCTTCGCCGACCCCCTCTCTCTACGTAGTATTCGTTCGGCTTCGCCGAACGATGAGCCGGCTTCGCCGACTCCCCTCCGCTTAGCACTCTCTACGTAGTATTCGTTCGGCTGCGCCGAACGATGGGCCGGCTTCGCCGACCTTCCTCTCTCTACATAGTATTCGTTCGGCTCCGCCGAACGATGGGCCGGCTTCGCCGGCCCCTCTCTCTCTACGTAGTATTCGTTCGGCTTCGCCAAACGATGGGCCGGCTTCGCCGACCCGCCGACCCCCCTCTCTCTACATAGTATTCGTTCGGCTCCGCCGAACGATGGGCCGGCTTCGCCGACCCCCCTCTCTCTACGTAGTATTCGTTCGGCTCCGCCGAACGATGGGCCGGCTTCGCCGGCCTTCCTCTCTCTACGTAGTATTCGTTCGGCTTCGCCGAACGATGGGCCGGCTTCGCCGACCCCCCTCTCTCTACGTAGTATTCGTTCGGCTTCGCCAAACGATGGGCCGGCTTCGCCGGCCTTCCTCTCTACGTAGTATTCGTTCGGCTTCGCCAAACGATGGGCCGGCTTCGCCGACCCCCTCTCTCTACATAGTATTCTTTCGGCTCCGCCGAACGATGGGCAGGCTTCGCCGGCCCCCCTCTCTCTACGTAGTGTTCGTTCGGCTTCGCTAAACGATGGGCCGGCTTCGCCGACCCCCCTCTCTCTACGTAGTATTCGTTCGGCTACGCCGAACGATGGGCCGGCTTCGCCGGCCACCCTCCGCTTAGTACTCGTTCGACTTCGCCGAACGAAGGGCCGGCTTCGCCGGCCGTCCTTCGCTTAGTGTTCGTTCGGCTTCGCCGAACGATGGGCCGGCTTCGCCGACCCTCCGCTTAGCTCTCTCTACGTAGTATTCGTTCGGCTCCGCCGAACGATGGGCCGGCTTCGCCGGCGTTCCTCTCTACGTAGTATTCGTTCGGCTTCGCCGAACGATGGGCCACTTCGCCGACCCTCTCTCTACGTAGTATTCGTTCGGCTTCGCCGAACGATGGGCCGGCTTCGCCGGCCCCTCTCTCTACGTAGTATTCGTTCGACTTCGCCGAACGATGGGCCGGCTTCGCCGGCCGCCTCTCTCTTAGTGTTCGTTCGGCTTCGCCAAACGATGGGCCGGCTTTGCCGACCCCCTCCGCTTAGCACTCTCTACGTAGTATTCGTTCGGCTACGCCGAACGATGGGCCGGCGTCGCCGACCCCCCTCTCTCTACGTAGTATTCGTTCGGCTTCGCCGAACGATGGGCCGGCTTCGCCGGCGTTCCTCTCTCTACGTAATATTCGTCCGGCTTCGCCGAACGATGGGCCGGCTTCGCCGACCCTTCTCTCTCTACGTAGTATTTGTTCGGCTTCGCCGAACGAAGGACCGGCTTCGCCGGCCTTCCTTTCTCTACCTAGTATTCGTTCGGCTCCGCCAAACGATGTGCCGGCTCCGCCGGCTACCCTCCCCTTAGTGTTCGTTCGGCTTCGCCGAACGATGGGCCGGCTTCGTCGGCCGCCCTCTGCTTAGTGTTCGTTCGGCTTCGCCGACCCCCCTTCGCTTAGCACTCTACGTAGTATTCGTTCGGCTTCGCCGAACGATGGGCCGGCTTCGCCGGCCTTCCTCCCTCTCCTAGTATTCGTTCGGCTCCGCCGAACGATGGGCCGGCTTCGCCGACGCCGATCCCCCTCTCTCTACATAGTATTCGTTCGGCTCCGCCGAACGATGGGCCGGCTTCGCCGGCCACCCTCCGCTTAGTACTCGTTCGACTTCGCCGAACGAAGGGCCGGCTTCGCCGGCCGCCCTCCGCTTAGTGTTAGTTCGGCTTCGCCGAACGATGAGCCGGCTTCGCCGACCCCCTCTCTCTACGTAGTGTTCGTTCGGCTCCGCCGAACGATGGGCCAGCTTCGCCGACCCCCCTCTCTCTACATAGTATTCGTTCGGCTCCGCCGAACGATGGGCCGGCTTCGCCGGCGTTCCTCTCTGTACGTAGTATTCGTTCGGATTCGCCGAACGATGGGCCGGCTTCGCCGGCCTTCCTCTCTCTACGTTGTATTCGTTCGGCTTCGCCAAACGAAGGGCCGGCTTCGCCGGCCACCCTCTGCTTAGGATTCGTTCGGCTCCGCCGAACGATGGGCCGGCTTCGCCGGCTTTCCTCTCTCTACGTAGTATTCGTTCGGCTTCGCCGAACGATGGGCCGGCTTCGCGGCCCCCCTCTCTCTACGTAGTATTAGTTCGGCTCTGCCGAACGATGGGCCGGCTTCGCCGACCCCCCTCTCTCTGCGCAGTATTCGTTCGGCTCCGCCGAACGATCGGCCGGCTTCGCCGACCCCCCTCTCTCTACGTAGTATTCGTTCGGCTTCGCCGAACGATGGGCCGGCTTCGCCGGCTACCCTCCGCTTAGTACTCGTTCGACTTCGCCGAACGAAGGGCCGGCTTCGCCGGCCGCCCTCCGCTTAGTGTTCGTTCGGCTTCGCCAAACGATGAGCCGGCTTCGCCGACCCCCCTCCGCTTAGCACTCTCTACGTAGTATTCGTTCGGCTACGCCGAACGATGGGCCGACTTCGCCGGCCTTCCTCTCTCTACGTAGTATTCGTTCGGCTCCGCCGAACGATGAGCCGGCTTCGCCGGCCTTCCTCTCTCTACGTAGTATTCGTTTGGCTTCGCCGAACGATGGGCCGGCTTCGCCGACCCCCCTCTCTCTACGTTGTTTTCGTTCGGCTTCGCCGAACGATGGCCCGGCTTCGCCGACCCCCCTCTCTCTCTACGTAGTATTCGTTCGGCTACGCCGAACGATGGGCTGGCTTCGCCGACCCCCCTCTCTCTACGCAGTATTTGTTCGGCTTCGCCGAACGATGAGCCGGCTTCGCCGGCTACCCTTCGCTTAGTAGTCGTTCGACTTCGCCGAACGATGGGCCGGCTTCGCCGACCCCCCTCTCTCTACGTAGTATTCGTTCGGCTTCGCCGAACGATGAGCCGGCTTCGCCGACTCCCCTCCGCTTAGCACTCTCTACGTAGTATTCGTTCGGCTACGCCGAACGATGGGCCGGCTTCGCCGGCGTTCCCCTCTCTACATAGTATTTGTTCGGCTTCGCCGAACGATCGGCCGGATTCGCCGACCCCCCTCTCTCTACGTAGTATTTGTTCGGCTTCGCCGAACGATGGGCCGGCTTCGCCGACCCCCCTCTCTACATAGTACTCGTTCGGCTCGCCGAACGATGGGCCAGCTTCGCCGACCCCCTCTACGTAGTATTCGTTCGGCTTCGCCGAACGATGAGCCGGCTTCGCCGACCACCCTCCGCTTAGCACTCTACGTAGTATTCGTTCGGCTCCGCCGAACGACGGGCCGGCTTCGCCGGCCTTCCTTTCTCTACCTAGTATTCGTTCGGCGCCGCCGAACGATGGGCCGGCTCCGCCGACCCCCCTCTCTTTACGTAGTATTCTTTCGGCTTCGCCGAACGATGGGCCGGCCTCGCCGCCCCCCCTCTCTCTACGTAGTATTCGTTCGGCTTCGCCGAACGATGGGCCGGCTTCGCCGGCTACCCTCCGCTTAGTACTCGTTCGACTTCGCCGAACGAAGGGCCGGCTTCGCCGGCCGCCCTTTGCTTAGTGTTCGTTCGGCTCCGCCGAACGATGACCCGGCTTCGCCGACCACCCTCCGCTTAGCACTCTACGTAGTATTTGTTCGGCTTCGCCGAACGATGGGCCGGCTTCGCCGGCGTTCCTCTCTGTACGTAGTATTCGTTCGGCTTCGCCGAACGATGGGCCGGCTTCGCCGGCGTTCCTCTCTGTACGTAGTATTCGTTCGGCTTCGCCGAACGATGGGCCGACTTCGCCGGCCTTCCTTTCTCTACCTAGTATTCGTTCGGCTCCGCCGAACGATGGGCCGGCTTCGCCGACCCCTCTCTCTCTACGTAGTATTCGTTCGGCTTCGCCGAACGATGGGCCGGCTTCGTCGGCCTTCCTCCGCTTAGTACTCGTTCGACTTCGCCGAACGATGGGCCGGCTTCGCCGGCCGCCTCTCCTACGTTAGTGTTCGTTCGGCTCTGCCGAACGATGGGCCGGCTTCGCCGACCCCCCTCCGCTTAGCACTCTCTACGTAGTATTCGTTCGGCTACGCCGAACGATGGGCCGGCGTCGCCGACCCCCCTCTCTCTACGTAGTATTCGTTCGGCTTCGCCGAACGATGGGCCGGCTTCGCCGGCTACCCTCCGCTTAGTACTCGTTCGACTTCGCCGAACGAAGGGCCGGCTTCGCCGGCCGCCCTCCGCTTAGTGTTCGTTCGGCTTCGCCAAACGATGGGCCGGCTTCGCCGACCCCCTCCGCTTAGCACTCTCTACGTAGTATTCGTTCGGCTACGCCGAACGATGGGCCGGCTTCGCCGGCCTTCCTCTCTCTACATAGTATTCGTTCGGCTACGCCGAACGATGGGCAGGCTTCGCCGGCGTTCCTCTCTCTACGTAGTATTTGTTCGGCTTCGCCGAACGATGGGCCGGCTTCGCCGACCCCCTCTCTCTACGTAGTATTTGTTCGGCTTCGCCGAACGATGGGCCGGCTTCGCCGGCCCCCCTCTCTCTACGTAGTATTCGTTCGGCTTCGCCGAACGATGGGCCGGCTTCGCCGGCCTTCCTCTCTCTACGTAATATTCGTCCGGCTTCGCCGAACGATGGGCCGGCTTCGCCGGCTACCCTCCGCTTAGTACTCGTTCGACTTCGCCGAACGAAGGGCCGGCTTCGCCGGCCGCCCTCCGCTTAGTGTTCGTTCGGCTTCGCCAAACGATGAGCCGGCTTCGCCGACCCCCCTCCGCTTAGCACTCTCTACGTAGTATTCGTTCGGCTACGCCGAACGATGGGCCGACTTCGCCGGCCTTCCTCACTCTACATAGTATTCGTTCGGCTCCGCCGAACGATGGGCCGGCTTCGCCGACCCCCCTCTCTCTACGTAGTATTCGTTCGGCTTCGCCGAACGATGGGCCGGCTTCGCCGACCCCCCTCTCTCTACATAGTATTCGTTCGGCTCCGCCGAACGATGGGCCGGCTTCGCCGGCCTTCCTCTCTCTACGTAGTATTCGTTCGGCTTCGCCGAACGATGGGCCGGCTTCGCCGGCCTTCCTTTCTCTACCTAGTATTCGTTCGGCTTCGCCGAACGTTGAGCCGGCTTCGCCGGCCACCCTCCGCTTAGCACTCTCTACGTAGTATTCGTTCGGCTTCGCCAAACGGTGGGCCGGCTTCGCCGACCCTCCTCTCTCAACGTAGTATTTGTTCGGCTTCGCCAAACGATGGGCCGGCTTCGCCGGCCTTCCTCTCTCTACGTAGTATTCGTTCGGCTTCGCCGAACGTTGGGCCGGGTTCGCCGGCCTTCCTCTCTCTACGTAGTATTTGTTCGGCTTCGCCGAACGATGGGCCGGCTTCGCCGGCTACCCTCCGCTTAGTACTCGTTCGACTTCGCCGAACGAAGGGCCGGCTTCGCCGGCCGCCCTCTGCTTAGTGTTCGTTCGGCTTCGCCAAACGATGGGCCGGCTTCGCCGACCCCCTCCGCTTAGCACTCTCTACGTAGTATTCGTTCGGCTACGCCGAACGATGGGCCGGCTTCGCCGGCGTTCCCCTCTCTACATAGTATTCGTTCGGCTTCGCCGAACGATAGGCCGGCTTCGCCGACCCCCCTCTCTCTACGTAGTATTTGTTCGGCTTCGCCGAACGATGGGCCGGCTTCGCCGGACTTCCTCTCTCTACGTAGTATTCGTTCGTCTTCGCCAAACGATGGGCCGGCTTCGCCGACTCCCTCTCTCTACGTAGTATTCGTTCGGCTTCGCCGAACGATGGGCCGGCTTCGCCGACCCCCCTCTCTCTACGTAGTATTTGTTCGGCTTCGCCGAACGATGGGCCGGCTTCGCCGACCCCCCTCTCTCTACGTAGTATTTGTTCGGCTTCGCCGAACGATGGGCCGGCTTCGCCGGCCACCCTCCGCTTAGCACTCTCTACGTAGTATTCGTTCGGCTACGCCGAACGATGGGCCGGCTTCGCCGACCCCCCTCTCTCTACGTAGTATTCGTTCGGCTTCGCCGAACGATGGGCCGGCTTCGCCGGCTACCCTCTGCTTAGTACTCGTTCGACTTCGCCGAACGAAGGGCCAGCTTTGCCGGCCGCCCTCTGCTTAGTGTTTGTTCGGCTTCGCCAAACGATGGGCCGGCTTCGCCGACCCCCCTCCGCTTAGCACTCTACGTAGTATTCGTTCGGCTTCGCCGAACGATGGGCCGGCTTCGCCGGCCTTCCTCGCTCTACGTAGTATTTGTTCGGCTCCGCCGAACGATGGGCCGGCTTCGCCGACCCCACTCACCGTAGTATTCGTTCGACTCCGCCGAACGATGGGCCGGCTTCGCCGAACCCCCTCTCTCTACGGAGTATTCGTTCGGCTCCACCGAACGATGGGCCGGCTTCGCCGACTCCCCTCTCTCTACGTAGTATTCGTCCGGCTTCGCCGAATGATGGGCCGGCTTCGCCGGCTACCCTCCGCTTAGTACTCGTTCGACTTCGCCGAACGAAGGGCCGGCTTCGCCGGCCGCCCTCCGCTTAGTGCTCGTTCGGCTTCGCCAAACGATGAGCCGGCTTCGCCGACCCCCTTCCGCTTAGCACTCTCTACGTAGTATTCGTTCGGCTACGCCGAACGATGGGCCGACTTCGCCGGCCTTCCTCACTCTACATAGTATTCGTTCGGCTCCGCCGAACGATGGGCCGGCTTCGCCGGCGTTCCTCTCTGTACGTAGTATTCGTTCGGCTTCGCCGAACGACGGGCCGGCTTCGCCGACCCTTCTCTCTCTCTACGTAGTATTCGTTCGGCTTCGCCGAACGATGGGCCGGCTTCGCCGACCTTCCTCTCTCTACGTTGTATTCGTTCGGCTTCGCCAAACGAAGGGCCGGCTTCGCCGGCCACCCTCCGCTTAGTACTCGGTCGACTTCACCGAACGAAGGGCCGGCTTCGCCGGCCGTCCTCCGCTTAGTGTTCGTTCGGCTTCGCCGAACGATGGGCCGGCTTCGCCGACCCCCCTCCGCTTAGCACTCTCTACGTAGTATTCGTTCGGCTACGCCGAACGATGGGCCGGCTTCGCCGGCCTTCCTCTCTCTACGTAGTATTCGTTCGGCTTCGCCGAACGATGGGCCGGCTTCGCCGACCCCCCTCTCTCTACGTAGTATTCGTTCGGCTTCGCCGAACGATGGGCCGGCTTCGCCGGCATTTCTTCCTCTACCTAGTATTCGTTCGGCTCCGCCGAACGATGGGCCGGCTTCGCCGACCCCCTCTCTCTACGTAGTATTCGTTCGGCTTCGCCAAACGATGGGCCGGTTTCGCCGGCCTTCCTCTCTCTACGTAGTATTCGTTCGGCTTCGCCGAACGATGGGCCGCTTCGCCGACCCCCTCTCTCTACGTAAGTATTCGTTCGGCTCCGCCGAACGATGGGACGGCTTCGCCGACCCCCCTCCGCTTAGCACTCTACGTAGTATTGGTTCGGCTTCGCCGAACGATGGGCCGGCTTCGCCGACCCCCTCTCTCTACGTAGTATTTGTTCGGCTTCGCCGAACGATGGGCCGGCTTCGCCGGCTACCCTCCGCTTAGTACTCTTTCGACTTCGCCGAACGAAGGGCCGGCTTCGCCGGCCGCCCTCCGCTTAGTGTTAGTTCGGCTTCGCCGCACGAGGGGCCGGCTTCGCCAAGCCCCTCCGCTTAGCAATCTCTACGTAGTATTCGTTCGGCTACGCCAAACGATGGGCCGGCTTCGCCGGCCTTCCTCCCTCTACCTAGTATTCGTTCGGCTCCGCCGAACGATGGGCCGGCTTCGCCGACCCCCCTCTCTCTACATAGTATTCGTTCGGCTTCGCCGAACGATGGGCCGGCTTCGCCGACCCCCCTCTCTCTACATAGTATTCGTTCGGCTCCGCCGAACGATGGGCCGGCTTCGCCGACCCCCCTCTCTCTACGTAGTATTCGTTCGGCTTCGCCGAACGATGGGCCGGCTTCGCCGGCTACCCTCCGCTTAGTACTCGTTCGACTTCGCCGAACGAAGGGCCGGCTTCGCCGGCCGCCCTCCGCTTAGTGTTCGTTCGGCTTCGCCAAACGATGAGCCGGCTTCGCCGACCCCCCTCCGCTTAGCACTCTCTACGTAGTATTCGTTCGGCTACGCCGAACGATGGGCCGGCTTCGCCGGCCTTCCTCACTCTACCTAGTATTCGTTCGGCTTCGCCGAACGAAGGGGCGGCTTCGCCGGCCGCCCTCTCTCTGCATAGTATTTGTTCGGCTTCGCCGAACGATGGGCCGGCTTCGCCGACCCCCCTCTACGTAATATTCGTTCGGCTGCGCCGAACGACGGGCCGGCTTCGCCAACCCACTCCGCTTAGCACTCTACGTAGTATTCGTTCGGCTTCGTCGGACGATGGGCCGGCTTCGCCGGCCTTCCTCTCTCTACGTAGTATTTGTTCGGCTTCGCCGAACGATGGGCCGGCTTCGCCGGCTACCCTCCGCTTAGTACTCGTTCGACTTCGCCGAACGAAGGGCCGGCTTCGCCGGCCGCCCTCCGCTTAGTGTTCGTTCGGCTTCGCCAAACGATGAGCCGGCTTCGCCGACCCCCTCCGCTGAGCACTCTCTACGTAGTATTCGTTCGGCTACGCCGAACGATGGGCCGGCTTCGCCGGCCTTCCTCTCTACGTAGTATTCGTTCGGCTCCGCCGAACGATGGGCCAACTTCGCCGACCCCCTCTCTACGTAGTATTCGTTCGGCTCCGCCGAACGATGGGCCGGCTTCGCCGACCCCCTCTCTCTACATAAGATTCGTTCGACTTCGCCGAACGAAGGGTCGGCTTTGCCGGCCGCCTCTCTCTACTTGGTATTCGTTCGGCTCCGCCGAACGATGAACCGGCTTCGCCGGCCCCCTCCGCTTAGCACTCTCTACGTAGTATTCGTTCGGCTCCGCCGAACGATGGGCCGGCTTCGCCGGCCTTCCTCTCTCTACGTAGTATTCGTTCGGCTCCGCCGAACGATGGGCCGGCTTCGCCGACCCCCTCTCTCTACGTAGTATTCGTTCGGCTTCGCCGAACGATGGGCCGGCTTCGCCGACCCCCTCTCTCTACGTAGTATTCGTTCGGCTTCGCCGAACGATGGGCCGGCTTCGCCGGCCTTCCTCTCTCTACCTAGTATTCGTTCGGCTTCGCCGAACGATGGGCCGGCTTCGCCGACCCCCTCTCTCTACGTAGTATTCGTTCGGCTTCGCCGAACGATGGGCCGGCTTCGCCGACCCCCCTCCGCTTAGCACTCTACGTAGTATTCGTTCGGCTTCGCCGAACGATGGGCCGGCTCCGCCGACCCCCCTCTCTCTAAACAGTATTCGTTCGGCTTCGCCGAACAATGGGCCGGCTTCGCCTACCCCCCTCTCTCTACGTAGTATTCGTTCGGCTCTGCCGAACGATGGGCCGGCTTTGCCGTCTCCCCTCTGCTTATTATTCGTTCGGCTCCGCCGAACGATTGGCCGGCTTCGCCGACCCCCTCTCTCTACGTAGTATTCGTTCGACTTCGCCGAACGATGGGCCGGCTTCGCCGGCCACCCTCCGCTTAGTACTCGTTCGGCTTCGCCGAACGATGGGCCGGCTTCGCCGGCCTTCCTCTCTCCACGTAGTATTCGTTCGTCTTCGCCAAACGATGGGCCGGCTTCGCCGGCCACCCTCCGCTTAGTACTCGGTCGACTTCGCCGAACGAAGGGCCGGCTTCGCCGGCCGTCCTCCGCTTAGTGTTCGTTCGGCTTCGCCAAACGATGGGCCGGCTTCGCCGACCCCCCTCCGCTTAGCACTCTCTACGTAGTATTCGTTCGGCTACGCCGAACGATGGGCCTGCTTCGCCGGCGTTCCTCTCTCTACGTAGTATTCGTTCGGCTTCGCCGAACGATGGGCCGGCTTTGCCGACCCCCTCTCTCTACGTAGTATTCGTTCGGCTTCTCCGAACGATGGGCCGGTTTCGTCGGCCTTCCTCCCTCTCCTAGTATTCGTTCGGCTCCGCCGAACGATGGGCCGGCTTCGCCGACCCCCTCTCTCTACATAAGATTCGTTCGACTTCGCCGAACGAAGGGTCGGCTTTGCCGGCCGCCCTCCGCTTAGTGTTCGTTTGACTTCGCCGAACGATGGGCCGGCTTCGCCGGCCTTCCTCTCTCTATGAAGTATTTGTTCGGCTCTGCCAAACGATGAGCCGGCTTCGCCGCCCACCCTCCGCTTAGCACTCTCCACGTAGTATTCGTTCGGCTTCGCCGAACGATGGACCGGCGTCGCCGACCCCCCTCTCTCTACGTAGTATTCGTTCGGCTTCGCCGAACGATGGGCCGGCTTCGCCGGCTACCC
This sequence comes from Aplectana chamaeleonis, assembly GCA_029168955.1. NCBI lineage: Eukaryota > Metazoa > Nematoda > Chromadorea > Rhabditida > Cosmocercidae > Aplectana > Aplectana chamaeleonis. Next base: position 60,730 of record JAPDOI010000193.1, read on the forward strand.
TCCACTTAGTACTCGTTCGACTTCGCCGAACGAAGGGCCGGCTTCGCCGGCCGCCCTCCGCTTAGTGTTCGTTCGGCTTCGCCAAACGATGGGCCGGCTTCGCCGACTCCCCTCCGCTTAGCACTCTCTACGTAGTATTCGTTCGGCTGCGCCAAACGATGGGCCGGCTTCGCCGACCTTCCTCTCTCTACATAGTATTCGTTCGGCTCCGCCGAACGATGGGCCGGCTTAGCCGGCCCCTCTCTCTCTACGTAGTATTCGTTCGGCTGCGCCGACCCCCTCTACTTAGTATTCGTTCGGCTCCACCGAACGATGGGCCGGCTTCGCCGACCCCCCTCTCTCTACGTAGTATTCGTTCGGCTGCGCCAAACGATGGGCCGGCTTTGCCGGCCTTCCTCCCTCTACCTAGTATTCGTTCGGCTTAGCCGAACGATGGGCCGGCTTCGCCGGCCTTCCTCCCTCTACCTAGTATTCGTTCGGCTCCGCCGAACGATGGGCCGGCTTCGCCGACCCCCTCTCTCTACGTAGTATTCGTTCGGCTTCGCCGAACGATGGGCCGGCTTCGCCGACCCCCCTCTCTACATAGTATTTGTTCGGCTCCGCCGAACGATGGGCCGACTTCGCCGGCCTTCCTTTCTCTACCTAGTATTCGTTCGGCTCCGCCGAACGATGGGCCGGCTTCGCCGACCCCTCTCTCTCTACGTAGTATTCGTTCGGCTTCGCCGAACGATGGGCCGGCTTCGTCGGCCTTCCTCTCTCTACGTTGTATTCGTTCGGCTTCGCCAAACGATGGGCCGGCTTCGCCGGCCACCCTCCGCTTAGTACTCGTTCGACTTCGCCGAACGAAGGGCCGGCTTCGCCGGCCTTCCTTTCTCTACCTAGTATTCGTTCGGCTCCGCCGAACGATGGGCCGGCTTCGCCGGCCACCCTCCGCTTAGTACTCGTTCGACTTCGCCGAACGAAGGGCCGGCTTTGCCGGCCGCCCTCTGCTTAGTGTTCGTTCGGCTTCGCCAAACGATGGGCCTGCTTCGCCGAGCCCCCTCCGCTTAGCACTCTCTACGTAGTATTCGTTCGGCTACGCCTAACGATGGGCCGGCTTCGCCGGCGGTCCTCTCTACGTAGTATTTGTTCGGCTTCACCGAACGATGGGCCGGCTTCGCCTACCCCCCTCTCTCTACATAAGATTCGTTCGGCTCCGCCGAACGATGGGCCGGCTTCGCCGGCTTTCCTCTCTCTACGTAGTATTCGTTCGGCTTCGCCGAACGAAGGGCCGGCTTTGCCGGCCGCCCTCTGCTTAGTGTTCGTTCGGCTTCGCCAAACGATGGGCCGGCTTCGCCGACCCCCCTCCACTTAGCACTCTGTACGTAGTTTTCGTTCGGCTTCGCCGAACGACGGGCCGGGTTCGCCGACTCTTCTCTCTCTACGTAGTATTCGTTCGGACTCGCCGAACGATTGGCCGGCTTCGCCGACCCCCTCTCTACGTAGTATTTGTTCGGCTTCGCCGAACGATGGGCCGGCTTCGCCGGCCTTCCTCTCTCTACGTAGTATTCGTTCGGCTTCGCCGAACGATGGGCCGGCTTCGCCGGCCTTCCTCTCTCTACCTAGTATTCGTTCGGCTTCGCCGAACGATGGGCCGGCTTCGCCGGCTACCCTCTGCTTAGTACTTGTTCGACTTCGCCGAACGAAGGGCCGGATTCGCCGGCCACCCTCCGCTTAGTGTTCGTTCGGCTTCGCCGAACGATGGGCCGGCTTCGCCGACCCCCTCCGCTTAGCACTCTCTACGTAGTATTCGTTCGGCTCCGCCGAACGATGGGCCGGCTTCGCCGGCCTTCCTCCCTCTACCTAGTATTCGTTCGGCTCCGCCGAACGATGGGCCGGCTTCGCCGACCCCCCTCTCTCTACGTAGTATTTGTTCGGCTTCGCCGAACGATGGGCCGGCTTCGCCGGCTACCCTCCGCTTAGTACTCGTTCGACTTCGCCGAACGAAGGGCCGGCTTCGCCGGCCGCCCTCCGCTTAGTGTTCGTTCGGCTTCGCCAAACGATGAGCCGGCTTCGCCGACCCCCCTCCGCTTAGCACTCTCTACGTAGTATTCGTTCGGCTACGCCGAACGATGGGCCGACTTCGCCGGCCTTCCTCACTCTACATAGTATTCGTTCGGCTCCGCCGAACGATGGGCCGGCTTCGCCGGCGTTCCTCTCTCTACGTAGTATTCGTTCGGCTCCGCCGAACGATGGGCCGGCTTCGCCGGCCTTCCTCTCTCTACGTAGTATTCGTTCGGCTTCGCCGAACGATGGGCCGGCTTCGCCGGCCTTCCTCTCTCTACATAAGATTCGTTCGGCTCCGCCGAACGATGGGCCGGCTTCGCCGGCCACCCTCCGCTTAGAACTCGTTCGGCTTCGCCGAACGATGGGCCGGCTTCGCCGGCCTTCCTCCCTCTACCTAGTATTCGTTCGGCGCCGCCGAACGATGGGCCGGCTCCGCCGGCTACCCTCCGCTTAGTACTCGTTCGACTTCGCCGAACGAAGGGCCGGCTTCGCCGGCCGCCCTCCGCTTAATGTTCGTTCGGCTTCGCCAAACGATGAGCCGGCTTCGCCGACCCCCCTCCGCTTAGCACTCTCTACGTAGTATTCGTTCGGCTACGCCGAACGATGGGCCGACTTCGCCGGCCTTCCTCACTCTACATAGTATTCGTTCGGCTCCGCCGAACGATGGGCCGGCTTCGCCGACCCCCCTCTCTCTACGTAGTATTCGTTCGGCTTCGCCGAACGATGGGCCGGTTTCGCCGACCCTCCTCTCTCTACATAGTATTCGTTCGGCTCCGCCGAACGATGGGCCTGCTTCGCCGGCGTTCCTCTCTCTACAAGTATTCGTTCGGCTTCGCCGACCCCCCTCTCTCTATGAAGTATTTGTTCGGCTCTGCCGAACGATGAGCCGGCTTCGCCGACCACCCTCCGCTTAGCACTCTACGTAGTATTCGTTCGGCTCCGCCGAACGATGGGCCGGCTTCGCCGACCCTTCTCTCTCTACGTAGTATTCGTTTGGCTTCGCCAAACGAGTGGCCGGCTTCGCCGGCCACCCTCCGCTTAGTACTGGTTCGACTTCGCCGAACGAAGGGCCGGCTTCGCCGGCCTTCCTTTCTCTACCTAGTATTCGTTCGGCGCCGCCGAACGATGGGCCGGCTCCGCCGGCTACCCTCCGCTTAGTACTCGTTCGACTTCGTCGAATGAAGGGCCGGCTTCGCCGGCCGCCCTACGCTTATTGTTCGTTCGGCTTCGCCAAAGGATGGGCCGGCTTCGAAGACCCCCCTCCGCTTAGCACTCTCTACGTAGTATTCGTTCGGCTACGCCGAACGATGGGCCGGCTTCGCCGGCGTTCCTCTCTCTACGTAATATTCGTCCGGCTTCGCCGAACGATGGGCCGGCTTCGCCGACTCCCCTCTCTCTACGTAGTATTCGTCCGGCTTCGCCGAACGATGGGCCGGCTTCGCCGGCCTTCCTTTCTCTACCTAGTATTCGTTCGGCTCCGCCGAACGATGGGCCCGCTTCGCCGACCCCCCTCTCTCTACGTAGTATTCGTTCGGCTTCGCCGAACGATGGGCCGGCTTCGCCGGCCGCCCTCCGCTTAGTGTTCGTTTGTTCGGCTCCGCCGAACGATGGGCCGGCTTCGCCGGACCCTCTCTCTATGAAGTATTTGTTCGGCTCTGCCGAACGATGAGCCGGCTTCGCCGACCACCCTCCGCTTAGCACTCTCTACGTAGTATTCGTTCGGCTACGCCGAACGATGGGCCGGCGTCGCCGACCCCCCTCTCTCTACGTAGTATTCGTTCGGCTTCGCCGAACGATGGGCCGGCTTCGCCGGCTACCCTCCACTTAGTACTCGTTCGACTTCGCCGAACGAAGGGCCGGCTTCGCCGGCCGCCATCTGCTTAGTGTTCGTTCGGCTTCGCCAAACGATGGGCCGGCTTCGCCGACCCCCCTCCACTTAGCACTCTCTACGTAGTATTCGTTCGGCTACGCCGAACGATGGGCCGGCTTCGCCGGCCTTCCTCACTCTACCTAGTATTCGTTCGGCTCCGCCAAACGATGGGCCGGCTTCGCCGGCGTTCCCCTCTCTACGTAGTATTCGTTCGGCTTCGCCGACCCCCCTCTCTCTACGGAGTATTCGTTCGGCTCCACCGAACGATGGGCCGGCTTCGCCGACTCCCCTCTCTCTACGTAGTATTCGTCCGGCTTCGCCGAATGATGGGCCGGCTTCGCCGGCTACCCTCCGCTTAGTACTCGTTCGACTTCGCCGAACGAAGGGCCGGCTTCGCCGGCCGCCCTCCGCTTAGTGCTCGTTCGGCTTCGCCAAACGATGGGCCGGCTTCGCCGACCCCCTCCGCTTAGCACTCTCTACGTAGTATTCGTTCGGCTGCGCCAAACGATGGGCCGGCTTTGCCGACCTTCCTCTCTCTACATAGTACTCGTTCGGCTCCGCCGAACGATGGGCCGGCTTCGCCGACCTCCTCTCTCTACGTAGTATTCGTTCGGCTTCGCCGAACGATGGGCCGGCTTCGCCGACCCCCTCTCTCTACGTAGTATTCGTTCGGCTTCGCCGAACGATGGGCCGGCTCCTTTGCCAACCCCCTCTCTCTACGTAGTATTCGTTCGGCTGCGCCGAACGATGGGCTGGCTTGGCCGACCACCCTCCGCTTAGTACTCGTTCGACTTCGCCGAACGAAGGGCCGGCTTTGCCGGCCGCCCTCTGCTTAGGATTCGTTCGGCTCCGCCGAACGATGGGCCGGCTTCGCCGAGCCCCCTCCGCTTAGCACTCTCTACGTAGTATTCGTTCGGCTACGCCTAACAATTGGCCGGCTTCGCCGGCCTTCCTCTCTCTACGTAGTATTCGTTAGGCTTCGCCGAACGATGGGCCGGCTTCGCCGGCCACCCTCCGCTTAGTATTCGTTCGGCTTCGCCGAACGATGAACCGGCTTCGCCGACCCCCCTCTCTCTGCGTAGTATTCGTTCGGATCCACCGAACGATGGGCCGGCTTCGCCGGCCACCCTATCTCTACGTAGTATTCGTTTGGCTTCGCCGAACGATGGCCCGGCTTCGCCGACCCCCCTCCTCTACGTAGTATTCGTTCGGCTTTGCCGAACGATGGGTCGGCTTCGCCGGCCTTCCTCTCTCTACGTAGTATTCGTTCGGCTTCGCCGAACGATGAGCCGGCTTCGTCGACTCCCCTCCGCTTAGCACTCTCTACGTAGTATTCTTTCGGCTACGCCGAACGATGGGCCGGCTTCGCCGGCCTTCCTCCCTCTACGAAGTATTTGTTCGGCTCCGCCGAACGATGGGCCGGCTTCGCCGACTCCCCTCTTTCTACGTCCTCTCTCTACGTAGTAATCGGATGGCCCGGCTTCGCCGGCCCCCCTCTCTCTACGTAGTATTCGTTGGGCTTCGCCGAACGATGGGCCGGCTTCGCCGGCCTTCCTCTCTCTACGTAGTATTCGTTCGGCTTCGCCGAACGATGGGACGGCTTCGCCGGCGGCCCTCCGCTTAGTGTTTGTTCGGCTTCGCCAAACGGTGGGCCGGCTTCGCCGGCCACCCTCCGCTTAGCACTCTCTACGTAGTATTCGTTCGGCTTCGCCGAACGATGGGCCGGCTTCGCCGGCCTTCCTCTCTCTACGTAGTATTCGTTCGGCTCCGCCGAACGATGGGCCGGCTTCGCCGACCCCCCTCTCTCTACGTAGTATTCGTTCGGCTTCGCCGAACGATGGGCCGGCTTCGCCGACCCCCCTCTCTCTACGTAGTATTCGTTCGGCTTCGCAGAACGATGGGCCGGCTTCGCCGACCACCCTCTCTCTGCGTAGTATTCGTTCGGCTTCGCCGAACGATGGGCCGGCTTCGCCGACCCCCTCTCTACGTAGCATTCGTTCGGCTTCGCAGAACGATGGGCCGGCTTCGCCGACCCCCCTCGCTCTACGTAGTATTCGTTCGGTTCCGCCAAACGATGGGCCTGCTTCGCCGACCCCCTCTCTACGTAGTATTCGTTCGGCTTCGCCGAACGATGGGCCGGCTTCGCCGACCCCCCTCCGCTTAGCTACGAAGTATTTGTTCGGCTCTGCCGAACGATGGCCCGGCTTCGCCGGTCCCCCTCTCTCTACTCAGTATTCGTTCGGCTTCGCCGAACGATGGGCCGGCTTCGCCGACCCCCTCTCTCAACATAGTACTCGTTCGACTTCGCCGAACGAAGGGCCGGCTTCGCCGGCCGCCCTCCGCTTAGTGTTCGTTCGGCTCCGCCGAACGATGGGCCGGCTTCGCCGACCCCCCTCTCTCTACGTAGTATTCGTTCGGCTTCGCCGAACGAAGGGCCGGCTTCGCCGGTCCCCCTCTCTCTACGTAGTATTCGTTCGGCTCCGCCGAACGATGGGCCGGCTTCGCCGGCCCCCCTCTTTCTACGTAGTGTTCGTTCGGCTTCGCCGAACGATGGGCCGGCTTCGCCGACCCCCCCCCCTTTCTACGTAGTATTCGTTCGGCTCCGCCGAACGATGGGCCGGCTTCGCCGACCCCCTTCCGCTTAGCACTCTACGTAGTATTCGTTCGGCTTCGCCAAACTATGGGCCGGCTTCGCCGGTTTTTCTCTCTCTACGTAGTATTCGTTCGGCTTCGCCGAAAGATGGGCCGGCTTCGCCGACCCCCTCTCTCTACATAGTATTCGTTCGGCTCCGCCGAACGATGGGCCGGCTTCGCCGGCCGCCCTCTCTACGTAGTATTCGTTCGGCTTCGCCGAACGATGGGCCGGCTTCGCCGGCCTTCCTCTCTCTACCTAGTATTCGTTCGGCTCCGCCGAACGATGGGCCGGCTTCGCCGGCCTTCCTCTCTCTACGTAGTATGGCTTCGCCGAACGATGGGCCGGCTTCGCCGACCCCCCTCTCTCTACGTAGTATTCGTTCGGCTTCGCCGAACGATGGGCCGGCTTCGCCGGCCACCCTCCGCTTAGCACTCTACGTAGTATTCGTTCGGCTTCGCCGAACGATGGGCCGGCTTCGCCGACCCCCCTCCCTCTACGTAGTATTCGCTCGGCTTCGCCGAACGATGGGCCGGCTTCGCCGGCTACCCTCCGCTTAGTACTCGGTCGACTTCACCGAACGAAGGGCCGGCTTCGCCGGCCGTCCTCCGCTTAGTGTTCGTTCGGCTTCGCCGAACGATGGGCCGGCTTCGCCGACCCCCTCCGCTTAGCACTCTCTACGTAGTATTCGTTCGGCTTCGCCGAACGATGGGCCGGCTTCGCCGGCCTTCCTCTCTCTACCTAGTATTCGTTCGGCTCCGCCGAACGATGGGCCGGCTTCGCCGACCCCCCTCTCTCTACGTAGTATTCGTTCGGCTCCGCCGAACGATGGGCCGGCTTCGCCGACCCCCTCTCTCTACGTAGTATTCGTTCGGCTTCGCCGAACGATGGGCCGGCTTCGCCGGCCTTCCTCTCTCTACGTAGTATTCGTTCGGCTTCGCCGAACGATGGGCCGGCTTCGCCGACCCCCCTCTCTCTACGTAGTATTCGTTCGGCTTCGCCGAACGATGGGCCGGCTTCGCCGGCCTTCCTCCGCTTAGCACTCTCTACCTAGTATTCGTTCGGCTTGGCCGAACGATGGGCCGGCTTCGCCGGCCTTCTTCTCTCTACCTAGTATTCGTTCGGCTCCGCCGAACGATGGGCCGGCTTCGCCGACCTCTCTCTCTCTACGTAGTATTCGTTCGGCTTCGCCGAACGATGGGCCGGCTTCGCCGACCCCCCTCTCTCTACGTAGTATTCGTTCGGCTTCGCCAAACGATGGGCCGGCTTCGCCGGCTACCCTCCGCTTAGTACTCGTTCGACTTCGCCGAACGAAGGGCCGGCTTCGCCGGCCGCCCTCCGCTTAGTGTTCGTTCGGCTTCGCCAAACGATGAGCCGGCTTCGCCGACCCCCCTCCGCTTAGCACTCTCTACGTAGTATTCGTTCGGCTACGCCGAACGATGGGCCGACTTCGCCGGCCTTCCTCACTCTACATAGTATTCGTTCGGCTCCGCCGAACGATGGGCCGGCTTCGCCGACCCCCCTCTCTCTACGTAGTATTCGTTCGGCTTCGCCGAACGATGGGCCGGCTTCGCCGACCCCCCTCTCTCTACATAGTATTCGTTCGGCTCCGCCGAACGATGGGCCGGCTTCGCCGGCGTTCCTCTCTCTACAAGTATTCGTTCGGCTTCGCCGACCCCCCTCTCTCTACGTAGTACTCGTTCGACTTCGCCGAACGATGAGCCGGCTTCGCCGACCCCCCTCCGCTTAGCACTCTCTACGTAGTATTCGTTCGGCTACGCCGAACGATGGGCCGGCTTCGCCGACCCCCCTCTCTCTACGTAGTATTCGTTCGGCTTCGCCGAACGATGGGCCGGCTTCGCCGGCCACCCTCCGCTTAGTACTCGGTCGACTTCACCGAACGAAGGGCCGGCTTCGCCGACCCCCCTCTCTCTACGTAGTACTCGTTCGACTTCGCCGAACGATGGACCGGCTTCGCCGGCCACCCTCCGCTTAGTACTCGGTCGACTTCGCCGAACGAAGGGCCGGCTTCGCCGGCCGTCCTCCGCTTAGTGTTCGTTCGGCTTCGCCAAACGATGGGCCGGCTTCGCCGACCCCCCTCCGCTTAGCACTCTCTACGTAGTATTCGTTCGGCTACGCCGAACGATGGGCCGGCTTCGCCGGCGTTCCTCTCTCTACGTAGTATTCGTTCGGCTTCGCCGAACGATGGGCCGGCTTCGCCGACCCCCTCTCTCTACGTAGTATTCGTTCGGCTACGCCGAACGATGGGCCGACTTCGCCGGCCTTCCTCACTCTACATAGTAATCGTTCGGCTCCGCCGAACGATGGGCCGGCTTCGCCTACCCCCCTCTCTCTACGTAGTATTCGTTCGGCTTCGCCGAACGATGGGCCGGCTTCGCCGGCCGCCCTCCGCTTAGTGTTCGTTTGGCTTCGCCGACCCCCCTCTCTCTATGAAGTATTTGTTCGGCTCTGCCGAACGATGAGCCGGCTTCGCCGACCACCCTCCGCTTAGCACTCTACGTAGTATTCGGTCGACTTCGCCGAACGAAGGGCCGGCGTCGCCGACCCCCCTCTCTCTACGTAGTATTCGTTCGGCTTCGCCGAACGATGGGCCGGCTTCGCCGGCTACCCTCCACTTAGTACTCGTTCGACTTCGCCGAACGAAGGGCCGGCTTCGCCGGCCGCCCTCCGCTTAGTGTTCGTTCGGCTTCGCCAAACGATGGGCCGGCTTCGCCGACCCCTCTCCACTTAGCACTCTCTACGTAGTATTCGTTCGGCTCCGCCAAACGATGGGCCGGCTTCGCCGGCCTTCCTCTCTCTACCTAGTATTCGTTCGGCTCCGCCGAACGATGGGCCGGCTTCGCCGACCCCCCTCTCTCTACGTAGTATTCGTTCGGCTTCGCCGAACGATGGGCCGGCTTCGCCGACCCCCCTCTCTCTACGTAGTATTCGTTCGGCTTCGCCGAACGATGGGCCGGCTTCGCCGACCCCCCTCTCTCTACGTAGTATTCGTTCGGCTTCGCCGAACGATGGGCCGGCTTCGCCGACCCCCTCTCTCAACATAGTACTCGTTCGACTTCGCCGAACGAAGGGCCGGCTTCGCCGGCCGCCCTCCGCTTATTACTCGTTCGGCTCCGCCGAACGATGAGCCGGCTTCGCCGACCCCCTCCGCTTAGCACTCTCTACGTAAGATTCGTTCGGCTACGCCGAACGATGGGCCGGCGTCGCCGGCCTTCCTCTCTCTACGTAGTATTCGTTCGGCTCCGCCGAACGATGGGCCGGCTTCGCCGATCCCCCTCTCTCTACGTAGTATTTGTTCGGCTTCGCCGAACGAAAGGCCGGCTTCGCCGGCCTTCCTCCCTCTACCTAGTCTTCGTTCGGATCTGCCGAACGATGGCCCGGCTTCGCCGACCCCCTCTCTCTACGTAGTATTCGTTCGGCTTCGCCGAACGATGGGCCGGCTTTGCCGCCCGCCCTCCGCTTAGTGTTCGTTCGGCTCTGCCGAACGATGGGCCGGCTTCGCCGACCCCCCTCTCTCTATGAAGTATTTGTTCGGCTCTGCCGAACGATGAGCCGGCTTCGCCGACCCCCTCCGCTTAGCACTCTCTACGTAGTATTCGTTCGGCTACGCCGAACGATGGGCCGGCGTCGCCGACCCCCCTCTCTCTACGTAGTATTTGTTCGGCTTCGCCGAACGATGGGCCGGCTTCGCCGGCTACCCTCCACTTAGTACTCGTTCGACTTCGCCGAACGAAGGGCCGGCTTCGCCGGCCGCCATCTGCTTAGTGTTCGTTCGGCTTCGCCAAACGATGGGCCGGCTTCGCCGACCCCCCTCCACTTAGCACTCTCTACGTAGTATTCGTTCGGCTACGCCGAACGATGGGCCGGCTTCGCCGGCCTTCCTCACTCTACCTAGTATTCGTTCGGCTTCGCCGAACGATGGGCCGGCTTCGCCGGTCCCCCTCTCTCTACATAGTATTCGTTCGGCTCCGCCGCACGATGAGCCGGCTTCGCCGACCCCCCTCTCTCTACGTAGTATTCGTTCAGCTCCGACGAACGATGGGCCGGCTTCGCCGACTCCCCTCTCTCTACGTAGTATTCGTTCGGCTTCGCCGAACGATGGGCCGGCTTCGCCGGCTACCCTCCGCTTAGTACTCGTTCGACTTCGCCGAACGAAGGGCCGGCTTCGCCGGCCGCCCTCCGCTTAGTGCTCGTTCGGCTTCGCCAAACGATGAGCCGGCTTCGCCGACCCCCTTCCGCTTAGCACTCTCTACGTAGTATTCGTTCGGCTACGCCGAACGATGGGCCGACTTCGCCGGCCTTCCTCACTCTACATAGTATTCGTTCGGCTCCGCCGAACGATGGGCCGGCTTCGCCGACCCTTCTCTCTCTCTACGTAGTATTCGTTCGGCTTCGCCGAACGATGGGCCGGCTTCGCCGACCCCCTCTCTCTACGTAGTATTCGTTCGGCTTCGCCGAACGATGGGCCGGCTTCGCCGGCCTTCCTCTCTCTACATAAGATTCGTTCGGCTCCGCCGAACGATGGGCCGGCTTCGCCGGCCACCCTCCGCTTAGAACTCGTTCGGCTTCGCCGAACGATGGGCCGGCTTCGCCGGCCTTCCTCTCTCTACATAAGATTCGTTCGGCTCCGCCGAACGATGGGCCGGCTTCGCCGGCCTTCCTCTCTCTACGTAGTATTCGTTCGGCTTCGCCGAACGACGGCCGGCTTCGCCGACCTTCTCTCTCTACGTAGTATTCGTTCGGCTTCGCCGAACGATGGGCCGGCTTCGCCGACCTTCCTCTCTACGTAGTATTCGTTCGGCTTCGCCGAAAGATGGGCCGGCTTCGCCGACCCCACTCCACGTAGTATTAGTTCGGCTTCGCCGAACGATGGGCCGGCGTTGCCGGCCTTCCTCTCTCTACGTAGTATTCGTTCGGCTTCGCCGAACGATGGGCCGGCTTCGCCGGCTACCCTCCGCTTAGTACTCGTTCGACTTCGCCGAACGAAGGGCCGGCTTCGCCGGCCGCCCTCCGCTTAGTGTTCGTTCGGCTTCGCCAAACGATGGGCCGGCTTCGCCGACCCCCCTCCGCTTAGCACTCTCTACGTAGTATTCGTTCGGCTTCGCCGAACGATGGGCCGGCTTCGCCGGCGTTCCTCTCTCTACGTAGTATTCGTTCGGCTTCGCCGAACGATGGGCCGGCTTCGCCGGCGTTCCTCTCTGTACGTAGTATTCGTTCGGCTTCGCCGAACGATGGGCCGGCTTCGCCGGCCTTCCTTTCTCTACCTAGTATTCGTTCGGCTCCGCCGAACGACGGGCCGGCTTCGCCGACCCTTCTCTCTCTACGTAGTATTCGTTCGGCTTCGCCGAACGATCGGCCGGCTTCGCCGGCCGCCCTCCGCTTAGTGTTCGTTCGGCTTCGCCAAACGATGGGCCGGCTTCGCCGGCCCCCCTCCCCCTACCACTCTCTACGTAGTATCCGCTCGGCTCTGCCTAACGATGAACCGGCTTCGCCGGCCACCCACCGCTTAGCACTCTCCACGTAGTATTCGTTCGGCTCCACCGAACTTTGGGCCGGCTTCGCCGACCCCCCTCTCTCTACGTAGTATTTGTTCGGCTTCGCCGAACGATGGGCCGGCTTCGCCGGCTACCCTCCGCTTAGTACTCGTTCGACTTCGCCGAACGAAGGGCCGGCTTCGCCGGCCGCCCTCTGCTTAGTGTTCGTTCGGCTCCGCCGAACGATGGGCCGGCTCCGCCGACCCCCCTCCGCTTAGCACTCTCTACGTAGTATTCGTTCGGCTACGCCGAACGATGGGCCGGCTTCGCCGGCCTTCCTCACTCTACCTAGTATTCGTTCGGCTCCGCCAAACGATGGGCCGGCTTCGCCGGCGTTCCCCTCTCTACGTAGTATTCGTTCGGCTTCGCCGACCCCCCTCTCTCTACGGAGTATTCGTTCGGCTTCGCCGAACGATGGGCCGGCTTCGCCGACCCCCCTCTCTCTACGTAGTATTTGTTCGGCTTCGCCGAACGATGGGCCGGCTTCGCCGGCTACCCTCCGCTTAGTACTCGTTCGACTTCGCCGAACGAAGGGCCGGCTTCGCCGGCCGCCCTCCGCTTAGTGTTCGTTCGGCTTCGCCAAACGATGAGCCGGCTTCGCCGACCCCTCTCCGCTTAGCACTCTCTACGTAGTATTCGTTCGGCTACGCCGAACGATGGGCCGGCTTCGCCGGCCTTCCTCACTCTACCTAGTATTCGTTCGGCTCCGCCAAACGATGGGCCGGCTTCGCCGGCGTTTCCCTCTCTACGTAGAATTCGTTCGGCTTCGCCGAACGATCGGCCGGCTTCGCCGACCCCCCTCTCTCTACGGAGTATTCGTTCGGCTTCGCCGAACGATGGGCCGGCTTCGCCGACCCCCCTCTCTCTACATAGTATTCGTTCGGCTTCGCCGAACGATGGGCCGGCTTCGCCGACCCCCCTCTCTCTACGGAGTATTCGATCGGCTTCGCCGAACGATGGGCCGGCTTCGCCGACCCCCCCCCTCTACATAGTATTCGTTCGGCTCCACCGAACGATGGGCCGGCTTCGCCGGCTACCCTCCGCTTAGTACTCGTTCGACTTCGCCGAACGAAGGGCCGGCTTCGCCGGCCGCCCTCCGCTTAGTGTTCGTTCGGCTTCGCCAAACGATGAGCCGGCTTCGCCGGCCCCCTCCGCTTAGCACTCTCTACGTAGTATTCGTTCGGCTACGCCGAACGATGGGCCGACTTCGCCGGCCTTCCTCACTCTACATAGTATTTGTTCGGCTCCGCCCAACGATGGGCCGGCTTCGCCGACCCCTCTCTCTACGTAGTATTCGTTCGGCTTCACCGAACGATGGGCCGGCCTCGCTGACCCTCCTCTCTCTACATAGTATTTGTTCGGCTCCGCCGAACAAAGGGCCGTCTTCGACGACCTTCCTCTCTCTACGTAGTATTCGTTCGACGTCACCGAACGATGAGCGGCGACGCCCCCCTCTGCAGTATTTGTTCGGCTCTGCCGAACAATGAGCCGGCTTCGCCGACCACCCTCCGCTTAGCACTCTACGTAGTATTCGTTCGGCTTCGCCGAACGATGGGCCGGCTTCGCCGGCGTTCCTCTCTGTACGTAGTATTCGTTCGGCTTCGCCGAACGATGGGCCGGCTTCGCCGGCCACCCTCCGCTTAGTACTCGTTCGGCTTCGCCGAACGAAGGGCCGGCTTCGCCAGCCTTCCTCCCTATACCTAGTATTCGCTCGGCTCCGCCGAACGATGGGCCAGCTTCGCCGGCCACCCTCCGCTAGTACTCGTTCGACTTCGCCGAACGAAGGGCCGGCTTCGCCGGCCACCCTCCGCTTAGTACTCGTTCGACTTCGCCGAACGATGGGCCGGCTTCGTCGACCCTCCTCCGCTTAGCACTCTCTACGTAGTATTCGTTCGGCTATGCCGAACGATGGGCCGGCTTCGCCGGCGTTCCTTTCTCTACGTAATATTCGTCAGGCTTCGCCGAACGATGGGCCGGCTTCGCCGACCCCCCTCTCTCTACGTAGTATTCGTTCGGCTTCGCCGAACCGGCTTCGCAGGCCTTCCTCCCTCTACCTAGTATTCGTTCGGCTCCGCTGAACGATGGGCCGGCTTCGCCGACCCCCTCTCTACGTAGTATTCGTTCGGACTCGCCGAACGATGGGCCGGCTTCGCCGACAACCCTCCGCTTAGTACTCGTTCGACTTTGCCGAACGAAGGGCCGGCTTCGCCGGCCGTCCTCCGCTTAGTGTTCGTTCGGCTTCGCCGAACGATGGGCCGGCTTCGCCGACCCCCCTCCGCTTAGCACTCTCTACGTAGTATTCGTTCGGCTACGCCGAACGATGGGCCGGCGTCGCCGACCCCCTCTCTCTACGTAGTATTCGTTCGGCTTCGCCGAACGATGGGCCGGCTTCGCCGGCTACCCTCCACTTAGTACTCGTTCAACTTCGCCGAACGAAGGGCCGGCTTCGCCGGCCGCCCTCCGCTTAGTGTTCGTTCGGCTTCGCCAAACGATGGGCCGGCTTCGCCGACCCCCTCCGCTTAGCACTCTACGTAGTATTCGTTCGGCTGCGCCGAACGATGGGCCGGCTTCGCCGGCCTTCCTCCCTCTACCTAGTATTCGTTCGGCTCCGCCGAACGATGGGCCGGCTTCGCCGGCCCCTCTCTCTCTACGTAGTATTCGTTCGGCTTCGCCGAACGATGGGCCGGCTTCGCCGACCCGCCGACCCCCCTCTCTCTACATAGTATTCGTTCGGCTCCGCCGAACGATGGGCCGGCTTCGCCGACCCCTCTCTCTACGTAGTATTCTTTCGGCTTCGCCGAACGATGGGCCGGCCCCGCCGGCCTTCCTCTCTCTACGTAGTATTCGTTCGGCCTCGCCGAACGATGGGCCGGCTCCGCCGACCCCCCTCTCTACATAGTATTCGTTCGGCTACGCCGAACGATGGGCCGGCTTCGCCGGCCCCTCTCTCTACGCAGTATTCGTTCGGCTCCGCCGAACGATAGGCCGGCTTCGCCGGCCACCCTCCGCTTAGCACTCTCTACGTAGTATTCGTTCGGCTCCCCCGAACGATAAGCCGGCTTCGCCGGCCTTCCTCTCTCTACGTAGTATTCGTTCGGCTTCGCCGGACGATGGGCCGGCTTAGCCGGCCTTCCTCTCTCTACGTAGTATTCGTTCGGCTTCGCCGAACGATGGGCCGGCTTCGCCGACCCCCCTCTCTCTACGTAGTATTCGTTCGGCTTCGCCGAACGATGGGCCGGCTTCGCCGACCCCCCTCTCTCTACGTAGTATTCGTTCGGCTTCGCCGAACGATGGGCCGGCTTCGCCGGCTACCCTCCGCTTAGTACTCGTTCGACTTCGCCGAACGAAAGGGCCGGCTTCGCCGGCGTTCCCCTCTCTACATAGTATTCGTTCGGCTTCGCCGAACGATAGGCTGGCTTCGCCGACCCCCCCCCTTCGCTTAGCACTCTACGTAGTATTCGTTCGGCTACGCCGAACGATGGGCCGGCTTCGCCGGCCTTCCTCACTCTACGTAGTATTCGTTCGGCTCCGCTGAACGATGGGCCGGCTTCGCCGACCCCCCTCCGCTTAGCACTCTCTACGTAGTATTCGTTCGGCTTCGCCGAACGATGGGCCGGTTTCGCCGACCCCCCTCTACGTAGTATTCGTTCGGCTTCGCCGAACGATGGGCCGGCTTCGCCGACCCCCCTCTCTCTACGTAGTATTTGTTCGGCTTCGCCGAACGATGGGCCGGCTTCGCCGGCTACCCTCCGCTTAGTACTCGTTCGACTTCGCCGAACGAAGGGCCGGCTTCGCCGGCCGCCCTCCGCTTAGTGTTCGTTCGGCTTCGCCAAACGATGGGCCGGCTTCGCCGACCCCTCTCCACTTAGCACTCTCTACGTAGTATTCGTTCGGCTCCGCCAAACGATGGGCCGGCTTCGCCGGCGTTTCCCTCTCTACGTAGAATTCGTTCGGCTTCGCCGAACGATCGGCCGGCTTCGCCGACCCCCCTCTCTCTACGGAGTATTCGTTCGACTTCGCCGAACGAAGGGCCGGCTTTGCCGGCCGCCCTCTGCTTAGGATTCGTTCGGCTCCGCCGAACGATGGGCCGGCTTCGCCGGCTTTCCTCTCTCTACGTAGTATTCGTTCGGCTTCGCCGAACGATGGGCCGGCTTCGCCGACCCCCTCTACGTAGTATTCGTTCGGCTTCGCCGAACGATGGGCCGGCTTCGCCGACCCCCTCTCTCTACGTAGTATTCGTTCGGCTTCGCCGAACGATGGGCCGGCTTCGCCGGCCACCCTCCGCTTAGCACTCTCTACGTAGTATTCGTTCGGCTTCGCCGAACAATGGGCCGGCTTCGCCGACCCCCCTCTCTCTACGTAGTATTCGTTCGGCTTCGCCGAACGATGGGCCGGCTTCGCCGGCTACCCTCCGCTTAGTACTCTTTCGACTTCGCCGAACGAAGGGCCGGCTTCGCCGGCCGCCCTCCGCTTAGTGTTAGTTCGGCTTCGCCGAACGATGGGCCGGCTTCGCCGACCCCCCCCCTCTCCCTACGTAGTATTCGTTCGGCTTCGCCGAACGATGGGCCGGCTTCGCCGGCCTTCCTCCCTCTACCTAGTATTCGTTCGGCTCCACCGAACGATGGGCCGGCTTCGCCGACCCGCCGACCCCCCTCTCTCTACATAGTATTCGTTCGGCTCCGCCGAACGATGGGCCGGCTTCGCATGCCCCTGTCTCTGCGTAGTATTCGCTCGGCTTCGCCGAACGATGGGCCGGCTTCGCCGGCCCCTCTCTCTCTACGTAGTATTCGCAAGGCTCCGCCGAACGATCGGCCGGCTTCGCCGACCCCCCTCTCTAGACATAGTATTTGTTCGGCTTCTCCGAATGATGGGCCGGCTTCGCCGGCTACCCTCCGCTTAGCACTCTACGTAGTATTCGTTCGGCTCCGCCGAACGATGGGCCGGCTTCGCCGACCCTTCTCTCTCTACGTAGTATTCGTTCGGCTCCGCCGACCGATGGGCCGCCTTCGCGGACCCCCCTCCGCTTAGCACTTTACGTAGTATTCGTTCGGCTTCGCCAAACGATGGGCCGGTTTCGTCGGCCTTCCTCCCTCTCCTAGTATTCGTTCGGCTTCGCCGAACGATGGGCCGGCTTCGCCGGACCTCCGCTTAGCACTCGTAGTATTCGTTCGGCTTCGCCGAACGATGGGCCGGCTTCGCCGGCCCACTCTCTACGTAGTATTCGTTCGGCTTCGCCGAACGATGAGCCGGCTTCGCCGACTCCCCTCCGCTTAGCACTCTCTACGTAGTATTCTTTCGGCTACGCCGAACGATGGGCCGGCTTCGCCGACCCCCCTCTCTCTACGTAGTATTTGTTCGGCTTCGCCGAACGATGGGCCGGCTTCGCCGACCCCCCCTCTCTCTACGCAGTATTTGTTCGGCTTCGCCGAACAATAAGCCGGCTTCGCCGGCCCCTCTCTCTACGTAGTATTTGTTGGGCTTCGCCGAACGATGGGCCGGCTTCGCCGGCTACCCTCCGCTTAGTACTCGTTCGACTTCGCCGACCGAAGGGCCGGCTTTGCCGGCCGTCCTCTGCTTAGTATTCGTTCGGCTTCGCCGTACGATGAGCCGGCTTCGCCGCCTCCCCTCCGCTTAGCACTCTCTACGTAGTATTCGTTCGGCTACGCCGAACTATGGGCTGGCTTCGCCGACCCCCCTCTCTCTACGCAGTATTTGTTCGGCTTCGCCGAACGATGAGCCGGCTTCGCCGACCCTCTCTCTACGTAGTATTCGTTCGGCTTCGCCGAACGATGGGCCGGCTTCGCCGGCCTTCCTCTCTACGTAGTATTCGTTCGGCTCCGCCGAACGATGGGCCGGCTTCGCCGGCCCTCTCTCTACGTAGTATTCGTTCGGCTCGCCGAACGATGAGCCGGCTTCGCCGGCCCCCTCTCTACGTAGTATTCGTTCGGCTTCGCCGAACGATGGGCTTCGCCGACCCTCTCTCTACGTAGTATCGTTCGGCTCCGCCGAACGATGGGCCGGCTTCGCCGACCCCCCTCCGCTTAGCACTCTACGTAGTATTCGTTCGGCTACGCCGAACGAAGGGCCGGCTTCGCCGACCCCACTCTCTACGTAGTATTTGTTCGGCTTCGCCGAACGATGGGCCGGCTCCGCCGGCTACCCTCCGCTTAGTACTCGTTCGACTTCGCCGAACGAAGGGCCGGCTTTGCCGGCCGCCCTCTGCTTAGTGTTCGTTCGGCTTCGCCAAACGATGGGCCTGCTTCGCCGAGCCCCTCCGCTTAGCACTCTCTACGTAGTATTCGTTCGGCTACGCCTAACGATTGGCCGGCTTCGCCGGCCTTCCTCCCTCTACCTAGTATTCGTTCGGCTCCGCCGAACGATGGGCCGGCTTCGCCGACCCCACTCTCTACGTAGTATTCGTTCGGCTTCGCCGAACGATGAGACGGCTTCGCCGACCCCCCTCTTTCTACAGAGCATTCGTTCGGCTCCGCCGAACGATGGGCCGGCTTCGCCGGCTACCCTCCGCTTAGTACTCGTTCGGCTCCGCCGAACGAATGGGCCGGCTTCGCCGACCCCTCCTCTACGTAGTATTCGTTCGGCTTCGCCGAACGATGGGCCGGCCCCCCTCCGCTTAGCACTCTCTACGTAGTATTCGTTCGGCTGCGCCAAACGATGGGCCGGCTTCGCCGACCTTCCTCTCTCTACATAGTATTCGTTCGGCTCCGCCGAACGATGGGCCGGCTTAGCCGGCCCCTCTCTCTCTACGTAGTATTCGTTCGGCTGCGCCGAACGATGGGCCGGCTTCGCCGACCCCACTCTACTTAGTATTCGTTCGGCTCCACCGAACGATGGGCCGGCTTCGCCGACCCCCCTCTCTCTACGTAGTATTCGTTCGGCTTCGCCGAACGATGAGCCGGCTTCGCCGACTCCCCTCCGCTTAGCACTCTCTACGTAGTATTCGTTCGGCTACGCCGGACGACGGGCCGGCGCCGCCGTCCCCCCTCTCTCTACGTAGTATTCGTTCGGCTTCGCCGAACGATGGGCCGGCTTCGCCGACCCCCTCTCTCTACGTAGTATTCGTTCGGCTTCGCCGAACGATGGGCCGGCTTCGCCGGCCCCCCTCTCTCTACGTAGTATTCGTTCGGCTTCGCCGAACGATGGGCCGGCTTCGCCGACCCCCCTCTCTCTACGTAGTATTCGTTCGGCTTCGCCGAACGATGGGCCGGCTTCGCCGACCCCCCTCCGCTTAGCACTCTACGTAGTATTCGTTCGGCTACGCCGAACGAAGGGCCGGCCTCGGCGACCCTTCTCTCTCTACGTAGTATTCGTTCGGCTTCGCCGAACGATGGCCGGCTTCGCCGACCCCTCTCTCTACGTAGTACTCGTTCGACTTCGCCGAACGATGGGCCGGCTTCGCCGGCCTTCCTCTCTCTACGTTGTATTCGTTCGGCTTCGCCAAACGATGAGCCGGCTTCGCCGGCCACCCTCTGCTTAGTACTCGTTCGACTTCGTCGAATGAAGGGCCGGCTTCGCCGGCCGCCCTACGCTTATTGTTCGTTCGGCTTCGCCAAACGATGGGCCGGCTTCGCCGAGCCCCCTCCGCTTAGCACTCTCTACGTAGTATTCGTTCGGCTACGCCGAACGATGGGCTGGCTTCGCCGACCCCCCTCTCTCTACGCAGTATTTGTTCGGCTTCGCCGAACGATGAGCCGGCTTCGCCGACCCCCCTCTCTCTACATAGTATTCGTTCGGCTTCGCCGAACGATGGGCCGGCTTCGCCGGCGTTCCTCTCTCTACCTAGTATTCGTTCGGCTCCGCCGAACGATGGGCCGGCTTCGCCGGCCGTCCTCCGCTTAGTGTTCGTTCGGCTTCGCCAAACGATGGGCCGGCTTCGCCGGCCGCCCTCCGCTTAGTGTTCGTTTGGCTTCGCCGACCCCCCTCTCTCTATGAAGTATTTGTTCGGCTCTGCCAAACGATGAGCCGGCTTCGCCGACCATCCTCCGCTTAGCACTCTACGTAGTATTCGTTCGGCTTCGCCGAACGATGGGCCGGCTTCGCCGACCCCCCTCTCTCTACGTAGTATTCGTTCGGCTTCGCCGAACGATGGGCCGGCTTCGCCGGCTACCCTCCGCTTAGTACTCGTTCGACTTCGCCGAACGAAGGGCCGGCTTCGCCGGCCTTCGTCTCTCTACCTAGTATTCGTTCGGCTCCGCCTAACGATGGGCCGGCTCCGCCGGCTACCCTCCGCTTAGTACTCGTTCGACTTCGCCGAACGAAGGGCCGGCTTCGCCGGCCGCCCTACGCTTATTGTTCGTTCGGCTTCGCCAAAGGATGGGCCGGCTTCGAAGACCCCCCTCCGCTTAGCACTCTCTACGTAGTATTCGTTCGGCTAAGCCGAACGATGGGCCGGCTTCGCCGGCGTTCCTCTCTGTACGTAGTATTCGTTCGGCTTCGCCGAACGATGGGCCGACTTCGCCGGCCTTCTTCTCTCTACGTAGTATTCGTTCGGCTACGCCGAACGATGGGCCGGCTTCGCCGGCCTTCCTCTCTCTACCTAGTATTCGTTCGGCTCCGCCGAACGATGGGCCGGCTTCGCCGACCCCCCTCTCTCTACGTAGTATTCGTTCGGCTTCGCCGAACGATGGGCCGGCTTCGCCGGCCGCCCTCCGCTTAGTGTTCGTTCGGCTTCGCCAATCCCTCTCTCTACGAATAATTTGTTCGGCTCTGCCGACCGATGGGCCGGCTTCGCCGACCCCCCTCCGCTTAGCACTCTCTACGTAGTATTCGTTCGGCTTCGCCGAACGATGGGCCGGCTTCGCCGACCCCCCTCTCTCTACGTAGTATTCGTTCGGCTTCGCCGAACGATGGGCCGGCTTCGCCGGCTACCCTCCGCTTAGTACTCGTTCGACTTCGCCGAACGAAGGGCCGGCTTCGCCGGCCGCCCTCCGCTTAGTGTTCGTTCGGCTTCGCCAAACGATGAGCCGGCTTCGCCGACCCCCTCCGCTTAGCACTCTCTACGTAGTATTCGTTCGGCTACGCCGAACGATGGGCCGGCTTCGCCGGCCTTCCTCACTCTACATAGTATTCGTTCGGCTCCGCCGAACGATGGGCCGGCTTCGCCGACCCCCCCTCTATCTACGTAGTATTCGTTCGGCTTCGCCAACCGATGGGCCGGCTTCGCCGACCCCCCTCTCTCTACGTAGTATTCGTTCGGCTTCGCCGAACGATGGGCCGGCTTCGCCGGCTACCCTCCGCTTAGTACTCGTTCGACTTCGCCGAACGAAGGGCCGGCTTCGCCGACCCCCCTCTCTCTACGTAGTATTCGTTCGGCTTCGCCGAACGATGGGCCGGTTTCGCCGACCCTCCTCTCTCTACGTAGTATTCGTTCCCTCTGCCGAACGATGGGCCGGCTTCGCCGACCCCCCTCTCTCTACTTGGTATTCGTTCGGCTTCGCCGAACGATGGACCGGCTTCGCCGGCCCCCCTCTCTCTACGTAGTATTCGTTCGGGTTCGCCGAACGATGGACCGGCTTCGCCGGCCCCCCTCTCTCTACGTAGTATTCGTTCGGGTTCGCCGAACGAAGGGCCGGCTTCGCCGACCCCCTCTCTCTACATAGTATCCGTTCGGCTCCACCGAACGACGGAACGGCTTGGCCGACAACCCTCCGCTTAGTACTCGTTCGACTTCGCCGAACGAAGGGCCGGCTTCGCCGGCCGCCCTCCGCTTAGTGTTCGTTCGGCTTCGCCAAACGATGAGCCGGCTTCGCCGCCCCCCCTCCGCTTAGCGCTCTCTACGTAGTATTCGTTCGGCTCCGCCGAACGATGGGCCGGCTTCGCCGGCCTTCCTTTGTCTACCTAGTATTCGTTCGGCTTCGACGAACGATGGGCCGGCTTCGCCGACCCCCCCTCTCTCTACGTAGTATTCGTTCGGCTTGGCCGAACGATGGGCCGGCTTCGCAGGTCACCCTCCGCTTAGCCCTCTACGTAGTATTCGTTCGGCTTCGCCGAACGATGGGCCGGCTTCGCCGGCGTTCCTCTCTGTACGTAGTATTCGTTCGGCTTCGCCGAACGATGGGCCGACTTCGCCGGCCCCCTCTCTACGAAGTATTTGTTCGGCTACGCCGAACGATGGGCCGGCTTCGCCGACCCCCCTCTCTCTACATAGTATTCGTTCGGCTCCGCCGAACGATGGGCCGGCTTCGCCGACCCCCCTCTCTCTACGTAGTATTCGTTCGGCTTCGCCGAACGATGGGCCGGCTTCGCCGGCGTTCCTCTCTGTACGTAGTATTCGTTCGGCTTCGCCGAACGATGGGCCGGCTTCGCCGACCCCCCTCTCTCTACGTAGTATTTGTTCGGCTTCGCCGAACGATGGGCCGGCTTCGCCGACCCCCCTCTCTCTACGTAGTATTCGTTCGGCTTCGCCGAACGATGAGCCGGCTTCGCCGACTCCCCTCCGCTTAGCCCTCTCTACGTAGTATTCGTTCGGCTCCGCCGAACGATCGGACGGCTTCGCCAGCCTTCCTCTCTCTACGTAGTATTCGTTCGGCTTCGCCGAACGATGGGCCGGCTTCGCCGGCTACCCTCCGCTTAGTACTCGTTCGACTTCGCCGAACGAAGGGCCGGCTTCGCCGGCCGCCCTCCGCTTAATGTTAGTTCGGCTTCGCCAAACGATGAGCCGGCTTCGCCGACCCCCCTCCGCTTAGCACTCTCAACGTAGTATTCGTTCGGCTACGCCGAACGATGGGCCGGCTTCGCCGGCCTTCCTTTCTCTACCTAGTATTCGTTCGGCTCCGCCGAACGATGGGCCGGCTTCGCCGACCCTTCTCTCTACGTAGTATTCGTTCGGCTTCGCCGAACGATGGGCCGGCTTCGCCGACCCCTCCGCTTCTCTACATAGTATTCGTTCGGCTCCGCCGAACGATGGGCCGGCTTCGCCGGCCGCACTCTCTCTACGTAGTATTCGTTCGGCTTCGCCGAACGATGGCCGGCTTCGCCGACCTCCTCTCAGTAGTATTCGTTCGGCTTCGCCGAACGATGGGCCGGCTTCGCCGGCCTTCCTCTCTCTACGTAGTATTCGTTCGGCTCCGCCGAACGATGGGCCGGCTTCGCCGACCCCCCTCTCTCTACATAGTATTTGTTCGGCTCCGCCGAACGATGGGCCGGCTTCGCCGGCCTTCCTCTCTCTACGTAGTATTCGTTCGGCTTCGCCGAACGATGGGCCGGCTTCGCCGACCCCCCTCCGCTTAGCACTCTACGTAATATTCGTTCGGCTTCGCCGAACAATGGGGCGGCTTCGCCGATTTCCCTCTCTCTACGTAGGATTCGCTCGGCTTCGCCAAACGATGGGCCGGCTTCGCCGGCTACCCTCCGCTTAGTACTCGTTCGACTTCGCCGAACGAAGGGCCGGCTTCGCCGGCCGCCCTCTCTCTACATAAGATTCGTTCGGCTCCGCCGAACGATGGGCCGGCTTCGCCGACCCCCCTCCGCTTAGCACTCTCTACGTAGTATTCGTTCGGCTTCGCCGAACGATGGGCCGGCTTCGCCGGCCTTCCTCCCTCTACCTAGTATTCGTTCGGCTCCGCCGAACGATGGGCCGGCTTCGCCGGCCTTCCTCTCTCTACGTAGTATTCATTCGGCTTCGCCGAACGATGAGTGGCTTCGCCGACCTCTCTCTACGTAGTATTTGTTCGACTTCGCCGAACGATGGGCCGGCTTCGCCGACCCCCCTCTCTCTACCTAGTATTCGTTCGGCTCCGCCGAACGATGGGCCGGCTTCGCCGACCCCCCTCTCTCTACGTAGTATTTGTTCGGCTTCGCCGAACGATGGGCCGGCTTCGCCGGCTACCCTCCGCTTAGTACTCGTTCGACTTCGCCGAACGAAGGGCCGGCTTCGCCGGCCGCCCTCCGCTTAGTGTTCGTTCGGCTTCGCCAAACGATGAGCCGGCTTCGCCGACCCTCCGCTTAGCACTCTCTACGTAGTATTCGTTCGGCTACGCCGAACGATGGGCCGGCTTCGCCGGCCTTCCTCACTCTACATAGTATTCGTTCGGCTCCGCCGAACGATGGGCCGGCTTCGCCGACCCCTCTCTCTACGTAGTATTCGTTCGGCTTCGCCGAACGATGGGCCGGCTTCGCCGACCCTCCTCTCTACATAGTATCTGTTCGGCTCCGCCAAACGATGGGCCGGCTTCGCCGGCGTTCCCCTCTCAACGTGGAATTTGTTCGGCTTCGCCGAACGATCGGCCGGCTTCGCCGAACCCCTCCGCTTAGCACTCTCTACGTAGTATTCGTTAGGCTTCGTCGGACGATGGACCGGCTTCGCCGGCCTTCCTCTCTCTACGTAGTATTCGTTCGGCTTCGCCGAACGATCGGGCGGCTTCGCCGGCTACCCTCCGCTTAGTACTCGTTCGGCCTCGCCGAACGATGGGCCGGCTTCGCCGGCTACCCTCCGCTTAGTACTCGTTCGACTTCGCCGAACGATGAGCCGGCTTCGCCGACCCCCCTTCGCTTAGCACTCTCTACGTAGTATTCGTTCGGCTACGCCGAACGATGGGCCGGCTTCGCCGGCCTTCCTCACTCTACCTAGTATTCGTTCGGCTCCGCCGACCCCCCTCTCTCTACATAGTATTCGTTCGGCTCCGCCGAACGATGGGCCGGCTTCGCCGACCCCCCTTTCTCTACATAGTATTCGTTCGGCTTCACCGAACGATGGGCCGGTTTCGCCGGCCCCTCCCCTCTCTACGTAGTAATCGTTCGTCTTTGCCGAACGATTGGCCGGCTTCGCCGACCCCCTCTCTCTACGTAGTATTCGTTCGGCTTCGCCGAACGATGGGCCGGCTTCGCCGACCTTCCTCTCTCTACGTACTATTTGTTCGGCTACGCCGAACGAGGGGCCGGGTTCGCCCACCCCTCTCTCTACGTAGTGTTCGTTCGGCTACGCCGAACGATGGGCCGGTTTCGCCGGCCTTCCTCTCTATGCAGTATTCGTTCGGCTTCGCCGAACGATGGGCCGGCTTCGCCGGCTACCCTCCGCTTAATACTCGTTCAACTTCGCCGAACAGGGGCCGGCCTCGCCGGCCGCCCCCCGCTTAGTGTTCGTTCGGCTTCGCCGAACGATGAGCCGGCTTCGCCGACCCCCCTCCGCTTAGCACTCTCTACGTAGTATTTGTTCGGCTACGCCGAACGATGGGCCGACTTCGCCGGCCTTCCTCACTCTACATAGTATTCGTTCGGCTCCGCCGAACGATGGGCCGGCTTCGCCGACCCCCCTCTCTCTACGTAGTATTCGTTCGGCTTCGCCGAACGATGGGCCGGTTTCGCCGACCCTCCTCTCTCTACATAGTATTCGTTCGGCTCCGCCGAACGATGGGCCTGCTTCGCCGGCGTTCCTCTCTCTACAAGTATTCGTTCGGCTTCGCCGACCCCCCTCTCTCTATGAAGTATTTGTTCGGCTCTGCCGAACGATGAGCCGGCTTCGCCGACCACCCTCCGCTTAGCACTCTACGTAGTATTCGTTCGGCTTCGCCGAACGACGGGCCGGCTTCGCCGACTCTTCTCTCTCTACGTAGTATTCGTTCGGCTTCGCCAAACGAAGGGCCGGCTTCGCCAAACGAAGGGCCGGCTTCGCCGGCCACCCTCCGCTTAGTACTGGTTCGACTTCGTCGAATGAAGGGCCGGCTTCGCCGGCCGCCCTACGCTTATTGTTCGTTCGGCTTCGCCAAAGGATGGGCCGGCTTCGCCGACCCCCCACTCTCTACGTAATATTCGTCCGGCTTCGCCGAACGACGGGCCGGCTTCGCCCACTCCCCTCTCTCTACGTAGTATTCGTTCGGCTTCGCTGAACGGCCGGCTTCGCCGACCCCCTCTCTACGTAGTATTCGTTCGGCTTCGCCGAACGATGAGCCGGCTTCGCCGACCACCTCCGCTTCTCTACGTAGTATTCGTTCGGCTCCGCCGAACGATGGGCCGGCTTCGCCGGCCTTCCTCACTCTACCTAGTATTCGTTCGGCTCCGCCGAACGATGGGCCGGCTTCGCCGGCTACCCTCCGCTTAGTACTCGTTCGACTTCGCCGAACGAAGGGCCGGCTTCGCCGGCCGCCCTCCGCTTAGTGTTCGTTCGGCTTCGCCAAACGATGGGCCGGCTTCGCCGACCCCCCTCCGCTTAGCACTCTCTACGTAGTATTCGTTCGGCTACGCCGAACGATGGGCCGGCTTCGCCGGCGTTCCTCTCTCTACGTAATATTCGTCCGGCTTCGCCGAACGATGGGCCGGCTTCGCCGACTCCCCTCTCTCTACGTAGTATTCGTCCGGCTTCGCCGAACGATGGGCCGGCTTCGCCGGCCTTCCTTTCTCTACCTAGTATTCGTTCGGCTCCGCCGAACGATGGGCCCGCTTCGCCGACCCCCCTCTCTCTACGTAGTATTCGTTCGGCTTCGCCGAACGATGGGCCGGCTTCGCCGGCCGCCCTCCGCTTAGTGTTCGTTTGGCTTCGCCGACCCCCCTCTCTCTATGAAGTATTTGTTCGGCTCTGCCGAACGATGAGCCGGCTTCGCCGACCACCCTCCGCTTAGCACTCTCTACGTAGTATTCGTTCGGCTACGCCGAACGATGGGCCGGCGTCGCCGACCCCCCTCTCTCTACGTAGTATTCGTTCGGCTTCGCCGAACGATGGGCCGGCTTCGCCGGCTACCCTCCACTTAGTACTCGTTCGACTTCGCCGAACGAAGGGCCGGCTTCGCCGGCCGCCCTCTGCTTAGTGTTCGTTCGGCTTCGCCAAACGATGGGCCGGCTTCGCCGACCCCCCTCCACTTAGCACTCTCTACGTAGTATTCGTTCGGCTACGCCGAACGATGGGCCGGCTTCGCCGGCCTTCCTCACTCTACCTAGTATTCGTTCGGCTCCGCCAAACGATGGGCCGGCTTCGCCGACCCCCCTCTCTCTACATAGTATTCGTTCGGCTCCACCGAACGATGGGCCGGCTTCGCCGACCCCCCTCTCTCTACGTAGTATTTGTTCGGCTTCGCCGAACGATGGGCCGGCTTCGCCGGCTACCCTCCGCTTAGTACTCGTTCGACTTCGCCGAACGAAGGGCCGGCTTCGCCGACCCCCCTCTCTCTACGTAGTATTCGTTCGGCTTCGCCGAACGATGGGCCGGCTTCGCCGAGCCCCCTCGCTTAGCACTCTACGTAGTATTCGTTCGGCTTCGCCGAACGATGGGCCGGCTTCGCCGACCCCCCTCTCTCTACGTAGTATTCGTTCGGCTTCGCCGAACGATGGGCCGGCTTCGCCGACCCCCCCCCTCTATCTACGTAGTATTTGTTCGGCTTCGCCGAACGATGGGCCGGCTTCGCCGGCTACCCTCCGCTTAGTACTCGTTCGACTTCGCCGAACGAAGGGCCGGCTTCGCCGACCCCCCTCTCTCTACGGAGTATTCGTTCGGCTTCGCCGAACGATGGGCCGGCTTCGCCGGCTACCCTCCGCTTAGTACTCGTTCGACTTCGCCGAACGAAGGGCCGGCTTCGCCGGCCGCCCTCCGCTTAGTGTTCGTTCGGCTTCGCCGAACGATGGGCCGGCTTCGCCGACCCCCCCCTCTCCCTACGTAGTATTCGTTCGGCTTCGCCGAACGATGGGCCGGCTTCGCCGGCCTTCCTCTCTACGTAGTATCTGTTCGGCTTCGCCGAACGATGGGCCGGCTTCGCCGACCCCCTCTCTACGTAGTATTCGTTCGGCTTCGCCGAACGATGGCCGGCTTCGCCGGCCTTCCTCTCTCTACATAGTATCTGTTCGGCTCCGCCGAACGATGGGCCGGCTTCGCCGGCCCCCTCTCTCTACTTAGTATTCGTTCGACTTCGCCGAACGAAGGGCCGGCTTCGCCGGCCGCCCTCCGCTTAGTGTTCGTTCGGCTTCGCCGAACGATGGGCCGGCTTCGACCCCCCCTCTCTACGTAGTATTTGTTCGGCTCTGCCGAACGATGAGCCGGCTTCGCCGCCCACCCTCCGCTTAGCACTCTCCACGTAGTATTTGTTCGGCTTCGCCGAACGATGGACCGGCGTCGCCGACCCCCCTCTCTCTACGTAGTATTTGTTCGGCTTCGCCGAACGATGGGCCGGCTTTGCCGGCTACCCTCCACTTAGTACTCGTTCGACTTCGCCGAACGAAAGGCCGGCTTCGCCGGCCGTCCTCCGCTTAGTGTTCGTTCGGCTTCGCCAAACGATAGGCCGGCTTCGCCGGCCGCCCTCCGCTTAGCACTCTCTACGTAGTATTTGTTCGGCTTCGCCGAACGATGGGCCGGCTTCGCCGGCCTCCCTCTCTCTACGTAGTATTTGTTCGTCTCCGCCGAACGATGGGCCGGCTTCGCCGACCCCCTCTACGTAGTATTCGTTCGACTTCGCCGAACGATGAGCCGGCTCCGCCAACCTCCCTCTCTCTACGTAGTATTCGTTTGGCTTCGCCGAACGATGAGCCGGCTTTGCCGACCCCCCTCCGCGTAGTACTCGTTCGGCTTGGCCGAACGAAGGGCCGGCTCCGCCGACCTCCCTCTCTCTATGTAGTATTCGTTCGGCTTCACCGAACGATGGGCCGGCTTTGCCGGCCTCCTTCTGCTTAGTGTTCGTTCGGCTTCGCCGAACGATAGACTGGCTTCGCCGGCCGCCCTCCGCTTAGTGTTCGTTCGGCTTCGCCAAACGATGAGCCGGCTTCGCCGACCCCTCCGCTTAGCACTCTCTACGTAGTATCTGTTCGGCTACGCCGAACGATGGCCGGCTTCGCCGGCCTTCCTCTCTCTACGTAGTATTCTTTCGGCTTCGCCGAACGATGGGCCGGCTTCGCCGACCCCCTCTCTCTACATAGTATTCGTTCGGCTGCGCCGAACGATGGGCCGGCTTCGCCGACTCCCCTCTCTCTACATAGTATTCGTTCGGCTGCGCCGAACGATGGGCCGGCTTCGCCGGCCTTCCTCTCTCTACGTAGTATTCGTTCGGCTTAGCCGAACGATGGGCCGGCTTCGCCGACCTTCCTCTCTACGTGTAGTATTCGTTCGGCTTCGCCAAACGATGAGCCGGCTTCGCCGACCCCCCTCCGCTTAGCACTCTCTACGTAGTATTCGTTCGGCTATGCCAAACGATGGGCCGGCTTCGCCGGCTACCCTCCGCTTAGTACTCGTTCGACTTCGCCGAACGAAGGGCCGGCCTCGCCGGCCCCCCTCCGCTTAGTGTTCGTTCCGCTTCGGCAAACGATGAGCCGGCTTCGCCGACCCCTCCGCTTAGCACTCTACGTAGTATCTGTTCGGCTACGCCGAACGATGGGCCGGCTTCGCCGGCCTTCCTCACTCTACGTAGTATTCGTTCGGCTCCGCCGAACGATGGGCCGGCTTCGCCGACCCCCTCTCTACGTAGTATTCGTTCGGCTTCGCCGAACGATGGGCCGGCTTCGCCGACCACCTCTCCGCTATACCTAGTATCTCGTTCGGCTCCGCCGAACGATGGGCCGGCTTCGCCGACCCTCTCTCTCTACGTAGTATCTGTTCGGCTTCGCCGAACGATGGGCCGGCTTCGCCGGCCACCCTCTCTCTACGTAGTATTCGTTCGGCTTCGCCGAACGACGCCGGCTTCGCCGACCCCTCTCTCTACATAAGATTCGTTCGGCTCTGCCGAACGATGAGCCGCCCTCGCCGACCAACCTCCGCTTAGCACTCTACGTAGTATTCGTTCGGCTTCGCCGAACGATGGGCCGGCTTCGCCGGCCTTCCTCTCTCTACCTAGTATTCGTTCGGCTTCGCCAAACGATGGGCCGGCTTCGCCGGCCACCCTCCGCTTAGTACTCGTTCGACTTCGCCGAACGAAAGGCCGGCTTCGCCGGCCTTCCTTTCTCTACCTAGTATTCGTTCGGCTCCGCCGAACGATGGGCCGGCTCCGCCGACCCCCCTCCGCTTAGCACTCTCTACGTAGTATTCGTTCGGCTACGCCGAACGATGGGCCGGCTTCGCCGGCCTTCCTCACTCTACGTAGTATTCGTTAGGCTGCGCAGAACGATGGGCCGGCTTCGCCGACCCCCCTCTACCTAGTATTCGTTCGGCTCCGCCGAACGATGGGCCGGCTCCGCCGACCCCCCTCTCTCTACATAGTATTCGTTCGGCTCCGCCGAACGATGGGCCGGCTTCGCCGGCGTTCCTCTCTCTACAAGTATTCGTTCGGCTTCGCCGACCCCCCTCTCTCTACGTAGTACTCGTTCGACTTCGCCGAACGATGAGCCGGCTTCGCCGACCCCCCTCCGCTTAGCACTCTCTGCGTAGTATTCGTTCGGCTACGCCGAACGATGGGCCGGCTTCGCCGGCCTTCCTCACTCTACCTAGTATTCGTTCGGCTTCGCCGAACGATGGGCCGGCTTCGCCGACCCCCCCTCTCTCTACGCAGTATTTGTTCGGCTTCGCCGAACAATAAGCCGGCTTCGACGGCTACCCTCCGCTTAGTAGTCGCTCGACTTCGCCGAACGAAGAGCCGGCTTCGCCGACCCCCCTCCGCTTAGTGTTCGTTCGGCTTCGCCAAATGATGGGCCTGCTTCGCCGAGCCTCTCCGCTTAGCACTCTCTACGTAGTATTCGTTCGGCTACGCCGAACGATGGGCCGGATTCGCCGGCCTTCCTCTCTACGTAGTATCTGTTCGGCCTTCGCCGAACGACGCCGGCTTCGCCGACCCCTCTCTATAGTATTTGTTCGGCTCTCGCCGAACGATGGGCCGGCTTCGCCGACCCCCTCCGCTTAGCACTCTACGTAGTATCTCGTTCGGCTCCGCCGAACGATGGGCCGGCTTCGCCGACCTTCCTCTCTAGGTAGTATTCGTTCGCCTACGCCGAACGATGGGCCGGCTTTGCCGGCCACCCTCCGCTTAGTACTCGGTCGACTTCACCGAACGAAGGGCCGGCTTCGCCGGCCGTCCTCCGCTTAGTGTTCGTTTGGCTTCGCTGAACGATGGGCCGGCTTCGCCGACCCCCCTTCGCTTAGCACTTTACGTAGTATTCGTTCGGCTTCTCCGAACGATGGGCCGGTTTCGTCGGCCTTCCTCCCTCTCCTAGTATTTGTTCGGCTCCGCCGAACGATGGGCCGGCTTCGCCGACCCCCTCTCTCTACATAGTATTCGTTCGGCTCCGCCGAACGATGGGCCGGCTTCGCCGACCCCCTCTCTCTACATAAGATTTGTTCGGCTCCGCCGAACGATGGGCCGGCTTCGCCGACCCCCTCTCTCTACATAAGATTTGTTCGACTTCGCCGAACGATGGGCCGGCTTTGCCGGCCACCTCCACTTAGTATCGTTCGGCTTCGAACGATGGGCTTCGCCGACCCCTTTTTCTACCTAGTATTCGTTCGGCTTCGCCGAACGTTGAGCCGGCTTCGCCGGCCACCCTCCGCTTAGCACTCTCTACGTAGTATTCGTTCGGCTTGGCCGAACGATGGGCCGGCTTCGCCGACCCCCCTCTCTCTACGTAGTATTTGTTCGGCTTCGCCGAACGATGGGCCGGCTTCGCCGGCCTTCCTCCCTCTACCTAGTATTCGTTCGGCTTCGCCGAACGATGGGCCGGCTTCGCCGATCCCCCTCTCTCTACGTAGTATTCGTTCGGCTTCGCCGAACAATGGGCCGGCTTCGCCGACCCCCCTCTCTCTACGTAGTATGATGGCCGGCTTCGCCGGCTACCCTCCGCTTAGTACTCGTTCGACTTCGCCGAAGGAAGGGCCGGGTTCGCGGGCCGCCCTCTGCTTAGTGTTCGTTCGGCTTCGCCAAACGATGAGCCGGCTTCGCCGGCTACCCTCCGCTTAGCACTCTCTACGTAGTATTTGTTCGGCTTCGCCGAACGATGGGCCGGCTTCGCCGGCCTTCCTCTCTCTACGTGGTATTCTTTCAGCTCCGCCGAACGATGCGCCGGCTTCGCCGACCCCTTCTCTCTACGTAGTATTCGTTCGGCTTCGCCGAACGATGGGCCGGCTTCGCCGACCCCCTCTCTCTACGTCGTATTCGTTCGGGTCCGCCGAACGGTGGGCCGGCTCCGCCGGCCACCCTCCGCTTAGTATCTCGTTCGGCTTCGCCGAACGATGAGCCGGCTTCGCCGACCCTCCCTAGCACTCTCTACGTAGTATTCGTTCGGCTTCGCCGAACGATGAGCCGGCTTCGCCGACCCCCTCCGCTTAGCACTCTACGTAGTATTCGTTCGGCTTCGCCGAACGATGGGCCGGCTTCGCCGACCTTCCTCTCTACGTAGTATTCGTTCGGCTCTCGCCGAACGATGAGCCGGCTTCGCCGACCACCTCCGCTTAGCACTCTACGTAGTATTCGGTCGACTTCGCCGAACGATGGGCCGGCTTCGCCGGCCTACCCTCTCTACCTAGTATTCTGTTCGGCTTCGCCGAACGATGGGCCGGCTTCGCCGGCTACCTCTCTCTACGAAGTATTCGTTCGGCTCCGCCGAACGATGGGCCGGCTTCGCCGGCCGCCCTCCGCTTAGTGTTCGTTCGGCTTCGCCGAACGATGAGCCGGCTTCGCCGACCCCTCCGCTTAGCACTCTCTACGTAGTATTCGTTCGGCTTCGCCGAACGATGGGCCGGCTTCGCCGGCGTTCCTCTCTCTACGTAATATTCGTCCGGCTTCGCCGAACGATGGGCCGGCTTCGCCGACTCCCCTCTCTCTACGTAGTATTCGTCCGGCTTCGCCGAACGATGGGCCGGCTTCGCCGGCCTTCCTTTCTCTACCTAGTATTCGTTCGGCTCCGCCGAACGATGGGCCCGCTTCGCCGACCCCCCTCTCTCTACGTAGTAGTCGTTCGGCTTCGCCGAACGATGAGCCGGCTTCGCCGGCCGCCCTCCGCTTAGTGTTCGTTTGGCTCTGCCGAACGATGGGCCGGCTTCGCCGACCCCTCCGCTCTCTCTATGAAGTATTTGTTCGGCTCTCCCGAACGATGAGCCGGCTTCGCCGACCACCCTCCGCTTAGCACTCTCTACGTAGTATTCGTTCGGCTACGCCGAACGATGGGCCGGCGTCGCCGACCCCTCTCTCTCTACGTAGTATTCGTTCGGCTTCGCCGAACGATGGGCCGGCTTCGCCGGCTACCCTCCACTTAGTACTCGTTCGACTTCGCCGAACGAAGGGCCGGCTTCGCCGGCCCCCCTCTCTACGTAGTATCTCGTTCGGCTTCTCCAAACGATGGGCCGGCTTCGCCGACCCCCTCCGCTTAGCACTCTACGTAGTATTCGTTCGGCTCCGCCGAACGATGGGCCGGCTTCGCCGGCCTTCCTCCCTCTACCTAGTATTCGTTCGGCTCCGCCGAACGATGGGCCGGCTTCGCCGACCCCCCTCTCTCTACATAGTATTCGTTCGGCTCCGCCGAACGATGGGCCGGCTTCGCCGACCCCCTCTCTCTACGTAGTATTCGTTCGGCTCCGCCAAACGATGGGCCGGCTTCGCCGGCGTTTCCCTCTCAACGTGGAATTCGTTCGGCTTCGCCGAACGATCGGCCGGCTTCGCCGACCCCCCTCTCTCTACGGAGTATTCGTTCGGCTTCGCCGAACTTTGGGCCGGCTTCGCCGACCCCCCTCTCTCTACGTAGTATTTGTTCGGCTTCGCCGAACGATGGGCCGGCTTCGCCGACCCCCCTCTCTCTACATAGTATTCGTTCGGCTCCACCGAACTTTGGGCCGGCTTCGCCGACCCCCCTCTCTCTACGTAGTATTTGTTCGGCTTCGCCGAACGATGGGCCGGCTTCGCCGGCTACCCTCCGCTTAGTACTCGTTCGACTTCGCCGAACGAAGGGCCGGCTTCGCCGACCCCCCTCTCTCTACGTAGTATTTGTTCGGCTTCGCCGAACGATGGGCCGGCTTCGCCGGCTACCCTCCGCTTAGTACTCGTTCGACTTCGCCGAACGAAGGGCCGGCTTCGCCGGCCGCCCTCCGCTTAGTGTTCGTTCGGCTTCGCCAAACGATGAGCCGGCTTCGCCGACCCCCCTCCGCTTAGCACTCTCTACTTAGTATTCGTTCGGCTACGCCGAAAGATGGGCCGGCTTCGCCGGCCTTCCTTTCTCTACCTAGTATTCGTTCGGCTCCGCCGAACGATGGGCCGACTTCGGCGACCCCCCCCTCTATCTACATAGTATTTGTTCGGCTTCGCCGAACGATGGGCCGGTTTCGCCGACCCCCCTCTCTCTACATAGTATTCGTTCGGCTCCGCCGAACGATGGGCCTGCTTCGCCGGCGTTCCTCTCTCTACGTAGTATTCGTTCGGCTTCGCCGAACGATGGGCCGGCTTCGCCGGCCGCCCTCCGCTTAGTGTTCGTTTGGCTTCGCCGACCCCCCTCTCTCTATGAAGTATTTGTTCGGCTCTGCCGAACGATGAGCCGACTTCGCCGACCACCCTCCGCTTAGCACTCTACGTAGTATTCGGTCGACTTCGCCGAACGAAGGTCCGGCGTCGCCGACCCCCCTCTCTCTACGTAGTATTCGTTCGGCTTCGCCGAACGATGGGCCGGCTTCGCCGGCTACCCTCCACTTAGTACTCGTTCGACTTCGCCGAACGAAGGGCCGGCTTCGCCGACCCCTCTCCACTTAGCACTCTCTACGTAGTATTCGTTCGGCTACGCCGAACGATGGGCCGGCTTCGCCGGCCTTCCTCACTCTACCTAGTATTCGTTCGGCTCCGCCAAACGATGGGCCGGCTTCGCCGGCGTTTCCCTCTCTACGTAGAATTCGTTCGGCTTCGCCGAACGATCGGCCGGCTTCGCCGACCGCCCTCCGCTTAGTGTTCGTTCGGCTTCGCCAAACGATGAGCCGGCTTCGCCGACCCCCCTCCGCTTAGCACTCTCTACGTAGTATTCGTTCGGCTACGCCGAAAGATGGGACGGCTTCGCCGGCCTTCCTTTCTCTACCTAGTATTCGTTCGGCTCCGCTGAACGATGGGCCGGCTTAGCCGACCCCCCCCCTCTATCTACGTAGTATTTGTTCGGCTTCGCCAAATGATGGGCCGGCTTCGCCGGCTACCCTCCGCTTAGTACTCGGTCGACTTCGCCGAACGAAGGGCCGGCTTCGCCGGCCGCCCTCCGCTTAGTGTTCGTTCGGCTTCGCCAAACGATGAGCCGGCTTCGCTGACCTCCCTCCGCTTAGCACTCTCTACGTAGTATTCGTTCGGCTACGCCGAAAGATGGGACGGCTTCGCCGGCCTTCCTTTCTCTACCTAGTATTCGTTCGGCTCCGCTGAACGATGGGCCGGCTTAGCCGACCCCCCCCCCTCTATCTACGTAGTATTTGTTCGGCTTCGCCGAATGATGGGCCGGCTTCGCCGGCTACCCTCCGCTTAGTACTCGGTCGACTTCGCCGAACGAAGGGCCGGCTTCGCCGGCCGCCCTCCGCTTAATGTTTGTTCGGCTTCGCCAAACGATGAGCCGGCTTCGCCGACCCCCCTCCGCTTAGCACTCTCTACGTAGTATTCGTTCGGCTATGCCAAACGATGAGCCGGCTTCGCCGACCCCCCTCCGCTTAGCACTCTCTACGTAGTATTCGTTCGGCTACGCCGAAAGATGGGCCGGCTTCGCCGACCCCCCTCTCTCTACGTAGTATTCGTTCGGCTTCGCCGAACGATGGGCCGGTTTCGCCGACCCTC
This sequence comes from Aplectana chamaeleonis, assembly GCA_029168955.1. Classification (NCBI taxonomy): domain Eukaryota; kingdom Metazoa; phylum Nematoda; class Chromadorea; order Rhabditida; family Cosmocercidae; genus Aplectana; species Aplectana chamaeleonis. The sequence continues at coordinate 96,463 of JAPDOI010000193.1, forward strand.
CTCTCTCTACATAGTATTCGTTCGGCTCCGCCGAAAGATGGGCCTGCTTCGCCGGCGTTCCTCTCTCTACAAGTATTCGTTCGGCTTCGCCGACCCCCCTCTCTCTATGAAGTATTTGTTCGGCTCTGCCGAACGATGAGCCGGCTTCGCCGACCACCGTCCGCTTAGCACTCTACGTAGTATTCGTTCGGCTTCGCCGAACGACGGGCCGGCTTCGCCGGCCTTCCTTTCTCTACCTAGTATTGGTTCGGCTTCGCCGAACGCGGCTTCGCCGACCCCCCCTCTCTACGTAGTATTCGTTCGGCTCTGCCGAACGATGAGCCGGCTTCGCCGACCACCCGTACTCTCTTAGCACTTCCTCACTCTACGTAGTATTCGTTCGGCTTCGCCGAACGATGGGCCGGCTTCGCCGGCCTTCCTCTCTACCTAGTATTCGTTCGGCTTCGCCGAACGATGAGCCCGCTTCGCCGACCCCCCTCTCTCTACGTAGTAGTCGTTCGGCTTCGCCGAACGATGAGCCGGCTTCGCCGGCCTTCCTCACTCTACATAGTATTCGTTCGGCCCCGAACGACGGCTTCGCCGACCCCCCTCTCTCTACGTAGTATTCGTTCGGCTATGCCAAACGATGAGCCGGCTTCGCCGACCCCCCTCCGCTTAGCACTCTCTACGTAGTATTCGTCCGGCTTCGCCGAACGATGGGCCGGCTTCGCCGACCCCTCCGCTCTCTCTACGTAGTATCTGCCGTTCGGCTTCGCCGAACGATGGGCCGGCTTCGCCGGCTACACTCCACTTAGTACTCGTTCGACTTCGCCGAACGAAGGGCCGGCTTCGCCGGCCGCCCTCTGCTTAGTGTTCGTTCGGCTTCGCCAAACGATGGGCCGGCTTCGCCGACCCCCCTCCACTTAGCACTCTCTACGTAGTATTCGTTCGGCTACGCCGAACGATGGGCCGGCTTCGCCGGCCTTCCTCACTCTACCTAGTATTCGTTCGGCTCCGCCGAACGATGGGCCGGCTTCGCCGACCCCCCTCTCTCTACATAGTATTCGTTCGGCTCCGCCGAACGATGGGCCGGCTTCGCCGACCCCCCTCTCTCTACATAGTATTTGTTCGGCTCCGCCGAACGATGGGCCGGCTTCGCCGGCTACCTTCCGCTTAGTATTCGTTCGGCTTCGCCGAACGATGGGCCGGCTTCGCCGACCCTTCTCTCTCTACGTAGTATTCGTTCGGCTTCGCCGAACGATCGGCCGGCTTCGCCGACCCCCCTCTCTCTACGGAGTATTCGTTCGGCTTCGCCGAACGATGGGCCGGCTTCGCCGACCCCCCTCTCTCTACATAGTATTCGTTCGGCTCCACCGAACTTTGGGCCGGCTTCGCCGACCCCCCTCTCTCTACGTAGTATTTGTTCGGCTTCGCCGAACGATGGGCCGGCTTCGCCGGCTACCCTCCGCTTAGCACTCGTTCGACTTCGCCGAACGATGAGCGGCTTCGCCGACCCCTCCAGCACTCTCTACGTAGTATTCTGTTCGGCTTCGCCGAACGATGGGGCCGGCTTCGCTTCGCGACTCTCTACGTAGTACTCGTTCGACTTCGCCGAACGAAGGGCCGGCTTCGCCGGCCCCTCTCTCTACGTAGTATTCGTTCGGCTTCGCCGAACGATGGGCCGGCTTCCCCGACCCCCTCCGCTTAGCACTCTCTACGTAGTATTCGTTCGGCTACGCCGAACGATGGGCCGGCTTCGCCGACCCCCCTCTCTCTACGTAGTATTTGTTCGGCTTCGCCGAACGATGGGCCGGCTTCGCCGACCCCCCTCTCTCTCTACGTAGTATTCGTTCGGCTTCGCCCGAACGATGGGCCGGCTTCGCCGACCCCCTCTCTACATAGTATCTCGTTCGGCTCCGCCGAACGATGGGCCTGGCTTCGCCGGCCGCCTCCGCTTAGCGACTCTCTCTACGTAGTATTCGTTCGGCTCCGCCGAACGATGAGCCGGCTTCGCCGACCCCCCTCCGCTTAGCACTCTACGTAGTATTCGTTCGACTTCGCCGAACGAATGTCCGGCGACTTCGCCGACCCTCTCTCTCTACGTAGTATCTGTTCGGCTTCGCCGAACGAAGGGCCGGCTTCGCCGGCCTTCCTTTCTCTACCTAGTATTCGTTCGGCGCCGCCGAACGATGGGCAGGCTTCGCCGACACCTCTCCACTTAGCACTCTCTACGTAGTATTCGTTCGGCTACGCCGAACGATGGGCCGGCTTCGCCGGCCTTCCTCACTCTACCTAGTATTCGTTCGGCTCCCCCAAACGATGGGCCGGCTTCGCCGGCGTTCCCCTCTCTACGTAGTATTCGTTCGGCTTCGCCGAACGATGGGCCCTTCGCCGACCGCTCTCCGCTTCAGTATTCGTTCGGCTTCGCCGAACGATGGGCCGGCTTCGCCGACCCCCTCCGCTTAGCACTCTCTACGTAGTATCTGTTCGGCTACGCCGAACGATGGGCCGGCTTCGCCGGCCTTCCTCCTTCTACCTAGTATTCGTTCGGCTCCGCTGAACGATGGGCCGGCTTCGCCGACCCCCTCTCTACGTAGTATTTGTTCGGACTCGCCGAACGATGGGCCGGCTTCGCCGGCTCCTCTCTACGTAGTACTCTTTCGACTTCGCCGAACGATGGGCCGGCTTCGCCGACCCCCCTCTCTCGACATAGTGTTCGTTCGGCTCCGCCGAACGATGGGCCGGCTTCGCCGGCCTTCCTCCGCTTAGCACTCTCTACCTAGTATTCGTTCGGCTCCGCCGAACGATGGGCCGGCTTCGCCGGCCTTCCTCCCTCTACCTAGTATTTGTTCGGCTCCGCCGAACGATGGGCCGGCTTCGCCGACCCCCTCTCTCTACGCAGTATTTGTTCGGCTTCGCCGAACGATGAGCCGGCTTCGCCGGCTACCCTTCGCTTAGTAGTCGTTCGACTTTGCCGAACGAAGGGCCGGCTTCGCCGGCCGCCCTCTGCTTAGTGTTCGTTCGGCTTCGCCAAACGATGAGCCGGCTTCGCCGACCCTCCGCTTAGCACTCTCTACGTAGTATCTGTTCGGCTACGCCGAACGATGGGCCGGCTTCGCCGGCCTTCCTCCCTCTACGTAGTATTCGTTCGGCTTCGCCGAACGATGGGCCGGCTTCGCCGGCCTTCCTCTCTCTACGTGGAATCTGTTCGGCTTCGCCGAACGATGGCCAGCTTCGCCGGCTACCCTCCACTTAGTACTCGTTCGACTTCGCCGAACGAAGGGCCGGCTTCGCCGGCCGCCCTCCCGCTTAGTGTTCGTTCGGCTTCGCCGAACGATGAGCCGGCTTCGCCGACCCCTCCGCTTAGCACTCTCTACGTAGTATTCGTTCGGCTACGCCGAACGATGGGCCGGCTTCGCCGGCCTTCCTCTCTCTACCTAGTATCTGTTCGGCTTCGCCGACAGCCGGCTCTCTCTTACGTAGTACTTTGTTCGGCTCTGCCGAACGATGAGCCGGCTTCGCCGACCACCCTCCGCTTAGCACTCTACGTAGTATTCGTTCGGCTCCGCCGAACGATGGGCCGGCTTCGTCGGCCTTCCTCACTCTACCTAGTATTCGTTCGGCTCCGCCAAACGATGAGCCGGCTTCGCCGACCTCTCTCCGCTGTAGTACTCGTTCGACTTCGCCGAACGAAGGCCGGCTTCGCCGGCCGCCCTCTCTACCTAGTATTCGTTCGGCTCCGCCGAACGATGGGCCGGCTCCGCCGACCCCCCTCCGCTTAGCACTCTCTACGTAGTATTCGTTCGGCTACGCCGAACGATGGGCCGGCTTCGCCGGCCTTCCTCACTCTACCTAGTATTCGTTCGGCTTCGCCGACCCCCCTCTCTCTACGTAGTACTCGTTCGACTTCGCCGAACAAAGGGCCGGCTTCGCCGGCCTTCCTTTCTCTACCTAGTATTCGTTCGGCTCCGCCGAACGATGGGCCGGCTCCGCCGACTCCCCTCTCTCTACATAGTATTCGTTCGGCTCCGCCGAAAGATGGGCCGGGTTCGCCGGCGTTCCTCTCTCTACGTAGTATTCGTTCGGCTTCGCCGAACGATAGACTGGCTTCGCCGGCCGCCCTCCGCTTAGTGTTCGTTTGGCTTCGCCGACCCCCCTCTCTCTATGAAGTATTTGTTCGGCTCTGCCGAACGATGAGCCGGCTTCGCCGACCCCCCTCCGCTTAGCACTCTCCACGTAGTATTTGTTCGGCTACGCCGAACGATGGGCCGACTTCGCCGGCCCTTCTTTCTCTACGTAGTATTCGTTCGGCTTCGCCGAACGATGAGCCGGCTTCGCCGACCCTCTCTCTCTACGTAGTATTCGTTCGACTTCGCCGAACGATGGGCCGCTTCGCCGACCTTCCTCTCTCTACGTTGTATTCGTTCGGCTTCGCCGAACGATGGGCCGGCTTCGCCGGCGTTCCCTCTCCGCAGTATTCGTTCGACCCTCTCCGAACGTATGGTATTCGTTCGACCGCCGAACGCTCTCTCTACATGCCGACTTCGGCTCCGCCAGCACTCTACGTAGTATTCGTTCGGCTCCGCCAAACGATGCTGCCGGCTTCGCCGACCCCCTCTCTACGTAGTATTCGTTCGGCTTCGCCGAACGATGGAGCCGGCTTCGCCGACCCCCTCTCTCTACAACGTAGTATTCGTTCGGCTTCGCCGAACGATGAGCCGGCTTCGCCGGCCACCCTCTCTACGTAGTACTCGTTCGACTTCGCCGAACGATGGCCGGCTTCGCCGACCCCCCTTCACTCTCTACGTAGTATTCGTTCGGCTCCGCCGAACGATGGGCCGGCTTCGCCGACCCCCTCTCTCTACGTAGTATTCGTTCGGCTTCGCCGAACGATGGAGCCAGGCCGACCCCCTCTCTCTACGTCGTATTCGTTCGGCTTCGCCGAACGCTGGGCCGGCCGCCCCCCCTCTCTCTACGTAGTATTCGTTCGGCTTCGCCGAACGATGGGCCGGCTGGTGCGTCAAAAATTTTACCTTTTTTTTAGATTCTGGTCAACAGGGGGAGGGGGTCGTAGCTACGCCGCGAATTGGCGCAACGGCCTGCTCAACCCTGTTCCTGACGCACGGTTTTATTTCATTCACTATCAACGAAGAGGCTCACGCTCCCCGTGAAGACGCAATTTTTGCTTTCCACGATGCACGCACGCTTCCAGCGAAGTACTTTTAGATTAGGGGTGTCGGTGGTGTTTAGGGGTGTCGGCGGTGTAATGGTAGCACTGCAGCCCGGAAAGCGTGCAATGGAGGTTCGAATCCTGCCTGACATCTGAGTTTTGCGTTCGACTCAGCTACCTTGCGAAAACTTGTGATCATACACCATGCCTTAAGAAGGCATAAAATATTCAAAAAACATCAAACTCTACTTTTAGATTATTACAACGCTGCGCACACTCTTCGTTATAGACTACCAATTCGCAACAGCGCATCGCACGATTCGTCCAAAGACTTACTCATTTTCCAAGACCCTAGGCAAGCTTCAAACAAAGCTCTGTTCCCTTTCCACGAGGCGCGCACGCACTCGATGAAGCCTCTATTCCTCTCCATGCGGCGCAAGCTTTCCGTGACTAGCGCCACTCTTTCATAGCAAAGCGTAGCACTTCTCCTATATGAATGTCGGTTCTCCGGCCTTCTCTTATGACGTGGCGGGCGACGTCGTACGGCGAACTATAATGAAACCTTCACATACTTTTGAAGCATCTATCACAGTCTGCCGGACGACGCCGTCCGGCACATTATAAGATAGGACTGCACCGCAGTGCGGCCCGCACTGCGGTGTCGACCTACCGACGTCGCAGTGCGGTGAAATCATTGATACGATGTCGGAGCGAGTTATGACGGGTTAGAAGATGTTATCTTCGCCAGACAGTTTGTACTGAAGAGACGGAATTGACGGTTATTTATCGTATGATACAGTGCACCACCGCACACGCGATTAGTCCGCAACGTGCACGCTGATTGCGTGTTGCGGCACTGTTTTCAGGATCTGTTTACATCGCAGGAGAGAAGAGGCTGACAATTCGGCAACCGGCGCTGCCCTGCCATGTTCGATGCGCCGCCGATCATCTGTTCAGATGGGTTTTTTCTATTTTATTTTTTGTTTCTCATTAAGTCAGTGGTTTTGATGATGATTTTTTAATGTTTCCATGCGTGCTAAGATTAGGAAAACTACAATAACGCCCGCGACTTTTGAACACACGGCGCCGCAAACCGCCGCACCACCGACGCCCCGTTCTCAGCTCAAACGGGACCAATCGACATGGGACTCGGATCTACAACTTTACTTTCTGATCCTATTTCAAATAAGCACTGCGGCAGCCCAATCCGAAATGCCGATTTTTCATCCCCTTAACATGTGCCAAGTCCATTCTCGCTTCAAACGGGACCAGGATTCTGTTAACCCTATTTGCCTTGTTTGCATGTGTGTGCTCATAATGAAGAGCTCTCGATGCTGATTCCAAATATTCCCCTAGCTCCCCGAACGGGTCACTTTGATCCGAGTTATGACAAAGCGGCGGCTTGCGGCACCGTCTGTTCAAGAGTTGCGGGTAATATTGTATTTTTTGTTTCAGGATTGGCCAGCGGAGCTGCGAAATGCCACAATCGCCCGGAAATTCGGGCAGAAGGGTACGAGGCAATTGTAACGAAAAAAACGAAACCTGAAGCGAAAAACTAGTTTTCCTAATCTTAGCACGCGTGGAAACATCAAAAATCATCCACAAAACCACTAACTTAAGGAGAAACAAAAGATAAGTTAGAGAAATTCACCTGAACAGCTGATCGGCGGCGCTGGGCGGCTGCTGCGTATCGATCAGGGGCGGGGGAGCGACGGTTTGCAAATTGCCAGCCTCTCCTCGCCTGCGATGTAAACAGATCTTGAAAACCGCGCTGCAACAGGCTCGCGCAATCAGCGTGCATGTTGCGGACTGAACGCGCGTGTGAAGGTGCACTGTATCTCAGGGTCAGGTTCTCTCTACACACGGAGGGAGGAGCACGGACAAGATTTATTGCGATGCGCGCGGCGGAATTTTTTATCCTATTACCCGATTACGGGGCACTTACCACCCGACCGAGCGGCGGCTGCTGCGAAACGGAATCGAGCGCGGCTGGCGCCCTCGTCGCCTAGGCCCGTAGCAAACCCCCCGCCGCCACCACATAAAGATGGCAGCTGACCTGAGGTACGTGAAATGACCAAGACAGTCAACAGCAATCTATTCCATCGAAATCATTTCCTTTAGATCTGCAGTTCATCCTATTCTGATAAGTTTATTACAAACTATGCACGGCTATCTCTGTTTACACGTTTTCGGCCGTTGCACAAGAACAAATTTTCGAATTTTCAAAGAAGTTCATACTTTATGTTTCTTCTCGAAAAGTCCGTAGATTACTCTAGAATTAGATAGAGTGATACTTGACGTTGAGAATTATCCCTTTTCCTCCCGTGCTATACTTACCTTCTTCTAAGGGGCTGAGCAGAGTGCCACCACGGCGCGGCGCGGCCTGGTGATTGAGAGCCGTATTGATAGATCGCGGCGATCTATCAATACGGCTCTCCATCATCAGACCGCGCCGCGCCGCGGTGGCACTCTGCTCAGCCCCTAAAGTAAGCAGGCGATGTTCCAGTTCCAGAATTATACCTGTTCTTACAAAACTTATGATTTTTTCTCCGGGAACCATGGTTGTACATGATCACGCTGCTATTCGCTTAACAAACATCGAACTAAAATGAGTTAAGAATAAAAGCAAATCTTAATGTTTTTGAATATTTCATGTTTTAGAATGCAATGCCCTTTCTAGAAGCTGGGAAACCGTTCACAAGTTATAGCGAAAATTTCAACTACACCCAATAATTTTGATGATAACTCAGCTACCTTTTGAAAAGTGGTGTAGGCCTGTTCCTGATTGTTTCTAGGGCGAAAGAACGAAAACAAATCTACAATGTTTTTTGGTATCTCTTAGACTTCTGGATTTTTCTTTCGAGAAATTGTCGTCCAGAGTTTTTGTCTGATAGGAGCTCATAATCATTAACCCCTTGTGCTTTTCTTCTTTGGAGAAAATTGATCATCATCTTTAAATCTGCTGCTATGCCTGGCTGCTGCTGACGTTTCCTCCTTTCCTTGCTGTTCAAATTTTTTTCTTCGACTTTTTCCATAAAAACTGTACGCAATGTGTCTCACGGTATGCTAGTATCTAGGTGAGGTTTTTTAGGGGTTGGGGTTATCCAATATGCATTTCCGACAGCTTCTGTGCTGAAAAAACGTGTTGGAGAACAGTACCATTTCGATCGAAATTTACAGAGCCAGTTAGAAATATGGGTAACTTAAAAACGATCTCGAACTTTTCATCGCGAAGAAACTTTCAGAACAAATCTTAACGGCGGCGCAAAATTAGTGAACCATGAAACCATACAAAAAATAGTGAACCATGAAACCATCCGAAAAAACTGGTCAGCCCTCTGGAAAAAAAATACTTTGTCTAATTCAACTTCAAATTATTTTCGTGAATCCGCGAAGGAAACAGCTTTTTATGAAGAAAGAACCAATTTGAAGGCTCAGAAACAGCAAAAATGATGAGAAACCAGGGGTAAATCAGCATCCTCAAAAAATCAACAGCTGATGAAGAGCGATTGATTTTGCGTTCTTGGAAGACGGCTAACATCATTGTGGCAATGATCGCCACTCATTGAAGTGTTTTCCGTTTTGTAGGCTTCATAATGATTTTTCCTCCAAGATTCATCACATGTTAGGGGAGGTTATCATTCCAATGCCCTAATCACAGCCATTGGGGGAATTTTTGCATGATCAGTGCAAAACTCAGAATTTCACTTAAACCTTGAAGGAGATGGTCAAAAGTCGCCAGAAAAGGTCAAAAGATCGTGTTCTCTTCCCCGCACCGCCACCACCTCGGTCATGCATGACCCATGACTTGGCTCCCTCCCTAAGCGCCTCTGTAATATGCGCGCTATTTCCACTTTCCACTCGCAGCTCGTGGCTCCCCTTTAAGCGCCTTTCACAGTCTGCCGGACGTTGCCGTTCGACACGTTATAAGAGTGCCGCAGTGCGAGAGAAGCTGCGGTGAACAACCGTCAGTTCCAACTTTCCAGTACAAAATATGAGCGAAACCAACACTTTTTGACCCGTCATAACTTGCTCCGACGTCGTGTCAATGATTTCACCGCAGTGCGACGTCGGTCGGCAGACATCGCAGTGCGGGCCGCACCAACGCCGCAGCCCTATCTTATAACGTGTCGGACGGCAACGTCCGGCAGACTGTGAAAGGCGCTTTAGACCTCAGGTCCATGGCTGCGTGCCGAGGTGGGTGACAATCGGCTGCGAGCGAAGTCACCACCTCAGCGCACACACGTGCATTAGGATAGGGCGGCCACCACCTTTTCCGCTTGCGATGTGAGCCACCACCTCACGCCGGGGAGGCAGCTATGAGCTCCCACCTTTCGGTGGGATTGCTACGGGCCCTAGTGTCTCTGCAGAGATAGAGTGGAAGGCCGCCAGCTGCAGGCACTGGCTCTATCTCGTCATGCCGTAGAGGGGGAAGCTCAAACGATGGCTGGAACTGTGAGGAAGGTGTCGAATGACACTTCTTGAGTTATGGAGTGATTGACAAGGGGAATACAGTAAAGGGAAAGTGAATAAAGCAGTAAGTACAGGCCATAAAACGGCCAAAGACTCACCGTCGACTGCGTACCACGCGCTGCGCGACCGCACGCGCGGAGGCCGAAACGTCGCGCGGCGGCCAAAACTCGTCTGCTTCCGACGCGCCTGCGGTCGCGCAGCGCGTGGTACGCAGTCGACGGTGAGACTTTGGCCGCTTTATGGCCTGTATAAGGAACAACTGAATTTTAACGTATTTTGCTGTTTGTGAATTTCTACGGAGTCAGGCACCTGTTTTCTGGAGACTGAAAGATTATTCCAGAGAAAAAGAAAAATCAATCTTCAGCAAATAGCTGTTCAAGAGATACGTCTTCCAAGCAAAGTTCTCTTCCCCCTGATCGTTATATATTCGACACGAAAATCGTCGGATAAAAACCGCTTGCTCTCTTCACCACCAGTTTTATGTTCCAACAATATATTGGTTTTTAATTGAGATCCATTGCAGCATTTATACAATACCAGTTTCGTAGCAAAATTATTGTTGAGTCTTTGGAAATTTCAGTTTATTCGAGGCTATTCCACGCAAAATTGAAAAATATGCAATAATTTATGATTTCCCATCAATCTTTAACTGAATTGAAAATAAATGCTTTTGTCCTATTGTTACTCAAACGCACTAGTAAATGTTATTCCTGGATACAAATAAGACGGTTCCGAGGATGTCCGGGATTTGCTTTGCCGGGATGATTGTACACTGGCCATCTGTAGAGGAAGCCGGCCACCACCTAGCTATTCCCCTTCTACTAGACTCATTAAATTATTCGACTGAAGGTATCCAACGGTGAACTTTTTATTCTCCAAATTTGAACGCGAATGATTAATGCGGTTTTTCGAAATTTTATTCATGGACTGCAAATTATGTGCATGGATTCAGTGCATGTAATGATGAATGAGTTTCCGATAAATGCCGTTTACATAAAAGACTTCCGCATTCACATTGACACTACTTTTGAGGCACCACCGTTCCATTTCCTTAATTTTTCTCGCTGCTCTATTCATCTCTCACTTCACTGTTTTGCTGGTCCTCTCCTACCTACACATTTTTTCCACTTCTTGTTTTCCTTCGACCTCTTTATCCTCATCTTCTCCTTTTTTTCCTTTTTTATCCTCCTCCTCTCTGTCATTCTCCACCCCCCTTCTGAGGTTTTTACTTTTCTACTACATCTTTTTTTCGCATTCTTCTTCGTCTTCCTCTTTTTTTCTGTTCTTCTTCTCCTTCCTGATTTTTCTTTTCCCTTTTACAAGTTATGTTTGTCCTTTTTTCGATTTTCTTTTCTCTAGCTCAGTCATTTCACTTACTGTTAGATGACTGTATAGTATACTTAGTATCCGAATCACTCCATTTCGGATATCCGACCGGATATCCGAGATTCGGATAATCCGATATCCGAAAATTTGAAAACACGCATTATCTGAATCGAACCAATATCCGGAAAATTTAAAATCGGCATTATCTGAATCGAACCATTATCCGAAGGGTCAAAAATTCGGATAAAATCGGATAAAAACGGATAAAACGGATAAAAATCGGATAAGAACCGGATAAAACGGATAAAATTTGCGTAAGATCGGATAAAACGGATAAAAATCGGATAAAAACCGGATAAAACGGATAAAATCTAATAAAAACGGATAAAAACGGATAAAACGGAAAAAAATCGGTCCATTTTAGGTTAAATGTAGGAAAGTGTGTGTGTGTTTGTGTGTGTGTGTGTATGTGTCTATGTGTATTGTGTGTGTGTGTGTATGTGTGTATGTGTGTGTATGTGTGTATGTGTGTATGTGTGTATGTGTGTATGTGTATGTGTGTATGTGTAGTGTGTGTATGTGCGTTTGTGTGTATGTGTGTATGTGTGTATGTGTGTATGTGTGTATGTGTGTGTATGTGTGTATGTGTGTATGTGTGTATGTGTGTATGTGTGTGTATGCGTGTATGTGTGTATGTGCGTTTGTGTGTATGTGTGTATGTGTGTATGTGTGTATGTGTGTATGTGTGTATGTGTGTATGTGTGTATGTGTGTATGTGTGTGTATGCGATGTGTGTGTATGTGCGTTTGTGTGTATTGTATGTGTGGCCAGACAGTGTATGTGTATGTGTGTATGTGTGTATGTAGATATGTGTCTATGTGTATGTGTGTATGTGTGTATATGTGTATGTGTGTATGTGTTTATGTGTAGAGTGTGTATGTGCGTTTGTGTATGTGTGTATGTGTGTATGTGTGTATGTGTGTATGTGTGTATGTGTGTAGGTGTGTATGTGTGTATGTGTGTATGTGTGTATGTGTGTAGGTGTGTATGTGCGTTTGTGTGTATGTGTGTATGTGTGTATGTGTGTATGTGTGTATGTGTGTATGTGTGTATGTGTGTATGTGTGTATGTATGTATGTGTATGTGTGTATGTGTGACGTGTGTATGTGTGTATGGTGTGTATGTGTGTATGTGTGTATGTGTGTATGTGTATGTGTGTATGTGTATATGTGTGTATGTGTGTATGTGTGTATGCGTGTATGTGTGTATGTGCGTTTGTGTGTGTAGTATGTGTGTATGTGTGTATGTGTGTATGTGTGTATGTGTGTATGTGTATGTGTGTATGTGTGTGTGTGTATGTGTGTATGTGTGTATGTGTGTATGTGTGTACGTGTGTATGTGTGTATGTGTGTATGTGTATGTGTGTATGTGTGTATGTGTATGTGTATGTATGTATGCACGTATGTATGTGTGTATGTGTGTATGTGTGTATGTGTGTATGTGTATGTGTGTGTGTATGTGTGTATGTGTATGTGTGTATGCGTGTATGTGTGTATGTGTGTATGTGTGTATGTGTGTATGTGTGTATGTGTGTGTATGTGTGTATGTGTCTATGTGTGTATGTGTGTATGTGTCTATGTGTGTAGCTGTGTGTATATGTATATGTGTATGTAGTTTATGTGTGTAGGTAATGTGTGCATTTGTGTGTATGTGTGTATGTGTGTATGTGTGTATGTGTGTATGTGTGTATGTGTGTATGTGTGTATGTGTGTAGGTGTGTATGTGTGTATGTGTGTATGTGTATGTGTGTATGTGTGTATGTGCGTTTGTGTATGTATGTGTGTAGGTATGTGTGTATATCTGTGTGTGTATGTGTTTATGTGTGTGGGTGTGTATGTGCGTTTGTGTGTATGTGTGTGTATGTGTGTATGTGTGTATGTGTGTATGTGTGTATGTGTGTATGTGTGTATGTGTTGTGTATGTGTGTATGTGTGTAGGTGTGTATGTGCGTTTGTGTGTATGTGTGTATGTGCTATGTGTGTATGTGTGTGTATGTGTGTATGTGTGTATGTGTGTATGTGTGTATGTATGTATGTGTGTATGTGTGTATGTGTGTATGCGTGTGTGTATGTGTGTATGTGTGTATGTGTGTATGTGTGTATGTGTATGTGTGTATGTGTATATGTGTGTATGTGTGTATGTGTGTATGCGTGTATGTGTGTATGTGCGTTTGTGTGTATGTGTGTATGTGTGTATGTGTGTATGTGTGTATGTGTATGTGTGTATGTGTGTATGTGTGTATGTGTGTACGTGTGTATGTGTGTAAGTGTATGTGTGTACGTGTGTATGTGTGTATGTGTGTATGTGTGTATGTGTGTATGTGTGTATGTGTGTATTTGTGTGTATGTGTGTATGTGTGTTGCCTGAGGTTTGTTCCGATAATATCCGAAATTTATCCGAAATTATCCGACGGATATCCGTATCCGAATCATTGGAAAAATGGCATTATCTGAATCGATCCAATATCCGAAAATTTGAAAAAACGCATTATCTGAATCGAACCAATATCCGGTAAATTTAAAATGGCATTATCCGAATCGATCCATTATACGAGGAATTACCTTCGGATAACAAGTATACTGTATAGAGGATTTTTTTCAGTTTAATGATACAGATATAATTTAACAATCAAAGTCAAGAACGAAGGGATAAAGAAAATATGAAGAAGTCATAGGAAAGAGAGGGGAAAACAAAAAAGAGAGTCTTGGAAGAGAGGAAAAGAAAGAAAGATAGAGAAAAGGAGTAGACAAGATAAAGAAGTTGAAAGCGAAAAAAAGATGCAGTAGAGAAAAAGATAAGTCGGAAAGAGAGGAAAAACGAAAAAAATTCAAATGAAATGACGAAGAGAGGATGAAAGGGGTAAAGACGAAGAAAAAAGAAGTGACGAAGAAAAAAAACGGAGATGAAGGAAAGAAGACTACAATGAAGTCGAATAGAAGAATAGGAAGAAGACGGAGAAAAAAGATGATGACGGAGCAGAGGAAAGTAAGAGGATGTAACAAGATGAAAGTGAAGGAAAGAACACTAAGTGAAGGAAGGAGAAGGAAGGAAGGAAGGAAGAAAGAAAGGAACGCAGGAAGGAAGGAAGGAAGGAAGGAAGGAGAAGGAAGGAAGGAAGGAAGGAAGGAGAAGGAAGGAATGAGGGAAGGAAGGAAGGAAGGAAGGAAGGAAGGAAGGAAGGAAGGAAGGAAGGGAAGAATGGAAGGAAGGAATGGAATGAAAGGAATGGAAGGAATGGAAGGAAGGAAGGAAGGAAGAGGAAGGAAGGAATGAAGGAAGGAATGGATGGAAGGAAGGGAAGGGAGGGAGGGAAAGAAGGAAGGAAGGGAGGGAGGAAGGAAGGAAGGAACAAACTAAGGAAGGAAGGAAGGAAGGAAGGAAGGAAGGAAGGCAGGCAGGCAGGCAGGCAGGCAGGCAAGCAGGCAGGCAGGCAGGCAGGCAGACAGGCAGGCAGGCAGGAAGGAAGGAAGGAAGGAAGGAAGGAGGGCAGGAAGGAAGGAAGGAGGAGGAAGGGAGGAAGGGAAAGGAAGGAAGGAAGGAAGGAAGGAAAGAATGGAAGGAAGGAAGAAGGAAGGAATAGGAAGGAAGGAAGGAAGAAAGAAAGAAAGAAAGGAAAGAAAGAAAGAAAGAAAGAAAGAAAGAGAAAGAAAGAAAAGAAAGAAAGAAAAGAAAGAAAGAAAGAAAGAAAAGAAAGAAAGAAAGAAAGAAAGAAAGAAAGAAAGAAAGAAAGAAAAGAAAAGAAAGAAAGAAAAGAAAGAAAAGAAAGAAAGAAAAGAAAGAAAGAAAGAAAGAAAGAAAGAAAGAAAAGAAAGAAAGAAAAGAAAGAAAGAAAAGAAAGAAAGAAAGAAAGAAAAGAAAGAAAGAAAGAAAGAAAGAGAAAGAAAGAAAGAGAAAGAAAGAAAGAAAGAAAGAAAGAAAGAAAGAAAGAAAGAAGAAAAGAAAGAAAGAAAGATGAAAATGATGACACGAAAAAAAGAAGAGAAAAGGCAACACGAGAAAGAAGGGAAAAGAAATTGAATTTATTAAATAATGGATAAAGACGAATAAAAAAATAAGAAGAGGAATTCTATTCTTCATTATCAAATAAGGTTGAAGATGAAGAAGAAACTTTCGTTGAACCTAATTGCTCATCAAGTTCTAACCTTGCTTCAACCTACCCACGTGCTAGATTTGTTTTAATTTTGACGAAACTATTTGTTTTAACATCATCATCAATTTCTTGAATCACTTCTTCTTCTTCATTTTTTCCTTTCCCCTCTTCCTTTCTTTCTCCACATATTCTTTTTTGTTCTCCATCATTTTCTTCAACATCTCCTTTTCCGTTACTCTTCCTTCCATTCAACCTCTTCATCTTCTTCCTGTTTTCCTCTTTTGTTTCAGTCGTTTTTCCTCATCTTCTTTCCTTCAGTTTTCCTTCTCTTTCCTCAACCTTCTTCCTCTTCATCTTATTCTTTACCCTTCCTCTTCTTCCTGCTCATCCCTTCTTTTTGGTCCCATTATTTTTCCCTTATTTTCCCTTTTCAGACTTTTTCCCTCTAATTATATAATTTCGCATGAACCAGGAAGACATTCCTCTTACGAAAAAATATCATTTAACATCCCGTAGTAGTTTAAACGAGGGGGTGAGATTCCTTTGAAATTTCGGTTCGAAGAGGTGTTGGAATACGATTACATTATATGGAAGGACCCCGAACGAAAAAAAAATTGGGATACAATAAAGATTTAAAAAAGTCAAAATAAATAAGCATAAAACTATATTTACCGATGATTTTAAACGACTAAAATCTTCTCAGCGAGGAGCAACCTAGTTGCTATGGATACGAGTTGCTTGAGAATAAATGCCACAAGAATTCGTATCTAATATTATTTCATTTTGCAAATAAAAATGAAATTTTCAAATATTTAATATTTTACATACACATTTTTGGCACATAGCTCATTTTTTTAGCGTGGAATTCTCGCTTCACGTTGAAGACATACGCGTTAGGTTCATGGAATAAATACTTAATTAGAATGTAAATGTTGTCAATTCAATCGATCAAAACGACCGTATCACTCTCTGGATGAATAAATCGATTCGAATCTTATAATCTGCGAATGCGTGGAAAAGAGTTTTTAGTCACGCTACGAGGGGAGGACCTATCTAAACTACCTTCCGGCAGACGCTGTAAACTCCTAAATAGAAGGAACATCGGAATCTCTTCTCTGTATATCGAAACTCAGAATAACTGAGCCATTCTACCAACATAGTGTTTTCAAAAAGTTACACGTCTTCTAGGGACATTTTAGAACACTTGCTTCAAAAAAATTCAAAAATTAATTTGAAAAACAATAAAAGTACCGGCCAGTGTATCCACCTAACCAGGGGAACAGAATGACCTCAAATGGTCACGTGATATTCAGAATAATTACGAAATTCTCCGTCAAAGTCGCTGTCTCATACTCGTATTGTACCCGTCACACAGAGGAGCGGCTGGCGGCGGGCTCGTTCGACAGCCGGGCCGCTGACCACTCTCCGTCTCTGCGCGCTGACTCTCTTTCTCTGCCGCTGCACTCATCGCGGGAGAGAGAGGCCGTCGCACCGCCGTGTGGCGTGGTAAGTGCTCAGATAGAGACATCACACTTCCCGCGCTACCAGTAGTCGACGTCCCGTAACCCCTCCCGCGGAAGGCCAATAGAACGGTCGCGGGCAGTCGGCAGCCCCGTTTCGTTGACTGCCCGTACACAGTGAACAAGCACTCTGCGGTCCTTCTGCCACCGCCTTACGGCTAATCTGATGACTGACAGAAGACAATCCTAAAACAGTTTGCCGCACATTTAAAAATCAGCCTTCAAGTAAAGGTCTGTTATAACAAAATTTAAAAAAATCCGCCCCTGGGGATTTCATCTTTAACAGCTCTTGACAAGTAAGGAGTGAGCTTCTCCGGGTAAGCTTTCTACTTTCACTGCTTCTTTCAGCCTTCCCATTCGAAGATGCCATTGACAGACAGTGGCTCACCTGCCCAAGGCCAGCGTCGCACACAGCGCGGATTTGGAAAGAGTCCCAACACAGCGTTCTCTGCTCAGCAATTGTTCATTGGCTCCACTCTAGTATGTGGTGCAATGATGATTCCAATGTAGGAGTCGATGAGTGAGTGTTCGATGACCCTCAGGAATAGCCGACTGCCCGCCGACACTCCGCGGAAAGACGGGAAAGCCTCTCTCTTCGCGGAAAGTGGGGCGCTGTGCTACGCCCGCAAAATTAGAGCCGCGCGAAGTCGACTAGCCCGACCTGGCCGGCGGGAAGTGGGCTGTTTTTGTCTGAGATATGAGAGGTCAAAAATGTTCAATCGCACACAGCCTTTCCCCTCTATATGAGCCGCCGATCGAAACGAAGCTCATCGGGCTTATCATCTCAAAACCTCCTTATCACTGATACATTTTGCCATGATCGGCCGCACCGCTGCTTGTTGCTCAGACTCGCTTCAGCGAAATGGTCTTTGTGCTCAGCTATATTAATTTAGCACTCATTAGGTACTCTCTATAAAACATCGGAATTCATATCATTCGAGGCGCGAGCGGTGCACGCGACACCTCGGCTTCCGTCTGTCCTACGCTCTCTCACTGTCTCTACCCTCCGCTCCGCATCGCGTAGGAACCAAGTGAATTTCGCCATTTTATAGCCTGTATTTCTTCACCGACACGCGCAGTAATAACCAAAAGTCCTTGTGGTTTTTCACTGAGTCAAGCTCAGTAATTCCAGGCCCCACTGTATCTCGCACTGCAGCACGGTGCGGTGCGGCGGAATACGCCACAATTGCAATATGTGGCAGTGTCCGACGTAAAAGCTTATAATTTGCCAACGGCACAAAGTTCTCACGGAAGTGTAGAAGTTTTTCTTTCCAGAGTTTTCCATGTTTAGGTCCCGATATTGTGATAGCCTTATCACCGTTGAGGCTCCTTCCCTACTCCCTAGTCTGTTCAAAGCTTCAGCTGCTTACCTCTGGAGAAAGACGGTGTATGTAACACATCGCTCTTAATTTTTTTTTCATACCCTACCCCTTATCAATTCGGTATCATCGATTTTATTCACCGTGAGAATTTTGTGCCGTTGGCAATTTATAATCGTCTGTACGACGTCAGACGGTAAAGAAGTGTGGAAGGGACTTGATACGCGGTATTCCTCTGCCAATTCGAGACTTGATGCCTCGGCAAAAAAGACTTGATGCTCATGAACAAGTCGGCATGAAGTCCTAATTTGCAGCGCTAAATTCACTGTATGGGTGAATTCGCCGCTAGGATAGGTGAGAATGGGGTGAATATGCCGCTAAAATAAGGTGAATGTTACGCGAAATGATGTGTTTACTGCTAAAATGGGGTGACAGCGTTGCAGGATTTAGCGGGCCGGAGCCGCCACGACCCACTGCGAGGTGGCCAGCCTCGCAGTGGAAACAAATTTAACCCCCTCACGGGGTAGATATTTCAGGAGCCCTCTCAGTGAGCTCTTGAATTTGATCGCGATAGCAAGCAGCCAAATTCATTTTTACCTGCAGCGTATCCAGCGCGGGTTTGCTGGAATCGTTTATCACATGCAAAAACAGACCGCACTCCTCGGTCAAGATTGATAATGATAGTTCACTATAACTCGCGGCAAATTCACTGTATGCGCTGACTGATATACAGCCGCTCAGAAAATTCACCCTTTGCGCGAATAAGCTTTGAAGACGTGTAATGCCCCTTTCACACTTGCCCGACCGACGTCGGACGACTCATTATCGAATGTGCAAAATCTATCTACCCTATCCTATCCATCTTATCTATCTTGACTTATCAAGTTTGATAACGAGTCGTCCGACGTCGGCCGGCAAACTATGAAAGGGGCTTAAGGAAAAGCAGTAAATGATTAGAGTAAAACGTTGGAAAACAAAACAAACGTTTGAATTGAAATTCGCGCAAGTGTAGTAAACGCGCCCCACGGAACAATCCCTTTAATAGAAGGTGCGGGAAACCGTACCTTCAAGGGGGATTGGCCCGGAAAGGAAAGGAGATTCATTATTCGACTCTTGCTCGTCTTCGCCACTCGCCGTCGCCGCTGCACCGTCCACACCTCACGCCTGAGGTGTTATCATCCTTTTTCGAGGGTTTGCTAGACTACACCGTCCTCGTCCGAGGAACCTGGGGTTTGCTAGGGGATTTATCTGAGACGTTCCACTCTTTGGGACCCTGCCTGTATTATATTGTTGTTTTTTTATGTGTGTATCGTATATTGTTTCTTAGGTTATAAATCTGTTATTAAACTTGGTGTCTGACTTGCATTTTAAGGGTTTCTTAACCCTACTATTTTGACTTGGGGGCCAAGCCGGGCTTTTAAAACTTCAAGTCATCGCCAAGTTTAACTCAAATTCATCGCTTAATACACAATTGATCTGTCGGCCCCGCATTGGGTGTCAGATCTCTGTCGGCTCGAAAGGGTGGTAAATCAGCGGTACCAGATACCGTGGTGTCTCGGGCGGCGTGAGCTGGTTTTTGCAAAATTCTGAGACATAGCACGAGCACTGCTAAAGGCGACCTTGTCAAGTCGATATTTGGTCGCGATAATATACTGATCACACTTGTTGCAGGAGGCTGATTGCCCAACGAGTGAATGGAGTCGATCGATTCTGTCGAACATGAGAAGGTGGACGGGCGTGATCTCACGAGGGAGCCGCTGTCTGACTACTCGGACATATTATCCGAATCTGAAAAGGGGGGCCAGAATAGTTTCAGAAATGAACTTATTGCGCATTAACGTGGGCGCCGAAGTGGCTAGACATTTGAGAATAGGTGATAAAGGGCGGGATGCTATTGATGGTATTCTGCAACAAGCCAGTAAAAGGGTGAATGAAATAGTCGGTCGCGTAGGAACTACGTTGGAAAAAGGCAGTGGTGAATCAGCAGTCCAACAGGTCCTGAATCAATACCTAGGGGTAGTTGATGTAGGTGAAGTGGCCGAAAGGTTAGAATTGCTCCTCAAAAGCGAGAAACGTTTGAACAAGATAGCACGTAGGCTTGATTGTGAAACAAGTGAAGTGAGAAATCGTGTCAAGTCATTGATAGTGAGTGAAAATTCGTCATTTCAGGAAGTCCAGGATCAGGCGGGCAAGGTCCGTGCTCTGGAAAAAGAAGTCGAGCGCCAGAAGAAGCTGGTAGCAGAATTGAGAGCCCGTGAAGGGAATGACCAGAAGATGCGAGGAGACGTTGAGGTCCCAGGTGCTGTTGTTAGCAGTGAAAGTGATTGTTCTTATGTATCCGGTGATGTAGACGATCGATTGCAGATTGGCTGCTCAACTCGGCCACACAGGAAGGCATGTCGAGACAGGACGTCCGGAAGTTCTTCAAGGAAGGACAAGAAAACAGGTACGAGTTCCGCTTCAATTCATTCTAATAGTGGGGATGAAAGTGAGGGGAAAAGTGACCAAGATACTGGGAAGACCCGTAGGCGGCAAGGAAATGTTATGGGAGAATATCTCAAGTTTGCGGCGGTACCAGAGGTGCCTGTGTACTCAGGCAAAGATCGAGACAATGGGTTCGAAATTTTTGTTGAGGCATTCGAACTCAAATACCCAGGGAAATTCTGGAATGATAGAGAGCGCTGTGCGTTGTTCAAAGCTAAGCTAGTGGGCAAAGCCAGGGCACAGTTTGATGCATTGCCGAGGGAAAAGCGACATGGGGGCTACCAAGTGGTGGTAGGGGCCATGCGTGACTTATGTAGGGGTGAAGTTCGCAATAAAAAAGTAGGTGCGCTAGGAGACCTACGTAAGTTGCAGAAACCCGAATCCCAATCTGTGGTGGATTTTTGCGTGGAGCTGGAGAAGCTGACGCGCAGGGCATACCCGGAGCTGGATGAGAACGCGCTATCGGTGGTTAGGGCGGATCTTTTATATGACCAGCTATCACATTGGGACGAGTCGTGTCATCTGCAAGAAGCCTTGGAAGGTACAAGCCATGGGATGTACGAAAGGCTGAAGCATGCTGCGATGAGGGCAGAGAGGCGGCATTTGGCATTGAAAAATCGCTCATATTCAAGGCCACAACGTGGACGGTGGGCTGATAAAAAAGGCAAGGATAGCCCTCAAGGTTCTAGTGACGGGAATGAGTCCAGAAACGTGGGTGTAAGTAAACCAGGCAATGATAGGAAGGGTGACCAGAAACCCAGAACGGAAACGCAAGGGCTGAGGTGCTTCAATTGCCGGGGACTTGGGCATCGGGCTAAAGATTGCCGGAAAGGCATGCTCGAAGGTTCAACTCAAGCAACGTCGCTATCCACACGAATAGTCCAAGCAAGTTGCGGGGCGATTCGGTCGGAATCCAGGGTGACACCAACTATGGGGCAGAGACCGATGATTGAGATAGAGCTTCTAGGTATAAAGAAGAAGGCTCTCTTAGATTCGGGATCTATGATTTCAATTATTCCTGTGACTGTACTCAAAGAGGCGATGCAAAAAGGCGTCGATATAGACACTGAGGTGAAAGAAATAGGAATGACTGGATCATTAGGAGTAGTGGACGCGTCCGGTAACCCAATGCAGTTCTTAACGGTCATAGAGTTAGACGTAGTCGATACTAGCGATGGCCAGACAACTGCGGTGAGGATGTATGTGTCGAAAGGGAAAGAGAATGCGATCATAATTGGGGCAAACGCTATCCCAATGATGGGTTATGGTGTCATGAAACTCCCGAAAACCCAAGGAAATGCAGCTCAAACTGGGGTGACATCAACAGCTATCGTGGCAGGGCGAGTGTATGTCGCACCTGGGCAAACGGGCTGGGTGGACCTCAAGTGCGGGCGACAAGGATCAGATGTAGTGTTAACACCCACTGACGAAAGGATTCAGGCCAGTCTCTGTGAAGTGAATTCAGACGGAATGGTCAGAGTCGCGGTTACAAATATGTCCGAAAACCCTATGATCTTCCATAAAGGACAGGAAGTGGGGGAATGGGAAAAGTTGAACTGGGAGGATCCTAGTACTAAAGATGAACCCTCGGATTTATTATGTAGCAAGCAAAATCGCATACCCAGAGAGGAGCGTGAGCAACGGTTGTTGCAAACGTTGATATCAAACAAGGGAGGGGTCGCTTTGTCGCCGGAAATGTATCATTTAGTGGTGAAAAAGAATCAGGTATTTGCTGTTGGAGACAGTGAATTGACACAAACGTCCCTGGTGTACCATGACATTGATACTGGTGACACGAAACCCATCAAACAAAAAACCAGACCTGTTCCGATAGGCGCTCGCGACGAGTTTAAAGATATCCTCACGAATCTACTGCAGAGAGGGATCATTGAACAGTCCAGCTCAGAATGGGCTTCGCCTGTGGTCTTGGTAAGAAAAAAGGATGGTAGTCTCAGGTTGTGCATAGATTACAGGCAACTGAATAAGTGCACGAAACATGATGCGTATCCTCTCCCAGGGATAGACATCATGTTGCAAAGCCTGCAAGAAAAGAAATGTTTCAGTAGGCTTGATATGGCGTCAGGCTACTGGCAAATTCCTCTGTCGGAATCTGCGAAAGAAAAGAGTGCCTTCACAACGTCCGAAGGACTCCACCAGTTCACAGTCTTGCCTTTTGGTCTGACGACATCCCCCGCGGTATTCCAGCGCCTCATGGACACGGTGCTAAGGGAGCTGAAAAACAAAGAGGTTTTCGTCTATATTGACGATATTCTTATTGCCACGGAGACGGAAGAAAGGCATTATGAGGTGACGAATATGGTTTTCGAGGCCTTATTGCAGGCGAACCTGCGTCTCAAACCAGAAAAATGCATTTTGCTGGCAGAATCAGTTGCGTTTTTGGGTCATCGAATTGACTCGAAAGGCGTGCATGTGGATCCAGAAAAGGTGGTAAAGATCCAAAATTATCCCAAGCCCACAAATTTGACTGAGTTACGTGCGTTTTTGGGTTTGTGTAGCTATTATAGGAAATTCGTGTTGAATTTCTCTAAGCTGGCGGGCCCACTATACGATTTGACGAGTACGAAAAAGGTGTGGAAATGGGATGACGATGACGCGTTTGAGAAACTCGAGAAGGTTCTTACTACGACACCTATCTTGGCTCAACCTGATGTCGGGGGTGCTCAGTCTGGGAAAAACCCGTACATTATATATTCTGACGCATCGCAATTGGGTGTAGGGGCCGTTTTATGCCAAATGGGAAGAGACCAGATGTTACATCCCATATACTTTGTGTCAAAACGCCTCACCAGTGCTCAACGTAATTACCACATTACGGATTTAGAAGCGCTGGCTCTCGTGTTTGCGCTAAAAAAATTCCATCACTTTATATATGGGATGAGTGTTATTGCAAGAACGGACCACGCGCCCCTCACCGCGCTGTTTCGCAGATCGAACGTATCGGGACGCGTCCTCAGGTGGGCACTTGAGATACAACAGTATCGTCTCGATATTCAGTACGTGAAGGGAAAAACTAACCCAGTGGCCGATGCGCTATCACGTGGTATCCCAGTGGCGAAAGAGGAGGAAATGGAACGCTGCGTAGGTGAGGAAAACGTAGTCTGTTGCATATCCACCCACAAGGATTCAGAATGGTTGGCTGAGCTCCTTGGGGATGAAGATTATGGCCCTGTTATCACTGCACTGGAGAAGAACAGGATAACGCAGGAGGTGAGGTTACCAGGCCTCCAAAAACGGCTAAAAGTGGCAGATTTTGCTCTTGAAGAAGGGCATTTGAAGATTCTGCTCGAAGATGGTTCCTCTGCTCTGGTAGTTCCAAAAAGCAGAAGAAAAGAGGTATTCGAGGAAAGCCACAGCGGTCCGTTGGCAGGTCATCACTCTGCAAAGAAGTTATTGGCACAACTAAGGAAAAAGATTTATTGGCATGGAATGCATAGAGTATATACCAATGGACAAAAGCATGCAGGAACTGTCTGCTAACAAATCCACATCGGAAAATGACACCACCATTGAAGCCGTTTGTTACAGGAAAGCCCTTCGAGATTGTAGCAGCCGACATCTTAGAAATGAGCTTAAGCCTAACTGGAAAGAAGTACATATTGGTGGTCGTTGATCATTTTTCGAAGTGGATAGGAGGGTATGCAATACCTGATAAGACGGCAGCAACTGTTGCCACGACGTTATTTCACCGCTGGATTTGCGAAGGCGGCCGTTGGCCAAAGCAAATACACACTGACCAGGGTACAGAATTTCTAAATTCCCTGCTGGAAGAACTAACTAGGGTAGCGGGCATCAAACAGTCCGTTACCATGGGTTACAATTCCAGGGAAAACGGTGTCAGCGAACGGGCCATCGGTACAATACAGCGTATGCTAAAGAAAAAGGTGGAATTTCCGGACAAGTGGGATTTCATGTTGCCCAACATCATTTATGCATACAATGTGGTGTCTCACGAAGGAACGGGTGAAAGTCCATTCTTTATCCTCCACGGGTTCGACCCGGTCATTCCGTCCAGTACTATCCCAGAGGCTGAGGTATCCAAGTATTTCATAAATGTGGAGGACTATAAAACTGAGCTTCTACGAGGGATGCAGGCCATACGGGAGGAGGTGCGTGAGCACGCCGAGAGGTAAAGGGTCAAAATGAAGCAGGCTTACGACAAACGTAAAGACGTGGACGCCTTTACTCTGCCCGTGGTGGGGGAGAGGGTTTTCATGAAACTGCCCCGGGAGAAGATGAAAGGGATGCATCCTAAACTCACCGTGGAATGGGATGGCCCGTATAGAGTTCTAGAAAGTGGTGATACCTCCGCGTTGATAAGTAAAATTGGAGTGGAGGAGGAGCCTATCAAAGTCCAGTATGACTTTCTACTCAGGTGTCCCGACGAAGTTTCCAACGACCCTGTATGTGGTAGAACTAGGCGGAAAAGAGTGAAAAGGGATATCAAAGTTTGCGCTGTGAGAGCTAATTGTAGCTTTTTCAGCGAGGAGCTGGAGTTCATCGTGCCGGACGAGCGTCACTTTCTTCATGCACAGTTCCGTTGTCGAGCTCAGGATTTCCCCGCGTTGAATGGGGGTCCAAAATTCGCATTGCCGACGTGTCACGTGGCTGGAAAGCTGAAAGCGGGAGAGCTCATCGCTGCCACGCGTTCTTCCGCGCACGTTGTGCTCATGTGAGCAATATGACTAACGCGGTGTCATCCGCAACTGTGATGAGACATGGTCCGTTGTCCGGATGGCCGGTGGTCTACAAACGATTCTTCGAGCTCGGATGGTCCATCGCTCAGGGTATCGAGTGGGAGACGTTCAAGACAGACTCCTTATTGGATCGCATCCACAATCGGGTGCTCATTGTTGTTCCGTTGGTGCTCCGTCGTGTCGCCTGGATGAAGGGAGGCAACCACACTCGGACCTTCTTCTATAGCAACTTCTCCGATCTCAGCACACGGAAGGATGAGCTCTACACGGACGACCTGGGTTTCGTGGTGTTGGTTCTACCGCCGGAGGAGCCGAGAAGGGTCACCATGTGGTTAGCGTTCATTGCGGCCATCGACTTATGGACTGTGTGCGGCACTCGCGTGTTTCTGGTCAATGGTCCACGGACGGTAAATGTGGTCAGCTGGGAGCACGTTACGATCAAAGCTCGAAGCCACGTCTTGTCATATGTATCCAGCCATCCTGAACACTCGCCGTTGATCACAGACCTGCTGGAGACATTGGATGGTATGACGGAGAACTCAGCTTGGGGTGTCGTTGGTAGCCTGGATAACAGCCGTGACTGGGTCAGCGAAGACTTAACCAGGAAGTTCTACAGCTACTTGGGAAAGCAGCTGAAGCCTCGTCTCGAACTAGAGCAGATGCATCTGGCGGATTTTAGAGCACATAAGCGTAAAGCTCCCGGGGTACCGGTAGCCGATCGCGCAAAGAAAAATTGTCCAGGGGAGCCCCAGCAGAGCGGGCGCAATGCGCGCAAACATAGGAAGCGTGCAGCCTGTAGGTATAGAGACAAAATGAGGGCTGCCGCTGAATCTGACGCATCGAGCATGTAAGGGTCGTATGGAGTGGAACCATACTGAAATTTTAACCCCGGGCATGTAAGGAAAAGCAGTAAATGATTAGAGTAAAACGTTGGAAAACAAAACAAACGTTTGAAATTCGCGCAAGTGTAGTAAACGCGCCCCACGGAACAATCCCTTTAATAGAAGGTGCGGGAAACCGTACCTTCAAGGGGGATTGGCCCGGAAAGGAAAGGAGATTCATCATTCGACTCTTGCTCGTCTTCGCCACTCGCCGTCGCCGCTGCACCGTCCACACCTCACGCCTGAGGTGTTATCATCCTTTTTCGAGGGTTTGCTAGACTACACCGTCCTCGTCCGAGAAACCTGGGGTTTGCTAGGGGATTTATCTGAGACGTTCCACTCTTTGGGACCCTGCCTGTATTATATTGTTGTTTTTTTATGTGTGTATCGTATATTGTTTCTTAGGTTATAAATCTGTGATTAAACTTGGTGTCTGACTTGCATTTTAAGGGTTTCTTAACTCTACTATTTTGACTGACGGCGCTAAAGGTGAATTTCCCGCCCAATGATAATAGAGGGTGATAAAGGCCGTTTTCCCCAAAGCATCAAGTCTCGAATTGGCATAGTCGCTGCTCGTTGAGCGCTTCCACCTTCTTATAGCTCGGCGCACGCTTTCCATGTGGTGTCACTAGCTTTTTATGTATGTGATCACCGTTTGCCAGATGCTCAAGATTTGAAATGATAAAATCAAGTGAACAAGTGCATCACAACAGGCCACGTGGAGATAACCATCATATCAAGATACGTCGCGATACTTATCATCACACTGAAGTACACACGAGTTGTGCATGATTTGGGGTGCGTTCCAAGAACGTTCCCACGACGTTGTGGGAGGAAAAGCAACCTCACCATGGACAAATTTGCTTTCCATGGATGCGAATTATAACTGAAAATTGCTCCCACGTGGCCGTGGCTACGTTTCCATGGACGCGTTTTGCCATGGGGATGTTCTTGGAACGCACCCTTGATGTTGTGTTTTCGGATTATTCGCATGGAAATAAGACTCAGAGCTGGCAAGTACTGGGTCTTTAAGCCGTGCTATGGAAGGAGTGGTGGTTTTGCCCTCTACCATCCTAGTCTAAAAGGACAAAAGGGTTACAAGGTTGTGTACAACTCGTTCTTCTTCCGAAGTGCACGATGGCTGAATCAGCTTCCTACAGAATTTATATCCAGTAAAAACTTAAAACGTTTTCGTGCCAAGCTCAGGAAAATAAATGTTTTGGATCTTTTAAGGATTGAAGACATATAGAATATTAATTTTTGTTCACTTTGGTAGTTCCGCATTAAGGAGTGAATGCCTTGTTAATTATAGATTCGATTTTTATTTATTGGATGTTCCGCGTGTAGTTCGATGGTCCCTTTTTTCCTCAGAATGACTCCATGGATATGTGGAAAGTGAGGTTCTCAAAAACAATTATACTGGAGTTGTAACAGATGGATTCTTGACAATAAGGATCAACTTCGGAGCCCTTTCTGCACTGTTGCTATTGAGTCGGTATTTGTAGAGCAGACTGTAGTTACGGGGACTTTTCCAGCAATGGTATCGACTTTTGCAGGGTGTGTTGTTCTTATTTTCCCCTTCCTTTCAAATTACGAAACTAATCTACATACCACAGGCACCTTGGCCAGCTAACTTGTTCCATGAGGGTAGTCCAGTGAACCCGTGATCCGAAGCTCCAGTTATGCTGTCATCTGTCATAGCTGGCTGACACTGCCAAGTTCAGCTTAGTTGGTGTGTAGGGCGAACCAAGTTTATGCGAAGCATTAGAGCCGTTAGTCTAATGACTGTATTCCGGACACACATTCTCAGCCTTGACCAGTGCTGGTGAAGTTCTTGAATTTCTCAGTTTTGCAGTTTTATTGCATTTTTTTCTCGTCACCGATCGTTTTATTACTGATTTCTTTTTTTCCTCTCTCTCCGAACATTTTTTTTGCAATCTCCATGGTTTCTTTTTGTCACTAATCGATGTTATTCTGCTTTGGCACGTTCGTATGAGCGTAATAAATAAATAGTGATAAGAAATGTCACCATGTTTAAAGGCACTGTTCGCGATAAGCTTCATCCTCGAATTTTCCATGACAAACGCTTCTCGTGGCTCTCAGAAGCAGAACAGCGTCGAAAAAACGGGACGAAAAGCTACCCAGGAGCCGCAAAACGGCTTAGAAAAGTGGGAAAACCCCGCCATTGTGGGCAAGTCCCGCCTCTTCCCGCCCCTCGACGTGAACAAAGGAACACTTGAAATTGTGAGTTGAGCGATAATTTCCGATCAAAAGCCCCGTTCTTCCCTTCATTATCAACTTCTCTCTTTACTCAGGTCAGCTCGCACACATTGGCTGCAAAAGACGGAAGTTACAAGCCTTGGACAACTCGTCCGCCATTTTTCCTAGCTCAATTTTTGAGAACCATAACTCCATTCCCAGGTCTTGTACGATTCCAGAAGCATCATTGGAATCAGAATGGGACCGGTTTCAAGATAGGCAAAAAAACAGAAAAGCGATTTTTATTGCGAACAGTGCCTTTAAACAAGAATGAGGCGTTTCGAATCCCGGAACTCTATACCGTTCTTCTTAACTTCAACGGTGTCGCCTACGGCCTTTATTGGAAATGGGAATGAAAAAGGAAAGTTGGTTTCATGGCAAATTATCCCTTCAAGTACCGCAACGTGGTACCCCCTTATTCTGCTTGAATTCCACATCTCCCAATATATTATGACTACTTCTCAATACGTAATCCGTAAAATACAATACCCGGGCTAAGTTTTGTAAAAACGAGGAGCATCTGGCAAACTTGGCAAAAGAGCGTCCGATGCATGTAACTTTTTTGAATTAAGACTTTTTTGATTCTGAAAACGCTATCACAATCACAGATACAATTACTACCTGATAATATGACTTCTGGGCCGAGGTTCTCTGAAATCGCTTTGTTTCTTAAGAAAGTAATTTTTGCAATGGTTTTTCAGAGACGTCGCGCGCGCCGAAGTGCGGCGAAACTTTGAGCAGTATTTGTACAACTAATTGAAGAGCAATCAGTGTGTTTTCTTTATAAATTAGATGCATGTTATCTAAAGGTGTGTGTAGGTTGAAATTACGAAATCCTTCATTTAACACGCTTGAGAAATACCTGAAGTCGGAGTTTTTTTTGCGAAAACTGTGGTCTTAAATGAAGGATTTCGAAAATTCTTCCAACATAGACCTTGAAGTTCTCTCACATGATACTAGTTTATGAAGAAAGCATACTGATTGCTCTTCCATTACTTGTACAAATACTGCTAAAAGTTTCGCCATACTTCTACGAGTGCGACGTTTTTGAAAACGATTGCAAAAATTGTTTCCTTCAAAAACAAAGCGATCTTAGGGAACTTCGGCCCTCAAGTCACATAATTACGTAGCAATTTTATCTGTGAATATGATAGTGTTTTCAGAATTCAATCAATTCATCATTCAAAAAATTTACATGCATCGGACCTTTTTTTGCCAAGTTTGCCAGATGCTCCCCGTTTTTAAAAACTTAGCGCGGGTATTGTACCGCATATCTGCAGGCCTACCGTACCTATGAATGCCTTTCTCGAGTTCTCTGTCAATATAAAAAAATTATGGTAGAAGCCTCATGTATATTTTAAAAAATCGTGGTAGAATTGTTCTACCCCAAAGCATCATGTACCATTAGTGTTTTCTTCAACGCTCAGATTGCGCGCTTCTTTGATTCCATTTTTTACTTTCGATATTCTGGTGCTTAACACTTCTTCCAAGCCTATAATAATTCTAACTTACGCAGCACTTCATGGTACAGTCCAACAGCAACAGAAATGGCTATTGAGCGGTTACGCATTTCCATTAAGCATCCTGTAAGTTGCGCCTTAATCGACAGCAAAGCTGTAACTTTCTTCTGAATTTTAGATTGAAAACAAAACTAGAGGTATGTTTTACCCCACACACAAACTTTAACCATATACCTAAAGTCTTTACCATGGATACAGACGGGCAGGAGTGGCAATATTACGGTTACAAACCAGCGTTTCGGAGTTCCAGAACCGCCCCGTGCCCCATTTCCGCCCCCTCGTGTGAATAAATGAACACTCGGATTACAGGAATGATCAAGTCAAGAAAGTGCTGATACGTGAGCTGATCGGTTGTTGGGCATCAACCTTCATAGCCGTCAATTCCTACATGCCCAAAAATCAACCTAAATAAGGGGGCCTATTCTGGGCACCAGACCTTCCCTAAACCGTGGAGATATTGGAAATGAAATCTATCGCGAACCCTGCCTTTCAATTCATTACTGGCTAAAAAGTTTTCATCATCATGTTCTGCGTAGTTATGACGACGCTGCTCGAAGGATCTCTCTTGATTTGGGAGTTCATGGCAGGAGAGCAAAAAAACGTCCAAGCAACTGTGGCAGGACAACGACTGCTGGTATAAATTCTAGTCAGGCACGTCGTCGAGAAAAGTGGCGCCAGCTTACCATCCGACGGACTGAAGCGAGCCAAACGCTAAGAAAGACGTGCTTAGTAAGTAGCATCAAGTCGCACTAATATTTATTTAAGGTCATGGCTTATTGATCAGAGGCGTATTCGTCCTGGACAGACAATACATACATTCATGGGGTTACTGGACTGATGCTGCTTCTGTGGGCCTCTGCGACCCCAGGAACAACTATTTGCCAACACTCTTTCGAGAATTGATTTAACAGATGAGGATGACAGCGATCACATCGCGTGAAATGTTCGGAAGTAGCAAAAACTCGGCGAGTGATACAATCTAATGTACTGGAGAGGTCGACTCGGTCACGGAGGCTTTCTGACCTGATACCTCGTCGAGTTGAACTTGCAAGTTGAAACTTTCGCAGCGGCAAGCGATGCTTCAAGGAGCACGTGGTCTATTCGAAGGGACTACGTGGCGCAGAGAGGCAACTCTTATCGCGCCCCCGTTTCTCACGCGGCAGCACGTCGTCCTATTAGGCTCCGTCCATAGCACACGACCAGCGGCAAAGCGTCAAGGCGTCGAAGCATCATGCGCCAGCGCTCAAACGCTGGCGCGTGACGCTCGTCGGCTGGCGCATTCGACGTGTCCGAGGACGGCACCTGGTTAACGATGGTTTCCAAAATATTAGTGACAGCCGTTACGGTCCATATGCCTCCACCGTCAGCGACTGACCGGCTGCAGTGCTCGCTGGGGAGGCAGATCAAGAACAAATGCTGAAGATGCAAACCCCCAGCGACACTTTACGGTCACTCCACGCTAGGAAGTCTGCTATGGACGTAGCCTTACAGAAGCACGTGGCGCCAGAGGCGGGGTCCCACCCTTCGATAGGAGCGGGTCTCCCCATCGAGGATACGGTCCATATCAAGGCCCGCAACAAACGGTTACCCTTGCCGCAGTGCACGACACGGATATCATCCTCGCCCAGGTCTGCAGCATGGGATACACCCTCGCTGTGGACCGCGAGGAGCCCCACAGCGGTCAAGTCGTCCAGAAAGTGACTCGTTCTCTTTTCAGGAGCGGCCTCGAAAAGCCGACTGCGCTCTATGGTCCCCTTATATAGACTCTGCTTCATTTCATGTGAACTCCTGTTTTCGATTATCACAGCGCGGAACGGTGGCTTTTTCGTCGGAACCTCCTTACCACTAGTTATATTCCACCGAGGCCCACCGCTCCGCTGCTGGTGACAATCGAAATCAACAGGTCACTAGGGGTTTTCCAGAGTCTACGTGCTGTGCGGCTTATAGACTCCTGCTCAATTAGGGAGCAATCGATCAGCGTTCCCAATCGAGAGCATCGCGGCTCATTCGTCGTTCAAACTGCATCGTGATCGAATCGAGAGCGTGTCCTGGCCGAGCCGAACTCGTGTGTTGCGGCACGTGCTTCTCACTTCGACGACGATTAGGCCACGTGACGTTCGGAAAGTACCCGGTCTTATCATCGTCCACACCGCTTTATATTCGAATCGAAAGCCTATCGTGGCCGAATCGAAACCCCCAGTTGTCTCGAATATTGTCTTTTTTCATCGCATTGCAGAAGCGTACATAGATGCATTAGAATGCTCTTTACGTATTATTTGCAAACAACCAATTTAAACAACAATAATAGTATAAATCTGACTCAGATCGATATACGGGAATCAAGAGAACACAGACAAGCAAAGGTATTTCGATAGATCGACGAGGCTATAGATCACAATATCACGCAATACGTGTAAGTTCTAAGAGTGCCATACTGAAGAGTATGTACAACGAGCTAAAACCCTAACAGAATTAGCTGCCAGAGACTGCAATTCGTCAGAAAGAATTCAAAAAGACAAGAAAATATGGCAACAAAACGAGCTAGTTATACAGCTACCTGCCAAATATTAGTTAATACTAGGGACCCGAGGGACCCCACGAGTGAAATCCTCAGAAAAAAAGAAATGTTGTGGTAGTTACTGAGACCTCCTGTTACAGACAAATATTGAGCACAATTGAAATGAACCAATCGCTGACTAATGCTAAGTACAAGCGGCCGTTATACGACTAGAATCTCTAATCCAAAAGAACACTAAAACATCAAGAAGATTGGAACAGACATGAATGTCAATTAGAGGTTAGAATATTGATATATGATCGATCACTGGTCGAGAAATCGCCGCGTCGAACACACGTGGCACGCACGCAAGCGAGGAAGTAATGATATTTCATGCCACGTGTGCTCGACGCGGCAATCTCTCGACCAGTGATCGACGATACTTAGAATTGTTAACGAGGAACACAGATTGTTCACTCCGAGCTCGAACGAACAGTCTGCGTTTGGGAATTCCTCGTAGTCACCGCCTTGGTCCTGGTCCATGCATTCAAGGTCATGATGGTATGCAACAAGCCCGACTTAACATCCCTGCAAAAGTTCTATGATCGCATTTTAAAAAATTAAGCTTCCAGATTTTTCCCCATATGCCTTTGAAAGTCACAAGCGAGCCGCACGCGAAAAGGCCTGCAGTGACGGAATACCTCAAGCCAAAAAATGCTAGCTCGAAATTGATGAGGGCGAGAGCACGCCTCCTAAACAGTAATTGAAAAATTTTCTTTGTCAAAAACAGGCCCTAATTATACAACGGTGGGACGCTGCGGAAATGACAACACAACTGTCATCAATGGACGCCTCCACTGTGCCTCCAAAAGGAACTGTTTTTAAGAAAGACTCGTGAAGGAGTCACATCGCCGTGCACACGATCGCGTCACACTCTGAAAGAGGTCTTTCAGTGTATCGCACCGCGACAGCGATATTGACAGGTTTAGTCTTTCTGTGGTTCGTATAAATAATTTGTGTTGAAGCGAGGTGTGTGGCAGTTTGGAAGCCTCTGAAGGATTCTAATACGCTCGAATATTTCGCTGTCGCAAGGAACTTTAAGGGGGATGAACGGAACGGGTCCAGCTTATTGAGGAGTAGCATCTCCAGCACTGTTTCCGAACGCTGCATTCCACCACGACGGCATGACTGGAAATAGTTGGCTATGCCATCGACGGCTTCAACATGGAAAAGTCAATCAGGACTGCTGCCAATCAGGAAGGGAGAGGGAGGAGAGAGAGAGAGAGAGAGAGAGAGAGAGAAAGGGAGGGAAGGATAGAGAGAGAGACCAGGAAGCCATTTACCGATCCTCCAGATGAAGTCAACCAGCAGAGATGGCACACAGTCTGTTGCGCGAGGAGAACACCCAGTTCGTTCGAGGGTATCTGGAAAGGGCGGCTATTGATCCCGTTTCGGGAGCGGTGCCGCCAGAGTTGAGCAGGCCGTTGCGCCAATTTCTGGCGGAGCTTCTACCCCCCCCCTGTTGACCGGAGCTTTAGAAAATCTGAAAAGTTTTTACAATTCCCCCTCTAGAGATGGAAAATTTTGATTTAGCTTTTTTTAGTGACACCTTTTTCATAATTTTCAATATTGTGGTTATAAAAGACAATTTTCTTAATTTCTAGAAGAAAGTTCCTATTTTTCTCCATAAAATTTATGAGCCCCTCCTCCAATTTTCAATCTTTTATCAAAATCTTTCCAGATTTTTACGACCCCGGCTGCCCCAAGTAGCAACTCTGCTCAACCCTGGGTGCCGCCTCCTAATTACGAATCTGAGTCTCAGCTCGGTAGACGCGCCAGATGCACCCTCGCCTCGTTGCGCTGTGGGCACTCAACGTTTCTGATGTCCTACGTGAACAGCATCGACAGTAGCACGCCCGACGCTTGCCCGGACTGTGGTAGTCTCGGCCCCTATACACTTATCCAACTGTCCAAAGAAACCCACAACATCAACTACAATTGACCGGTGAACGAATCCAACGCTGGTGGCCCAGATTTTAAACATATGACAACACCCTCTTCGTAGCTGCAAAGAAGAAGAAGAAGGAGATCGGGTCCACGGAACTTCAAGGGGTACTACAGAAACTTTCAGCGAAACGGGAAGGCTATCGATTAGAGTAGAATAGGTGGAAATCAAGCTGCAAAATATGGCCACAAAGGTAAGCGAATGAAAATCGGCGATTGCCGTACATCCCTGCAACAGGATCCTCAGCACTCACGATTACCTTCCAGCACACTGAGTGCGCTGACAGAGAAAGAGATACCGATGATTTCGACCAATGTGGACACAGATGCCGATAACATCTCTGACGAGGGGTGTGAAAGCTGCGGGGCGATTAGGGATATCGGGCAGGCACCTAGGCCTAGGTGTTTGCAGAGTTGCTGCGACCGACAGGAAGAAGCCGATCGTCATTTTTTCGACATTTTTGGGACATAATTTTGAAAAATCACCTGTTTCTTTGTGTATTTTTTCGCATATAGCACTACACTTCTTACCCTACTGACGAGTCTCGGTGCATGTCAATTCAACCCAGAGCACCCCAATTTGTATTTCTGGCCCAACATTTCTATTTTCCCCGCCTAATCAATCTTCCATCTTTCTGAAAATTTTACGTTCCTCTCGTCACACGAGACAGTAACCGCTTGAGCCTGCTGGCAGTACAGGCAGTTGATAGGACGGAGAAGTTTTGATCAGAAATAAGTACAATTCGACTGCAAACTGACCCGGTAACGATTTGATTGTGGGTGATGCAGGGCTTGATAGCGGCGTAAATCTCATCGCAAAGCTCGGGCCATTTCATCCAGAGTGAACGCTGAGCTGACTCACATAACAGACACACCGAATGAGCACATCTGACATCAGAACCTCATTTATCTATACATATCTACACAACAAGTAAAAATTTCTCAAAACCACTTTTGTGGTGAGCCTTTGTAAGCAGATACGACGCGAATTTGAGGGGTTTCCATGCAGGCAAGAACCTGCATGGAAGACCCTGAAATATTATTTTCCATTCACTTACACGTGAATGGTTTTAGAATATTTGCAACAATTTGAGGCATACTTTTTGTACAAATTATTCTCAGACATAATTTGCCCCACTGGAATTGTTGTAACTTTCTTTGTGGACGAGATCAATACGTAAAACTACGACTGGGTATGGTTTAGGTCCGAGGTAGTAAGTCGAAGTACTTTTCGGCCCCCGAAGAGCTATTCCGAAAAATTGCTAGGTGTGAGGGAAGGACAAAATCGACGATTTCCACAAGTCTAGTTCCATATATTTAGATTTGTGGGAATCACCGATTTCGTCGTTCCCTCACAACTACCCTTCTTTCAAAATGACTTCTTCCTGGATTCTCAAAATGCTTCAGATGTTACAAGAATCCTTTCCGTATCGGTAAAAAACAACTTTTTTCACATCTACCACCTCTGTACTTACTTTTTTCGACCTCATCTGTGCACTGTAGGGCTCTCCGCTTCAACCGTTTGACATGAGCTTTTCTTTGTACCTGCACAGCAGTACAGTCCACCGTTTAGAACTAATCAGTTATCACTACCTACGTTCGCCTAAGGCTCCTGTCAGAGTTGGTTGAGAAAATCGCAGTGGCCAGCCCTGTCGATACATGTAAAAACCATGGACGATGGAGATTGAAAAAACACCCAGTGTGGCCAGCTGTGGCTGACGCGGTCAATATGTATGAATTATGTGGAAGATATCATGGATATCATTCATTTCTTACCTTATATCATGTGAACGTCGGTCGGGTCAGCCACTTCGGGTGTTTTTCCACTCCACCTCACTCATGTCTTTCATGATTATCGACCTGGCGGGCTACGCCGATCAACCAACTATGACCGAGGCCTAAAATACATCAACTTTTTTTCTCACCAACCACTCATTTCTGCCGTTCTTCTTATTGAATATAGCTGTTGCGATGTAATGCAATGACACAGAGATCGTTATCATTTTCCCGCTCCCCTTCCTTCATTGAAACAACATTGATGACATTCTTCTTCCCTTCTTGAATCACTGGATAATCTGCCCGTCATTAGGGTTCGGTGATTTAACCCATAGAGGAAAACGGCGTTGTATACAGCACTAAAAAAAACTGGACCGTAAGGACGGGATCGTACTTTACGCGAGTGGCGACAAAGTATTTATGTACCATCTATATCAACCTAAAATCGATATGTCTGATACACTGTCGCGATCGCGGCAAGTATGATCTCGACCTAAACCAAGCCGGCAAATAATATTGTGACGATTGAAAAGAAGTGCATAGTTTCGCTAGAGTAATTTTGCTTGATTGTGCTTTACCATGCTCACTTCTATTATATTTATATATTTATTGGTATCTACTCAATTCCCGTATTTGGTTTTTATTACATTGCAATATAGTTATAATAATACTGATAGTACTATAACTATTTCATGTACTTTACCACCCCCATCCCTGTTCATGAACCTGCCCAATTTTGCATGTTTCCACCCCCCCCCCTTTTTTAAAAGTCTAAAATCTCAAGCCGTACCCTGACTGCACTGCGTATCATAAAGATAGGACACCTCCCCTGGGGCGGCCTGCACGTACGCGGCAGGTTAGGTTGGGGTTGGGCAGGGTTTGGGGAGTCGGCGCGTTTGATGATTGCACTGCGAGTGCGGGAGATAATCAATAGTTGGTGCCTCAGCGGGGTTTCGGCTGCCCCACCCTCCTAGGTAGGTTTGGCGAGGGAACCATTTTTCAGTACTGCCCTAACCCCTTTTCAGCCTCACGCTGCTATCATAAAATGCGCCGTAGCCCCAAACCCTGCCCACCTCAACCTAACCCGCCGGTTACGTGCATGCCGCCCCTGGCTTTGTCGGTTTCGTGTTTGTTGAGCAAGATAAATCTTTTTTGTCAATACAATTGTGATCAAGATGTAAAAAAAACCGTATACCTGTTTTGGGTTGGATCGAATGTTTGTGCACTTTTCTAGAATAAATTTATGTTTTGAACAGCGTATCAAAAAGATAGGACAGACACCCCTGAGTTAATCGAATTTCCCGTTGGATAAAAATGTGTGACCCAAATCTGATGGTCAATTGGCTCTCCTTACTCCCTTATCGCACCAAATACTTGATTTGGTATACTATCGACCAAGTTAACCAGCATTTGCTAGTCAATCTTGCCCCATTTCTCGATTATGGTCGATTGCAGCGCATATATCGAGAGATGTCAATTTGAGTTCAATTCAATAGCTTTATCTTGCAATAAAGAAACATACAGAATGTATGTATGTGAGAAAGTTTAAACACGAGAGCCTGGAAATGCAGGCAAACAAAACAATAAGTAAACCAAACACTCGTACGAGTGAAAGCACCCTGTATTTAAAGCTTTAGCAGAAAGCACGGCCATCTGTCCCAAGCAATGACCTGAGATTGAAGTGGGACAGCCTGCTTTTGGAAATTGGAAAATGCCTGGCCTCAACGATCTGTGAAGGTAATTTGTTCCAAATTGGGATGACTCTGAATGCAAACGAATGCAGCACATTGGACTTCGATGTAAATCTACGCTCGAGCTGAAAAGCGTGCTGGCGGGAGCGAATACAGCGGCGGGTAAACAAGAAAACACTCTCAAATGGGATGTCGCAAAGACCGTTAACGATTTT
The DNA here is from genome assembly GCA_029168955.1 of Aplectana chamaeleonis. Classification (NCBI taxonomy): domain Eukaryota; kingdom Metazoa; phylum Nematoda; class Chromadorea; order Rhabditida; family Cosmocercidae; genus Aplectana; species Aplectana chamaeleonis. The sequence goes on from JAPDOI010000193.1 coordinate 134,442, forward strand.
GTAACATAAGTGTAAATCGAACTCGGTTCTCCGATATCGTAAGGTTTCGATCCCCAACATTTCAAGCCTAGTCGTATAGTCCGGTACTTCTCGCGTAGGAAATCCTTTGACAAAAACGCGTTTTGAGTACCGCCTTTGCACGTTTTCAACGACCTCGTCATCCTCAACAGAATATGGTGACCAGATCTGCGTACAGTATTCCAAGAGCGGCCGGCAGCAGACAATGTATGCTTTCCTGTAATGTTCGAGACATGGGTGTGCAGAGATCTCAGGATGTAATTCGCCACACGAGGAGCTTTCTTAGGCCAATGTTATACCTCCAGTCAGCGATCGCGACAGGTTCACTCATCTGGGATAAAGGCCATGGTGTATTAACACTCCTGAGGAGGCGGGAGAAACGGGGGAGGAGCGAGGTTCCTGATTGGATGCAACAGCCGGGGGCCGGAGCTAGCCCGTGTTGCGTCCAATCAGGAACCTCGCTCCTCCCCCGTTTCTCTCGCATCCTCAGGAGTGTTGATACACGATGGCCGCCACCCACTCATCTGTTACGAATCGTGTCGGGACCCACACTCTCACCATGAAAAAAGCTGTCGCAGGAACACTTTGCATGCGCCGGTCGCGTCTCAGGGTCGCAGATGGGTGTTATACATTCAAATGTTGAAACCGTGCCGCAGTCGGTCGCTGCCGCGGGCATCGGTCGCAGTGTGGCGCACTGCGACCGGTGCCCACGACAGCGACGAAGTAATTGATTTAGTGCGGGTTTCCTCCGTTTTTCTTCTTTTTTTTGTAGTTCCTTCTTCCTTTTCTCTCCTGGAATCTTCACCTTATCCTAAATGTATAGATCTTAAAGACTGCCTCCTTATAGAGCTGAAACTAAAATGATTTGCTATTGATTCAGGGTTATTGATTTGTCTGCGATTGCGCGGGCTATAGCGCGCGTAAGACGTAAGTTGGCGTGCTGTATGGCATAGCACAACTGGCCCTCAGCGACTACGACGTCGCTCTGGTCTGCGACCGCGACAGGGCCGAAGGAGAGTATAACAATGGCCTAAGAGATTTCCTTGCAATGGGATCCCCACTTAAGGTCGGTGCTAATAAGCACACCAAGATCACTGACAGTCTCGCGTACCGGAAGCGCAACATCGTTTAGGCGTAAAAAGCACTCATGTTGGAAATTGATATGAAACAAGCTGCATTTTTCTTCAGATATTTTTAGCTGCCATAGCTTGGACCAATTAGAAAGCCGGTTCAGGTCACACTGAAGCTCGTGAAAATCGATGGCGGGGTTGCGAAGGGGACGATATATCTTTAGATTATCAGCAAAAAGCTTGCATGTGCTCGACTATCCGTCAGAAATGTCGTTCACATAAATGAGGAAAAGCAAAGGACCCAGAACGCTACCCTGAGAAACACCGCTGGTGATTGGGCAAGGATGAGAACAGAAGTCGTCAATTTTGACTGAGAAGTCACGCGAGGATTCCAACCACTTCAAGGTGTCACCGGAAATTCCATAGCCTTCGAGTTTCAGAGGTAGCTTTGGATGGCTGACTGTATCAAAAGCTTTAGCATAGTCTATGTATACAACATCAGTTTGGCTTCCGTTCACAGCCGAACACCAGTCGTGGAACGAGGATACCAGCTGAGATAGCGTTGACCTACCCGGCAGAAAACCATATTGCGCAGGGTTGAGGAGGTTATTCGACAAAAGATGGGAGAGAACACAACCTTTGATTATGATTTCGAGAACTTTACACACTGATGATGTTAAACTACTGGATCTATGGTACGAGACCTGAACAGCTGATGCCTTTTTTAGAAGCGGAGTTACAATAGCAGTTTTCCATGCGGATGGAGGAGTTTCAAGAGCAAGACTATGTTTAAAGATGCACGAGAGAGGGTAAAATAACCCGTTAGCGGCCCTTTTGATGAACTACGAGGGCACCGAGTAGGGGGTGAGTGAAATTGTGTCGATGAGCTTTTTATTGCACCCATTACAACTTCGCAGCTGATAGGGACGGAGCACAATTTTTGGGAAAATCGGGAAGACAATAGTGGGGCGCACTAACATTTCGCATTTTTGCTGATTATCGATAATGAATTCGCTCTCTTCATCTTTTAGCAATGTGATAACCTTACGTGTTTTCATCTTTGCATTCATGTACTTGAAGTTTTTCCGATTACCCGAGCAAATAAGGCGTTTTTCGCGGTCAGCTTGGTCGAAAGTATTCCAAATCGAGCATTTGTTGCAGTAAACGTGAGTGGAGATCCTACCTGCCATTAGATTTGTGAGCACACAATTTTATCGAACGAGAAATCCGAAACCAGGGGTGTCCTATTTTTTTAACCCAGAGGTCTCCTGTTTTTCTGACACGTGGTTTAAAACACAAATTTATTCTAGAAACAAACATTCGATCTGATCCAAAAGAGCTATATGAGGGTTATTTTACATCCTAATCACTGTAGTATTGACGAAAAAGATCTACCTAAATCAACAAACACGAGACCGACAAATTCAGGGGGCATACTATCTTTATGATACGCAGTGTATAGGATTCGAGTCACTAACCGGTTCACAACATCAGGGTCTTCTCGTTCACGCTCAGTATACGATGAGTCAGCCTCCTCGAGATCTCCTAAAGACGAATTCGCAGCTCTCAGAACAGCCTAAACAAAACTAATTGTAAACAAGGTTCTTTTTTACAATTTCCACTCCCTTCAGACTTTGTACTTTTAGAAATCGCGCGAAACATTATTGGCTGCAAGGATGACGACTACTTCTACCTGAATGTTCGTGAGTCCGAAACCATGACACCTCAAGTTATTTCTGAGCCAAAAATGTCATTTTGGACATCATGCAAGGATACAAGCAATTGCATTTTACATCAAGCTCCGATGGTAGTCCTACGGCCTTCCCTGCATATAACTGTATCCACTGTTCAGTAACAACTCCTTTCACTTTGCGGAAACCGAGGTAGCCTTCCCGATGACAAACGCTGCCCTTAGACACGCGAAGCCACAACCAATGCAGAAGGGCAGGAGCTCTCCTACATTTGTACCTTTACAAAGATCAAAAACTTTGTGGCTTCAGGAAATCGAACTTGCCTCATTTTCTTCCTCCAAAACCAAAATCCATCCTTTAACTATAGAAACAGATGTATATAAAATTGGATTTATGGTGTCAATCGCCTAAAAATATGGATTAAGTTTTTGCATTTGTATCTGAAAAGCAACAGCAACACAATAAGGAGAAAACCATGCACTTTGGATAAGTGACGAGGCCAATTGGCACAGAGGATTGCGCCCAGAAATGCGGGAATATTGCCGATTCCATTCGGACCGTCCATCACAAAAGCCGAGCACAATGTCATCAATTCTGTGCATATCACTTCACAAAAAATGTCGTACTCTGAACATGGAATCATACATCAAAAGCTGAAAAGGACAGCTCTTTTAACATTCTCTTATTGGACCGAAGGCAAAAAAGCTCAGATCAAACCCAGGCCTGTCACTGGTTTTCAAATCATGCGTTCGAAGACGAAAAAAAAAACTTCTTCTAAATGATTAATCTTTGAGGATAGATCTTTTCGGCACCAACATTTCGGACAAAATTTGGAAATAGATGTAATCACAGGAGATAACACACGGTGGTATAGCTGCGGGCTGGCTCAAGCCTAGTTTTGACTGCATCGCTGCTGTTTTTCATCGCAGCGATTTCACACCCGCTGCTGCAGCGATGTGGCAGCGGCAACGAACCTGTTCATAGTGCATAGGCCCACGGATGACAGAAGAAATTCAATCAATCAGTGAAATTAATGACTGGTAGCTATCAATAACACGTTTCGACCTGTAAACACTGACCTTGTCATGTGAAAGGGTCAACGTTCACTAGACGAAACGTGTCATTCGCTGGCGATCGCTCCATCGCTGCCATTTTGGCCGCGATGGAGCGATGGTCAGCGACCGTTGAGAATCGCTCTTCAAGCAGCGATGCAGTAAAACATAGGATTTCGTCGCCGCGATCCAGCGATGTAGGACGTTTGCCACGAAGCGATCACAATTGGAGCGGCTTTCCATTACTCGCGATGAAGAAGGAACAGTTGTCCCTCGCATGGCCGCAGCGACCACCTGCAGTCAAAACTAGGCTTCAGAAAACCACTGCACTCAATGCGTGTCGTATATGCATTCAACCCATCAAAAGGCGCTATCACCGGGGCACGTGCTGCAAGGTAGTCCAGCGCCATCACAGCAGCACATCTGTGATGGCGCTGAACTGTATGCCAACTAATCAGTTTATCCATTTCCTTTATTGTTGTCCGACTGTTTTTAGTATTTTTAGTTTCTTTAATTGCCGTTTGGATGTTTCTTTCTGTTGTTTGTCTTTGACACGGTTCTATCATGAAATAAATAAATCAATCAATCAGAACGCGACGCGACGACATGCGACTCGACGTGCTCGCCGAGCAAGCTCAGGGGCCGCAGGCGGTTGGACGAGGTCTCCAACGCCTTGGCGGGCCGAGCACCGCATACTTGGGTAATTGAGCCAGCCACGATGCCGACATCTCAGATGTCCCGATCCAAGAGTGCGTCGTATTCTTTCCCTTTTGGAAAATCGTTTTGCCTTCGAGTTGAATGTGTACCAAGCACGCATTGAACGTCTTCTTTGTTGGGGCACGTGCTGCAATTTGAAACACAATAGGGGCACGTGCTCTCCTAGCCGTACGTCCCCTTACTCTGCTCGAAACCGCCTTGTCTTTGAGTTGGATGCATATTCGGCACGCATTTAATGCGACGATTGTCTGAGGAGGGACGATCTTACGGAAACTAAACGAAATGCAACCGGAAAAGTAATTTCTTTCTTTAATTGTGACCAGAAAAAAACCACAGTCACACCTACCCATGAGCGGAATGAATAAGTCAACAACGAAATCAGTCTCTCCATCAGTGAGTGCTGCATTAACAAGTCGCTTGCACATTTCATTCCATTCATCTTCGGTCATGCGACTCAGGAATCCACAGGCCGAAATATTTCGTTCTGAAATATTGATGCCAAATGATCTTCCTGAAACCGGCTTGCTGAGTGGTTCAAGCCATAGCAACTAAAACTTTCTGAAGAAAAATGCGCTTTTCTCGAATCAATTTTCAACACGAGTGCTTTTCACGCCTTAACTATGTTGTACTTCCCGTACGTGAGACTATAAGTGACATGGATGTGCTTATCAGCACCGACTTTACAAGGGAATCCCATGCAAGGAAATCTCTAAGAAAGCTCCTCGTGTGGCGAATTACATCCTGAGACCTCTGCACACCCATGTCTCGAACATTACAGGAAAGCATACATTGTCTGCTGCCGGCCGCTCTTGGAATACTGTACGCAGATCTGGTCACCATATTCTGTTGAGGATGACGAGGTCGTTGAAAACGTGCAAAGACGGTACTCAAAACGCGTTTTCGTCGAAGCATTTCCCATGAGAGAAGTGCCAGACTACATGAAAAGGCTTGAAATGTTGGGGATCGAAACCCTACGATATCGGAGAACCTAGTTCGATTTACACTTATGTTACAAAATCGTTAACGGTCCTTGCGACATCCCATTTGAGAGTGTTTTCTTGTTTACCCGCCGCTGTATTCGCTCCCGCCAGCACGCTTTTCAGCTCGAGCGTAGATTTACATCGAAATCCAACGCGCTGCATTCGTTTGCATTCAGCGTCATCCCAATTTGGAACAAATTACCTTCAGAAATCGTTGACGCCGTAGATTTTCCGATTTTCATGAACAAGCTGTCTCACTTCAATCTCAAGTCATTGCATGGGGCAGATGGCCGCACTCTCTACTAGAGCTTTAGGCACAGGGTGTTTCAAATTGCACGAGTACTTTATTTGCCTATTGTTCTCTTTACCGCAGGCCGTCGTAATTAACCTTTCTCACATACATTTTAGGTTTCTTCATTGAAAAAAAGCTACCCTCACTTCAAACTCGGCCTGCAGCAAGCTAACATGTAACACGCACTTTAGCCCTTTTCTGTTTCAGCGATAGACAACTCCTCAACAAACATGTTGTGGTGTAGCAGGGCAGAGCGGGACTATGTCAATGTATGCCGGGTAGTGGTAGCGTCTACTGCACCATGCTAGGCGCGAAAATGTTGCAAAAACTCCAAACTATTCATTGCAAAACCGTTTTACTGTTGTTAGTCGTATCAATCATGTTTATGGGTGTTTATATACATTCCGTATGTTTCTTCAATGTGGAAAATAGTATTATTAAATTTAATTCAAATACTGACTTATCTGCATAGCCGACCGATCCGATCGTATTGTGAGGTCCGTTATTTGTGTGATGATAGCGTCGAGATCGTTCAGCTCCTGGAACATCACTTAATGTAGACTTGCATGACAACGCTTCGAAATTTTGTGTAGCAATCGAGTTTTCGAACTAGTAAACGGTCACTGACTCAACATCCAATCATACCTACCTCGACAGGTTCGGCGAACTTCTGCTTGGGTTTCTCTCTACGTGAGTTTTGACTTGTAGTTGGACTGCCGCCATTTAACGTACTTTGAATACTGGCGAATAACCGTTGATCTCTGGAGCTCGGGAGACGGTCTGATCTCCTTGCCGGACGCGACATCTCACAAAATACTTCATAACTGTGGTAGAACAACAGGAAATAAGCAGAGCGTGCTTTTCACATGCAGCACAATGTCGACTGGTTGAAACACAAATGACCAATTGTACAGAACCGAAACGAATTCCACGCTCAAAAGAAAAAAAAACGCACAAAATTCATATTATTCATCCAATGCGCACTACACTGCTTAATGGATGAAATCTGGAGCCATATGCATACCTTTCCCCGAGCAAACCCGTCCTCGCAAAGCCCATACTTTATTGGCATAAAGCGTGTTTGACTAATCATGGCTATCCTTCGAGGCGATCGGGACGTTCGCGAGAGGGTTGCATGCTGCAGATATGTCGTACTTCCGTCTGTGCGGACGACACAACATCACCTTCGTACAAACCGACATCACTTCCTCCACGAGGAGGGTTTCTGTCAAGCTGGCTGGCCTCAACTCTCCTACGGATTTTCCTACGAAGGGCCGGCGAAGAGAGAAATACTGGACCCGCACAGAAGTATTCATGTTCAGCAAGAATGGCACCTGGAGAGGGAAACGCGTCCATTGTTTGGATGCCAAGAGTGGCGGCATCTCTCTTGTTCGGATCTCATCTATGTCAGACATCACAACTCTTCTTTTTGCTATCTTCTCTGCCTCTCACTTACAAACTCTGATTCCTCTAACTCCAATCGCCGCCCCTCTATTGTACATATCAGTCTCGACGGCCTTCGTTCCAAACTATCTAAGCTTTCTCTCTTCGCACTGCTTAGCATCCAGATGTGATTAATGTTAAGAAATCAAGCCCACTACATCCCCTACCTACCCACACCCAAGCATCCCGAGCAGGGATGTGCGGAAATTTTATGATAAATTTCAGAAAACAGAAGACAGAAAACTGAGTTTGTCAGAAAACAGACAGGCCAAAACGGCCAGAAAACAGAAAATTTTCAGAAAAAATACTAATTGCATTTAAAAAAATTTTTCAAGTGAAGAGAGGATGTAATTACAAATACCTTTGTCATACTTGTAATATAATATCTACGGAATTGCACAGATGACTGACCTATAAGGCATTGATAGTAGCAATGACGCGTCAATGACGGATACAACATCAATAAAGAGAGTCTTGGCCGAGAAATAGCCCACCTGGCTCAACAGCTGATCCTGTCGAGCAGATTCTCGAGTATTTCTTGATTATTCCTTGGCTGCTAGGTGGCTGCGACCATGTTGTTCGCGAAATAATCGAGGAATAACCGAGAAAACATGGGTAGTTGAGCCGACGGCGGTGTTGGCATACTAATCTGCCCCAACAATGCGTCTTATACCCCCTTTGAGAGCATTTTTTACGGCTGTTTCTCGACGAATGTTATTTGACGCCCATTTCGCGGCAACCTGCTATTTTTCGAACACGACCTTGTTCTCGGCTATTACGCGAAAATCAGGCATTCTATTGCTCGGCCAAAACTCTCAGAGCACTCACCCGTATGGCAGTACGTCAGCACAATCAGGGTTGCATCCTAGGACAGACATCGGGTTCAACCCCTTGCTGTCAGCAGCAGCTACTGCGAACTAACTGCAGCAGCTGCTGCGAACTAACTGCAGCAGCTGCTGACAAGGGGAGGTTGAATTCGTGCTCTGCCCTGGGATGCTACCCCTATTGTGCCAAAGTACTACCCTACGAGGGCGTTAGCAAGGTTCGCGATAAAAACGATTGTTGAATTTTCTTTATAAGATTGCAGGTCTGGTCATCACAAAAACGAAAAAAAAAGGAGAAAAACAAAAACAAGTCAGAACCGCTAATTGGTGGGTGTACGCACACCCCCAACTACCAGGTTTTTTTAATGCGTATTTTCCGCCTTCTATTTTGCCGCTAAAAAAGTTAGTAGTCTCTCGGTGTCCAGCAACTACTTTAAATGCAGAATAAACGACAACAAAACAAGCAATTCCAGAAATCTAGTTAATTGGGGGCGGGCTGAGACCCAGCAATGGCTTGTTTTTGAGCGTTTTTCCCCGACTTTCCACTTATTTTCACTTCTGTGATGACCAGGCCTACCTTCTCAAAAAGATACCACAATAAACTTTTTTTATCGCGGACCCTGCCCTTAAAGGCAGTGTTCACGAAGAAAAAGTTCCACATCTTTTTGGCTAAAACGTAAGCTTTGGGTCCCTCTAAGAAGATTAAGAACGGAAGTGCGACGAAAAACGGCCGGTAAGAGGGTAAAAATCTCGTGGGCCAGCCAACCCATTGGGCCACTCCGCGTTCGTCCTATAACAGTTTCCCCGAATTTGTGGTTAGATTAGGGATGGTTTCCGATCGAAAGCCCCGTTATTCCCTTCACTCTCAACGTCTCTCTTTATTCAGGTCAGCTCGCACACATCGGCTGCAAAAAACGGGAGTTACAAGCCTCGAACAACTCGTCCACAATGCTCCCCTAGCTGAATTTTGAGGGGCCATAACTCCGTTTCCAGGGGGTCTTGTACGATTCCAGGGGCATCATTGAAATCAGCGTAGGACCGTTTTCAAGATAGGCGGAAGAACGGAGGAACGACTTTTATCGTGAGCACTGACTGCTTTTAAGGGGGCTAAACAAATTCAGACGTTTATATTTCCTACATTTGTGTAATACACGAGACATACTTCGTCCCTTAACATCATAATACAGACCCTTAACAGCGATCGCACCATTGAACACAAGTAATACCTCGTAAAGAACTAGATAAGCTGCGCTGTCCCACAGATCCGGATTTCGTTGACTTTTTCTGATTTTTTTTTGTTTTTCGCAGATTTTTCAGAAATCAGAAAACAGAAAGGCCAAAACGGCCACAAAAAAGAAATCAGAAAACATAAATTTCCGCGCACCCCTGATCCCGAGCAACTAAATGACAGCTCCCTCTCATCCTTGGTTGCCACATGTGACAAAGCAGTCAAAAAATAAACAGCACAAATTACACAACTACAAACGTAACACTACTATGAATAAAACTATAACACAATTGACTGCTGTTGAAGATACCGACTGAGATCAGTTTTGAAACCAAAATACGTGGAAGGAGCTCGCAACTTCTAGCCAAGCTTGGATGATTCAATAACACATGGATCGTGAAGAAATGCCCCCTAGCTTGAGAATGATGCCTTGTCATCCTAGGCTGGGATTCATGAACGGCAAACCGTGGGCTACAGGTGGGTTTGCGGCGGAAATAGCACGCAATCTTCGGAGACAAACCCAACTGTAGCCCATGGTTTGCGTTCATGAATCCCAGCCCTAAACTACGACCAGCCCACCCGTCTCTCTGCCAATGGCCGATCTTCTAACTCAGACATGTAAAGCTAATCTCGCTCATTTGAGTCCGGCGGAGCAAGCATCAAAGTGGTGGTTCATGGCGAAATATAGCCATGATAAAAAGAATTTGGCGACAAGCCCGATAAACCTCATTTCGGTCGGCCATAATTGAGAGGGGTGGCTATATCTTGTCTCTTACAGCCTTTTATACTCTTGCTCATGGTCTACCTCTACAACTTGGTCAAGTGACCATATCCCTTTGTCCACATAGATCTCTCCTACTCTCCCGCTCCTCATTCTGGTATCCATCTTCGTTCTGTACTTGATTTAGACCTAGCAAACTGGCGCCTGATCTGTGAGATTCAACTTCGCCTAGCGGTCGATTATCCGTGGAATGGAAATGTACCCCCAGAAGGAGAGCCACTTATCTATAACATGCAATCCTCAGGGTCATGAAAGCAGCCAATCCTGCAGGGGAGCGATTTCGGTCCTCAGACACTGACCACATCCGTTGGAACCATACCAACCCGGAATTCTGATGAAACAAGGAGTCGCGAAGGACCAGCCAACTACTTGAAATGTGATTTGACAACGCATGTTCAATAAATACGTCGTAAACGTAGAGAGCAGCGCGAAGATAATGAAAATCCTTAAAAAAAAGACTGAAACCGTAACAAATTAAAAGAAGATTCACGTGGCTATTTTGTGTGCTGATTACAGTGAAATTCACGAAGAAATAGGCAAAAATCACTTTTCGAAATTAAACTGGTAATCTTGAATGACGTACCGAAACTTCAGTGTTGATGTGCGCCACTGGGATCTGGAGGACTAGTGAGGCACGGTAGACTACACATTTTCGCTGGATACGGGGTGAAATCAATCTCGATGTTCCAGGAAAAACGGCCTAAAGGCCGTCCGAAGCAGCGTTGGTTCGAAACGCTGCACGCTGATATGAAAGCTGCAGGCGTATGCCCCGATCAGGTGCACGATCGAGCTATATGGCGCCAACGAACCAGAATGCTATGGAGCGGGACAAACGCTGAAGAAGGGAAAGGTGGGGAGAAATGGTATCTCAGAAATTATGGGCCCTCTAAATAAAAATGATCGGACAGCGCGCTGTCACCATCTTGTTATTTTACCGAATCCCTCCGTCCCTTCGCCATAATCGCCGAGTAATGCTAACCAGACACCCACTAGGGGTGTTGTAATTACGGACCCTATGCACGAGCTGCTGGTTCCGAAAAGTTGTAAGCTCGACGGTCGTTTTCTGCACCTATTGTATCTTCCGAAACCATTCGAAGTGACCACTCGAGACTCTGGAAACGTCCCTCAAATTCATGTTAAGGACCCAAAATGGTTTTCCTGAACTGTGTTTGGGTAAAAGCACATTTCCGAACTTTGAACCTAGTTTCCAACAGGGGGGAATTTTTAAGGGCAAAGGGAGACCTTTGATGATTTCCGTCACTATAGGATAGACGTGGCTGAGAATTTGCCGCTAGGAGTGAGTTGGGGTGCTTACGTAACACGGATCCGAGGTCCATGTAAGGATTTTCGACAGCTTACGGTAGTTTATGGTGGGTACACGGTAGTTAGGCCACAGTCTCAGATTTGACTCCTAACGTATTTCCGGGGATTATTCACTGAACATGAATAAGATGTTCATTAGTCGACTTTCGAATTACTAAAACGGAAAGCGCATTTCCACACATCCTTGGTTCCGATATTCGAGAACAAATCAGAGAACGTTTTATAGCCACATGACATTCATAAAAAAATCCAGGTCTGCAATCCATGGCCAAAAATCGGAGGACGACACCCTCTACCACCACATTATCGGTCCCGGTCTGGAAGAAGAAAACGGACAGGCCCCCTTCCCAGAGATACAAGACGTTGAAGCTAGGACTTTCACAGGCGTCACCGTCTACAATTACAGGCAATCGTTTCGGGACCACCTCGGAATTTCCCGGCAGTAAGCACGAAGAAGCGCAGCGAATCGCCGCGAAAGCTAAGGAAGGGTTCTTGCAGACGTGTTCTGTGTATTGAGAATGACACAGCTTGCCTTAAACTTCTTCCAGGCAGGTACCTAATATAGTTGTGCTTTTTGACTGAACGGACCGAATGAATGAATGAATGAATGAATGAATGAATATATTCGACTTCAAAATTTTCGAATAAACGAATGAATGAATAAATTCGACTTCAAATTTTTCGAATAAACGAATGAATGAATATATTCGACTTTAAATTTTTCGAATAAACGAATGAATGAATAAATTCGACTTCAACATTTTCGAATGAACGAATGAGTGAATATACTCGATTCTCTATTTCGAATGAATGAATATCGAATAATTTCGAATAAATGAATTAATTTAACTACGGGCCAACCGAATTCAGAGTTTTGCGACGCTTCTGCTTTGAAGAGACTTTAGTTTTTAGGAATGGCACCGAAAGCTTTTGAACTGCTCAATATTTTCAATATTCCGCTCAGGCAGGGTTCATGAGTGGCGGCACGCAAAATCGATACTCATCGTTTCTACACTAGCAGCTGTCTGATGCCACCCACAGCGGTTCTATTCATACAACGCCAGCGCTTCACGAGCCGGCGTTTAGTTAGACCCCGTTCAGAGTTCATTCGCGTCGCGACGCGATGTTATAATCAGGCTACATCTCGATCACGCTACGTCGCGTCTTCGCTGGGTGTCCACAGTGAAGAGGCGCGATACATTCGAAATGACGCTCTTTCTCCTAGAACGATAGCGGTCGTATAGCGAGATGGGAGTTGTTCGGCCCGCCACGCGCCAGCGATTCCATCAGTGCTACTGTCTGAGTTGGGGATAGTGTTCGCAGAATTTCTGGATTAGGCGTGATTCCTAGCTTTTTTTCGCTTTTCGTGAATTTGTTACTTCGACATTGTCTGACCTAACGAGTATGAGCCACAGAACTTGCTGCTATTTGATATTTACTCCACCCCTTTGAGTATTACTCATTTTGCCACCTATTCGTTTTTATTTCGTTTCCAAAAATCGATAAAAAAGAACAAAAACCAAATTAGCCATCGTCGACAGCCATAGAAGCACCTTGTCGAAAGTTGGGAAAAATATACAAATCTCGCTCTATTGAGAATTCCCGTGCTTATTTTGATCTTGCGCATATGTCGTGGGTCCAATTGCCCTATCAATTTTAGCGGCTTTAGCTTTGGCTGCTAAAAAATGCCCAGTCGGTATCCTGGATCTCCATCAAATTTCAGTTTCAACTTTGAAAACCGCAAAGTTTTGCTAAAAACCAAAAAAAAGCGTTGGATAGAAGACGATTTACACTTTCGACTAGTATTGCCCTTACCAGAAGAAAATTCCGGTCCGCAATTGTGGACAAACGCTGTTGCAGCACGTAATGCGATGAAGTCGTGCTAGGACGAAGGTTGATCGCGCCGGGACTACGTGGTCCCACCAGTATTGTCATCGTGTCGCGTGCTGCCATAGCGGGTTTCTGCGATTGCGGACCAGAGATTCGCTCGGATGAAGGCATTTTTTCAAGTACTCGTCGAAAACAGATTTATTTTGAAACACATATCATCACTGGGAAGTTGAGGCGTTTCCATATAATGAGGTTTGAGGCTGTGTTTGAGCTCATTACTCATCAGTTACGAATTACGATTAACGAGGATTTGAAAATTACGATATACGCAATGGCTGTGTTAGATTATTCGAATATATTTGAAGATCGAATATGTTCGAATAATTGTCAGTGTCGATAGTCGATTTCGAATAATAATCGAATATGAGGTTTTTTCGATAGTCGATTTCGAATAATGATCGAATATCTGTTTTTTTCGATAGTCGATTTCGAATAATGATCGAATATCTGTTTTTTTCGATAGTCGATTTCGAATAATGATCGAATATCTGTTTTTTTTCGATAGTCGATTTCGAATAAATAATCGAATAATTTATTCGAATGTTTATTCGATTGCGAATATTCGAGCACAACTATAGTACCTAACATGAATTTGAGTTTCTAATACTGATTTACGGGCAATCGTATATATGTAGCGTCGGCGTGGATCCGGAAGAGACTTTGCGTTCACTGTTGAAGGTTGGCGCGAACTCGGTGCACCTATGTTATAGCATAGGGCGCCGCGTTTGCGCCAGCCTGAAACGGTGAACGCAAAGTCTCTTCCGGATTCATGCCCACGTTAGATGCATAAGCATTCTTACCCTTGTGACCCGAAATCGACCGAGAATTCACATAGAAAAGTTTTTAGACGCTGAGCACAAGTTTAGCTGTCGCAGGTCATTTCCTGAAACATTCGCATCGCTCTCTTGGCTTGGATGGCGGAGTGGTCCCGCCACGATTGTCTGTAACGGTGGACGGTGACGCCTGTAAAAGTCTTAGCTTCAACGTCTTATCACAGAGACTTCCACCACAAAAATAGAGTTGGGAGGAACTAGTTTTAACGAGAATGTTAGGATTGAGCACTTTTCCCCGAGTTTGATCAGATACGCCCCTTTCAAATAATATACAATTATTTCTCCTTTGTCTCAAGGTTAGCGGTCATTGTTCACAGGGAATTTCTTCAAATTCGCTACTTTGATTCCAGGCAGAAAGTACATTATCACAGCTTTTTTTCATTGCGAACGTTTATAATTACAAACGCCACATGACTGGGTTGAATGATGGGCGGTTTTTAGCGCATTCAAAGCATAAATGAATGAATAAACGGAACAGTACTATGTGAATAGAAAAGAAGTGAAAATCACGTGCACCGGATGGCTCGATGCCATTTAGACGCTAACTACAGTAGTTGTCTCTTCGCGGGGCCTCATTTTTGCTTGAAATGGTCTGCGCGCGGCTTGCGTTAGCGCATCGACCGGTGTTTTTTTTATGCCATGTATACAAGAATGTGGCATATTGATTTAGCGGTTTGTTCGTTTAATTGATTTTTGCTAGCCTTCTCTTGTCGACATTTTATTGATTATCGATTTTTGTAGTACTCGTGTACTTTGAAAGGGGTTTTTAATGCGGTTTTTGTCATTTTTTTTGCGACAACTAAATGCTAACCATGGAAGGGGGCGGGGCGTGTCCGATTTTCGTTGATTGTTGCGTCGCGTCACGTGAGTGACGGTTCTTTATCCAAACGCTGTCCAGGTTTTGTTTTCTAGATGACAAACTAGTTGGTAAAATGACAACCAGTATGGCTGATCCATTAGACTTTGGTGAACAACAACGTTTTGATCAACTTCATCATCAGCAGTTGGAGCAAAAATTGTTCAACACCGGTCCGAGAGCCTCGAGGACGCTTCCGACAGCAACCGTGAGTTCATCTGGATTTTGGTGTTTATAAGGTTTTTAATCTCATCGCCAACTGTGAAAGCAGCACATTCCAATTTTTATTTCGTTCATTCCATCTGCTTGCGCCTGTTCTTTTTTTTTCACCCATAGGTGTTTTCTGATTTCGCTTTCCATTCTAATTGTGCGGAAGGTGCAAAACTAGTTGGGGGGGGGGGCGCTCAGGATTTAGACCTTTTTCAGTTCAAGTGATTTCCTGTTTTCCATTATCACAGCGCGGAGCGGTGGCTTTTTCGTCGGAACCTCCATATCATTACTTACATCTCACCGCTCCGCTGCTGGTGATAATCGAAATCGCTAGGTCACTAGGGATTGGCACTGGAACGCTAACGTCGGACAGGGAACGAAATTCTCACGTCGTAAAATAGCGTGTTCGACCGCGTTGGTTGCGGGCACTACAACTCATTTAACGACTGTGCGAGAGAAAGCGTTAACGCATATTTTGCTTGTTTATATGGGGTGGATTTTTCTTTTATACAGGATGGATGACATACGTTACGGAGGACTGGTTAGTTTTTACACTCACTGAAACTCCGCACCTAACCGAGATTTCTCTCACCTTTCCAAAATTAAGAAATTTTAAGGGAGGTGAATCTTCCTCACAAAATTGGGCCTTGGGTTCAAGTCTGATCCTAGGTATCAGATCGAAGAGAAAAAAATTGCGGTTCCTTTTTTGGAGGATGGCTCAAGCGAGGCTCTTTTTACCGAGTGTTTTTGACGGCAATTTATACCCTTATAATGCTGCGTGAAAGTCTGTTATTCGTAATTTTACGCTAATTCAGTTCTTGCACAAGGAGCTTATCAGAGCTCCAACATGTGAAACAACAGGTTTTTAAACACACTGCAAACGGTCACCAAAGAAATAGTGTCATTTGAGTAAGACGCGAATAGAAGCTATATTAATAATCTGCAACATGTAATTCCTAAAAAATTATGATTACATTCCGTTGAATCGCCCGAAGACATCCAATGGGCTTAAAACTCCACTTTCTTCGTCTTACATGAGACGAAAAGTCCAACTTCTAGAATTTCATTGTGTGGGTTTCTCTGTGTGTTTGTTTGACCGTTTATTCGGTTTGGTTTTCAAGGCGGGCGACCCTACGGAGATGGGCTCCGAAAGTGGGCAGGACGTCAGGGTAGGGGTGCGGGACCTTTGAGGCGATGCGCAGTACAACATAGGAAGTGTGCGGGACCCAAGTGGGCGTGCCCCAGACGCCGTAGAAAGTCCGTGTGATCTAAGTGGGAGTGCGCCGGACCCCGTAGGAAGTGTGCGGCACTCAGGTATGAGTGCGCTGGACACCGTAGGAAGTGTGCGGGATCTAAGTGGGAGTGCGCAGGACGCCGTAGAAAGTGTGCGGTACCCAAGTGGGAGTGCGTCGGACGCCGCAGGAAGTGTGCGGTACCCAAGTGGGAGTGCGTCGGACGCCGCAGGAAGTGTGCGGAATCCAAGTGAGAGTGCACAGGACGCCGTAGAAAGTGTGCGGAACCCAAGTGGGAGTGCGCCGGACGCCGTAGGAAGTGTGCGGGACCCAATTGGGAGTGAGCCGAACGCCGTAGGAAGTGTGCGGGATTCAAGTGGGAGTGCGCAGAACGCCGTAGAAAGTGCGGTACCCAAGAGGGAGTGCTCAGAACGCCATAGAAAATGTGTGGGACTCCAGTTGGTGGGCGCGAGACGCCGTAGAACGTGTGCGGGACCTTAGTTGGAGTGAGCAGGAAGCCGTAGAAAGTGTATTGGACCCCAGTTTTAGTGTGCAGAACCTCATGGAAAACGTGCAGAACCGTGGTGGGAGTGTGCAGGAGCTCATAGTAAGTGTGCAGGCCATCAGTGGGAGTGTGCAGGAGATCAGCGGGAGTATGCAGGACCTTATAGAAAGTGTGCATGTTACAGTGGAGTGTGCTGGATATCAGTGGAGTGTGCAGGACGTCATAGAAAACGTGCAGAGCATCAGTGGTTCTACTTTGAATTAACTGCACCAGGCATAAGGCATGTTAGAAAGGAAACCCTTAGGAAAAATAGAAGAAATTCCTAAAAGTTCAGGTTCCTGGCAAAAGTAGAGATTTGGCATGGCCATGTTTTCGAAAATTTAGAAATATACTCAGTGAAAAGGTGAAATTTAAGTTTGAAATATCCCAGAGATAGATTTGGCGTAGAAAAATTTGATTTTTGGGAAATGGAGTGAAATAGCTGAAAGAATGATTTGGCAGTCGAGTTTTTTGTTTTTGTAATTGTTTATTACAGGGTGAACCTGTGTAATGCATCGTAAACGATAAAAATAAAAACGCGTACATAGAGATCGTAAAAGATAAAAACACATAGAGACAAGTGTAACGACAATATAAAAAATCTAGAATACGTAGGTGTACAGAGTGATGATCAGATGAAATATGATACCAATACAAGAGCATTCATCCCCCGCCATCAAGTACTGGTCCATTATACGCTTAAAGGAGCATAGGTCCGTCGGTAGATTGCCTTTTTTAAGTAATTTTTCCAATTCACTGCCAGCTCTGTTAACAAAGAAATGGTGCCTGACACTCTTCCTAGCCACGCTGCGGACTAATTTAAATTTACTACCTCTGGTGTTAGATGCCCTCATTTTGAGAAAAGTGTTTGGCCGCAAGCCACTATGTCCATACAAAATCTTATACATCATTAAAAGATCAAATCTTCTCCTCCTGCACGCCAGCGCTTCCAATTTGAATCTTGCGTTCCTAGCCCTACTGCATGGTATATTTGCATAGTTAAATCCCAAGAATCTTATCATCAACTTGCGTGTGAAACTGTTCTGAACCTTCTCCAACGCTTTTATAGTAGCGACTTTATGAGGGTTTGATATCACAGTTCCATACTCGAGAAGGGGCCTAATATAGATTTTGTAGGCATTCAAAAGCACCTCATTTTGAGTAGAGAGTGCTCTGAATAGACAATACATGACCTTATTTGCTTTGAACACAGCCTTTGCACAGTGAGCATCGGAGGTGAGATCCTTGCGAACCAGGAAGCCAAGATCCGTTATTTCCTCAACCATTTGAAGCTGCAGATCTTCTGCGGTATATATAGCTTCCGAACTGCTCTTACCAATGCGGAAAACTTTCGTTTTTTCCTTAGACAGTAACATTTTCCACTCCTTGGACCACTATCACCTCATTAAAAGCCTCTTGCAAGCTTTCTCTATCGGCTATCGATTGAATTGGGGAAAATATTTTGAAGTCATTGGCAAAAGCGGAGCATTTCACCTTACCTAAGGATACTATTCGCGGGAGTTCATATGTGAAAATGTTAAACAAGGTTGGAGATAAAACCCCTCCCTGCGGTACGCCACTGCAAACAGGCCTTGAATCAGAAAAGGGGGAGTTTACGCGGACTACAAATGATCTATTACTCAAAAAAGCTCTGATCCATGCAACTATCCTGGGGTGAATACCGACACGTGTGAGTTTAGACATGAGTTTTGAATGCGAAACTCTATCGAAAGCTTTTGAGAAATCTACGTAGATAACATCAACCTCTTTACCCTCATCAACGTAAGAGGTCCATTCATTAAGCGACTGCAACATAGCCGTCACGGTAGACTTTTGCTTTTGAAAACCATGTTGATCATCCGAAATGATGGAGTGATCCTCCAAATAATTGCACACTCTTACCTTGAGAATTTTCTCAAACAATCTACCAAAAATTGAAGTGATGCTGATTGGTCGAAAATTCTCAGGATTAGTGAATGGTCGTTTCTTAGGTGCAGGCGTTACGAAAGCAATACGCCACCTATCCTGGACCTCTGCACGCATGAAAGACAAGTTGAAAATAACGTCGGCATGGATCGCGAAGAGACTTCGCGTTCACTGTTGCAGGTTAGCGCAAACTCGGGGCTCTGTGCTATAGCATAGGTGCACCGAGCTTGCGCCTAACTCTCAGCAAGGAACGCAAAGTCTCTTCAAGATCCACGCCGATGTTATGTGTTAACGGACCTACAATAATGGGCGCTACCTGTTTGATGAATCTCAAGGGGACTTGATTAAAAATGCCACGCCACCACCCTTTGTATGGCTAAGATCACTCCTGAGAAACTCATAATGAGCGCAAAACTCACCTAATAAAGAGGCATCTATTATAGAGTCAGACAGCCATGTCTCAGTCAGAGCTACGACACTGAGCTGACATTGTTTGATTAGAAAAAGGGAATTTATGTTTTTCGAAAGTGAGCGAATATTAGTTGAGATGCAAGTTGAAGTAGTACTTAAAGTCCGGGGATGATCTACTTGTTTCAATTCTGGATGGAATCGGCTGTACAATCACTGAGCAATGACAAATCGAGAGGGTCAGGAGGTGTAACAAGAAGATTACGATCAGCAGGAGTAATGCATGGTGTAGTAACAACATTGAGATCTCGCGAGGTACTAGCCTCAGCCCTTGTAGATGTACTGCCCCGACCCCTCCTCCCGGCGCTCCACCGCACACGTTCCTCCCTTGGGAGGGAGGGTCTTATATAGACCCCCTTTTGGTGCGGGAAGTGCTTGAGACGACGAGCTCGCTGCAGCACCATGTTTGCAATGGCTGAGGACGGCAAAACAACCTTGATAAGCCTATTAAAAGAAGAATTAGGTTTACCCATCCTATGAACTGATACAGGTAGGCAGTCAACCGATAAGTAGTCTAAGAGATCATAAACAAGTTTCACATCATTAATAGCCCTATCTCGTTATGAAGGATACAAGTGTTGGAATTCAGGTATGCCTATGATAACTATGGATCGTCTACGCTCCACCTCTCTGAAATCCGCGGTCTTAAAAGTATCAGAAGATTGTGAAACTTCAGAACCAATGAAGGAGTCTATATGAAAATTGGAATCGCCGGAATTGATGTTAACAGCAGAAACTTGAGAAGACTCGGTAATAACAGGAACAAGGCTATTATTACTACTCCTGAGAGCTGTGATTTCTTGCCTCAGTTTGGCATTGTCCTCCAATAAGGCAGTGACATGTTGAGACACGCATCCTCCATCATTAGCTTGGCGGCCGCATCAAAGTCACTCGTCGTCGATGACATCGCCATGATATTACTAGCATTATCCATAATATCAAACAAAGTACCAGTGAATTCGCACTAGTTCCAGACCAGCACTAGGTTACCATAGAATGCGCGTGAGATCACCAGACCAGTAAGGAGAATACCACTGAGGCACCATATACCATAGACCAGACCTCAAACTTGGGTAATTAAACCAATATAAAAACCATAAACCATAGTTTGCACCAACTATTGATAAGTGTTGTGCAAAACGAGAGATCTCATCTCGGAGAAACTCACGGCCTGACCGCGGCGGCAGATGAGCTTTCCGGACGGTCCGCGGCGCTTGACGGCTGATGCTCGGCACGATTGATAGCGGGTTGGTCAAACGGCCCATTCGCGGCGCTGATTGTTTTCGATGGGGGTGATTCCGAGGTGCACCGGCAGTTGCACGACTCCATCCCCTCATCTCATTTACTCACATCTCACATGACCGCGAGCGCGGCTTCAGTGGAAGACATGGAAAAACATGGTAAAGCGAATGATCACGTCCAAATGTGTTTATCACATGCACAGCCGGTATAAAAGGCGCCTCATCTCGCAGGAGTCCTCATTCGGCATTCTGATGCCGGCCCTGGAAGGTGACTTCGAGCCACTCTCCGGAGGCCAGCATATTTTTGGTCGCTGGGGGGATAGGGGATCCTCACAGCTGGGGGGGGAGGGGCGGTTTTCGCCGCAGTCCGCGGGGAGGGTGGCTCCTCACCGCAGACTGGCGGAGGCTACCCCCTTGTCCGGACCGAGGCGGGGCTTTCTCTGCCCTGGACAGTGACATTAACGCACCTCTCGACAAGAGGCGGACTGGTCATGACTGTGTCGGAGAGAACGGTCCGCGGCGGGTCTCAGGACGATCCGCGGCGCATTACCGGCGCTTTACCGGCTTCCGTGAAGGATCGTCCGGTCGTCGGCCGCGGACGGGTCCTGAGTTTCTCTGAGATTGTATGAGCGTGTCCGTAGAGCTTATCAAAGCAAAATCACGCGTGTCATGGGAAGCAGTAAAACTTTTTTCGTGAGCTGTAATGCAGTAGTCAGCAGGTGTTAAAGTCGTGTTACCATGATTTTCGACCCCGAGTTTTTCACATAAAACAACGCGTTGGCCTCCAAGTGTTACCAAAATTACGAAGAAATGGCGAGAAACGCATTAAAACGTCGTGTTTCGGTGACATTATTCTACAACATGGACTAGTCCGGATGGATGAACATGTTCTCGATGGTTGTCACCGGTGAAAATTTGGGTCAACCGAAAATGAAAGATTATTTGATGCAAAGCAGTATTATTTAGGGTCTGAAGGGAAGAACGGAGCACTAGAGAGCAGAGAATTGTGAGGGACTGGTCCACAAAAGATTTCATTGTCACAACAAACACTTCCTATGATATTTAAGAGGCGCGGTGATACTTAGGGATTTCGCGTACTTCTGGTGCGTTTTTCTCAATTTCTACGTCATTTTAGTTCTACCCGGGGGCCACTTAATCAATATAGCGAATAACCTCAAAGTTCGAGATTATCGTGAACACTGCCTCTAAGTGAAGTAAAGTCAATTGTTTGATCCATAGCACGCGTGACTTTGCTTTGATGTGTTCTACGGATAAGCTTATACAATGCGATCTCTCGTTTTGCACAACACTTATCAGTAGTTGGTGCGAACTCGACTGTTAAATCTTACTTTCAGCTATTTCCCTCCATTTCCTAAAAATCAAATTATTCTACGCCAAATCATTCTCTGGAATATTTCAAAACTTTTTCTATTTCTCTTTAGTTTCACCTTTCCACTGAGTATATTTCTAGTTTTTCGAAAACATGGCCGTGCCAAATCTTTACTTTTGCCAGGAACCTAAACTTTTAGGAATCGATTTCTGAAAGTGGAATCATTAATTTGTCACTTGAAATCTGAGTGCCATCCTCCCCTCAACTAGTTTCGCACCGTGCGGCATGTGTTTGATAACGATACCTCCCTGCATAAGGACTAATCTATCTCTGGTTGAATATCTGATTTCGTCTTTTTTCGTTTGGGTTGCTGTCGAGTCGTCATGCATTAAAATGAAGCTTTATGCATTATCGAAAATATTTTGTAGATCCTAATTCCATTTTCTTATTTTGGATGCCAAAGGTTATTGTTTAGCTCACATAGGGTGATTCGGGGTGCTTATCGCAAAGGTTCATTTCCAGTTTGCGTAGAACAGCAGTTTTGGTCAAGGCCACGGCTTGATTGAACCTTTGCCTGAAGGGGTTCTTTGGTGAGCTGACCCATAATCTGTTTCCGCTCTCTGATGTTTCAAATATGAAAGTAAACATTGGTATTTGAATGGCAACGAACTACCTTTATTCTTCCCAGAATCGACAAATTGTTATTGGATTCGTTATAAGCGCCGCAAGAAATATCCTTTCGTAGAGTCTCAGGGATTTTTGGAGAACAGTGGCTCAAGTTCTTGATTCAGTGTAACCTTTCGGATAGACTGAAAACGAAGTCTTGAATCGTGGTTAGCGCCTCAAATACCCCCCCCCCCCCCCCGTACGAAGTCTCGCAAAAGGAGTTTAGACCACTGAACTAGGAAAGGTGGAGCATTGCCGTTCTCTGTAATAAACTCACTGGACTAGCCGAACTTGCCACCACAAGGAAATCTTATCCTCCTTGCATTCGTTTTTATCTTAGCTTCCTAGATTGTCACAGAACAGCTGCGTTTTACAAGAAATTGTATCGGCCATGCAACACTCAAACTTTCGTCTTGCGCGAGTGCTTTCGTACTCACATCACCAGAATTTAGAATGGAAATCGTTCTGCAAGCATTCTTTCCCCTGCGAAGACCATCTCTGGTTAGCTAAACACCTCTAATAAACGTTCAATGGTTGTGGTTCCGGGGGTGGGTTTCGCTCATGGGGAGACGCTTTTGCAGCTTTTTGCACAAGGCGCAGATCTTCCCTTATTCAGTAATTAGCAGAGTTATTATAGTTACTCTTTATATTGGTACTTTTCTGTTGGTCAGTCGTTTGCTTTGGTCGGTGGTAGTTGAAGGGTGTGGGTTGGGCGAGCGCTCTTCAGCGCCGTACAGGGCTCGTTCGTGCTCTTTCCCAGCCGCGTTATTGAGATTGTTGTTGCA
Source organism: Aplectana chamaeleonis (assembly GCA_029168955.1). Classification (NCBI taxonomy): domain Eukaryota; kingdom Metazoa; phylum Nematoda; class Chromadorea; order Rhabditida; family Cosmocercidae; genus Aplectana; species Aplectana chamaeleonis. The sequence continues at coordinate 157,842 of JAPDOI010000193.1, forward strand.
ATTGGCCTAGGACCTTTCGATTTCAGCTGAAAACTTTGAGGCTGTTTCCACGCGAACTTTTTTAAAAAGAGATTCTTATTGGATTTTGTCTTCTGAATAGGAAATAGAAGAAGAATCGGAATTTCAGGTAGCACAGAGGAGCGGATTGTAGCTAAGCTGAGGTTATACATAGCAACTCTCTCTACCCTGCTGGACAGTAAAAGTGTCATGAATTGAAAAATGTCGCTGTTCGTACTGTAGGGGGATTTTTCATACCGTGCTTATCGCGCCTTTTTGGGTTTCATGAACTGTACATTAGGGAAGAACATAGCTCTCAGGCATCCTCTGTAACAAGTCGTAATTCTCATGACTCGGCGCGCGCGGTTCTGCTCCCTCCGTCTGTCAGGCGCTTTCTCTCTGTCTCTAACCTCCGCTCCGCACCAACACGCGAAGAAACCATGAGAACTTCGCGGTTTTACAGCCTTTGGACAGAGAAGTATCGTTTTTGGTTACTCTTAGTGCAAGCTTCTTATGGACAGAAAAAATCGAGGGTGCTGGATTTGAACAAAAACTAGGAGCTGTTTTTGATAATGGGGTGGTGATGGGCGCCGCTCTGTGATTGTAAATGGGTGGCTTAAAAATGAAAGATAGTGGCCATGCAGAGACCCTACACTTTTGTCTGCTTGATCCTGATTTTTTCCACTGTTTGGAGACCTGGAGTTTTCATCAATTCTGATGTGAGTGTGAAACGTTATCCGGTTTTCATGAGAGTTGAAACTTCTGTTTGGCCGAAAATTTGGGGTAGGTGCAATTTTTTCCTCGTCCTAATCATCGGAACCAGATCCAAACTCAACTATCCTAAGGTATTGAGCATTTCCGACGTTCACCGATTAATATATGTTTTTATGATTCATTTTTAGTAGTTTACAGGGGCCCTATTCATCAACGATAAAACCGCGGTTTTTTGGGAAATTTTACCTCAGGCTCTGCAACACGGTTGAGCAGGCCGGTGTGTCAGTTTTCGGCGGAGCTACGACCCCCTCCCCGTTGACGAGAATTTCCAAAAAGTTCCGAAATTTTTACGATCTCTCTTCCGAGATGAAAAAATCCATAAGTTTTTTTTTTACTAATGAAAAGGTTGGGAAAAGCCTAAATTTGTGAAAAAAAATCGGTCAGATCGTTTGACCCACCCTCCGATTTTCGTTTTTTTTAAATTTTCCAATCTTTTTACGACCCCCGGTGCGCCGAGTCGCAACCCTACTTAACCCTGCTCTGCACTCCACAGTGTTCTATGCCACTATCTCGCCTCACCGATCAGTCTTCAACCATGGTTTCATCGTTCATGGATCTTGCCCCTGGAATATTCATCGAGGTCTCAATACCCATAAGAAGTCGATGACTTTCAGCTTCGCATAATCTACTGTCAAAAGTTCGGAACATTTTTGTATGTAGTTATCGACTGGACAAAGAGGCGTTTGTGATCAAAAGTGGCCACATGATCTCTTTTGTCTCACAGTTTTTATTTTATTGTTTAGCTCAAAAATTTCAAACTATTTTAAAAGTTTAAAATATGTTTTTGAAAGACCGTTCCACGTTTTCACGCTGAGAAAATTTCTGATATTTTATACCTTTTTCTCGAATCTCTCATTCTGAACAGCCGCAGTAGACAACGTCATTTTTCATGACAACTGCTAGCATAGATTCAGTAATGATTCAGCTTCGCTCTAGATTGTTTTCCAAAGAACTATCCCCATTAAAGGCGGTGTCAACGATTCAGATGATATTTCTTTTTCAGTCACAAAATTTGCCCAGTGGAGATGGATCGGCATCTCTGCCAGTTGTGTGCCCCTCCGATGTTGCACTCCAGCCATTCAATGAAGATAGTATCGATGGTCAAATGCGCGTTTTCACTGCACCAATTGTGAATGAGTGCAGTAACCTCAGTGCTGGCTCAGTTTCAGACAGAGAACCAGATGGAACCCCTGGAAGGTTTGTTCTTAGTTCTCGTTCGTTTTTTCCCTGTTGTCCCTGCCATTGGAACACGCAGTTATTTTAAGAAGAATTGAACGTACTTCTTCTTTCTTTCATCGAATAGCTATAAAGGCTGAGCTTGTTTGAGGAACATCCGAATCATGATAACTAGAGCTCAAGTTCATTTTGAATTGAGGGTATATGTACGGTTGCCCTAAAATTTTTAGACTAGTCAATGAATTGCGGGCGGTCGCCATTCGCGTTGCGGTACTCGCCCCCGATAGTTGTTGCCACTTGCACCGCCCCACCCACCCACTGTTCATTATGGACAAGTTTAGAAAGCCTGAAGGAACTACACATGAATGGGTTCGTTCACCTTCATTGAAGAACATTTTCAGGTGTACCCGGCCTGGAATTGAAAAGAAGTCTGTTCGGAAACGTCGACGAGGTGACGAAACACCAAAATCGGAGAGAAAAATCACAGATTTCATCAGAGTATGTTCATCTGTATCACTAATTATCACTAATTACCATCTATTTTGAAACGAAATTTACTCGGTCCGTTGCGGACATAGGTAGTGAGGAAAAAGCAGCGTTGGCTCGCACAATCACGCCGGGCAAAATGTGATCCCAGATATTGTTCGCAAGATTGTCTGAACTCTAGTGTTTTTTTTTCTAGGGTCAAACAAGCCCGAAGCGATTTGCCGTCAATTCTAATGGAGAAAACTGCGTCAGTGATATTGTGAGCCTAAGCGGAAATGCAGGAGCGGTTCGTTCTAGTTTCCATCCTTGGTTACGTGAGAATATCTGTTTAGGGTAACTATACTTTGCTTTAGCAGCGTTGGATGTCAACATCGCCCACGAGTCTGACGAGTCGAATTACTCCCACTAATCCTCATTATTCATCGGATTCTAATAGTAATAATTCGAATCAGAGTCCTCCCACACCTGCTATAAATGTACGGTCGAAGAGTGACTGCGAAACGCAGACCGATTTCGAGGTTGGTTTAGAGTTTTTGGACATTAGAGTTCCTATTGAACACACTATTTCGAAGCGACTGAGCTTTCCTTCTGCAACCTAGATCATTCGAACCCGATTGATTTGACGAGAAGGTACTGGTGTCGTAAACCCGTACTTCGTGTCAGTTTGTCATAGAGTGGCTACTTATGGTTTATTTCGAGTGAATCAATTGCGTAGAATTTCGGGAAAGCTACGATTCCCTTCCTTTCATGAATGAATTTTTCGTGAGATCTTACATCCTCGGAATTTTGCGTTTGGGTCCTGTCCATGTACAAAACTCACTCTAGATTTCATGTTTGGGCAGAAGTTTTTTTTTGTGGAGACCCCCTCCCTCCCTATAGCTCATTTGTAAATTACACGACCGCGCAACACCCCGCGCAGCAAATGCAGTGCGCGGAGATCTCGTGTTTTGGTTAGGCCTGAAGGGTAAGTCCGATCAGATTTTGAGTTTGCCAAAAGTCCGGTTGGACTATGTGAACCTTGTCTGGAAGTTTTGTCTGCAACAAATTCTCTTGAAAAAAGTTTTGAAGTCGAGCCGGTTTGAAGTTCATGATTGTCCTTAAACAGTTTTTAATGTAGTTTGTCTGACCATAACAACCACTCGAAAACGAAGGCTAGGGAGATCGCGAAAATGTCGCACCAAAAATGAAAATTTGGTGAAGGTAACGCTCTCGATATTTTTGGTCACCAAAGGGAATAATCGTAGCATTGCTCAGATTTTTGATGCTTGAGCTCGACTACTGAACGGATTTTCGGCGTCTGGCAGTTTCAGTAATCAAATATGAACTACCCAGAAATCTTGGGGGGATCGCGAAAAATTGTATTTTGGAAAACAAATCTGACGGGGGGGGGTCTCCCCGATTTCGAAAAAAGGCGCAACGTCCACTTGACCCTGTCTCATGCCCCCTTTTTTGATTTGGTCATAACATAGAAAAACAACTGACTTTCCAGGAAGCTGCCGCAGCCCCACCTGAAGAACTCGCTAAGAGAGACCGATTGATACAAGAGTTGAAGAGTCAGCTGATAGAGGAGCAAAATCGGGTAATTGCTTTTTTTCCCAGTCTTTGCCTTATTCCTTTTTTTAATTAGAAACTTATCAGACTGCGAGTGAGCGACGAAGGAATGAATCTGGTAAGGAGGCTCTGAAACGATTATTAATAGAGAAGAATACCATGGAAAGGAAATCGATTCGAGACAAGGTATTTGCTTTCAGTCGTTCTCGCGCTTTGCGGCAAGTTCTGGTCTTTTTCGAATGCCATAATTGGTCGATTGAAAAAAATACTCATGAAAATTCTCGGACGCTCTAGGGCTTGATGAAATCGAAAACGAGGTATGACACACGGCTTTGTGCAAGTCAATTCGGTTCAGGCTTCTGCTGAAAGTCTATAATCTGTTTTATGTCTCTATTATTCACTAAGACCCTTTTTTATTGGGAAATAATAAGCCCTTCCAGCTCGCGAGCTGAAGAGAAATGTGAATTCTGAAAATAAAAAATCTCAGCCATCTGAAACCTAGACCCCCTGGAGATGCTGCGCCTGCCTTGCAGAACCTTGTTCGTCTGGCATTTTTCCCTAAAGAATGACGGCAGTCGTCCTCTTTCCTCTGCTTTTTTTTCGCGTGAGTACGCCGTAATCTAGAAGGTGATTCGTGTACACTTGCAGTATGTGTTCTTTTCCCGAGTGTAAGCCTGTTTCAGAAGCATTGTATAATGTAGAATAACTAACTATTTGAAATGGATTTTGCTCGATTCTTCCATGTTTTTTCTATTAAATCAATCATTTCAGACTACTGAGAATACGCCGCGGATAGGTCAGTATAAACTCGTTCGCCATGGTGACTCCTTCCGGGAAGTTTGGGTAAGTTTCTCAAATGGTCTCAAAGTTGCTTTTCTGTGCTATTAGCAGTTTTCTAATATCTATAGCTCATTTGTAGGTTGACGGATGGGCTCAAGAAGAATTGGACAAGAAGATGCAGCAAATTTCGAATGAAAGGAATGAAATAGCGAATGCTTCAGCGTTGTTGAAGAAGCGAAAACCAGTTGGGATTGCAAAAGAGGGAACAACGCCGAAGAGGTTCGTGTTTGAAAGCTCAGCATCGTTATTGTTTTAGCTGGATACTCATCATTCGGCAGGGTATTGTGCAATTTAAAGTCTACCATAAATTTTGTGCGAGGGTTAAATAGACCTCAGTTCAGTTTATCGACCGTCGATTCTTTGACCATAGAATTGTCGTTGGTGCATCTCATTGACTTACTATACAGTCCTACGGTAAGTAGCCGCAATTATTTAAAATATAAGAGCGGCCGGCTTTCGTACTAAAGGCAACATACACGCTTGCAAGAGAGGTTGAAATAGAGACGGTGATGGGCTCGTGCTGCTCCTACAAGACGCACGCGCCGTTGTCAGCGTGAAAGGGAGCAAAATAGACCATACTGAGCCACAAAAACATCCATTCTCCACCCCCTAATTTCAACGCGGGTCATACCCCTCAATACAAACACCCTCGAATTGAATGCTGGAGTGCGGTACTTTTGGTTTTTTGTGTGTTTCCAATGGTGGAAGCTTTCCAGCAAAGTGCGAAAGAGTATTAGCATCGATCTCTCAACCATATTGTCCCTATCTTCGCTCTCTCAGCCAATGCGGAGTAGATCGTCCATTTCCGATTCAAAAATAACCATTATTATTAATCGAGTTTTTTTTTCGGTTTCTCCCGTCATTTCTCAGTACTAGAAGCTCTTTGCCTTCGATTCTTCCCTTGAAATTGATATCGTTCTCAAGCGTGTGTGCTGCCTTCTAAGGCAGCATATACCCTGTAAATAGAATGGTATGGCCCAGATTACAACGCCTATGCATTTTGAAGTATCAAAAACGACCCACAATGCCGCTACATGAGTTAGAAGTTGGCCCCGCCCTGTATTTTCACGCCCCCTGTATTTGCCATTTTCCTCCAACGCAGGGTGGCTGGGCCATCTTCGCCGTCAGGGACGTGTGTGGTTCACTTGTTAGGCAATCTACCAACAGAACCGACGGTGAATATGGCCCAGCAACTTTGCGTTGCGGGAAAATGGCAAATACAGGGGGCGTGAAAATACAGGGCGGGGCCAACTTTTAACTCATGTAGCGGCATTGTGGGTCGTTTTTGACACTTCAAAATGCGTAGGTGTTGTAATCTGGGCCATACCATTCTATTTCCGTAGTTATCTCAATCACGTTTACGAGCGTGTATGCTGCCGTTAACCTAACTAATCCATTACTTTTGGTGATATTTCGATAAAAGTGGCAAACTCACTCAATATTTTACTAGGCAACGCTTCTAGTAAGTAGCAAGCTCGTAACCTTTCGTTAATTTTTTTTCTTAGTTGTTCTCGTTCGTCTTGTATTTCAATTCAATTTGTTTCACGGGTGAACCCTTGTCCATAAAACAATAGTTATTATTTCAGATCGGCGGCGAACTCCTTGACGGCACAGTTAGCAGCGATCCAAACCGACGGCTCAACACCATCAACGTCTTCGGGCGACGACGCTGTGTTCCGGCGGCCAGAAGAGCCTAAAGAGATCAACTATCAAGAGTATATTGAATTAGTGAGTTGCGGTGCAATTTCTTGCCATCATTCGATTCACTAGGGCTTTGATTTGCGCTGGCTTTTTTTTGTCTAATTACATTTAAATGCGTTAAACCATCTAGTAATCTACCCAGAGTTGAGCAGGCTGTTGCGCCAATTTTTGGCGGATCTTCTACCCCCCCCCCCCTGTTGACCGAAGCTTTGGGAAAATCTGAAGAGTTTTTACGATTCCCCGTCTCGAGATGGGAAATTGGCTTAGCTTTTTTGAGTGACACCTTTTTCATAATTTTCATTATTGTGTTATAAAAGACAATTTTCTTATATTTCTGGAAGAAAGTTCCTATTTTTCTCCTTAAATTCACGAGCCCCTCCAATTTTCAATCTTTTCTCGAAATCTTTCAAAAATTTTTACGACCCCCGTTGCGCCAAGTGGCAACCCCGCTCAACCCTGAATCTATCCCCCCCCCCCGACTCCTCATTTATAGCGCTTTTTTTTGCATTGAGCTTGCTTTTGCTTTTTCAAAAGGGTATTGTGTTTCAGGATGAAATTTATAAGCTGCGTCGTGAACATGTCAAGAGAGATGAGCTTGATGTGATTGCTGAGAAGGAAAAACTGGATCGAGAGCGACAATTACACTTGCGGGAGCTCAAAAGAGCAAGCAATGAGAGGGACTCGCGATATAAGGATCATGAGATGCTTAATAAACGCTATTTGTTGCTGTCTCTTCTTGGAAAAGGTGGATTCAGGTTGGTTTGTCCGTCTTTTCGAGTTTCCTTTCCTCTCTTTTTTCTTACTATGTTTTTCAATTCTTTGAATCTTCACATCCTTGTAGCTTAAATCTTTCTGGAACTTGTGTTCAGTCATAAGAAGGTTCAAGTTAAATTATTTGCGTTTGTTGGTTGGGCAATCGAGACCCACAATAATGAAGGTGGGGGTCAGGGACGAGCGGAGCTTACGTTTCCGGTTTCAATACCCCTGATTTGCTCGTTTTCGCATTTCTGTGTGCTTCACACCAGAGTTCTGAAATCCGAGAAAACGGTAGTTATAGTTCATGGAGGTGCCTAGCCTGTGCTCACTGGCAAAAAGATATATGAATTATTGAGACAGGGTGAAGCTCAAGGTGAGACTCATACTATATCGATTCCCCGCTTCTAGTAAGCTTATTATATCTCCTCAGCTCTAACTGCAATTGAAGTCACGAATACTGCCCTATTTCTTGCCATTGTTTTTTTTTTCAGATGAAAAATAGCTGGCTTAAGCTTGTTTTAGACTCCGCGGGGTTTCACAAACCAATTTTGGCAGTTGTAGGTTTGACAGATTTTGAACAATCCTGGCCCCGAAGTTTCCCAAATTCCTCCGGAGATCGCAGGCAAAAAGGTCGTAGCAGCTTTGCGAAAAAAGAACGGGAATCCCCGTGACTTTCAGAAAAATTATTCCAGGTTGGCTCCAAACTTTTCACCGGTGGTTATTGAGGGCGCTGAAAACGAATCTGGGTCTGTTTGTCGCTAACATTGGGGCCGAAAACTTCACAGTTGAGGTCTGCAAGCTTTGCCTTTTTTAACAACATTCATCTTGCAAATTTTTGGGTCATTTTAAAGAATCGATTTTCGTTTTCCTGTTTGTTTTTGTGATTTCCGAAAAAAAATCGATAATCTGCGAAATAAATATAGTTGAATAGGGTAATGCTACTAGCACTTGAATATGATGTTTGAGTCCTCAAAGTCGTTGCATAAGAAGGACACTACAGAAGTTGTTACATTTGAAAAAAAAGTAAACATTGCTCTTATGAAGAAATTCCGTGAGTCTTTGTGAGTGTGATCATCTAGTGGTCGGAGAGATTACACATATTTGACCAATAGCGTATTGAACGCTTCAATGGTAGACGAATATAGACAATTTTATTTGTTTCGGAGGCAAAATTAGTTTGTTCCTCAGCGTGCTTGTGCGAAGCGAGGGATAGACAGCGAGAATGTGTGGGGGAGAAGGAGACGGAGCCAGGGTCAAGCGGGGTTGCAAAATTTCGCAATGTGGGATGGGGGGTCGCAAAAATTTTGGCACGAAAATGAAGGTGAGGGGGGGATCGCGAGAATTTCGGACCAAAAATCAAACTTTCTGGAAGTGATCAGAAAATGAAAATAATGGTTATTGAACGCTATAAGGCACCTTTTCAGTGCTCTATAGTTCAACATTAAAAAAAAGCCCAAAATTACAGCTCGGGGGAGGGGGGATCGCAAAAATTTTGGATATTTGGAAAAAAGTTTGATGATCGGGGGGGGGTCGCTCAGATTTCGGAAAATTACACAACGCCCTGCTTGACCGTGGACGCAGCTTACACTCGTGATTGACAGCAGTAAATTTCACTCCGAAACAGGATAAATATACAGTTAGAGCACCCACCGAGTTTAATTGGAGATAATCTGAAGCAAACAAGATTCTTGGAAAGTGACCTGAAGCATTATATAAAGGAAGAAATACGCTTTCGAATGCAGTATCTTATCCTGACAAAACGAGTCAGATGAAGGGGAAAAATAACTGTTATTCGAGAGACTGCAATTATTTCAACATCAGCGTAGATGTATACCCACCGTAATCTATTCAAGGTCAAACAGACCTCACATTCGCGTGAAGCGCTCCAATCAACCTCCAGAGAAAATTTTTGAGCCAGATCTATTGTTGCATTCCGGAAATCCTCAGAAGGCGTCTTTGGACCTTGAAATTCCCTCAGTATGGGAAGCTTTATACCAAATCAGCCGAGATCTTCCAAAAATCATCAAGTGGGCTTCAGATTTGTCTTCAGCTTCGACAGGAAATCCTAGAAGTAAGTTATTCGGAGCAGCTTCTCTGAACAACGTGATAATTGCCTTTTGTGAATCCTTTGTCTACTTGCAAAGCTATTAAAAGGTCATTTTTTGCAATACTCTCAGGCATCTAGGAGTTCATAACTTTCAAACACGGTTTTGTGAATTCTCGCGGGAAGTCTAAAGCCAGCGCTGTTGAGTGAAAAGGCTTGTGAAATGATATTCTTTGCAGTCTTGCTGTTATTGTTCCCTATAGTTATTCAAGTTTTTAGTAGATGCTGTTGGATCTGGACTCAAACCTTGATTGCCTAAGCGCCTCCCTTGTGTTGAAGCTCATGAAGCTGTGAGACACGGTGCTGTTTGAGAAAAGGTTCCGTCTTGGAGTTTATGGTAGCTATATGGATCTAGCAAGATAGCCGCAGCCGCATTAGTTGGCCGTTTTCGTTTGTTTTTTTCCACGACTGCGGAGGCATATACATATACACTGCCTCGTAGGTGCAGGCAATCCCTGCTATGTGTTCGTAGGGTATTGATTGCCGAGAGATGCCCTTCGTCTGGCTCGTGGAATGAGCGGCCCCGTTCGTCAGGGTAGGAATAGAGAAGCAAAAGACAATCCTTCCCTGTGCACGTGTCTCTTCTTGATGTCACGCACGTGGCTGTTAACAATTTATAACATTTCCATGGCGTAAAATCACGAAGTCACCTAAAAGGGGGCATTCTGCTCATGAAAAAAAGGTGATGAAGAGTTGCGAAGGAATAACGGGGTTTCATTGTACATTGCGTTCGGAAATGATAGGGACACCCCTGAAAACCACAGTCTTTATGTTTAAATTGCGTGCGGCGTCTAGTAATGCTCATAAATGAATTTAGCAAGGTAAATTATAGACTGAGGACTTTTGAAAAGAGACCGAACGAACGAATTTCGAATAATTTCGTTTATTTTTTATTTCGAACGAACGAATTTCGAATAAATGCGTTCATTTTTTATTCCGAATGAACGAATTTCGAATAAATTCGTTCATTTTTTATCCCGAATTTCGAATAAATTCGTTCATTTTTTATTTCGAACGAACGAATTTCGAATAAATTCGTTCATTTTTTATTTCGAACGAACGAATATTCGAAATTCGAATAGTCGAATGACGAATAATTTAAGCATCCATAGCAATATCGCGCAACTACGAAGTGAGCGGTAATAACAAGTTGAATTCTTCTTCTAGAGCTTTATTTCCACCTACAAATGAAATTAATGAGGCACGACTCATCTCTAAACTTGTACGGGCTACAACGCAAAGAATGCTATAAAATCAACTTTTCCGCTCTAACTTAGTCTAAGGAGCTTATTTGAGGTGCCTAACTAACTTTGCTTGCCCCATAAGCCAGCCAGATCGGTGGAGCCGAGCTCCATAGTTATCTCCATAGGGTGCTCTCGCCTCTATCGTTTAAATGAGAGGCGCAGAGTTCTGCTGGAGCCAACAACGGGGCTCGGCTCCACCGACCTGGCTGACTTATGGAGCGAGCAAACTTAGGAACCCGATATATCATTCGACGCAGAATTTTACGTAAATTTCAAAAACAACCCTCACCAGGAAAGAAGGAAAGATAGATGTAGAGGAAAAAAGTTGATAAAGCTCGTTTCGTCTCTTCCCGCAGACGAACTTTACCAAACAACCCTGTCGAGGCTCCTCAGGTTAAAGAGTTATAGACGAAAAATCGGTGCTCCGTAAAATGAATTAGGCTGAATGATCGAGAAAATATTTTTCTAAACTGAAAGCACAAGCTGACGCAGAACCTCCAAGCACAAAAAAAGTTATGGACGAAAAACAGGCAGTGACACCCACCCAATCTTGAAAATGACTTGCATGAGTATTGGGTCATTTTCATTCTTTTTCGGGTTGTTTCACCGGTTGTCACCGGTTTTCCCAATGATGTTCCCCCTTCACCTGCACAGAGGTGAAGGTTGGTGGAGTACAGGGCTCCACCCAACGAAGCTATGCTTGGTGTTATCATTGCGCAGCGGCATGAAAAAAAGTGCGTGGCCAAGTGCGATTGCCATGTGGCTCCCTCTGTTAGAACCGCCCTAGTAGCCTCATCAGACGGTGTGGGGAAAAATTCCGCTCTTGCGTTCGGAAAATTGGAACAATGGAGTAGTGAAGAAAATGAATTCAGTCTTGAAAGGTATGTCGATTCTTTCATACATTAGAGCTGAACTTCACATGTTTTGGTAAATCAGCTCGGGTATTCAAATTCAAATAACGTTCGAATATTCACCTCTGCGAATAATCGAATTTGACTAATGTCCGAATATTCACCTTTTGCGAATAGTCGAATTCGAATAATATTCGAATATTCACCTGTTCCGATAAGTCAAATTCGAATAATATTCGAATATTCACCTTTTCCGAATAGTCGAATTCGAATAATATTCGAGTATTCACCTTTTGCGAATAGTCGAATTCGAATATTGTTCGAATTTTCACATTTTGCGAATAGTCGAATTCGAATAATGTTCGAATATTCACACTTTTCGAATATTTATTCGAACTCGAATATTCGGTCCTCACTCCAGTAAATAACCTCTGTTCACTTGTTTCTATAACAAAAGCATAATATGGTAATATTTTATTTTGAATTGTCACATTATTCGCCGTTTGGAAATGATAGGGACACTATTAAAAAACAAAAATTATCAAACAAGGAATGAACAAAACATGCACATACCCGAAATCTGATATGATATCGCACCTCCAGAGTTGGGAATTGATTCAAAAATTCTATTCGGCATAGAAGTGATCAAATTGGATGTCACATTTTTATCCAAATTTCTCCAGACTTCGAGTACAGCGGCCTTTAGCTCGTCTACGGTCCCATACTGCTTGTTATTCGCGTAAATCTGGTGCTTAATTATGCCCCAGATATTCTCTATCGGGTTGCAGTCAGGGCTACACGCGGGCCATTCCATCACGCGAACTCGGTTGTGTTGAAGCCACGCCTTTGTGGATCTGGAGACATGGTCCGCAGCGTTATCTTGCTGGAAAATGTTGCGTTGACGCCTGTTTCCAGTGAAGAACGGCAAAAGATGCGCACGCAATGTTTCTTGATACTCCTCCGAATCCATCCGACACGAAGTGAAGGCGATTTCCAAAACACCTTCGCTGCAGAATGCTACTCAACACATCAGCGAACCGCCTCCGAAATTTCTTCGACTAAATACCATCGGATCCTTGCGAAGATCTCTCCGGTAGCATCGAGCACCGTCAGGTCCATCAAGGTTAAACTTCTTTTCGTCGGAGAAAATTACCTGGAACATGTCGCCTTTATCTTTTTAAATTTTATCGGGTTTTCAGAGGATCCCTTACCTTTGACCAGTCTGTTGCCATGTTGTTCCTTGCAAACCGGAGTCCGGCTACTTTGTGGGCTTCTGAGAGTGATGAAGCCTTCTTCATCACTTGGCGGACGATGTTTTCGTCTGCGTTTACGACGCTCAAACAGTGGTCTTCGACACATTGAGCGACAACTGAGCCCTCACTTGGTTGAGAAAAAGACTACTGTTTGAGCAGAGTCGGCTTATCCTCCGTGCATCCCTGCCGCTGACCTTTCTTGGGCGTCCAGGACTCTTCGCCAAGCCGTAGGAGTCTGGATCGTAGGAACTAGCTGATGCAGTTGGGGGAACGTCCGAGCTGGGAGGCAATTCGACGTTGGCTCAGCCCGGCAGCGTTGAGGGCACGTATTTGGGCTTGTTCGGAAACAGTAAGCGATGTACCACGGCCCATTATTGGAATAAAGATGTTGGGTGTCCTCGTGTTGCGTTCGTGTAGTGAACCTGTAACGGGAAATTTTGTTCGAAGTGAAAAATTCCATTTTTTGCAGGGTGTCCCTATCATTTCCGAATGGGAATTTTCTAAATGTAAAGGCAAAATCTTATGAAATTAGGCACGGTTTTAAGGAAGTTGCGAACAGAGGTTTTTTATCATGCTGAATTCATTGATGAACAGTATTCATCACCATTCCCAGAAATTTTTTGAAAATCTCGTTTTTTAGAGGTGTCCCTATCATTTCCGAACGCACTGTATGGTATTTTCGTCTTTAATAGTATTGTTTTTCGCTTCATCCTTTTCGAAATATACTTCACTTCCATTTATATTTGGAATGCCTAGCGGTTTTTTTTTTGCCTTCCTCTCCCCTCGCCCACGCAGAGATCTTTGTTTGCGTAGAGAGCAGACGCGGGTCATGGACTGTTTCATAGTCAACCGAAGTATGTATAATACACTCAGACTCGTACTACGAAAGCTCTTGTTGGGTGGTGATCATATATCCATTATGATATTTAACTGGCAGTGTAGCGATTAGCTTTGAATAAAAATTTCTTTAAGACAGTGCTTTTATTTATAATCTACTCAGTGCTTTTTTCAGTGAGGTATGGCGTGCATTCGACCTCGAAGAAAATCGCTTCGTTGCTTGTAAGATACATCATGTAAACAAGGAATGGAAGGAGGAGAAGAAGGTAGTTCTTCAGTTCTTTGCAGTCTATTACGTAGCAAGTTTTTGGAAACAGGGTACGACGCGAGGTGTGGATATCCACAGGGGGGGGGTATTAGCTGCTCAGGGGTGGAGGGGGTCTGAGCTACGCCGGCACAGATTGGACCATTGTGAATATGGGTATACACCGTTTACATTCAGTTTTTTTTCACGAAGAATTTGATTATACTACTCTTTTTCAAGTTTCACAACATTAACTGTCCGAATAACGCTCCGGGGGGTCTGAGTAAAATCAGCCGTGTCCACACCTCGTGCCGTACCCTGTTTGGAAATTTCGAACAGTGTAAAAAATTTGTGAATAAAATGTAAATTGGATCAAAAGAACCGATGGCTTACCTACCAGTTTGCGCCGGACCAATGTTTTGTGATGAAGACGTAGAGGGTGCGCGCTGCATACAGAGACGCATACTATGTCATACACCGACCGACGAACGATTTCGCGTCGGCCGTGTAGGGGCTTCTGTTTGCAGTTTATATGGAGCTTAAGTTGGTGCTAGGCGAAGTGTCGTTTGTTTGATTCCCGTAGAAAGCGGTTATGTATGGTAGCTGAGTCGCGGCTACCTAATCAAAATCAACGGACCATTTAGCCGACTTTTAAAGCACACTGCGGTTGCTGAATCAGCGTTGGCTCCATTGGCTAAAGAGGGCTGCAGAGTTCAAGTCGCGGCGTTATTCGGAGCGACTATCAACGCTGGGTGATGCAATGTCGATCACATTCGGCGGCGGGCATGGCCGAGGCAGCGTGAAGGACGGCGATGGGGCACCACAGAGTGTTTTGATACCGCGACGCCCCAGCGTCACTATCAGCGAGTGGCAACCGACGCTGCGACAATAATGTTCGAAAACATTTTTGTCGCCGCGTCAAGATTGACACTCGGCGACCACTCGCCTGTCGCTGCAACTCTGCAGACCCCTCTAGACTTGAAAGAGTGTGATTACGGGCAGCCCAGAAAACGGTCACACCTACTATTTGAGAGTAGAACAAACATTTCGGTTGTTGACTTACTTTGACTTAATCGGTTGGCTTTCGCCTGACGCGGTCATTCCGCATCTTCGCCGAAGTGTGCCGTCCTAGTAGTCAGCCGTGTCCATTTTTCACGGTCTTCAGCCACAATTTGAACACATTCCATCCAGCTGTCACTATTCCATTTCCTGCGAAACGAAACATCGCGCCTGAACTGTCTTTCGATGCCGAGTGACTTCAAATCCTCTTTAACCACATCCGTCCAGAACTTTCGCCTACGCCCAGGTAGTCGTTTCTAAACAGGGTTTGGAAGCATTCTTAAAGCGTGTTGTACGAGACGATCCGGCGTTCTTCTTAGTATACGCCCGAGCAGTCGAAGTCGACTTTCCATTGCTGCTTGAAATGGCGTTAGGAGATGCTGGCACCTTCTTCGTGTAAAGCGTTGATGTACTGCGTCGATTTCCTTGTAAAGGTCTTCGTTATGGCGTACACGCGGCCAGAAATATCCAAACAAACGCCTAAAAAGCTTCCTCTCCGTGCAATCCAACCTTTCCATGGGCGTCTTCGGTGCTGCCCACGTCTCTGATCCGTACATCATCATAGGGTGAATAGCGGATGGGTAGACGCGCAACTTGACTTCCTTCGCGATGGTGGTAGACCACAAACACTTGGTTAGAGAATTAAATGCAGACGTAGCTTTCGCACATCGTTGTCGAATATCCGCTGCATAACTACCATCGTTCTTCAGCAAACGGCCCAAATAACAGAAATCGTCCACCAGTTCGATACGTTGTCCGTCCACACAAACTCCCGTTGAAGGCCTCTGAGAGACCCACGTCTGCTTGCATTTGTCGGGACGAAGACGAAGTCCATAGGCTGCGGCATACTTCGAAACGAGGTTCACAATCCTTTGCAGTTTTGCGTTGTTTTCAGCGAATAACACGATTAACGAACATGCTTTTCCGGGACTCCATCTGCTCGCAGAGCATTGAGCAATCGATCACGATGGGGAGAGTCGAACGCGGCTTCAAAGTCCAAAAAAAGCGAGCTGTAATGGCTTCGAATACCGCTTCCACGATTCAATTACTCTTCTCACGACGAACACTTGGTCGATGGTCGATCTTCCAGGTCGAAAACCGGCGAGGGACTCATCAAACATCGTTCCTTCAGGATGTTTGATGAGTCGCTCGAGAATGATACGTTCTAAAACCTTGTACATGACACGAAGTAGAGAGATTCCTCTGTAGTTCTTAGGATCGGTGACGGATAGCTTCTTGTGAAGAGGTATGATGATCGCATGTCTCCTCGAATGGGGTATCCTTTCGCTCATCCATATGGCACAGATGGTGTTGGTCATTTCACGAATCCCAGACGGAGGAAGAGCTTCCAGCATTTCAGCAGTGATGTTGTCATCTCCACCTGCCTTTCCATTCTTCATTTTCCGGACACAATCCAAAACTTCAGACTCAGTCGGCGGTTCCTCACTGACCTCGTAATGTGCTCTCTGAACATGCGGGAGCTGAGGTACTGATGGCGCTGGACGATTCAGTAGTGAACTGAAGTAATCCTTCCATATTGGCAGCGTCGCATCACCAACTGCAACTCCATTGGTAGTGTTGAAGACAGGAGAACATCTCTTCATCTTCCCGCTATACTGTCGCAGCAACGTGTAGGCTTTCCTCGGATTCTTCTCCTCCCAAGCCTTCTCGAACTCCTTAGCTCTACACGTCCACTCTCGTTCGCGGTCACTTTGAAGCTGCCGACGCAACTTCCTCCTCAGACGCTTTTCTCCACGAAGTTTTCTGCAGTTCGGAGAGCACATACTCTGTTGTAGGTAGATGTTGTTTCTTCTGAGACGTAAGCGAACTTCTTCTTAGGCTGTACAACCGGGAGTGCCTCTTTCGAAGCGTCCTGGATGCACTTGAAAAAGAATCTGCATCGCAAAGTTTCTTCTTAGTCCGTACTCCGATGTGAATAGAAACGCGTTGTTGAAAATTTCTTCTGCACTCTTCATCTCTGAGACTTGTCATGTCAATCCTCTGGAGAGGCTGAGCCCCTCGCTTCCTCTTAAGAATTCTCGCAGAGAAAATCAACAGAACAGGACGGTGATCCGAATCGAATGCGACATCCCACACAGCTCTTAGATCTTTGAATGTCCGATACTGGAATATTCCTCGTCAGGACATAGTCAAGCTGTAGTTTCAAAGTTGTCATCTTCCGCTTCCGCTGCTCTTCTGGAGTAAGCTGGGTTGGTCCCTGCCACGTAAGCTGATGGCGGCGATGATTCCTCTTGAATGTCGATGCAATAATCAGACCACTGCGTTCACAAAAGTCGACAAAACGGTAGCCCTTGTCCGATGTTTGCTCCACTGGGTAGAACCATTTACCGAGTACTTCGGATTTCTGATCAAGTCCCATCTTCGCATTTGCGTCAATCCCCACGACAACAGCTTGTTGACAAGGTATCCTGGCCAGCAACGTATTGAGTTCCTCATAGAACGCATCCTTCGAATTGTCTTCAGCGGTTTCAGTGGGCGCATGAGCACTCACTATCCACAGATTGAATCCTCTGTGATCCCGCAGTCGTACGAATGCGTTCTGGCACGACGTTGAGCCAAACTCCTTGACCATACCAGTGAAATCCTTGCTTACAGCTATTGAACAGCCTCCCACTCTCCTATCGTCAGCGTTACCGCAGTAGATGCTGTACTTTCCGACGCTGATGACTGGTCTATCCTTGAGGCGGGTTTCCTGCAAAGCAGCAAACGGTGCGTGGAAATAGCTCAGAAGTCTGGATAGCGCAGTTGTTTGGATGTCACCTGACAGCGATCGACAGTTCAGGGTGGCGAAACTGTGGCTTGTGGCCAAAGACTCCATGAACTCCCTAGGTACGGATCCTAAGGTGTTATGGACCAGAGGCCTTAGTGTGCTGGACGGCGACACCTTCATGCAATGGATGGGATACTTTCGCGATATAGTTGCACGCTATATCGCTCGAACGTTCCCTGTGTACACTCAAACGTCTGCTGGGTTCAGTAGTTTCAGGGGCACCAACGAGCAGGTACCAACAGACTTGTATACACACCCCCATTTCGGTTGTTGAAGGCCTATCAAGTTTGCTATCTCATTCTATATAGCTATATAGAATAGCTGAGAACACGTGATTATTCAACTTTTGTTAATATGAAATGACTACAGCAGCAGAGAGAATTTCTTGACACTGGCCGAAGAAATGTACAATCCTCATCCTTTCGAGACCTCTACACACCGAAGGAGGTGTCTCGTCTTTTGCGCCTCTAAGCTCGGGACCACTTTGCTTCCTTCAGTTGAGTAGCTTGACTTGTCGAACTGCAGAAAAGTAAACTAGGCAGCTCCTTTCTCTGTGTGTAGAAAGCCCCTATCCGGGATTCTGCTGGATAGGGCTGGCGTGTAGAAGAATCCTTGACCTGCTGAGAAGTATCCATGCGCCTCATACAGCAAGAATGTCACCTGAAGACGACAAAACGTCCAGTGTTTTGGATGCCAAAGGTGGGTGCATCTCTCCTGTTCGGGTCTCAGCTCTATGAGGCATCACGACTCTTCTTTTCGTTGTTTTCTTGCTCCTCATATCATGCACGAGTATTTTACCGTCCGAGGTCACAATCTTTGAGGGGCTATTACTCCGTTCGTAGTGTGTTTTAAGCGGCTCTGCATACAATTTTGTGAGCAGCTCGAAATTCTCTTCAAAATATGCTAAGAAAATGGGGGAACGATTCTAAGATTGAACTGTGCCTTTGAGGCCCTGGGCGGTACATCATGGGATAGGAGCAAGGAAACTGTTCTTACGACGTACGAGGCTATTCGTCAGTCCGCCCTGGAGTGTGATGCGCCCGTCCGGCAGCATATTGTATCAGAATCTTCCTAGACTAATATGCACCATGTGCAGAATGCCGCTCTTCGTTTTGCCCCCGGATGTGCAAGGAGTTCCCTAGTCGAGCACTTGCATCATGCTGGGACCTATTTATTACCAGTAAAGGAGCATTTTCACCACCAGGCCCAGCAACTATTCATCAGTAGTAATAGTCAACCCCACCAACCGTCTTGAAGGGTGCTTAATTTTGTCAGAGAGAGAGAGAGAGAGCTATCAGGAAGCCTTCGAAACAAAACTCACCTATCAATCCCAGTTATTTCGAAAAAATGAGTGATAACACACTCAGATTGCAGTATGTTAGGTAGAGTCTGCAACTGCACAGGGTCCTACTTCCATTGCTGGAGATTATAACTCTTCGTTATTAGCTTCCTGAATTCTTAGGCGTCGCGCAGAAGGTTTATCACCTTGCTTTTTACCTTTGACCTGTTTGTGTTCAACACCTTGCAGATATCATTGATCAATTCGCCATCTCTATATGTTTCACACAAATCTGCACCAAGCTTTTCATGTAGACTTTCGTTCTTCTTCAAGCTTGTCCAATTTCGAACTCATTTTTCTTACCATTTAGGTAGCTCTTTTTCTTAGATGCGTCTTGATGATGTTGGGAAACTCTGTGCGTGTAAGGATCGGCAACTTTACCAGTTCCTTCATTGCCTGATCTAGTCCGTCCTTTGACATCTCTTCTGAGAAGTCTGGCCATTGTTATACCAGAAGTTTGCGACCGCGACAGGTGCGGTCAACTGTTACGAATCGTGCCGGGACCAGGCCCACACAGTAGAAAAATGCTGTCGCAAGAACAGATTGCAGCACCTTTCGCGGTCGCTGACTCGAAAGGGGATGTCATGCTTGAAATGTGTAAACCGTGCGGTAATCGGTCGCTGTCGCGGCTGTCCGTCGCAGTGCAGTGCACTGCGACGGGTGTGAGCGATAGCGACCCATCCAAAGGCCGGGATCATACTACCGTCGCGGCGATGCGTGGGAAAGAGCAGTATCGATCAATCGCGGCGATTTTGCGCTTTGGAGGGAATCGAGTGTTTTCATATGCACAGAGGCAGTTCGTCGAGTCGATTAGAAAGAGATACTCATCGGAGAATGATTGACACCTCTGTTTCTACTCACATTACCGAAATTTTTAGCAAACATGAATATCGCCGCGATTTCATCTCAACGCTGCCCAACGGAGAGCGGCTCCGATATGATCGCGGCGATATGCAATTTCGCCCGATATTTCGGAAATGTGGTCAAAAATGAAGCATTCAACCGATCTCCGATGAAGATATCGTCCCATTCCACCCCTCAGAAGCGCAGTATCGCCGCGATTGATCGATACCGTTCTTTCTCACACATCGCCGCGACGGCAATCCAGTACCCTGCCGGGTGCCTCTTGGCCCTTAGCGACAGCGACGGCTGGCCCTCAGCGACAGCGACGTCGCAGTGTTCTGCAACCGCGACAAGCCTGTTGTGGGGTATAACAATGGCCCTTCAATGTCTCGATGTGTTCCACATCTACTTTCGCCATATTCTGACTTGTTCCTCTTCTCTTGCAAATTCTGGAGACACTTGCGCTGACTATGTACTCGATTCTCCGCGTGAAAATCACGTGCCTCGCAATAGGACGACATCAATGGTCGATGCCTGTCTGCAAGTTGTAGAGTGACGAGATGGCTGCGGGAACTTCCGGCCTTGCACTTTCAAATGTGTTGCGAAATCTCAGACTTTATTGGTCTTGACTCTGAAAGGCTCGAAGGAACTGATCCGGATACGTGCACTTTCGAGCATGCTTCTTCGTATTTGTTGCGAAATTTAGACCTCAACTTTGCGCTGGTCGATTAATGATATCTCAGTTCCATAAAGGTTTGGCTCCCATGTGTCCATTCTTATAGCTGTGTCTGGGGGTATGGATTACCGGACCGAGTTCTTTGAGATATCACGGGATCGTACCGTTTTACCGTATAGAAGACCTTATTAAATACACTTGCTTATGAATCACAATAATACAGATAATACTGGGGTAACACTGGGGAAATAGGTATCATTTACAATACGGTGATAGCGTACGTACTTGGGCACTAAGGCAGGCGTCGATTGCCACGTAGGCTTTGCTCTCGGTCACGGGGAAGACCGTCACTTTTCGATGGCACCACGTTGGTTGCTCTGTGGTAGAATTGTGCAGTCTGCAACCATCTCTTCCCCATCTCGATCGCCTTATACAGTGCATTGCAGAATTATATGATATACCCCAATTTCCGCGGCTCCGAACTTCGCGTGATTTTAGAAGACAAACGTTAAACGCCAATCGATGCAGCCCCCTCGAAAACCCTGGGTACGAATCTTCATGAAATTAGAGTCACTAGCAGGAAACTTGCAACGAAAATTGTAAAAAAAAATGACCGTTGCAAAATTATACGGCCTAGCTGACGTTTGCGCAGGAATTTCGGTTCTAGACCCTCTGTATCAGTTCTTTCATAGTAAGAACCATCAGAAATATGAAGGTAATAGTCTTAGGAATTGCCTTGAAGCGGAACCATTCCGGAAACTCTGTTTCGCATGCTTCATCCCAGCTTTTTGTGAACGTACCTTTCAATCTGCGCCCATTCGCTTATAACGGCTAGTTCAAGCGAAGCCAAACTCTCTATTGTCTGCTCTGAATGTAGATTCGACGTCCAAGAATACCTCACACGTTTTCCACTGGGTTAAGGTCCTTAACACCCACGGGCCATTCTAGCGAATTAGCATGATCGGCCAGAGCCCAAGCCTGCGTCGACCTACTGACAAGAAGTGAAGGCAAATACGGACTAGAAAAAACTGGAAATAATTTTCCGTCACAGTCTGGCAATCGTTGAGGTTCACATGTGATGTCTTAGAAACCTGGTCCACCGCCTGGATCCTGCCGACACATTATTCTTTCTCCTCCAATGTTTCTGATTAATGATAGTTCGGGTCCGTAGGTGGATCCTCCGAAATCCTCTTTTATCGGTCGAAATCAAGTTCAGTCCGAACGAGCCTGATTAATTCTAATCTTTCTCTTTGTTTCAACTAAGTATTCTCAGCATTGGAGAGATCTACAAAAGGACCCACACGTATCCTCAAGTAGGAACTCTAGAGAAGAATGTATGTGGAAGGAATGAGGTATCGACTCGGATCCAGGTGGTGGACCAGGTTTCTGAGACATCACCTATGAACCTCACAGATTGCCAGACTGTGTCGGAAAATCATTTCCAGTTCTTTGTAGTCCGTATCCGCCTTCACTTCTTGTCAGTAGGTCGACGCAGACTTGAGCTCTGGCCGTTGATGCCAATTCGCTACAATGACCGGTCGGTTTGCAGGACCTCAACCCAGTGGAAAACGTGTGAGGCATTCTTCCGCTTGGATTAGCCGGTGTAAGCGAATGATCGCAGATTGAAAGGGGCGTTCACAAAAACCTGAGTTGAAACATACCAGATTTTTTGAATTGGTTCAGCGTCAATTCAATTCTGAAGACTGCTCCATGTTTTAGTGGTTTTCACCATGAGTGAGCTGATACAGAGGGTCTAGAACCGAAATTTCTGTGCGAACGTCAGGTATGCCGTATAGTTTTGCAACGGTCTTTTTTTTTACAATTTTCGTTGCAAGTTCCCTGCTAGTTGCTTCGATTTCATGAAGATTCGTAACCAGGGGTCTTCGAGGGTGCTGCATCGATTGACGTTTACCGTATGTCTTCTTAAAATAAAGCGAACTTTGGAACCCGGAAATTGGGGTATGTCGTATAATTTTGCAACGCACTGTGTGTGCGCCCGCGTGGTTGTCTCGGTGCATGAAGCGTCTATTCCCGAATATGTGATCGCGCTCACAGAAACGAGGTGGTGAACTAGAACCAGAGCGATCCCTTTTCGACATTATTGCCATATCACATGCGCCCTGGCACATGCAATAAAATTCGTTAATTTGTGGTGCGCGCCACCTTTCTGACCGTAGTTCCGTAGAAGAAGGTACCGATGCATTAGTGTGTAAAGCCTTCTCAAGAGGGCCGTCGCCGTGTTATGAGATGGTATGATAGCCGTATCGATCGATATCGCGACACACTTAGACCAGTATTCAAAGCTCGCCGTTGAGCAGGTCAGCGATGGGAGTATAAAACTGGAATGCGATGGAAGAACTAGGTTCAATTGCGAGTTATCTCGAAATCTAACCACGTTGAACGACCACAATCCAGTTGAAAAGCCTTCGATATGATAATCGTTCTAGACCTTATTATTTTCTTGAACCGCTCCAGTACCGGCTTTCCCTCGCTCACTTATGCATCAGTACCAAAAAAATTGTGTGGCGGATCTAAGTCCGCAATCGCCGAGTGTACGCATTTGGAAATCCTGTCTTTTGCATGGTGCCATCATCTGTAGGTCTAGACTAGCCGTTTGTGCGTTAGGGGAGGGCAGTTTCCTCCAATGGCGAACGTATTCCCGACGCTCAGTGATTTAATTATTTTACAATCTTCTGTCTCTGCAAAACAAAAAAGTTATAGTAGGCAGCATTTCTGAAAAACGATGTGAAGACTTGAGACGGCGCATTCATTCATGCTTGTCTTGTTGCAATATCACTGTTGAAATTTGAAACTTGTAGTGAGTACTTCAATTTGGCATGTTTTTTTCTGTATAATCCACCGGTTTCTTGTTGAAATGTTTCCGTTCCACCTATTTCTTGGGTTTTCGAGCCAGTGGCAAATGAGTGTTTTTATTGAAAAAGTTTATCCTATTTGGACCCATTTCGCATGATATTTTGCTCTATTATTTAGCGGGTCTAAGGCGTGACGCGAAATCTAGTGTAACTTTTGAGGGCATGTCTTTCTCACAATCAGTGGGATCCATAAAAGAAGAAGAGTTTAACGCGGAGTCAAGTCTCTTTTGCGCTGTTGTTGTTACACTTCGTGGACCGAGTGCATTTGGGCAGAACCGAAATTCAATCAGAAAAGACTACCTGCAGAGTTATGGGCAATTCGATTCTCCAAGTATTATTTAAGGCGAATTATGTGAAGCATGCGATGAGAGAGAAGGATATCCACAAGACGCTCGATCACTGTCGCATTGTGAAACTGTTCGACTTATTCACGATTGACAACCATTCATTTTGTACTGTTCTCGAGTATTGTACTGGCAATGACCTCGACTTCTATCTGAAGCAGAACAAGTGCATACCGGAGAAGGAGGCGAGAAGTATCATTATGCAGGTAATTTCATCGGATGCTATTAGACAAGGTTTACACATTTTGATTTGT
Source organism: Aplectana chamaeleonis (assembly GCA_029168955.1). Classification (NCBI taxonomy): domain Eukaryota; kingdom Metazoa; phylum Nematoda; class Chromadorea; order Rhabditida; family Cosmocercidae; genus Aplectana; species Aplectana chamaeleonis. The sequence goes on from JAPDOI010000193.1 coordinate 181,835, forward strand.
TTTTTTTAAATTATTGATGGATAGTCGGGTGTATTCAGTAAGGGTGCGGATGCATTTGCCTGATGAAACAGCCGGGAAAAGCAACGTTCGGCTAATGTGGTCATGATTTTTGTATATGTTTATTACAGGTCATGCCTGCATAATTAAGTTACCTAGAAACACAAATGAAAAACACTGAATATAGATAAACAGGAAAGGGATACAATAGCAGTATGAATAAAAACAGGCTCAATTATCCTCACTCATCAGGTAATGATCCAAGCTTCGTTTGGACGCGGAAAGAGTTGTGGGGAGGTTCCCCTTTTTGAGTAACTTTTCAAACTTACTTCCTGCTCTATTAACAAAGAAGTGGTGCCTCAAACCTTTCCTGGCTCTGTTGCGGACGAGCTTAAAACTGCTGCCTCTTGTGGTAGATGCCCCGAGTTGGAGGAAATTGTTTGGCTTGAGTCCTACATAGCCATACAAGATCTTTTAAACCATCAGAAGATCGATTCTTTTCCTTCTGCAGACCAGCGATTCAGATGGTATTGGTAGATTTTTGGAAAGAGATGGCTGAAAAATTGCGCAGAAGCGTGGCTGAAGAAATACGCGCCGACGTTCGCGTTGAGGATGAAGGCTGAGTAGCGTCACGCTGAGGGCGCTAATAAGGTCGAAAAAGGGTATTCACCCTCAGAGAAGTGAAAGAGTTCTCTGGAAAAATCTTGACCAAAAATTGTAGACTTTGTACCCAGCAGCGAAAATGGTTGGCTATTTCTGGAGCATGCTTTTCTAGAAAGTTTTTGTGGTGGAGTAGGCCTTAGTATTACTACTATCGTCACACCTCACATGCAATATAAGTTTAATTTATTGTCACGCCCTTACTGCGGGGCGACGTATGCTTGTTCGGAATGAAAATTAGCGTGTGAGAACAACTGATGCTCCTCTTCGCAAGGACTACTATGCTTGAGGTCACCATAAAGTCAGTCAACATAATAGTATCACAGACCATTCTAGTACACTTCTTGGCTATGAGAAAGTGTGTGCATTTTTATATGCCAGTAGGAAGAAAGCAACGAAAGGCTGCTTAAAGGGGATTATCTCTGCAGACGTTTCATTCAAAATGTGTTAATCTCTTCGAGATCCTGTTGTTGTTGTTGTTGTTGCTGTTGTTTTGCTCGTTTTAAGTGAAGACAATTCCAGGTTGTCTCGGCGCTAGTTTACCTTAATGAGAAGAAACCTCCAATCATTCATTATGATCTGAAGCCGGCTAATATTCTCTTGGAATCCGGAAGTACATGCGGTGCTATCAAGATAACTGATTTTGGCCTGTCGAAGATTATGGAGGGTTCTGCCGACGATGATAGCATTGAGTTGACGTCTCAATTTGCTGGCACTTACTGGTACGTGGCAACATCTCTTAGTTTCGTTTGGCTTTCCGAAATTCACCTTGTTTTAAGGTATCTTCCTCCAGAGACTTTCGTAGTTAGTCATGCCCCACCTAAAATCAGTTCAAAAGTTGATGTTTGGAGTGTTGGTGTGATCTTCTACCAGTGTATATATGGAAAGAAAGTAAGTTTTCTCAAATTTTGAAAATTTGTGTTTCAGTGCCTCTCATATGAGGAGCTAAAAGCCGTGGCTTGATATATTAGTGCTGAATGACAGCCTTATTTGCGACTCGATTAAGATTTGAGTGAGGTGTTAATGTTCAGCCGTTTGGTAACGACCAGACGCAGCAGAAAATCTTGGAGGAGAACACGATATTGAAGGCTAATGAAGTCCATTTTCCTGCGAAACCACAGGTCAGTAAAAGTCGAATTAACGGTCTCACTCGGATGTGGACTCACGACAATCATCGATTTTGAGATTAATCGCTAAATCGATTGTTCATTAATTGTTAAATTCGAACAAGTTGAGCATTTTTCGAGCTTCGCGATCAGGCATTTTTTTGGGAGTTTCGAAAAATTTTCTCGGATTTTGCTGAAAACTTGTATGTAGGGGTAACCTAGGGTGCTGAAAACGAATCTGGGGTATGCTTGTCGAAATTCTGAGGTTTACTGTAGGTTATGGTAGGTATTATGTAATTTAGGGCAAAACCTATTTTAGATGTCCGATATACGGCAAATAAATATCGAATTCGTATTCTCCACCCCGAATAACCCCCGTATACAAATTGTGAGTGAAATCTGAGATTTTGACAAAACTACCGTATACCTACCACAATCTGCGAAAAATCTATAACGGGACTCCAGATTCGTGTTTAGCACTCCAAATAACCCTCAGAGAAGGATTTTTGGACACATCTATCGTAGAAATCCGGAAATCTCGAAAGTGGCTTTTTCCCTCGAAATTTTTCCCGGTTGGGAGGCTTTGAGCGAATTGGGTCAAAAACTTCGGAAAATCGACAAACAAACAGATTCGTGATCAGCGCCCCAAAAAATCTCCGTGGGAGAATGTCAAATCGTATCTGTATCGAAAATCGTGTATCGTGTAGTGTATCGAAATCGAAAGTCAAATCTGTAACATTTTTTTGAAGCGTTTTCACAACCTCTAATTGATATAAATAACCGCCCAACCGAAAATCCGTTCAAGTCCAAAACGCTTCCAGTCTGCTCAAAGTTTGGAAAATGGGCTTCCTCCCAAACTTTGCTCAGGGGGGTAGTTTTGGACGCTGAACATAATTATAAGATCTGTTCCCGGATTTTTCGAAGACTAATGCGCGTTTTGAAAGATACAAAACCGCAAAAATCGACCGTTTCGAGCTTATAACTTCTCTGAGCCTGCGGCTCGGGACGGGGTACTGCGCAGTTTTACTATAAATGCCCAAGAGATTTTAGCAATACTAATCGTTTCCGCTGATCCGACATACGCTTTGCATACTTTCCTTGTGAGTGGAAAACTAGGGAACGATAATCATCGTGAACACTGCCTTTAAGTAAGTTCAGGATACGGCACGAGGTGTGCACGAGGCATATTTTACTCAGACCCCCTCCCTCCATAAGCAAAATTTTGGTGATTTTCTCAGACCCGCCCCCTCCAGAAGCGCTTATTGGTAAAACTTTCTACGGTTTTCTCAGACCGGTCTGGAACGTTATTTGGTCACTTTTTTCAAATGTAAAATCCACAGAAGAGTAGTTTAATGGAATTCTTCGTAAAGAACTGAATGCGAACAGTGTGTACCCATCCAGAGTGGTCCTTTTGGTGAGCTCAGACCCCCCACACTCCACCCCAGCGCAGATCAGACCCCCTGTGAATATCCACACCTCACGTCTTACCGTGCTCCTGTTTTAGATTATCACAGTACGGAGCGGTGGCTTTTTTGTTGGGACCTCCTTATCACTAGTTTTATTTCACAGAGACCCACGGCTCCGCTGTGGGTGATAATCGAAATTGACAGTTCACTAGAGATTTGGCAGTCTACGTGAGCTCAAAGAGTGTGGCATCCTCCGCTCGTATGCTTGCTTTACAGACTGATATGATGAGTAGGCTGCTATAAGTGACTAGTGAATAGCGATAAATAGTTGGAGGTTAAAGGCGGTGTCCACGATGATTTTCGTTCCCTAGTTTCTCACTAAATGTGGTGGCCATCCTGTGCTAAACGAAGAAACGTCAGTCTAAGGAAGAATATCTTATGCAACGCAGTGTTAGTTACGGTTCAGAGGAGAGAAGGGAGAAACAAAGAAATGACATTTTCATAGGACAGCTTTAAAGAAGATTTCATTGATACAAGAAGGAGCTCCACTGATAGATCGTGAGCAGAGTAGAAGTACAGGATTTCGTGTAATTCTGTTGCGCTTTCCCAGCTTTTCCGCCATTTCAGCTCTACCCGGGGACCAAACAATTGTTTTAGTAGATAATCGTGAAATTGAAGATTATCGTGAGTACTAGCCTCAAGGTTTATTGGAGCTTAAGTGTTTTTGATTCGACTAAGCGATTTCCTTACGCTTTTGCAGAAATTTTAATGGAATTTTCCTATTTTACGTATAACATTCTTTTCAAAATAGTCTTATCTCGACCTCTTGTTACACAACATACCCTTGCGTATGTTAAGATGGATAACATGACGTTTCCCGCGGTTCCAAGCCTGCGTGGAGACCATGACGGCCCGGCTGCCTGGTGGGAAGATTGGGAGAAGAGAAACGTTCAGAGATTTTTCTATGTTCGCTATGTGTAAGAGAGTATACATTAGATCCGGGGCGAAATTTTCGGATTATCGGATTTCGGGCTGATCATCAGAAAGTGTTTTTCGGTGATTCGGATTTCGATTCGATTCGAATTTGGCCTTCTTTCGGTGATTCGGATTTCGGTTCGGATTTGGTCTTTTTTCGGTGATTAGGATTTCGGTTCTGTTCAGATTTGGCTTTGTTTTCGGTTATTCGTATTCGATTACTCGATTCGGATAACGAGTCGGATACAACAAAAAAAAACTAATGGAGACGGATCATCCCGCACTTGTGCAGCATACGATCGAAATTGAGAACCCCTTTTTTCCGCGCCTCTGCAGACCCGTCAATGCCTTCCCATATACCGTAGAGTTTGACCCGTCCTGGAGTTGGCTGGAATCGCGGAGGGTTTCGTACAGTAGTCGGTGAATATCACCGTGACCGAGCGATACGACTAAGAAAGTTGACAATACATACAGGGATGGATGTAAATGGGTTTGAAAACGCGAATGAATTCGCAATAGTTTCGCGGTAAACAGTTCAATGCGAGCTTTTCATTCGTCGATTTTTAAGCAAGAAGCCAGAAATCGCCAAAATACGCTATCACACCACCGTATGAGCCACAAAATATGCTTAGTGTAGTGTAAAAAAATAATTGTAAAAAGGCTCATGCTATCTTTTTTTCGAACGAAAATTTTTGAAAAAATTCCAACGATTTTTTCACTGTTTTCAGCTCGCTTCAAGTTCCGGCAAAACTGCAACTTGAAACGAGCTGACAGAGAACATGGACATAGTGTATGAATGAAGAGAAAGATTGATAGCTCCCGAAAAGATTGATAGCTATTCCTGAAAAAGTCCTCTGGAGGACTTTTTTTTTTGGGAACAATCCAACTTTTTCTTTAATTATACATCATTTCCAGTTTCCCTGTCTGCTCGCGTTGAGTTGCAGTTCTGCGCGGACACAACGCGAGATCGCATGCGATTACGTGTGTTCACTGACCACTTACTTCTGCTGAAGAGTACGCATGATGTTGTGGGATGTGTGCAGGACCCGAGCGGGAGTATACAGGATGTTGTCAGGACCCCAGTAGCAGTGTGGGACCCCATTGTGGGTGTGCAGGACGTAGTGGACTGTGTTGAGGGCCCTAGTAAGAGTGTGTCGCACATTTTGGGGAGAAAGTTGGGCATCAAGAACTCAGATAAAATCACGAAAACTGTTCGCCAAGGCGATTTGAAATCGCTCCGTCCTGCGATTTCAAATCGTCAAGCGACTTGGAATCGCTTGTGGGACGCAATTCCGCGTGAAACATGACGGAGATTTGCGAAAAACCCCGCCAGAAATTTCGGTTTCCTCGTCCGGATTATAGGATCGCAGGAAATGAGTCGCAAGACAGGTGTAACAACAGAAGGATACTTGAACAAAAAGTTCAAATGATATAAAAGGCTCTAGAACCATCTTTTTAAGTAAAACACGAAATGTTTCATTTTTCTCGATCACGGTTAGTGATAAGACATTTATGTTTAGCAAGCTATATTACAAGTTAACTAAACATGAGATACGAAAAGGATTGTATTGTGGAATTGTAGGATTTCGCTGGGAATTCACGCCAATTGTGTTTGAAGTCCGCAATTTGGCCCCGAATACCCTACGTCTTGACGAAAGATTGCAGCCTAGTCGCTTCGACTAGACGAATCGCTTCCATTATGGAAGCGTCGCGACTAGTCGAAGCGACCCAACAAAATCAAGCAGGTCGCTTCGACCAGCTATGAAATACACCAGTCGCTCGGCGATCGTGACTGAAACTGCAAACTGTTCCAACCCGTCGCGACTCAGTGCAAGATCTGTTGCCTCGACGGTTTTTTTTTAACTGTTGGCAGTGGAGCGACTAGTCGAAGCGACCTGCTATGAAAGAGTCTTTAGGCCTCGGTCATAATTGCCCGGTCTTTGTAGCCAGCCCGATCGATAATCATGAAAGACATGAGTGAGGATGGGTGAAAAAAAAACACCCGGTGTAGCCAACCCGATCGATATTCACATGATGTAAGGTATGAAATGAATAATATCACTGATTTCGTCCCACTTATTTCATAACCACCGACCGCGTCGCCCACACCGGGTGTCTTTTTTTTCAATCTTCCTCTTTTATGTCTTTCCTACGTAACGACCGGGCTGGCCAGTCACGCCGTTTTTTTTTCCACAAACTATGACCGCGGTCTTTATGCATGAAAAGTATGAGTGTACCATTCATTGCTTTTACAAAAACGAACATTATTCTATTTTATTTGATGATAAAAAATTATGGTGACGGTCAGTCATTAGAACGTTGCTTGCATGGCTAGAATGAGGTCCCTTCACAATCCCACTAAGGTCATACACACTCCCACTGGGGACCTGTACACATTCTGGACGCTTTCACTAGGGTAATGCGCTCATTTCAAGACGTCATGAACACCTCATTAGAAGTTTTCAAAGCCATCTGAAACTTTTGGAGCATCATTTTTCCGTACTCTCGTAATAAACATTTTAGAACAAACATGAGTCTTCGTGACAGATCAATTCTTACTCCCAATAGGGTTCTGTGCACTCCTTGTTCTCTCCTACTGGGGTCCTGTACACATTCCATGATGTGTTGCACTTTTCAATTCGGGTCCTGCACACATTTCATGATGTCCTGCACACCATCCATGACCTTCCGCACAGTCTCACTGAAGTACTGCATTTCACGACTTCCTGCACACTCCCACTGATGTCCTGCACATTCTGCGCCCTCCCACTTTGTTCCTGCATACTTTCTACGTCGTCCTGCACATTCTTTAAAAGAATAGAAAGTTTGATCAGCTCGCGTAAGATTGGTCGTTTACTCGCATAAAGCTGGTGGTAAATTCGCATCTGAAAGGTGGCGGTTGTCTCGCGTCGAAAACCTCTTTTCTACCACCCCAGATTCTCGCATCTCGGAATGTCAAACATTCTGAAATGCGAAAAAAACAAGTGCGAGCAGTGCTAACTCGTATTGTTCCACAAAAGTAACAAGCAGAAACTCGAATCACAAAAGTATAGTTTGGGTAACCACGAAACAGATGGCACCTCAGCAGCGTACCTTGCGTCGTGTGCGCCGACGAGAAATGTGGTTATTGGTCGACACACGCGACAGGTGCGCGGGCTGCTGAGTGGTCCGCAGATATCCCTCTCAAGGCTGCACCCACCCTAACAAGTAGTTAAAGCAAAAGTAAGCAAACACATAAGCAGAAACCTAGAAAATTTTCGAAATATTGCGTGCGCTTTCGCGTCGCTAATGGAACACGTTATGGGTCACTGTTGGATACTTTGAAGTAGCAGGGTTGAACCGAACCGTGAGGCATTTTGGATAATCAGAATCCGAGTCATGAACCGAATCCTGTTGTAATTCGGTTATTCGAATTTCGGTACGATTCGGAGTTGCCGTTTTTTCGGTGATTCGGATTTCGGTTCGATTCGGATTTGGCAGTTTTTCGGTGATTCGGATTTCGGGTTGACTCGGATTTAGCGGTTTATTCGGATACCGAATCGTCAAAATTTCGAATCATTCGAACGGATATCCGAAATTATCCGAATCAGATTCAATGTATATAAAAGAGGTCCACCTCAGACCTGCCCTCTATTTCAATATATTGAACTCGAAGGTCCCCAACTCCCAGCTTTTACCGCATATAAAAGTGAAAAATGGTTAGCCTTAAAGTTGATCCTCCATATTTTTCCTGTCACTTTTCGCCTTGATTTTGTTGCCTGAAATCTTTCTTCTCAATGCGTTAAATATAGTACAAATTGAGGCTGTTTAAAATGAGAAATGACGTACATTTGTAGAAGGGAAAATGCACGGTAACTTCAGGTGAGTAGTGTGGCCCAGGACTTCATTCGACGATGTTTGCAGTACAAGAAGGAAGACCGAGCCGACGTATTCGAGCTGATGAAACACGAACTGTTCAGGCCGCGAGGACAGGTAACGAGCTTTCTCCAGTGTTTAGCTTTTCTTGTTTGTGACTATTTATTTTTATTCGTTCCTATTCACAGTATGTACAGTGTAGTCCCCAAGAAATTGCATATCTACAGACGAAGTAGATGCGATCGCTTGGAGATTGATATGCATGAAACTCAGTGCGGCACGTTCGACTCTAGTTGAGCAAGTACGATCGTGTTGCAACGAGTTTCATGCATATTGATCGCCGACCACTTGTACTCCGTCTATAGATTTACATCTTTTGGTGGACTAGTTTATGTGGTCGAATTCATCAAACGTTACCTATCTGTGGACCACATTTAAAGCGGCAGGTTGGAGATCTGGCAAAACAATTACTGTTAGTATTGATGAGCATTTCAAATAAAATTTGCGTTTCGAGAACCTTTTTCGGACGTCAAATCCGAGTATGCCTATCGTAGCTGCTTTGTTTTACTCTAAATACAGTTCTTGGCATTTCCTTCTATTTTTCGCCGTTGGTTGAGCGCTTCTTTCTTATCAGTAGGGTGTTTTTTGGGGAGTGTTTACGATAATATTTTTCCCGGGATTTCTGAGTTGTTGGTCATAAGCCTGGATTCTCGCCTCTCATTGGGAGAAAATTCTGAAGGCTAATTGGGGCTTCCGACTATTTATGAAGTGCTCCGTCAAATTTGGCTCAAAATTTTTTGCTAGATGTTATTTGGAGCACTCAAAACGATTCTATGAGAGCTCGTACCCAACGCAATTTCGAACGCTCCGATATCTGCCCAATGAGCTCATTCTGGAGCCCGACACCATGTGGAATGTGAAGCCCATGCGTCAGTTGCTCTCGCGATTTTGGAAAGGAAATCCCGGGTTTATGTGCAGTTTGGGGTAGGTAAAACACCACCTTGTGACGTCACTGCGGCCTGTGGCCGTATTCATGAAACACTTGGAGCCTCCGGGAAAGGCCAGAGTCTGCTGTTGGACGAGTTTCCGATGTTGCACTTTCCTGAGGATCCGGCAGGAAGGCCCCCGGCTATCTGGCGGGTAGACAGGAGGGCTCCTAGCCACCTGGCGGGCGGACGGAGAGAATTGCGGCTGCCTGCTACGTCGATCTTTTCAGAACGTGACCAATATGTTACTGGCAGGCAGCGCGCGCTTTGCCCGTCCACCCACACAATCTAGGCGGGCATGCTGAGCCCGCCGGAATGCATTGATAGCGGAGGTGAGACACAGCAGCCTTCTATACAGCGGGCTCCTCTCCGTCTCTGCGGGTGGCTGCTCATGCCTGTCTCTGCTCTGACAGCTGGCGAAGAGGTGGCTGCCACCTCAGGTCGGAGCTCGCCATCCGCGAAGCGAAAGTCTGGTGGCGAGCAACCCTTTTCGCGGGTGGCGAGCACTCGACGGCAGGAGCTCGCCGCCCGCCACCACTAATTCGGCGGCGCGCTCGCCACATCACACTCACCCGCTCGCCTTCTCCTGGTAGCTGACAAAATGGTAGCGGGTGACGCGCACTCTTGCGTGATAGCTTAACTTTAGCTCACACCCCGATCATTATATTCTCTTACCCCATCGAATCTATGCCCCCACCTCTATCCCTTGTCTTTCAGTATTAGATTTATGATCTATGATCAACGGTTTGTTTTCGCTGTTAAGAAATGTTGACCAAGAAAATTACTGTCAGAGGGTATTGTTCACTTTTTGTTGACTCTTCTCATTCTACTTGCCTATTGTTCACTTTTTGTTGGAACGTTTCTGACGCGAACCAAACCTCTTTCGCTTGGAAGACCCCTTTTTGATAGATATCCGCTACATTAGCTCTTCTACTTCACACTGACTGCTCTTCGGTGTGCCATGACGCTGAAAAAATTGATTTTTGTGGAACTAAGTAGTACAAATAAGTAATAGCAGCGCGCTTACATTAATTGGTATCCATTAGAAATTGTACGATCCTCGTGGAATTTATAGGCTGCGAATCTCTCCTGAAATGATACTGTATTACTGGTTTAGCGAAGTAATTGAAAAAATACATGAGAAGTGCACTTTCTAAGGACTGCTTCACCCGCGCCACGATGATTTGGAGGACAACGTTTTCGCTGTTGTAGGTATGGGACAGTACATGAAGAATCCGTGCTCGAAATTCCCTAATTACCTGAGTGAATTTGTAAACAATGCCTTTTTGGTGCTAGCGATAAGTTAAGGGAACCGACAAGGACATTTTAGACGTTCAGAAAAAATCCGCTTTTGAAACAAAATGACCAATGGACCTGAGATTTGTAATCAGCACCCAAAAATAGGGTGAATTTTGAAACAGTTTTTCTGGACGTCCCAAATTTCCCCTAGGATACCCCTTTTCCCTTCGCAAATATGAACATGCCCCCTCTAGGAATGTGGAAATCTCTGAGGCATTTTGAATTTTTTTCAACATCGGAGTGCATTGAAAACAAGCCCTGTGTAAAAAAACGTGAAAATTGGCCTTTTTCAAAATGACTCACGAATCAGACGAGGGCTGGCTTCCATTTTCTTCGTCCATTCCTCAGACGCTCCATATACGCAGCTCTTCTACGAACTCTATTAACAAGCATCTCTAAAAAGTTTGAAACGTTCAGAGCTTCAAGGAAAACTTCTAAATCAGCTGATTCTTGTCGTCTAATATAAGCCCGTGGAACAGAATCGCAAACAATCAAAAATAGCATCTCACCTCGATAAGCACCAGCTCTCACATGGTGCACTGTGCGGACCGGTTCGTGAATGGAAGTATGCGTACCAACGGAAAAAATTTTCACCTGGAAAAAAATTATTCAGCGAGAGAAACAAAATTTATTATGATGTTACACACATAATTTGAAGACCGTTCAAAAATTCAAGTAATCGCCCGTACCATCTGATGAATTTACATTTATTGAATTTCATCAAATACATTCAACATTTTTTAACTCACGAGTCATTCGAAAATTCAGGAATCAGCAATGAACTTTCTTTTGATTTTTCCTGATTTGAAAAAAAAAGATCTAATTTAAAGTGTTCCAAAAAAACTTTATTCAGTTTTTTGGAGAATTAGCAAAATCTAAATGGAAAATATCTGAATAGCGAAAATAGGGATAGGGAACTATTCACGTGGAGTAGCTGGGGTTGACAGAAATTTTCAAAAAATTGTCGGAGAAGTCATCACAAATGATCTGAGGCGTATCGAGTGACACGTCGACATGAGGATGGTGATAATGGAGGCGTGATTGTCCTAGGGCGAGTCATTGACACCTATCTGGTACTCTTGGGTAAATCTAAGGCATTAAATAATTATGTGCTGACTCGCCGAATGACAACGAGGTCGCACATATAGTCTGGCTAACGGGTCACAGCAACCACGGAGAACAATTGGTAAACTTCACCGTAGTTCTAAATCACAAAGGAAAACAAATCGAAAGCAAGAAAAAAAAAGAAAAGGATGCAGAGGAATGAGACGCCAACTGTGATTTTTGGTGATACAGCGGTCGACTGGCTCGCGACCCGCTATACCACCTCCACTCGCGCTCCCGACCCGCTATACCCATAGCGGGTGGCGAGCGGAGACGAGGGGCCAGCGGATGGCGAGCACTCCAAAATGAGGGGTGAGCGGGTCGCGAGCAAGGCCCGAAATGCGCGCGGGCCGCGAGCACCGAGTTCTTTAGACTATTGAAATCTCGACAGGAGAGGCACAAAACTGGTGGTCATTCGCCGGGTACGGGAAGGTTACGCCTTTTTCCTGCACCCGCGGAATCATGAATACGGTTACTGGTGGGACCGAGTTCTCCGTCAACCGCCTAACACCAATCGGAGGTCCGTTTATCGATTTTTGGTAGATTATGGTGGGTGTACGTTCGTTTTGTCAAAGTATCAGATCTGCCTCAAAACTTCTCTTCAGGGTTATTCGGGGTTGTGAACACGGATTTGACATCCATTTGCGAATGTTCGAAATGTAGTGGTAGGTGACGCCAGCTACATGATATTATACCCACCGTAACCTACAGTAAATGCAACCCCGCCGATACCAAATAACCCCTACATCCACGTTTTCAACCAATTCCAGATTTTTTCTGAACTTTATAAAAAGTGCCTGATGGGTGGTAATTTGGTACCCTTTCCTAGCCGCGAAATCTTGGAAACGCCTTCAGCTTCTTCCATAGTAATTCTAGGCCGCTTCGTAGGTCACATTCAGGCATAAAGTCCAATAATGGTTCCACTTCGATGCTAACGGTCCCCGTGGACCTGCTAAGGAGACTGGCGCCGCGGTGCGGAAGGGATCCATCGAATGGTTGCGTGCTAGGGTCCTTGGTTAACCATTCAATAGTTGGCCAGGTGACTTCCCATTTGCAATGCGTTTATTTCGAAAACATACGCGTTGATGAGAATATTGTGTCGGTTGTGTCTCCTCCTGAACACTGGGACTTGACATATCTGTTGTCCGAGTGAGTCCCTAAGGCTTGGTAAGGTATGCCACGGTGAAGCGTCGGTGAAAGACACACTTCAAATTTTAGATATACTGAACTGCGTTTTTCTTCAATTGGAGGCTTCCATGGGAACCCTCATCGTTTTCGTTCGCTAAATAGGCCTGGCTAGCTATGCAGAAATATGATGGAGTAATATGTGATTTTCTGAGTTGCTTGTACGTTAATATCCACAAATAGAAGGTGGAAGTTGAGTGGAGTTTTACGGTTCATGACAACGATAACAATAACAGGCTTATTACTATACATGAGCTGATTAGCAGCAACAAATTCTCGGAGGTCCGAGAATATAGAAACGAGTGTCGACCGCCGGTTGACGAGACATGGCCCTGCCCGTGTGTGCGCATGGAACAACAGTATCGACTGGGTGGATTGCGGACACAAGCAGACAGACTCAATGGGTGGACTTTCTGCACCCACCTGTCACTATTTCGGGGCGTATCGACCGCCCAGGACTCAGTCGATTGACCAACTCTCAGGGGGACTATCTTTGGTAGATGCCCATCCTCAGGGTCAGGTGGGTGTTGTCCGGCCGGACCACGGGGGGGGGTTACGTGAGAATTTTCAAAAAAATAGAATTTTTTTCGGGGAGGGGGGCGTGGAAATTTTGGGCCAAAAAATAGAAATACGGGTGTGTTTTTAATGGAGGAAAAGCTACTGACAAAGTTAACGAAAATGTTGTATTACGAAGAAAAAGGTCAAGTTAATAGAGCATATCAACGCTTAAACCTTCACTTCGTTGATTGGACAACGTACGTCCCCCATAAAATCTGAAGTGTTCATAATTATGAAAAAAGAAAATTCTCTGCGAGCTGTTACATAGCGCTTCTTATATTATCTCGAAATTACGCAGAAAATCGCTTAGAACCCCTTATCTCGTTATTCAATACCATCGTCCAGAAGCGCGCCTTCAAAAATTTTGGAGGTGGAGCGTAACTTCGTCGAGGTTCTAGACAACGGCCTGCCTGACCCTGCTCACCCTTCAGTCATACGAAGAGAAATCAGTATAAGATTCTGTCGAAAAAAGGTATCCTCTCACGTGATGCCTCTTCTGTTTAGCAAAAATGAAACCGCCGAACCTCCTTGTAAGCCTGTTTTTGCTACGAGAACGAGCTCGCTCATTTCATTGTAGTATTTTCTCTCATACTGCTTGCCCTATATTTCAACGCTGCTATGCGGAAATTCGGGATCGGGAAGTATACAGACCTAGCACTGTGTGGTTCTATCAAGCGCAAGTACTGGTCAGTCAGTCAGTCAAGCGATGTTGCGAAATTTCGCAACGGGGGCGGGGTGGGGGTCGCAAAAATTTTGACCCGAAAATGAAGGTTAGGGGGGAAGGCAAAATTTTCGGACAAAAAATGAAAATTTGGTGAAGATATACCAAAAATTCTCGATATTTTCGGTCCTCAAAGGAAAGGATCGTAGCATTGCTCAAGTTTTAGACGCATCGAATAGAAGTGCGCCAAAAACATATCTGAACTGCCCAGAAATCGCGCCGGGGGGGGGAGGTCGCAAAAATTTTGCGTTTTGAAAAAATTGATGGTTGGGGGTCGCTCTGCTTTCGAAAAATTACCCAACGCCCCGCTTGACCATGTGGCATAGTATTATGTCTGATTCAAAAAGTTGTACTGTGATGTTGTTTTCCTTGGCCATTCATGATTGGGCTTGCAATTTCAGAAGAGTGGACCACCGTCATCACCAAGTATTTCGCGAAGTCTTTCAAAGGGAGAGTCGGACGAGTGAATTTACAACGGTGTCTTTAGTAGTCAGTCTCAGGACAGGTCTATTTCTCTGTCTCTTGTAACGAGCTTCGGTCAGCACATCGAGCGCTCGGAATCGCTCACGCAGAGGTCATCGCTTTTTAAGTTGTAGCTTTTGTTAGAGTATTAATTGATTGTTTTGATTCGTTCATGCGTACGCTGGGTGAACCACATGAATTTCCCCATTCTACCCAACAGTGATATATGTTGGCTGATTCCTGTTAGTATTTATACTGTACTAAAGTACCCAGTACACAGTCGAGTTCAACCGGAGAAAGGCACGGTCAGAAGGACGCACGAGATATCAAACCGAAGCAGTGTTTGCTCCGTTCTTCCTACCGCGGTGGAGGGTAGGAAGACATATTCCGACTGGTCGATAGCCCCACAATAGCTTGAGGTTTCCTTCACAGTCGTCGCTTTGAAACGTGGGGAGTGCTGAATCCTAGCTGCCAAGTGATGTGTGATCGAGAACGATTCAAATAAATCGGGACTTTTGATTAGCCACTAATCGCTGGTTTTTGCGGGCTGGACCCAGGCCCAATTATATTTTTGAAAATGTGATTTAGTTTAATAGGTTGGTCCGAAAGTTCTGCACTAAATGTAGGTCAGTGAGTTTTTCCTGGTGGGTCTGTGATCTTTTGATAAAGTGTGGCACAGCTTTCGGAATCTCATCTCTTCCTCTGTCTAATATGGTTCTCGCTATTAGATAGAAATGCAGAGACAGTTCCGGTTCCGAAAACCCTCTTAAATTGCATTCCTTCTCTTCCTTCTACCTGTCAGGGCTGTTTAAATGTATGAAACATTTGTTTCCGTGACTACAGCTTTGAAAGGGGTTCGTGAAAATCCTCAAATTGGGCGAACTCCGCGTTTTTTTTTAGAAATTCTTTAAAGAAAACATCTATCATACCCTTATTATCCAATGACATTAGAGCACCAAACTACAGAATTGAGTATGATGGGCAGTGTCACACCTAGTGGTATTTATTCTGTCAATTATCGATATTTTTTAAAATTTGATTTTTATAAATTTTTTGAATTTTCGAAAACAAAATGTCGATAATCGACAACATAATGCTATTTGAAGAGTTGCCAGAACCCGTTTTGGTACGGTAACCTAGCATACAAGGCCACAAATGTGCCGTACACTTGAGCATCCCTGAGATGTAAGGGGTCTGTAGAATTGAAATCGCCGCGTTGCTCGCAGTGACGAACAGAGCTGAGTTATGTAATATCGATTACATTCGGCGACGAGGGCGACCGACGCGGCGTGAAGGGCGATGAGGGGGCATCACAGTGTTTTGATGCTGCGACGACCCTGCGTCACTGCCAGCGAGCGGCAACCGACGCGGCGACGATGATGTTGGGAAACATTTTTGTCGCCGCGTCAAGGCTGACGCTCGGCGACCACTCGCCCGTCGCTGCAACTCTGCAGACCCCTTATAGGTGGAACAGAGGACTTTAAGGAGTTTT
This sequence comes from Aplectana chamaeleonis, assembly GCA_029168955.1. Lineage (NCBI taxonomy): Eukaryota > Metazoa > Nematoda > Chromadorea > Rhabditida > Cosmocercidae > Aplectana > Aplectana chamaeleonis. The sequence continues at coordinate 197,641 of JAPDOI010000193.1, forward strand.
CCACTTTTTTATGTGAAGTTCGAGGCAAGTCGACTTTTCCCAATAGCGATTGATGCTACCAGAGAGTAGAAGAATTGAACTACTGAATGGTGTTCCACATTTGGTCGGAAGATCACAGACGGTCAAAGGAGAATTTGCTGACCTACGCTTCGAGCAGAACTCGGACCAACCTACTAATACCCGCGTGTGTTCCTATACCCCCCCCCCACCAGAGTCCCCTTTTGAACTCGGCTGGCAAGGCGCGTTGGATTGATCCATTTATGACAGGTTTAAGCAGACGAATGCGCTCTGTTCTTGTTACTGATACGATGTTTGCTATGTTTCTATTCTAACATTTCCAATATGATGTATGAGATGACCCGGTGTTAGTAGAATTGAAATATGCTCCTGTTTCCTCCACATCATCCGCACGCTTGTTGATCCGCTATATTCCGCCCTAATCTCTTTCAACTTGTTAATATATTCTATCGCTTGGGAATGTCCCTTACGAGTTTCGTTTTTGTGTAATTATTTTATACTGTGTAATGATGGAGTAGCGCACATCTTTTCTATGTGTAAACTAAGATAAAACTTCATTTGGTGATATACGCTATTGTTGTTTTGTGCTATTATTACATGGTACATCATGACATGAATGACTAAGTATCTAGTGATTAGCTGCACACAGCTGTTGTGTGAATGAAATGATTTATAGATATTTCCATATTCGACGATAAAAGTATGTGGAGAACAGCGTGCATTTTGATATCAAATCTGTATGGTTAAATCTGTGTGATACTGTTGACCAGTCTGTTACCGGTAGTAATGCTGGAAGTGGTTGTAAGGCATACATTCGGCATGAGATGAATCGCGGCAAGTTCGGCTCGCGTCGCTCCGCCCACAATAAAGACAGCCGTCCGATCGTCACCTAGAAACAGTGCGTTCAGTGGTCATTGATAGCTTCCTCCGCTAGTTTCAGACTATAGCATTCCTTTGAATGTCGGGGATCGATTATGACGAATTCGCTCTCACGCGCGCGTTTCGTGCGCTTTGAAGATTTGCGGCGCTGGCTGGCTGTCCAACTCGACGTTGTCATGATGAGAAGGGAAAAGGGGCCTCGCTCGCACTCACCTCCCACAGCGCCATCGAACGTCTTGTTCCATCCCGCCCACCGCACTCGATCCCCTTCCTCGAGAATGCGAACGATCAGTGAGGCGTAGCCGCTATATGCGTACGCGGCGTCGGATGTGTTCTGAAATTCGGTTTAGTGCCATCTCGAAGGTTCATGTTTTTCAATAGGATGAGTTTTGGACAAAGATAAGGAATAATCATCAGTTTCGAGATGAGAACCACCTCAACCAAGGCCTCCGAAATACCTATGGTTACTGTTACTCACCGTCTCTGACACATTATCCGGCAATAGGTCATACTGTTTCTTCATCGATGGAAACATGAGTGGTGCATAATCGGTAGACAACTTTCCACTTCCGCCTCGTTCGCGGATCACACCCATTTTTTGCAGCTTCAACAGCTTGTTCAACGCTTCGACGCCGAATGACTGCAACGTGTTATGGTAACAATGGTTAATAACAGTCCGCGCAGATATCCACATTTGTTTTTTTTTAATCCATATTGAGGCAAAGGGAATTAACCTACCTAAGAACTAAAGGCCCAAAACCATTTCCAACGTTTCAAATCTGTTTTACACCTAACTCACCAATAAAGGCGTTAAAAAAGGCAAGTTCAATGCTCGAAGTTTTCGTGAAAGCTCCTATGAAATCTGAGTTCTGTAAGGCTTTTTGCCAGACCTCGTGAGTCTGCTTGCGCAAAATAATAAATAAATGAAATACGGTTTGTGCGCGTGCGTTGCTTTTGAGAAAATACGTTTACATGCCTTCTTTCTAAATTAGACAAAGCTTGCAAAGGTTGGGACTATGCATAGCTCTGACTCGAATTCTTGATTCTGTTCGACCTCACAAGGGAAGTGTTTAGAGCGTTAAACTCATGTGCGAAAACGAATTACATTGTTAGTATCTCGTGGGCCTCCATAATAAAACTGTGTAGTATCCCGCCCCGAGCTGGTAATCCGTGAAGTTGTGTGCGTTTTTCAAGCTTCGCGAAAAGGGTATACCTCATCAGACATTTTTTGGGTGTTTTGAAAAAAGTCTGAATTGGCTCAAACTTGACGTAGGGGTTAATAAGGGCGCTAAAAACTAATCTTGGCTCAGCTTGTCAAATTTCTGAGGTTTACTGTAGGATACGCTAGGTACCATACCATTCAGGTAGCGAAATGTAACTTAATATTTCGAAAATCGACAGTTGGACATCGAATTCGTACTCAGCACCTCGAATGACCCTAGCATAGAAATTTTGAATCAAATCTGAGACACCAGACTACCATATGCCCCCGTAATCTATCGAGAGCTGTCATAACTGTACGAGTGGACCAATTTGACCTACATCGTTGCATTCCGAAAATCGTCAAAAGTAGCGTTTTGCCCTCAAATTTTCCCTCAATGGGAAGCTTCGAAAAAACTTAGTCGGAAACCTAGAACAATCGACAAATGAACCTTAGATTCGTGATCAGCACAATTCCCCCTCACCACTGGGAGCCAAATTTGGAATGTTTGTCTTAAACGCTTTCAGAGCCCCCTAACTGATACAAGTAAACTCTAAACCAACAATCGGTGCTCGTCGAAAACACTATAAATCTGTGCTAACTTCAAACAATGTGCTTTCATCCAAACTTTGCCCAGGGGTGGCGCTGAACACGAATATGAGGTCCGTTCCCAAATTCCGAAAGATTACTGCGCGTCTTGGGAGGTAAAATAGATGAAGAAAACGACCGTCTTGAGCTTACGACTTCTTTGAACCAGCCCCTTGGGGCGGTATAATACGCAGTTTTACTCTAAAGGTCCTAAGGACTAACAATGTAATTTATCTTCGCAGTTTAACGCTCGAAATACTCTCCTTGTGAGTCGAAGATCAGATGTTCGAAAAAATGCAATATGGAAAACATTCAGAAGTCGGAAAATCATTTTTCGATTTTGTTCGAAAATCGAATATTCGGAGTTAAAAATGTGAAATCGAACTTTGAGCATCGACTTTACTCTCTTGACTGACTCAAGTACCGATTATTGAGCACATCAGAGGCGTAATTCATATCACTGGCACTTTTGAATAAATACAACATGCGTTCAACAGACCAGTCTCGCTTCCCACGGCTCTTTAGGCATCTTCCATGGTACTCACCGCAAACGCGGGACGATCGGTGGACAGTGAAACTTTCTACGGTGCGTGGCGCAAGCAACTATAGTTAGGTCCGTGGCCTGTGTCCTCAAGAAAAAACGTTTAAATTCAAACCGCGGCTGGCGCGGCGGTTTAATTCTCAGAGATTGAGAATTAAACCGCCACGCCAGCCGCGGTTTGAATTTACACGTTTTTTTCTTGAGGAAACAGGCCGCGGATCTAACAATATGTAATCTCCGGCGGAAAAGGGTAGAGTTGGGCCTCAGCTGTGCTACGCATAAATATTCCAGGCTTGTATTCGAACGCACGGTGGTTGGGATAATCCCGAGATTATGATGGGGTGGACTCAAACTGACACTCGAGCAACGATACAAATGATAAAGCCATCAGAGCGGTTCGAACAGCGCCGCTATGGCGGTGCTAGGTGAGCAGCGTCATATTCCTGCAAGACTGACACGCACAGGATGCAAGTATGCTGCCATGGCGTCAATTCGTGCCTCATCTCTGCTATTTATGTTCTACAAATTCTAAGTTCGCACTTTTCCTTAACGTTTTGTAATATGATACTGGAAGCAATCATGACGAAGCAAGACATTTGGTGAGGGAAGAGCAATGCGGATGGTATTAAAGCCGCCGTGACTGTTCGGGCAGCGCAGCCGCTGTAAAGTCGGTACCTACAGGTTTCAAAGCGGCTCTATCGTGGAGCCGCCGCGGAAAATTTCAGCTAAGTTGCCTTGTCGAAGCCAGCTGTGGTGGGCTGACGCGGCCGCTCTGCAGTAGAGCCGCTTCGACGCCTGTGAGCAATGACCCGAAACTGTGGCGGCATTTGCTCGCAGAAGATGGTGGCGTTGTGGATAAACACGCGCTTCAGGTAAAAGCTTCCATAGTATATTGCTCGTCCGACTACCAGTGTACCGCCGGATCCTTCGGAAAAGTAGTGCCTGCACACGATCATGGGGAGGCGCGCAGGTGTCTGCAGCAGGAGTGAACGGTCCAAACACGCGCCACGATTCCAAACGGCTCCCCATCAGGTGTTCAAGAAAAACGTTGAAAACGAAAAAACCGAAAAACGAAATGTTTTTGGTTTGAAAATCGTAAAATTCAAAAAAAAAACTGATTTTTTTTTGTTTTTCGAATGTCTAATGTTCGCAATGGTATATATTTGACTGGAAAAAACAAGACAACACTATAGAAGTGCTCCAGATGATGACAGAGTTCTGCTTTCTAGTGATTTCCGTAAAGCAAAAAAGTGCGCAATCGAAATCATTATGTGAGGCAGTCTCAGCCTTATTGCAAGAAGCTGCAGCGACGGCTCCTGACAAAATTGTAACGCCGAACACGTTCTATAACTCCTATTTTGACGATCTTCAAAACTGCGGTACAATTCTTTGAGCAATCGTGCCCATAGTTTCACTTATTCTTTGATTGAGGCTGGGGGCTTGGAAGTCGTCCTCAACCTTATGAAGAAACCAGTTTCAGAGAAATTTCAAATTGATCAAAAGTCTGAGATCTAAAGTAAATAGAATTTGTTTAGAAACGAACATTATTAGTCCCTGATCCATCACATGCTTTCACCTGAATCCCTTGCGCTGTCGTAATAAATTTCAGTGCGAGCGGTTGCGTCGCGGTCACCACTGACTAATAGCTCAGTCTCCCGGCGCTATCGGTGAGTGATGGCTGCGACGCGACCGCACATACGAGGTCCGTGGTTTGTCTCTCCAAGGAAAAAATTTAAACCTTACCCGCGGGGGTCGCGTGCGCCGGACCGCTAATCGATTCAGGCCGAGAGAAGAGCGCAGCTGATCAGCTTACGATGCCGCCGGTGAGATTTAAACCTCCCGCGCCAGCCGCGGGCGAGATTTGAATGTTTTTTCGTGAGGACGCAAGCCACGGACCTGACTATACATTGAGTGGTGGTGTCTACAGGGGCCAGTTCAACCACTTTCGGTGGATTGAGATCATGCTTCGCGCGCGACGCTGGGCAAAGATTGACGAGTGGGAAATTGCTGCAGACGCCTGCGGGCAGCAGAGGATTGGCTGCGAATCGCATCAGAACGGCAAATTTGGACCGAAAAAATCACCTTTCTCGTTTTTCAATCATGATTTTCTTGCCAAAAAGGGCGAAAAACGCACACCCCTGCTCCCCATGGCCATGCGCAGTCGAGGCTTCTCTGGGAAAGCCACTGAAAGGCAAACTAGAAAAATATATTTTTAGTATTCTACAATCCTTGTCAATGAATCTTGCCTAGCCTTTCCATTAGCTCGCTTTCGTTCCAACCTGCATGATCATTCGTCGATACTGCTGAAGAACGGTGGATTTCAATCCATTTGCAGTGAGTGCGTGAACGGCTACCAATCGAATCGCAGCGTTCACATCATCACCAGTGATAATGGTCTCCTCGATGAATGGATGAACCTTATCGCCTGTGGCCGAGTCGAGCAACTCTAAAAGGTTTCCGATGACGTATTCTACGGAGCCTAGGGAACCTATTTCTCCCTGAGCTTTCTTCGCTCGGCGCGTGGCAGACAGTATGATTCAAGCGCTCTTGCTCGCTGGTTGTGTAAGGCCTCTTTTAGAGTTCCATCGCCGATCGCTGCGATAGCATGCTTCGAAAGAGCATTGATGGGCGACGCGATAACGATCAATACTCATGATAACAATGCCTTCTCATCACGCGGCGACCGTACTCTGAAATAGGCCTGACAATGGACAAATTTATTCAAGCATAAATAGCAGGTACAACCAGGTGCATACACAAAGTGTGAAAAAAATATTAGTAATATGCGAGATTACGTAATTCTGGAATATTTTGGTTCTTCCCATGGCTTGCACGTTGTGACAAACAGCTGCTAACTGTGGGTATAGTTTGTACAGAATAAAACCAAACTGACGATAAGCGAGGAAAGTTAACTAATAACAGTGGGTTAACCAAGAATCTGATGTCCGCTTGCCGACTTTCAAAAGTGTTTAGTAGATTTTGTCAAACCTTCCCACCGGAGCTGAATTTCGGAGACCGAGCGCGACTTTTGACGACTTCTGAAGCGCTTGGATATATTTGGCTCAGAACTTTTTCGTTAAGATTATTGGGCTTGCCCACCTATAATCTAAGGTCCGTTCATCTGTTTTCAATGTATTACTGGTCTTCGTGAGTATATGGTAGTCCGCCCAGAGTATCAAATTTGGCCAAAAATTTCTCCGGGGAAGTTACATATTGTTAGGGCTGAACAGCCACTCTCCCTCAAAAAGTTTCATAATTCATGGGAGAACCGAAATTATATTGAGGTCATCAAAACCTGGGTTAGCGAAACTGTACCGTACATCATCAGGGCAATGCCTAATATTGCGTCACACTATACCTTGACCCATCGATGGATTTAGGTGGCTCGATTGGTATGCCTTTGCATGTTGCTTTCTATTTTTCACGTTCGTATTGCGCTTAGGGATAATGTATAAACAAAACCGCAAGCCCAGCTTCCAACATTCTCTCTTTCAAGAGAAACAGCTTCTTAAAACCAGTGCTTCAAGAATACTTTTGCTAGCCCTTTTTCCTCTCGTCGCAGCCTCGGCGTTTTCGAAAAGGGTCAAATATGTCGTCAACGTGTAGCTACGGACAGACCATGACGTTTGTGGTCGTCTAGTATAGGCCAAAACATAGTTCCTAAGTCGGTTTGAATACTTGACTTACCAGTGGGTCATACGGTCATGAATGGGTTAATGCATGACGTAGCAAGCAAGCACGATTGAATCACACCAGGGTTGAGCAGGCCGTTGCGCCAATTCTCGGCGCAGCTACGACCCCCTCCCCAATAACCAAATTTATTTTAATTCCAAAATTTCTACGACCCCCCTCCTGAGATAAAAAATCCCTACAACTTTTTGAGTGTGAGAAAGTTGGACAAGTTCAAATTTGTTGTGAAATTCAGTCAAATCTTACGAGCACCCTCCGAGATCTTCTTTTTTTTTTTGAAATTTTCTAATTATTTTACGACCCCCATTTCGCCGAGTCGCAACCCTGCTCAATCCTGAATCACACTGACCGCGACGTGCCGGGGTAGACAAGTGTCGGGAGAATTAGGTTTTCTAGACTCCGTAGAAAACGTCGTTTCATATTCAAGGTGTGCGGTAAAGCAAGCCAAAGCGGGTGGCGGGCGTTCTGTCCCAGCTGGCAGGAGCCTGGTCGAGGTGCGAGAGTCGTTAACGAGGTGCTAACGATGGCGAGTCGTCGCGCTGGCTAATTGCCTCCCTTTACTCACCGCAATAATCTCCCAGTAAGATACCAAATACTATCCACTGATGTATACATGGTTTGTGGCCAAGTAATTATAACATTTTGTTATGTGGATTACAATTACTTATTATTACCATTATCATTATGTGACAAAAACCACTATTGTTTTTATTACTGTTATTATTATTACTATGGCGATTATCAGATAAACTACATAGATTTACCCGCAAACGAAACGAGGCAAACTGATTGGATAGAGTTTCGTGTTAGGATAAGTTGGAATTCCTCGACTAAGTTTGCGGGCAAAATTTGCCATCTCTTTTTCTAACTTATTTCACCGCTCTCGATCTCTTAACCTCATGGTCTTCCTAAGGTTCTGATTCTGCAATTCGGTATTTCGAGTTTAAAATGACCGGTGATGAAGGTCAACTACTTGAAGTAACAACCTACCTTTGAAAGATTGAGCAAAAGTGAATTGGCTTCCTTATTGAGTTTTCTGAACATTTCTAGCAGTTTTTAACTATGAATTTAATAATAATTCCGCGGTAATATTTCAAATTAGGACTATTCCATGAAAACTTGGCTTTTATTAGGGTGGCGGACGTTCTGTCCCAAGGAGGCGGAGCCTCCCGCGAGACGCGAGCGAGGTGTGGATTACGGGGAGTCGTCGACTGGGACTAATTACCGCACTTTGCTCACTGCTAGAGTCTGACATTGTTGTACGAGACACTATCCAACGAAGCAAACACAGTTTTCGAGCAAAACATTTATTTAATCATATTACAGCAACTAAAAATGAACGTGTGAACGAATACTGAACGCACTCCGCGTATTGTGAGAAGAATACTCGAAAATATGAATGTTCAATAAAGTATTCGAATGAAGTTTCTGAATCTTCATTCGAGTGGAATAGAAACGCGTCTTCGAAAACATTCATTCGAAGATTGTTGAGAAGTCCAAGGCTGCTGACAGGTAACAGCAGCATTAGCCATTGATATCGAGGGTTTCATCCCCAGCAAGTGTTGGAATCATATACCGCTGTCTGCAACAGCTGCTGTTGACAGCGAAGGTTTGCACTCGAACTTTGCCCTGGGATGCTACCCCTATTGTGCCGAAGTACTGAGTAGGTGAGCAGTGTTTGAGATAAAATCAGTTGCTGAGTTCTCTTCATGAGAATGCAGGTTTCACCATCACAAAAGTGAGAAAAGTGAAAAGTTGCACTAGAAATGCACAAAAAGAGCTTAGAACAGCTAATTGGTGGGGGTGCGCACGAACTAACACGATTCGTATAAGTGCTGGTTTTTTCGTTTAGCAACCTATTCATGCTTTTGCGGAAGCGGCAACTGCCGCGCAATATCAGTAGAAAAATGAGAAATCAAATGTTTGATACCGCTATCGAACATCTGATTTCCCATTTTTCTATTGATAATCCGCAGCATTTGCCGCTCCGCAAAAGTATGAATACGGTGTAACAGCAAGTCGAAAGACGACAAAACAAACATACATAGAAATTTAGTTAATTGTGGGCAAGGTGACAACCAGCAATATTTTGTTCCTGAGCTGTCGAACAGACCTGGTTTTCGTTGATTTTTGCTGATTTTTTTTTGATTTTCGCAAATTTTTCAGAAAACAGAAATCAGAAAACAGAAAGGCCGAAATGGCCAGGAAACAGAAATCAGAAAACAGAAATTTCCTCACACCCCTGGTTAGGTTCATGGAATGAATACTTAATTGGAATGTAATTAATTAATTGTAATTAATTGCAATTCAATCGATCAAAACGACCGTATCACTCTCTGGATGAATAAATCGAATCGAATATTATAATCTTCGGAATGCGCGGAAAAGAGAAGTTTTTAGTCACGCTACGAGGGGAGGAACTATCTAAAATACCTTCCGGCAGACGCTGTAAACTCCTAAATAGAAAGGAACATCGGGATCTCTTCTCTGTATATCGAAACTCAGAATAACTGAGCCATTCTACCAACATAGTGTTTTCAAAAAGTTACACGTCTTCTAGGGACATTTTAGAACACTTGCTTCAAAAAAATTCAAAAAATAATTTGAAAAACAATAAAAGTACCGGCCAGTGTACCTACCTAGCCAGGGGAACAGAATGACCTCAAGTGGTCACGTGGTATTCAGAATAATTACGAAATTCTCCGTCAAAGTCGCTGTCTCATCCTCGTATTGTACCCGTCACACAGAGGAGCGGCTGGCGGCGGGCTCGTTCAACAGCCGGGCCGCTGACCACTCTCCGTCTCTGCGCGCTGACTCTCTTTCTCTGCCGCTGCACTCATCGCGCGAGAGAGAGGCCGTCGCGCCGCCGTGGGGTGGTAAGTGGCCGAAGGCGGATTTTGAGGTACCCTTCAAAGTTGAGGTATCAAGTTCAAAATGGAATAGGCGCGACCTGCATCCATTTCCAGCCTCCTGCCCAAAAATGCTCCTAGCTCAATTTTAAGTGTACCCGCAAGATCGTGAACGCCGTCTAAAAAAAAAAGGAGATTAACAACAAAAACGCGCGGTATTTCGCTTTTTACTCAAAAACCAGTAAACCATCCCAAACCATTTTTTTGAGTAACTACACCAACTTTTTGCGCTCCAGATTTGAAACACTATCCTCGAGTTTATTAAATCATTCGAAAATTTGAAAAAAATCTATATTTCTCACCATTGTAACACAATGAATTCTGCCGAATGGTGATTATAAATGTTTGTATTTCACGTAACACAGTATTATAATTTCTTCAATTTCGTCAGTGGATAGTATTTGGTGTCTTACTGGCACATTATTGCGGGGAGTAAAGACAGGCAATTAGCCAGCGCGACGACGCCATCGCTAGCACCTCGTTAACGACTCTCGCGCCCCGCCCAGTCTCCTGCCAGCTGGGACAGAACGCCACGGAGCCCGGTAAAGCGCAGTTTTAACATGAATAACACTAAGCTGGGTTCTGATTTCCAGTAATGTGTGAAGAAATTACCTTTCTCCACCCGAATGCAATCAGCAAAGACATCGTAGAGCTGAGAACGAGCCATTTCAGCCAATCGCATGTGAACGCCGCACAGTTTCTTGCGTAGCAGAATCTGGGGCATCTTCTTCACCAAAACTTGATACTCGGCAACTGACATACGGTCGCGATCAAACTGAAACTAGATAAACCTCTGGGCTGAAACTTCAAACTGAGCGATGAGTTCTCACCTGTTCGTCCTCCTTGATATCACTTAGTATTTTTGCCAGTTCAAAACCGATCGCATTTATGTGCACGTGCTTCAGACGGTGGAAAACCTCATCGTTCAGGTGGATCTCCTTGAGCGCGAACGGATCAGCGTTGTCATTGTTGTCGAATTCCGCCAAGGGAACCTGAACAAACCACTTTCAGAGTAGGATTATGTAGACAAAACCGTCGACTGTTTCCTATGTCGTTCGACGAGGTTCCCCCTTTAGTGGGTGATTACGGGGCGCATGCACACCTACAGTCGGCACGGATCCTAGTGATACTTTGCGTTCCCTATCGAGGGTTGCAGCAAATTCGGTGCCGAATGCGCTAACATAAGTGCGACTATCGCGAGAACAACAATGAGAAGACCTAGTGGAGACCGGGCAAGACCGTGCTCCTTCACAATGGAGCGATATCACGGAAGAACAAACTGTTTAAATGTGATACTATTATCATTTATGTTTTGTTATTGTGTGATATGATAATGAACGCTACCCTATAAAAGGGTTAGCTCGGTGTGCATACTAGACTTGTGAATAAATCACTTCTCTCCGACGGTCCCCTACAGCAGCACAGCCCAGAAGCGGGCTTCTACATGGTGCATCGGTTCAACGACTACTGAACCCACTTCACTAGCACAAGCGTTAGTCAACCTGGTAAACGGATCGTGCGGGGAGCGATCGATATCGCTGTGTGACTTATACGCAGTGCAAGAGGTGCGTGATCTACTCTGTGTAGTTCCGTCAGTGTCTGTTCCTGTGACCCGCACGAGACTGCCCTGTACATCTTGCTGTGATCATAAACAGATAACCAATACGACGCAATGTCATTGCGAACACAAAAGGCGAAGGTGACTCGATCACAGAACCTCCTCGAGAAGACGGTCGACGACATAGAGCGACTAGTAGAAACACCGATCACGGAGCGAACTGCTGACTCACCACAACATTTGAAGAAGCAACTTCTCAGAGTGAGGCAATCAATACTAGTACTTGACTCGGCCAAACGTTCGGTCGAGGAATCCGTAGACAAACTAGAGGCGGCTTACGAAGAGCTCGAAGAAAAAGAACTCTCCACAGAACTTGTTGCAATTCAGAGTTACCAACGAGCAGCAGATGAAGTGATGGAAAGAGCAGAATCAGTCAAGTTGTCTCTGTTGGAAAAAGAGGTCGAGACAGAGATGGCAATCCAGGACTTGCTAGAAGAACCTTCACTGCAAATGAACGATCGAGAGGACAGTCTTTACTACCACCTCTGCCAATACCCGATTATTCTGGTGAGAATTGGGAGTGGGACAATTTCTGACAGATTTTCAGATTAAACATCCATGATCAGCCAATCGCGCCTCTGATAAAGTTCAACTACCTCATCAAAGCACTCAAGGGAGACGCGAAAGAAGCCATTGCGCATTTTCAAATCACGGATGCCAAGTATGCGGAAGAGTCGAATCTGCGTCTTCCGAGAAAACGCTACGATCCAATGGCTATCCGTCAATTAATATTGCACTCGAGTCCGAGTGTTCTATGCAGGAAAGGAGTATGAGCCAAATTTATTAAAAAAAATAGCAAACTAGGAGAATAGGATTACAAAAGTGTAAATGAGCAGAGGAGGGCGGCAGACTCACCGTCCACCGTGCGCAGAAAAGATGAGAATGGCTTGGCCGTTCAGCGAGTGGGGCGTGGCCCAGTGCTGCGTGGTTGGGAGGAATCGATCGATCCGTGCCAGCCCGAGACAGGCACCGCCCAGCACGGACGGCGGCACCGGCCAGCACGGACCAACACGGGCGCACAACCACGACAACGAACGGCCAGTAGGAAAAAAATCAATGTATTAGAACATACAACACAATAATACATCAAAAATACATAAAATAAGCAGTGGAGTACTCATATATCACATGGGGGTCCCCAAAAAATGGGCGCTTCCACTACGCACTTTAGAAATGGGAGCCGCGTCCGCCCCTGCCTCGACGAGCGAAATTGTGATTGAACGCTGTGCGGGATACTGATGCCGATCGTACACGCTTGAAGCTGGGTCTTGCTATTCCAGGCGTCCCGTTGTTGCTGGCGTTACGTCTCGGGTCCTCTGGCAGACGTTGGAAATCCGTCAACTTTCGTGTGTCGCTGTGTTTCTTCAAAGTTGCTCTCCAGAATCGCTTTGCGGCACTTTGGGTGAAGTGTCTACCAGTGATGAGATTGACCTTGTCCGCCAAAATCATAAATGGTGCATCTGCAGCGAATTCCTCCGACTTTACCGGCAACAGACAGGAAAAACGAGATCTCAGGGAAGGTCTCTGGTCGATCGTTTCTTCGATGAGGTCCCTCATGAAGTCCACTATCCTTCCCCAGCTCTCATCATCTTTCGGTCCTGGTATCGCTATGAATTCGGCGCCGTTGGCCACGGCCTGCACAATCCAGTACCACGCGCTGCGCTAGCGCTCGGGCTCGACATACTGTGCGGAAGTCAGCATGATTATGGCCGAAAGTCCTTCCTCGAACCATTGAGGCTCAAGCATTTCGGGAGTCACCATGAGCTTTGCCGTCATTGTGGCGGAATCGAAACAGCGTCGTACACCTTCAAAACCTTCAGGCAACAGCAAAAGGCTGCGACGGGGCTTCACGAGGCTCCAGCAATCCGTGGACCGTGGGTGAGCGTCCGCATATTTCTTCGCAACATCGCCAATCCGCGGCAGATTGTAGGGATCTCCTTTGCTTCTAGGAGGAAAGGATGCCGTAATCTTTCCGGCATCGGCTGTGGCGGCAACAGCTGAATGTACGCAATGACGACGAAAAAATGATACAGCAATGCCAAGAGAACATGGAGTCACAATATCATAAGTGGTATGCAACATACGAGAAATGTGAAAACGCTCAGGAACATGTGTTTGAGCTACAACGGCAATTACTCGAGCAAGATCATAAGGAGATCGGAATGCGAACGACGTCAGTGGAGCATTCGGAAGCACGTTGCTGAGCGGTACGTTGACAGTGTAGGCGTATCTTCGTCCGTCTACTTCAAGTTCTCCAACGCACACCCAGTCTGCATCACGCACATTAGTCGAGGAAGAGAACGAGTTGCTGAAATGAATATTTTTGAAAAACATCTTATTTACACCAAAACCTAAGTTTTTCCTTCTGCCACGCTTACTGCGCGTTGTTCTCCCGTGCACCGGGATGTCATCGATCTCTTTAGGCACTTTTATCAAGTGATCGAACTGAATTCTTCACGGTTCTTTATTCTCGCCAATCAAAGTTATAAGCGCTGAATTAGAGCTGGCCTCCAACACGCGATACGGACCTGCCCAATCCATTACCAGTTTTGGATGCTGCGATTTGCCCTTTTCAGCTGGGAGTTTCATATAGACGCGATTTCCGGTCTTAAAAACAGCGCTTTTGTGCGTTCCGTACCTTTTATCGTAATTGGACTTCATCTTATCCCGATATTCCGTGGAACTTTCATTGATGCACTCTCGTGCTACTTTCAGCCCGCATAATAGTTCCGTCTTGTAGGTGTCGTAGTCGACGACGTGAGGCGACAAATGTTCCGAGGGAATAATGGCCGACGGGTATTTAGGATCGCAGCCATAGAGAAGGAAATGCGGGCTCTCACCTGTGGCCCGGTGAGGCGAAGCGTTGTAGGCGTAAACTACTGTCGGGAGAACCCTGTCCCATTCAGTTGGTACCACAGTTTTCTTTTTCAACATTCTAACAATAGTTCCGTTGACCCGCTCCGTCAACCCATTTTCCCTAGGACAATACCCCTTCGTGAACTTTTGCTCGATTCCCATGACTTTACACAAAGCTGCCACTCTCTCATTTTCGAACTCGCCACCTCTATCCGAGAGCAGCATTTCTGGCCATCTGCCAGAACCACAAATCCAGTTACTGAAAATTACCTCAGCCACAGTTTCTGCCTTTTTGTTTGAACCGGGTACGCCCCGAGGTACTTGGTGAAATGGTCTATCACGGTGACGATGTAGCGATTTCCGCGCGTTGTCAAACCCATTTCCAGAAGGTTCACTCCGACTATCTGGAGGGGCCTAGTAACCTCTATTGGGCGCAAAGGTTGTGTGTTTTCCGGCCGCCGATTGGTAAGAAAACATTGCTTACAGGATCTACACCAGATCACTAGGTCTTGATACATTCCTGGCCAAAATATGCTTTTCTTCATCTGAGAAAACATTTTGTGAGCGTTGAAATGGCCTCCTAAAACACCAGAATGCGCCTCGTTGAAAACATCACGCCTGCGCGATCGCGGAATCACCATCGACAGAGATCCATCCTCGTTGATGATATTCAATTTCCCGTCGTGAATGACAAAATCAGCTGAACTGAGCGTTTTGCTATGACGAGGTAGCTTCACTTCTTCAGTTCTGCAACTCTCAATAGCTGGTATCACACGTTCAAAGTCCGGATCTTGGCGCAGTTCCGCCAGCCACTCACTTTCCTGGGCGGCACAGACTACTTTCTCATCTTCTGCATGACCTTTACTAACGCCAGACTGCGTTAGACCCAGCGACAGAGCATCTGCAACGACATTAGCCGTCCCTTTTACGTATTCAATCGTAAGGTCATACCGCTGAACTTCCAGTGCCCATCGCAGGACACGCGGCGAAACGTTGGTCCGCTTGAACAGCGATGTTAGAGCAGAGTGGTCAGTTCTTATGATCGTGTGAACCCCATATATGAAGGAATGAAATTTTTTCAGACTGTACACTAGAGCCAGTGCCTCTTGATCAGTCACGTGGTAGTTCTTTTCGGCGCTTGACAAGTGCTTGGAGGCGAAAAATATAGGGTGCAACGTGGAATCGTCTCCTTCTTGAGCCAAAACCGCTCCAACGCCTACTCTGCTAGCATCCGTATAGATCACAAACGGACGGGATCCGTCCCTTGCTCTCTCAATATTGGGTTGCGCTAGTACAGGAGCTTCCGCAAGCACCTTTTTCAGCGATTCGAAAGCAGCTCCCTGGTTCTCTCCCCATTCAAACTTCCTTTTTGGGCTGGTAAGCTCGTAAAGTGGCTTTGAAATTTGGGAGAATCGGAGAACGAATTTGCGGTAGTAAACTGCCATGTCCAAAAATGTCCTAAGTTGAGCTATATTCTAGAAGCGTGCAAACATCTGAATGCGAGCCACCTTTTTCGGATCTGCTCTTACCCCATTAGCATCAACCACATGTCCTAAGAACTCAATCCTGGGCTCCATCATCCGACATTTTTGAGGCTTGATTTTCAACTGCGCTTTTCGAAGTGCCTCGAAAACTTTACCTAACACTTCCTCATTCCGTTCCACTGAATCCAAGGAAATCAAGATATCGTCTATATATATACCGACACCTCAGTCCCTATCAAATCACCGAGTGCATGATCCATTAACCTTTGGAATTTAGCCGAAGCAGTCGTGAGCCCGAAAGGCAAAACTCGGAACTGAAACTGGCCTGAAGTAGTGGTGAACGCACTAATTTCCTTGGCTCTGTCCGTTAATGGAACTTGCCAGTAGCCGCTGGCTAGATCTAGCGCGGTGAACCACCGCTTACCCTGTAGGTTTTGCAAGGTCACATCAATAGGAGGAAGAGGGTAACTGTCCTTTTTTGTCGCTTTGTTTACCTCTCGGTAGTCTACACAGTCGGATCGTACCATCCTTTTTCGCGACAAGAACAATGGGTGAAGCCCGGGGTGACTGACTTTCCTCAATCACATTTCGTTCTTTAAGCTCGCGAAGCATTGTGTCAACCTTCGCCCGAATACCGTAGGGGACAGGCCTTGTCTTCTGCCTTATTGGTGTATGATCGCCCACGTCGATATCGTGACTCACGAGCGTCGTTTGAGTAAGTTCTGTGTCCGAAATCGCGAACACATCACCATACTCGGTTACAATCGCACGTACATCGTCAGGCATGGGTCCAGCCTTTCTTTTTTGATCTAGGATAGCTATTAGAGTACGAATACGCTCTGCCTCCTGTAGAACAGCAGGCGGCTGTAATAGCATCATATCGCTCGGTACATCGGCAACTCTAGGATCGACCCACGCTTCCGTAGACCAATCGCCTAAGTTCTCCCTTGGTTGATGACCCAACACTCCCTACCTCGATTCATCACAGAAATCTCGGCTTTCCCGCCGTTTATCTGGCAGACCCCGGACTCTATGCGCGGGTTTGTGGACCAAAATAAACAAGCTCCTTGCCGGTTAGTGTTTCTAATCTGTACAGTGGCAACCCCACCTGGCGAAATTATCACCCTCTGGTCACAGTAGGCTGCTGTTTCCTGCAAGCCATTCAGTAGCAAGCTATCCGCATCCGGGCTCTTCTGATCTGCGATAATGGGTTCGAATTTCATCCTGATACCCAGTTCGTGCAAAGTATTTGTTCCTAACAACAACGTGTTATCCTTGCTTTTCTGAACATGGAAGTGTACGCAAGCTGAACCGGCTCGTTTAACGCTTACTTCTGCCACTATTTCCGACAGAAAGCTCATCATACTTCCTGACGCATCGAAAAGTTGGCGCTGTTTTACATCACCTACTATCTGCGCTCGTGTGTCCAATTCGACGCCTTGCTCGCGGGCCTGCGTCAATAATCCCACCGGGACGACGGATATGACTGATCCAGTATATACTAGTGCTTTAGCAGATATGCCAAAAATTTCCACTTTGCAGATACATGGATGACCGACTGCACGAGTTTGCACGCTTTCAAAATTCCGCCTTTTTTGGACAGTTTTGCACCATCCGTCAAGTTCAGATGAAAGCGAGATTCCGCCTACTTTATTACCAGTGAAACGGTTGCTATCTCCGCCACCGACCCGCTCCTTACTGTCACGGTTTTGTGAGGCCTTACTGCTCTTTCTGCACTTCTGTGCCAGATGTCCGAGCTTCCCGCAGTTGAAACACTTCAGTGGTGGTCGATCTTTAGTGTAGCCGTCGCTCGCCGCAGGCAAAACACCCTTAGCAGCATTGATCGTTTTCCGATCTGTAGTACCCACGTTACTACGGTCATTCTGATAGTTTTTAACCCGTGGGCCTTCCTCCTGCAGCTCCTCCAATCGCAAAGCTACCCGCTTCACTTCCTCATAAACTCGGCCTTCCGGTGCGTCTAAGGCAGCCATCATGTGGTACGAGTTTTGCCAGTGTTGGAGACAGGAATACAGTTTGGAACCTCTTATGAAATCCCATTCACTACTGGGGTGAATTTTCCTAGAAAGGTCCTCCATATGGCAGCAGAAATCTACGACGCTTTCGTAAGATCGTTTTGAAAGGTGTTCCCACTCTCTCACATTTTTGAGCCGCTCACCAGGGTTTCGACGGGCTAGCTTTAGCGCACCTACCACCTCAGCATATGACCCCTCCCGGATCGTTTGGGGCAAACCATTGAAAATTGACAGAGCTGTGCCTTCCAGGTGATTCACGAGGATATCGCGTCTATATGAGTCTCCCCATATGGTAGAAGGAAACTTGACATCCAGCGCTTGCAGAAACTCAGACAACGAATTTTTCCCGTTGTATTTTGAGACTTCCGCCACACTCTGTGCCTTGAAAACCTCGCGAAAAACGGAAAACATGTCCCCCATTCTGCCCACAGGGTGTGACCGATGTCCATTATTATATGCAGCGACAGACACCGACTCACCAATTGTCGACCTGATGGAAGACGCTACCGAGGACAGCCTGGACGATTCGCTTGACTGCCGCATCCGGCTGAGATGTTGCCCATCGTTCGTGGCGTGGGGTTCTTCCGCTCCCTGAACATTATTTCTTAGTGAGCTCAAATGGTTGCGGATTGCATTCCAATTGTTACCAGAACTATTAGCCTCACCCTGTGCAACTGATGCAGCGCGACTGTTCCCAGCCGTCAGTTGGATTGGCTTAGCCACCAGATTGCTCACTTGCTGCTGAAATTGCACAAGTTGCTTCTCAAGATCTGCAATCCTCCTTTGTTTCTCATCTAGCTCCTGTTCATAAAGCAACTGCACCGCTGCTAATTTATTTTGCACTTCAAAAATAGTATTGTTTTTGGCACCAACTACTTCGGTAACTTGGCAGATTTCACATCCCAAACTCTTCGAAAGTTCGCATAATGTACGACTGTGCGCACTTACTGTGGGAAGAATTCCACGGAGATCCTCCTGTGACAACCCAATCTCATAAAAAAAACGATGATTCCGTCGTTCTGGCCCCTTATCGCTCTTCAACTTTTGTGTACGTACATTGTACAGCACCTTTTATCATGTACAAAATACAACTCCGTTTTAGACTCGAAAGGTTTCTCATTTGACTATCAAGAGCATCATTAGCCCGCTTAGGCCCCGGTCATAGTTGGATGAGCCGACGTCTCCAGTCCGGTCGATACGCATAGAAAGCATTGGAAATGGGATGCAAAAATCACTCGGTGTATCCCCCCCGCACTCCCCAACACCCGCCCGGTCGATACGTATGTTTAAAATGATGGAGTGAGGTTGAGAAAATCACTCGGTGTATCCGACGCGGTCGATATACATGCAATACGTTGATGACGGCGGATGAGAAAATCACCGGGTGGGCGGGCCTATGATAAAACATTGCGTATCACTAGAAAGCTAACCTTACTGCTACCTCCGTTCCTTCACTATGCTCTCCTTCACTATTTCTCTGAACAGGTGCAATCCTGTTGGCCACGTAATCATCGTCATATCTAGTTGGATACACCGAGTGACTTTCTCAACCTCACTCCATCATTTCAAACATACGTATCGACCGGGTGGGTGTTAGGGGGTGCGGGGGTGCGGGGGGGGGTGTTGGGGGGAGTCGGTGGGTTGCAGATGCAAATAGCACCAACTCTGACCGGGGCCTCAAGGATGTTTTCGAATGAACTATTTAGATCACTTTCTAAGCCACTCACTCTGAGTGCTTGCCAGTCATCCAGCGGTTGTAGCGGGGCAACATTCTCCATGTCTTCGTCCACCATTCGCACGTCGTTCATGCCCACAGTTTCGCTTGAGTTTGACATTTCTGAAAAAAATGTCTCACTAAGGACTGGCTATGGCCCCCAAGTCGAATCTGCGTCTTCCGAGAAAACGCTACGATCCAATGGCTATCCGCCAATTAATATTGCACTCGAGTCCGAGTGTTCTATGCAGGAAAGGAGTATGAGCGAAATTTATTCAAAAAAAAATAGCAAACTAGGAGAATAGGATTACAAAAATGTAAATGAGCGGAGGAGGGCGGCAGACTCACCGTGCACCGTGCGCAGAAAACATGAGAATGGCTTGGCCGTTCAGCGAGGGGGGCGTGGCCCAGTGCTGCGTGGTTGGGAGGAATCGATCGATCCGTGCCAGGTCGAGACTGGCACCGCCCAGCACGGACGGCGGCACCGGCCAGCACGGACCAACACGGGCGCCCAACCACGACAACGAACGGTCAGTAGGAAAAAAAATCAATGTATTAGAACATAAAACACAATAATACATCAGAAATACATTAAAAAAAGCAAAGAAGTACTCATATATCACAGAAGCTGTTCAATGGCTGCACAAGCGCTATGGCAATAACGAAGCAATAATCGATAGGCTCTATAGACGACTGGAGAACATTACAGCAGAAGGACCGTCCACACGTCAGCAACGGAAACTTCTTGACCAAATAGCCACATCCATGGCACAGTTGGCGATCAAAGAAGAAGACGTAAATCAAAGACATCTTCTGACCCAAATCTTCAGGAAGTTTGATGAACAGATTCAGTTAAAAATCCTGGAGAGAAAATCAGAACTAAGAAACCCCAAGGAGAAAGGACTTGGAACAGGTTTTACTGTGAAGTGGATGACATAATAACCAAGAAGGAGCTTATCGAAGAAGCCCGGGTATCATCAAGCAATACCATTGACAATACCAGCGCAAGATCCACAGTTACCACAGAGTTGCGGAGTCAAAGCAGACGACAGTTCCAACCTTCGGAATGACTGTACTGCAAGCATGCAACTCATCGTTCTGTCGACTGCCCAACACCTCTTTATCAGTGCACAGCATTCTTCAATCGGAACAAGTTATGCAGAAACTGCGGACGCTCAGATCACATAGCCGACGCGTGCATCAAACGTGGATGCAGAATATGAGGACAGAAACACCACACTTCGTTGCACAATCCTCAACATTCTCCTGGAAACAACCAAACCGGAGACAATTCAAGGCCACAAAGTTACACAACCTCAAGGCAAGCTAGACCCACAACGCAAACCTTCGTTTCAAGTCATCCTGATGACAACGAAGTCTCATTTCCAGTACAGAACAGTCAACCCGTGATGCAGATCAGCAAGCAATCTACGCAAAGGGCTCAGCTTCTCACTGGATCAGCACAAATAATCGGTCCTATCAAGTCACAGAATACAAGGATTCTTCTTGATACCGGTTCAGAATTGTCATTCATACACTCATCCATAGTGGATGATCTACAGCTGCCGCGTGTAGGACGTGAACTTCTTCGCCTGAACACTTTTGGACCCAACGAAACAAGAGAAACATATCATGACATCGTATCAGTCAAGCTGAAAGTCATTCAAGGACGAATCTTTGAGTTGAAACTCTATAAGAGCGACGTCATAACTAGTCACGTGGCGACACCAAACTATGACATCAGAGAGAACGGAATTCAGCTCTCACGGTTGCCAGCAAAGGCAACAGATCCTCAAATTTTACTTGGTTGCGACCAACTCTGGCAAGTCATGAAAGATGGGATTATGAAGTTTCCGTCAGGGCGCCATCTGATTTCCACTTCCTTTGGATACATGACGTCTGGAAAGGAGTCTAACGCAACACAAAACAACACAAACGTTATGCTTACCATGCCCAAAGAAGAAGAGAAAAGCAAATGCGAACAGTTTCTGACCTTCGAGTCGTCAGGAACAGAAAAATTCTCTGAACCCCATCACCAGGAAAAACAGCAAATCAACGAGACAGTACTGAAGCGCTTCAACGAAACGATCGTCAAAAGGTCTAATGGATATCACGTCCGACTGCCATGGAAGGACAAGCACGAACCCCTCCGAGACAACAGACAAATAGCCGAAGCAAGACTGCAAGGACTCTATCGCACATATCGAGATAATTCCTGTTTCCCTGAAGAATACGACCAAATTTCCAGGGATCAGTTCGCGAAGGATATCCTGGAAGAAGCTTCAGAAGCACAAGACGATCAAGGCAGGATAATTCATTATCTGCCCCATCACGCTGTCATCACACCTGAAAAAAGACGACACCGAAACGCATCGTTTTCGACGAATTATCGAGGAAAACCAAGTCTCAACGATGTGCTTCACCAAGGCCCACTCATTCTGCCGAAACTCATAGAAATGATGCTACGCTCTTTGTCTGTCTGTTGGAGATATTTGTTGAGCGAACGATTTGGTATGCAGCAAGGAATCGTGTGGAAGTATATCTTGCCGTACGCCCCATGGAAAGGCCGATTTTACGAAAGGCTCATCCAGTCCGTGAAGAATGCCATGTACAAGGCCGTCGGACGCAAATAGATGGACTTTGAAACCACAACAACACTGCTAACCGAAATCGAAGCGTGTCTCAACAGCCGTCCTTACGTGGAATCGGATATGGATGGAGACACACCGACAATTCGGTCTATAGACTTCATTCAAAGAGATCTATCCCACTCGTTGGAATTGCAGTCTGAGGCAGCAGGATCCTGACTACCGCCCCCCGGAGGATCTCATTCTCCAACGAACGAGATATCAAGCAATGGAAGCTTTGGAAAGCTCTTATCAGTTGACAAGAAAATTCTGGAAGGTGTGGCATTCAAACTACCTGACAGAACTGAGAGCATTTCACCAAAAATACCTTAAACAAGGAAAGTCAACTTCGAAAATCCCAAAGATCGGACAAGTCGTTCTTATGATGGACCACAACCTACCGAGAAATGCATGGAGTATGGGAAGAATCACAACAATCAACTCGACCAGTGAAGTTGAGCTCAGATCATCAAAAGGAAGAGTACTAAGAAGACCGATCAACCTCCTCATCCCACTCGAACTGGAAGAAGATCGGCAGGACGATGATCTTCTGACGTCAACGGAGTGCAAACCTCTACCACGATACAACTTGAGAAAAACAAGATCTCGATCGGAGCGGTCGGGAAACAGCTCGCAACAAACAAAGGACAATGGTGCGCGAGAAGTTGCAAAAAAAGATTGCGGAACTATCAAAGTCCCGCCCGGAGTATCGCGACTATCGCGAGAAAAACAAGGAGAAGATCTAGGGGATACTGGGCAAGACCGGGCTCCTTCACAATGAAGCGATATCACGGAAGAACAAACTACTTAAATGTGATACTATTATCATTTGTTTTGTTATTGTGTGATATGATAATGAACGCTACCCTATAAAAGAGTTAGCTCGGTGTGCATACTAGACTTGTGAATAAATCACTTCTCTCCGACGGTCGCCTACAACAGCACAGCCCAGAAACGGGCTTCTACAAGTGCACCACGTTTGCGCCAACTTTCAATGGGGAACGCAATAGATCACTAGAATGCATGCCGACGTTAGATAAATTTCCAACATAAGGCGAACAACTCATTCGTAATGCATTGTGCTCTAATGTAAAAAAGGACACCGTTTAGCCCTGGAATAATGTTGTATAGAATTCGCTGACAAGACACAGTTGAGACCCAACTTTGCCCTGCGTCGCTATAGCGTCGCCGCTGGGATATTTGTAGTTTCTGCAAGCGCCTGCGTTGAGACGTATGAACGGCTCTTTCATGATCGTCGCTATGAGACTAAGCCACCTGGCATGGTGTCTGGGGATGTGAGGGACGATATGTTTCCGGCCACTTTTGGCACACTCTCTCCGATAACGAAATCCGGTTCTGCTCCTAACATCTGACAGCGAGAACGTGTGGGGGAGGAGGAGACGCAGCTTACGCGCGCGACAAACGGAGATCAATTTCACACAGAAAGAGAGGATGCATACTAAGCCGCTGAGCATGACATCTGCTTGGGCATGGAACAGCTGGCTGCGGAAAAGAGATTTTATCTTTCAAAATAAACACCAATAAGCAAAAATTAGGTCAGTAAGGGAACCTTACAGGCACAGTCCTAGCTCAGGGGTAAAATTTGATATTATAGTCCACCCACTGAGAATAGCAACCCTGCCAAGCGCGAGGTCTCATTTCGCTGAAATAAGTGAGAAACCACAGGAAAAATGTCGGCCCCGCCCCCAGTACCCTAAAAGCATAATCAAGCGTTCCGCCTCGGATAGGGAACCAAAAGCTCTGCTATTCTACATTTTGCCCTTGAGCATAGCCGCACAAACCATTTTTTCCGTTTGCAAAGATTTTGATTCCCTATTCGAGGCGAAACCCTTGATTATGTTTTTAGAGTAGGGGGCGGGGCCGACTTTTTCCCCGCAGTTTCTCAAGTATTTGATCGAATTTAGATCTCGCGCTTGGTAGGGTTGCTGTACACGGTGGGCGGACTATAATATAAAATTTCACCCCTGAGGTTGGACTATGCCTTTGAAGGCACAGTCCAACCTCAGAATGGTTGAGCTGCGGAAGCATGGTGGACGAGTTGTCCGAGGGTTGTAACTTCCCTCGCTTGCCACCGATGCATGCGAGCCGACCTAAACAGAGGGGCTGAGAGTGAAGGAAACAACGGGGCTACTGACCAGAAACCATCGCTCATCTCGCCGTTGTTGAGCTCGAAAGATCGTAAAGGGGGCGTGCCAAAGTGGCTTCCGGATGTGGGCGCCCCAGGGTGGCTTCCTCCTATATCTCGCTTATTCGGAGGAATTGGCAGCTCGCACTTGGCAAGTGCTATAAACGGCGGGTCTACTTCACAATTGTCTGGAAATCTAAGGATTCAACTCTGAGCTTGGACTGTGCCTTTAAAGGCAGTGTTCACGATAAAAAATGTGTTTCAGTTTCCACTAGGAATAGATAGTGGAGGGGCACATTGTAACGTTGACGTCGAAAGAACGCATGAAAATGAGCCAGGGAACGCTCCAAAAGAGCCCGAAGTTGCCACTTTGAGCGCAAGGCAAACCCCAGAAGCGCAACACACGCCCACCGACGTGAGCAAATGAATGCTCGAGATTATGATATGAGCGATGGATTCCGATTAATAGCTCCGTTCTGCCCTTCATTCTCGGCTTCTCTCTTTAATCAGGTCAGCTCGCATAGATCGGCTGCAAAAGACGGAAGTTACAAGCCTTGGACAACTCGTCCACCATGTTTCTTTAGCTCAATCTTCGAGGGATCATAACTCCGTTCCCAGAAGGTCTTGTACGATTTCAGAGACATCGTTGGAAATTAGCATGGGGCCGTCTTCAAGATAGGTGGTAAAACATTAGAGCGATTTTCATTGTGAACACTGCCTTTAAGGAAAAGTAAATGGACTTTCCAAAAATTCAGTTTTCTGGCAACAGTAATAATTTTTCATTGCGCGCTTGATTTCGCTTTGATATGTTTTACAGAGAAGTCTGTAAATGATATTTATCGTCTTTCACTACATTCATCAATAGTTGATCTATGCTCGACTTTAAAAATATCGCAATGCAAAATCACTTCTGTAGACAGCGAGCTAAACTTCTAGAAATCAAAGAGTTGAAGAAAAATCAGGTCGATCGTAAGAATTTCAGGCTAATTTTTTCCTAGGAAGGGAAATTCGTGACATTTGCGGGAATTTCTCGAAAATTTCGGTCACCGTGGGAGGGGGTCGTGGCCCTATCAAGATCGCTCACAACACCCCGCTGGATCCTGCCCTTTTGAGCAATTCCCGCTCGACACAAACTGTGCATTATTCTTCTTGGCTATTTCTAACCTTGATTGATCCGACCACTCCTATGCCGTACATTTCATCCAATATGCCAGCATATGTGAGCTGATGTAAGAGTGGCGTCAAGGGGTCTACCCATCGATCGATAATCACCAGACGGTTCAGGCGCAGAGGTGGTGAGTGTTGCTCCTAAAATCGTAGCGAGAAGCGATGAATGGAAAATTGAGCTCCACTCAAATGCAGTGTCCTCGATGGAAACCGTCTACGAGTTTCCATCGCGAATTGAAAAATGCGGGGCTCAAAGAATCGGCAACGTCGCCCCGCCCACTTCACTCAGCGACCCAATGATCGAAGCAAACAATTGAAAAACCACCTCCGACGAAAAAAAAACAGTATTTAAATGGGGTGAATCGGTTAATTCTGTGCATCATGAGGAACAGTTTTGATCATTCGATTATCGTATATTTTGCTGAAGTCGATTTCTCGGTTATTTGTTTCGATCAGTGGCCGCTGAGTGGAGTAAGAATCGATTGCGCTCTTCACAGAAGTTAAGGGCCGTTTAGGGCTATTTGGGGCTCTTTTTTGCCGCTTCTTCGACATTGCTTGTCATAGCTTTGTCATCGACATTGCGTGTCATAGCCCCCGAACCTTTCGAAATTTGGCGGAAACTCGGAGACGGTTTTTATCGTGGAAATGGCCTTTAACTCTACGAGTATTTTCTACAGATACGCGTAATGCGAAGCTGTCCTCGTTTGGAAAAATTGTTCCTCTTGTTCCGGGTTCTCACTTACACACTTTCAATATTCATCTCCTTTCATCCCAGCACTTGGCACCTCATAAGGATCACTCTTACCCCATCACATGGTCCCATTTTCTGTACCATTCGTGCCACATCTTGGGCCCATTTTCCACGACTGTAGATCGGAATTGATTGTGGGCATAGCGCCAACAGTTGGTGGACTGCTACCGCACATCGATGCAAATGAGTCCAGTCACCATTAATCAGCAATCTTAAATGAGTGGTAAAATCAAGTAATTCGGCACAATAATTATCTCCAGCTATAAGGTGCGGTATTAAGTAGCGAGGAAGCGCGCTCCAGTTCAAGCGCTCCAGTTTCAGAGAAAACTCGCAACTACATAGGAATGCCCAGCGCTGTTTCAATCAGATATTGGCCAGGCGCGTGCCACTTTTGGCTCAAAAGCGCTTGAGATCGCGCAAACGCGCTATGGCTAGCGCGATAGCACTCGGTCTAGCGCAAGCGCGTTATGGTACAGCTTAGAGCTGTATGTTATCAAGTAATTGTCAACCACGCTAACGGCAGCGTTCTATTTTATATACCAGAATTCTTTCTCTTTTTTCAATTCAAAGCATCGCTTCGTTTGCTTAAATAGCTTGCACTTCATCGCTTGAACGAGAAACCACGAAGAATGCTACTATTTGTAATCCAGGTTTTTCGAACAACTCGCGATCACGGCTAATTGTTTGTAGTGACTCGTGCATAATAACTAATAGAATTTTTATACTATGTAGACGGCTCACGACGCCTGTTCCGTCTCACAAAATGTCTTAAAGGCATCGCACACGATGAAAACCATTCTCGGGTTTAGTATTTTTCTTGTTGTTATATCCCTATAGTGACTGAAGATTGCAAAAAGCCCCCTGAAAAACGTCAACTTTCCAGGAAAAACCTATTTCAAGAAAGCTCAATACAATTTTGAAGTTCCCGCCTAAATCAAATTAGGATAGTTGCGCGAAGAACACTAGGAACACTTCTACGATTCGTTCCTTAGCGCAGCGTTGGAAGCAATTCGCCGAGGACGCCATTCAGACGAGCGATCTTTTTTTTTGGAACGAAACTAAAACTAGTTACTAACATGCTGCGTCCATTGCTGTCAGCTGCTTTCGATCGATGCCGAACGTGAAATCGAGTGGCGTATGAATTGCGCCCTACGACGCGTCAGTGCACGATCGCCGGCTGCGACCACGGAGTTTTGTTCCTTGTAACAAGATATCGACCCCAAGGCCTGCCCCCCAAACCCAGGAAGCCCTTTTGAGGTAAGCGAATCCTCATTCAGAGGCGATTTTGAAACTCCAAACTTTCTTACTGACATTATCATGACCCACTAGTCCGACTGAACGCAAAAGCTGGAATTCGGTTTTCATCGTGTCCGATGCCTTTAAACGCATGCGTTCGAAGAGGAATGTGTTGTGTGAGCGCACATAGCGGTGTGATGGGTGCGTAGGAATTTAGAAGACATACAGACAAGTTTTCGGAAGGTGCGAGAGGAAAAAATTTTGTGAGCTTACACTCTGGAAGGAATTGCCTGGATTCTACCTGAGGAACCTGCCGCCTCGATGCCGGATCGGAGCCAGAGAGATGGATTCCCGGTAGATTCGTCATAGAATGAAGCCATGGCCTGGATTTTGTTAAGATCCCACTGTCCCGACCAAGCGAAAATGCGGCGATGGCGAGATTTTGTCGCTAGTCTACCGTGATTTTTGGCACTACACCCCAAGATTCGAACCATCAACCCTTACCAATCCATCGGTTTGTGGTCCGCCGCGTTTTCGGCTGAGATATCTTCGCTGTTGCACTGAGGCGCTCCTAGTTGCAATGATGACTGTGTTTTTGTGATTTTTTTTCGCTGTAAATTCGAGGCAGACCTCTCGGTAAAGTAGCGCCTATTTCGCATTAAATTCTCGGTATTGTTGCGGTAAATTAGCGGTCTACTGGCGGTGAATTCGTGGCAGGCGCCTCTCAGTTATATATCGTTATTTTTGCAGTAATTGTGCCTGTTTCTTTCTGCAGTGCCTGTTGCTGATGAAACTCGTAATCGCGAAGAGTTCAGTCCCAAAACTCTCATCAGTGACTTCTCAGAAGCGGTTCCAATTTTTTTTCACCTTCTGAGCTCCGTTTCACGCCGCGTTTTCTAAGCTATTGCATCGCAGATTAATTTGGGTCTTTGATAGGTGAAATCGAGAGACCACAAGAATCTGTTCCGGAAACGCGGATCAAATCGAAAGGTAACAAACGAAAATACTTGAGTTTAACTGCCTTTCAAGTTCAATTCATTAAAAAAATAATGCCATAAGCCAAGCTTTTTAGCTTTTATTCTTCACCATTGCGATTTTCGTCAGCATCAGACACCTCAGAACTTCGTTCCGGCCTTCCCGGTGCAAAAAAAAACTGCATTTCGGGCCACCCGGACACTCAAAATCGGGGCCAGATCCCGTTTCTGGCGACCCTCTAATACTTTCGGGCGACCCGCTAACCCCTCGATTGTTGCTAGCCACCCGGATGACGAAAATTGCCTTGCCGGTGCAGCGAATTCGCGTGTGAGCGTACGTTAACAGACGATTAATATCAATCTACAAATTTTCTCGTGACCCGATTCACCATTTCGGGCGACCCGGACGAGCAGCGATTGGCCGCCCGGTACCAGGTTCTGAGACTGCGGCTAAGAAGGTATTGGCCTATCCCTATACTCAAAACAGTTATGTGTCGATGTGTGTGTATGTGTGTATCCCGCGGATCATAGGAACGGTCGACCAAAACTTGTATGAAATGGAACCAACATTTAGGTGGGTAGGACATACATCGATTACCAAAAAATCAGCCCGAGTCTCCTCTTCAGGGTAAAGCACCTTCGGTTATCGTAGCCAGGGGGGGGGGCGCAGGCCCCCGGCCGGTCGCCATGCGAAAGCTGTTGGGACTTAGTAGAACAATAGCCGAGCTTTGAATTTATTCCTAAAATAACTCATAGAAAGTTGGGCAGGGGCGTCAAAGTTGCGAAAAACGCAGTTTTGACTTCGTGCTTCTGAAAATGTGACTAGGTGAGTTTCCCGGCTTGGGCTGGTGCAGTGCTCATTTGGAAGGGGATCACAAAAAAAGTTACTGCCCTAGTCCCACGTCGACTGGTCCCATTAAAGCCGAGAACGGGACGTCGGTTACCAAGGGTCGAAAGAAACCGCCCGGTAACGGAGGCTCCGCTCGGCGGCAAATGTCTCCAGACGGGTGGCCTCGGTTTGAAAGTGACCTATACTGAGCCTAATTTCAATCGCAGACCTATTGCGGCCAAACCAAGGACGATGAGTGTGTCTGGCGGGGCGTCAGAGTTGCGAAAAAAACGTAGTTTTGACTCAGTGCTTCTGAAAAAGGTGACTAGGCGAGTTTTCCGGCTAGGGCTGGTGCAGTGCTTATTTGAAAGGGCATCACAAAAAAATGTTACTGCCCGAGTCCCAGGTCGATTGATCCCATTAGAGCCGAGATCAGTACGGTAGCCGTGGCATACCTGGTGCCGCTAAGCGATTAATCGATATTATTTGGAAAAAGATCGCAACAAAAAGTTTCCTGAGTGCCATGTCGATTGGTCCCGTTGAAGCTAATCAAAAACGTATTTGGTAAGGGGGGGGGGCGAAAAAATTTTCCAACTTGGGTGGGGGGGGGCGCACCTCAGAAGGGCCGGTAACCAGGGCATGCCTTACCCTGCTCCTCTTACATGCCTCGGGCAACCGAGTTTGTCCGTGGGTCGTGATCACTTCTATGAGTGGTCTAGCGCTAGAAGAGCTACTTTAATGGTAGTGTGCAGGACGTCATGGAATCCGTGCAGGACGTAAGTGGCAGCGTGCAAGACGTTTTAGAAAGTGTGAACGATGTCATACAAAGTGTGCAGGACCCCAGTGGGAGTGTGCAGGAGGTCATGAAATGTCAGCAGCACTCCAATGGGAATGTGCAGGACATCATAGAAAGCGCTTAGGTCCCCAGTGGGAGTGTGCAGGACGTTATAGAAAGTGAGTAGCACCTCAGTGGGAGCGTGCAGGACGTCATAGGAAGTGTGCAGGACTCCAGTAGGAGCGTGCAAGACGTCATAGAAAGTGTGCAGGACCTTAGTGGGAGTGTGCAGGACGCCATAAAAAAGTGTGCAGGACCCCAGTGGGAGTGTGCAGGGCTCCTATGGGAGTGTGCAGGACGTCATAGAAGGTGTGCAGGACCTCAGTGGAGGTGTGCAGGAAGTCATAGAAAGTGAGCAGGACCCTAGTGGGAGTGGGCAGGAAGTCATAGAAAGTGTGCAGGGCCTCAGTAGGAAAGTGTAGGACGTTATTGAAAATGTGAAGGTCCCCAGTGGAAGCGTTTAGGACGTCATCGAAACTACGGATGTAAAGGAAAACGAGATTTTAACTATTTTCTTAGGCCAAACCATAGCCTTTTTGTAGCGGAGAAAACAGATAGGAAAACATGAATCTTGAGAAGCGCGCGACGCGTTTTGAGAAAGGCGAGAAACTCCGAAGACATTTCTTTGCCAATCTAGAAATACGTGCAGCACACTCCCCTCCGTACCTTCACTGTTTGTCCCGCATTACAACCGCTCAGTCATTTCGATTCACTAACTTGCTTAGATCAGTTTTGTATATGCTGAAAAGCTGAGTTAATCAAAATCTACTCCAAAAAAAAAAACATAGTTGACCTACGGCTGGCTTCTTATGTTTAGAGGTTTGATCCCGCATTTTCATACCCCACGCCCCGCTGTAAATGTCCGGCGGCCTGCTCTGCCCAGGAGATTCCACACGGACAGCAGCTTTCGGGTAGATGGGAGTCAGTCAACATCTTTTGAGAAACTTATCTGCCTCAAGAAATTGGCACACGTTGAAGTTTTCTTGCGTGACAACTTCACTCGGTCTCGTTAGTTATTATTATGTTACGTTAAAGGCACTGTTCGCGATAAACTTCATCCTCGAATTTTCCATGACAAACGCTTCTCGTGGCTCTCAGAAGCAGAACATCGTCGAAAAAACGGGACGAAAAGCTACCCAGGAGCCGCAAAACGGCTTAGAAAAGTGGGAAAACCCCGCCATTGTGGGCAAGTCCCGCCTCTTCCCGCCCCTCGACGTGAACAAAGGAACACTCGAAATCGTGAGTTGAGCGATAATTTCCGATCAAAAGCCCCGTTCTTCCCTTCATTATCAACTTCTCTCTTTACTCAGGTCAGCTCGCACTCATTGGCTGCAAAAGACGGAAGTTACAAGCCTTGGACAACTCGTCCACCATTTCCCTAGCTCAATTTTTGAGGGACCATAACTCCATTCCCAGAAGGTCTTGTACGATTCCAGAAGCATCATTGGAATCAGAATGGGACCGGTTCCAAGATAGGCAAAAAAAAAACAGAAAAGCGATTTTTATCGCGAACAGTGCCTTTAAATTCTGACCATCCCTGAATAATATCGTTAATGAGAACTGATTGTTTTCACTTTTGTCTCATTAGTTATTTCAAGCAAATCAAATTAAAGTGCCAGGATAGCGAAATACTTGAAAATCCCTGAAAAGTGGGAAGTAGGATAGCGCTGCCAATTTCACTAGTGCAGGCAACGAGACAATAAGTTTTTGAACTTGTATGGAAATGGTTCCTTGAATAGGAAAATGGTAAGAATCAGTCCCCGCGCCACTGATAGCGCGCTACATGTAGAGCGGTAGCGGTAGCGCGATTTCCGAAGCAGTCTGAGGCGGCATTAGGAATCAAGGCAGCGCGCGCTACCATAGTTTTCGGGCTACTATGCACGTCGGCGCCTCATTTTTCGCACAATCCCTCCTCCGCTTAGCGCTAGTTCTGGCACGAGCCTCCTCCAAACTTAACACCACCTCTGATGCCTGCAGTAGCGCGGTTGAAAGATACTTGATGGCGAACAGCGCCACGATGGCTCGTTTGCGCTAGCCCAAGCGCCCTTGGGCCATCTAAAGCGCGTTTAGGCTAGCGATAGGGTATTTGGGCTAGCCGTCAAGTTAGCCATATAGCCAAAACTAGCGCGCGCCTGCACGATAATTGGTACTATCTCTCATAGCGAGTTTGCGCTAGAACAAGCGCGAGATACTTGAAGGCAGTGTTCACGACGAATCTCGTTTTCGAGTTTTCAGTGTCAGACACCACGCTGGATGATGCTGGATAGAGTCGAAGAAAGCAGCGCCAGAAATCGATAAAAACAACGGCGAAGTGGAGATTTCATTATCCCAGCACGCCAGCTTTTAGCCCGCCCGCCCCGTTCTGACGAACTTGTGACGCCGCGGACATTTCCGATGGCGAATCGCCGAGAAACTCTGCCAAGTCCAGCCTGAACTATTCGAGCAGATTTCGCCATTAGCGCGCTTGTGGAAACTAGCAGGGCCCCTATGCTCGTCCACGCCCTGAACGTTAGAAACCGCTATTTTAGCTTATTCTGAGGGATTTTCTTCGCTGTTTCTTCCCTATTCGATAGCTCACGACAGAACAACCCCATTTTTGGGTCGAACTCGAATAAAATATTCAACTGAACACTGCCTTTAATGCCGCCCCAAGTTACACATTAAAACTTCCAAATGATGTCGAAAAGTGTTATGAATCGTTATGAGCGTTTTATGAGTCCTCTACACCTGTTTTCCCAAAAATGCAAAATATGTGTGAACCTGGATGGGAGCTCGTGATCAGCTAGAGATAGTCCGCTGCCATCCTGTGGTAGCCATGTAAGCGGCAGTTCTCGTACAGACTCCAGACGTTCCCAGTACTGTAGTAAGACCGTTTGGTAATGAACCGGCCACTATTAGGTGGGTCAAAAAGTTCTGCACCAAATGGTTCAGCGAATTTTCTCTTTCGCATCTGTAATCTTCTGAGAAAGGTGGTATACCATTCGAAAACATAGCATTTCCTCCATCTATTAGCATTTAACGCTACCCGAAAAAAAACTCGGACCTGCTTAGAATCCTACATCAAAATGCCGAGAAAGTTATGGGCAGTGAAAATCTTCGAATGTCCCTCTCCTCTCAAAAATATTTGACTCGGGACTCATAGAACATTTTGATCCTGTGGAGGCTAGATCATAGCGTCAAAACCGATTTCTTCAATCTAACGACTCTCGAAGATTTTCAAAAAACTACAGATTCTCTCATCTTCCGACTATTTTAGAGAGTTCATAGGTAAGTGACAGAGATAGTGCCTCATCTAAAGATATCCATTTCCCGCCACATAGACCATCCATTTTTAGAACTCGATTTTAATTCTTTTTTTGATTTTTGAAAAATGGTCTATAATTGGCAAAATGTATAAAATTAAAAAAAATCACCGTTCGCGATACTCAATTATGAGATTTGGTGCCCCAAAAGTGGTTGGATAACAAAGATTCAATAAAATCGCCATGTCTGAACATTTTTGAAATTCGCCCTATTGAAGACATTCCGCGAACCCGTTTTGGTGTTTTAATCTAACTTCCGTAAGATTCAGATGTTCTGTGAACTAATTCATTCCGGACGAAGAGAACGAGGAGCATTCGACGATCTACAGTACTCAAATCTTCTTTGGCATTTTGATGTAGAATTCGAAGCACGCCGACTTTTCCGGGTAGCGTTAAACGCTATTAGATAGACGAAGAGTTGGGTTTCCAAATGATATAGCACCCTTGCTCAATAGACCACAGACGGAGAAGGAAAAATTCGCTGACCCATTTCGTGCAGATCTTTCGGGCCAAACTAATTAAAGAGTGATCGGGAAAAAAACCAACCTTTCCTCCATTTAAGTCTTTCAGTTTCTCTCGCACCACATACCATGCCTCAGGGATGAAAAATACTTCGAACAACGTCTTCTAAATACAAACGAGTAACATAGCAATGACTGCGTGGAAAAGAACGGATTCAAAAGCAATAACTGCACCGTATCAGTCTTCGCCTTGTCAATGTACTCGCAGAGTCCATCCAGTGAGGCTAGTGTTGGAGTCAGGAGAAAGATGACGTACGGGGTGTCTGGTGGGCGGAATTGATCGAGAGCCAGATTGCTGATGACACCATGGGTTTTCAGCACAGAGGGGCCAGCAAACTGGAAAATAGAACGTAATTGTTTGACTTTCGATTAGATGATTTTCTTCGGATACTTTTCAAAAGTTTGACATTTCTAACGAATCAGGCTGACTATGACGAAAATTCATCGATGATACACCTATGCGTGAAGGGCAAGTTTCACTTACTTTCTAAGCTCAGCAGCTCCATCTCGCTCTCAAATTCTTTCTTAATGTATGGGCTTATCGCTGATGAATCCGACCTTATACTTACGTAGTAGCAGTATTAATGCTCCCAGGCAGAGGAAACTAGGGAGATTCGATACATGCTTCCACCAATTGTGATGTGTTAGTGTACAACTGCTCGCTATTATAAGCAAGAGAAGAAGTCATTTTCCTATCTGAGAGATGTGTTTGTAAGGAGTGGATCGAACAAGTCACCCACCAAATTGACCCTCTGCATAAGACTTCTGTCCCATACAATAGTTTTCTCGCCTTCAAGAGCATCTAAGCTGTCGAAAAGTAGACGTCGATTGTGCTGCCACACAAGGTTTACCTCAGGCGTTTGACCCGTACTCTCTATGGTTGTCATCTGTAATAAAACCTTTGTTCAAAGATGGTATCCCGGTACTGATCATTCATCTGAGCAAGCTTTCATTATGGAGTACAGTTAACCTTCACGCCTACCGCAAGTATATCTGTCAGTATGAAAAAGAAAAAAGTGACAGTCGAGGAACGCGAGCCCAAATCTATAGCATGCTAAAGGGACACTTATAACCTCTCTGCAAGCTTTTGAGCGTCTAAAATTGGTGTTTCCCATCGCGAATATCCCATCGCCGTTAGCGACGCCCTGAGAATGCTGACAGGAAGCCGCAGCCTGACGATAGAGGAGAGTGTCGAAAGAATGTGAATGGATTCTCCTGGGCTGAGGCAATAATTTTGTGAACTGGGTAATTGTTCACATTCTGTCACAGCCAAGGCACTCACACAAAAAGGTCCATTTGGAGAATAACGACGCCCATAATTTATGACAGATCATTCACCCGCACTTACAGTACGGCGCAAATTTTTTGAAAAAAAAAAGCTTTTTGCGCATACAAAGCGCCGCATCGCCATAACTCACTTCAAATTGGCCAAATGAGTTCTCCAGGTAGTTTTCGTGTTCCTTTCAGTGAGGCGAATGCAATGGTATGTGTAGGAAGTCTTTTCAACTCTGTTATTTATTGAAAAATGTGTATTTCCTTTTAAAATTCACATCGATCACAGGTCAAACATAATGGATTTCTGCTATTATGACCGTCTGATCTTTTCATAATGAGGGATTTTGTGGCGTAAATACGCAATTTTCGATGAACTTCTGCAGTTGAATCTATTACTATTTAGCACTGTCGTATAAGGCTCAAATAAAGCAATCCAAAATAGACTTCAAAATGGAAAACGGGCCAATTTGAAGCAATTCATGGCTATGGCAGCGTCCATACGTTGTGAGAGCGTGCGATTACGCAAAATCGATGGTCGTCATTAACACACGATTTGCCAGCCGCAGACATGCGCTTACGCTCGCTATCGTGCGCTTACCCCCGCTCTCGCTCACTCACGCCCACTACGGGGAAGAATCAGTAAGTCTCAAGCTTATTACTCTGTCCCTAAAGCATTTGGCCTCAAGCCTACTTCGAAACGAATCCCCTCCTATCTCATAATTCGAACACGGCTGTCACAAACCGTAGTACATGAGCAGCCAAGGATTCGACTCAATTGGTTGATCACCATGTCAACCGTCGTCAATCGAATCAACACTATGCAGGAGGTGTTTGCTGTCTCTCTCTCTGTGCACTGGGCACCTATCAGCGCTAGGGAGCGTTGAGCAGCGCGAAACAGCGAGAGCGCGCGTTCCCGCCACGTATGGACGGAGCCTATGCGGCACTTTGTGAGCGCAAAAAAATGCAGCAAAATCCTTTTGCAAAAAAAAATTTGCGCGGTACTGTAGTATTAGCCTTCCTTAACCCTTTTCACCGATTGATAAAAGCGGTGTACAAAAACCGGTGCAAACCTAGTTGGGAGTGGGGAGGGCACTCAGGGGTCGTATTCGCCATCAACCCGCCGGGGAGTCGAAGGGTAGATGAGGTGAAATTTCAGTTCAAAGTGCGCGCTCCACGGCCACCTCTCGCCTCCCTTGGCTTCCCTCGCGACCGCCGGAATTTTTCGAATAGCATAGCTGGAGAATGGCCGCTTCGCGATGGAATCTTTATCTTTTCGCCGTGATATCGATACGTAACACAGTTTGCATTTCCATCTTACATGGTGTAAGATGGGTTGATCTGCTCTTCTACCGCGCGCGGTATCATCCCTTCCGCTTCCCTTCGACTACCCTCGGCGGGTTGTTGGCGAATACGACCCCAGAATTCGAGTGAAGATTGAATGATACCGCTTCCAGAGACCGAAGTATTTCCATAGAGCTCCTAGGAAAACAATGACTCATACCGCTATCAGATAGCTGGTATCAGCAGAAATTTTCATTTTCATTGATGAATCCTGAGTGCCCCCATAACTATAGTCTACAGCAATGGAAGTAGGACCTGGTGAGGTTGCGGACTCTTCCTAACATACTGTAGTCTGATTGTATAGGTTTGCACACAAAAACGTTTTCAAAATGAGGTTTATAGTTACGCTACTCCCAGCGACGTGAACAAATCCCGTAGATGGTTGCGACCTTGTCGTACGCCCGTTTTTTTTATGTACCTGGCTGTCATTGTAGAGCAAGAAATACAAGCATTTTCTTGGATGGAAGCATTTTTCCTTTCTCCAGATCAGGTTGGGTGAGCAGGGTGGTTGTACCATTTGGCAAGACATTTATTTTTGAATATTGATTAAATTTGGAAAGTCTGAATATATTCAATTGTTAGAATAATCGTTCGAATATTCAATTACCAAAACAACAGTTGAATAGTATTGGCTAATCATACGAGTATTTTGCAAATCATTATTGGAAAATTCGGATTTGTCAAAAATTCGAACAATTACGCGGATATTCAGGTTGATTTTCAAATATCCGGTAAGAGAAACTCAATAGAGGGCAGTTTTTGAAACCATTCATGATTCGATGAATGAAATAACTTCCATATTAAAAAAAACACGATATTTTGAAAGGACCTTGTTCGGAAAACTCATTCATTCGAAATTTTTTAAAACAGGTTTATTGAAATATTCATTCATTCGAGCTGTTTAAAATACGACATTCGGCGTCATTCCAATATTCGATTATTCGAGACTTTGAAAAACCGAATCACTCGAAAATTCGATTATTCCGAATTCTGAAATTATTCCGAATTAGAGCTTCGATTTATCGAAAGCTTCCAGTTTGTTTTTTTCTTCTTTTTTAAAGCATTCGAAATTTTCCGCGTTAAGAATGAAACAGTGACATAAATTCTCTTACAGATGGTGGTGACGGCGTCGCAATGGTCGCGCGAGGCGGCGATATCAACGAGGCGGGCTCTATACACAGCACTTGCAGGACTGGTCGTTTCGGTATATGGTAAGTTTATATTTATGCGTAATATGCAGGGTCAAGCGAGATTGCGAAATTTCGCAACGGGGGGTGGGAGAGGGTTGCAATAATTTTGGCCCGAAAATGATGATTAGGTGGGGATCGCGAAAATGTCGGACCAAAAATTAAAATTTCTGGAAGTGATTGGAAAAGGTTTTTCCATTCAGGAAACCGAATAGTGTAGTTTTCCGAACGAATCGACTATTTCAATACGAAAAAGATTTTTTTTTTCGAAAAAAAACGGCACAGAAATCGGGCCTCGGGGGATCGCAAAAATTTTGGACTCTGGAAAAAAAATTGATGGTGGAGGGGTTGCTCCGATTTCGAAAAATTACGCAACGCTCCGCTTGACCCTGCGAGTATGCCTTGGTGTAGATGTTTTTCCCGTATTTTCGAAACTAGAGTTGATTTTGAAGCAATCCGAATACCTTAATCTTGGGTCATGATTATTGGACACGATAATCTCGCCGAATATCCGTAAGCATTCTGGTCGGATGGCATGGATACGTCGAAAACCAGACGATCTGTGCCGACTGTGAAATATTTTCAAAGGCGAATGCTATTATCAGCCCCATATTTATACTACACAGACAGACTTTATGGCTCCGAGGCCACATAGTTCAATGCGAACTGTTGCGCCGCGCTTGTCGCTGACCAATAACCCCCCCCCCAGTTTCCCACTCTAACGGTCAGCTATTGCCGCGACGCGACCGCCTGCCTCGAGAAAGATCATCTGCAGGCCGCTATCAATTCAGGCACTAAGCGAAGAGAACCATGCAGACGGCTGCATATCGACATAGACCCCCAGTCAGGGCTGGGCACACGTCCCGGCAGGGCGATTTTGAATATGCACCCCCCTTAGCTCGGTAATTTTCAGGCACCCCCCTATGGGAAATCGAAATCGGCTGTTTTCCGTGAAGTCGAGCACGACAGCCATGATCTTGACTTCCATATTTTGATAAACCAGAAAATTCCGAAAATGTCAACATAAAAGTTAGTGTAATTTTTAAACTTCCAAACAATCTTATGAAGAAAATTTTCAATAAGAAGATAGGTTGTGACAAAAGATAAAACAATTTTTGTTCACTACAATTCAGCAATTACAAACAACAACAGAGCTATGTTTATTGCAGTAATCAATGTTTTCTATCGAATGTTTTCATGAACCTATGTACGAAGGATTCATCCGTGTTTGATCGTTCTGATGAAGAACTTTTCAGAATTATTTCGTGTTGTGGAACCATTTAGGGATTGATGAGATGCGTAGGGAGTGGAAGACCCGATTCTTACCCACGTAGAATGCCGCAATCCTTTAGAGACCCGGCTCGCTGTGCGATCTGGTGTGTGTACGCAGCTACACAGCGCACACGGGAGTGGACGCGCACACTATATTAATAAAAAATGTATTTTATTACAGAACGGGGAAGAGAAAACGATTGAAACTGAAGGAAATGGAAGATGATGAAGATTGTCTATTCTGGATGTACCCATTTTAGAAATGTAATGTAAACAATTAAAGTTGGAGCAGGGGTAAGTATTTAGCAGTGACAAGTTTAATTCAAACGAACCTAGTTGATCAAACGTAGCATTAACCATGCGAGCAAAGGATATTGTGGGAAAGAGGAGAATCTGACACACAATTTAGCTTCAACAAGATCGTTTTTTAATGTGATTTAAGTACCTTAAATCTCGTCCCGGTTTTACCCCGAAAACCGGGACAAACCCGGGACAAAACCGGGACGAGTTTTAAGGTCCTTAAATCACATTGAATATCAAAGCGTCTGTTACTAAAGTGTTTTCCAGATTCTCCTCTTTCTCCCAATGCTCTTAGTTCTCATGGTTAATGCTGTTTTTAATCTACAAAGTTCATTTGAATAAACCTTGTCGATTCTAAAAAAATCACCCTGCTCCAATTTAGTTTATTTACATTAAATTTCTGAAATGGTTACATTGAAAGCATCCTATTTCCCCCTTCTTTCGTTTACTCCACTTTCGATTCTTTTCTCCTCCCCGTTCTGTAAT
Organism: Aplectana chamaeleonis; assembly: GCA_029168955.1. Classification (NCBI taxonomy): domain Eukaryota; kingdom Metazoa; phylum Nematoda; class Chromadorea; order Rhabditida; family Cosmocercidae; genus Aplectana; species Aplectana chamaeleonis. Next base: position 237,421 of record JAPDOI010000193.1, read on the forward strand.
AAAACTTATTTTTAATTAATATCGTGCGCGCGTCCACTCCAGTGTGCGCTGTGTAGCTGCGGACAAACACCATATCGCACGGCGAGCCCACTCTCTAAGGGATCGCTTTATTCAAGCTGGATCAAATTCGGGTTTTTATGTATAGGGTACTTCTCAAGTAGGAAAATACGATTATTTGCTTCTTTCACTGGAACTTGCAGTCTTCAATTTTTACTGTCGGCTCTCTTCATACGTCATTCTCAAAGAAGAAATTCTGTCGGCTTGTTTTTATACTGACCGTGATATCTGTATTTTTAGTCTGCCATAATACAGCAGTTCGCTAATTGTGGTGCGCGCGGAGCGCGCACCTGATTTGGAAAAAGATTGCTTCTGCGCACAACCCTCATTCCAGAATCTCGGTTCGGGAGAAACCTTGAAACAAGGGATTTTCACAAAAGATGGAGCAGTAAATGTTCTCAACACTGCCCAATTTTGAAAAAAAAATCCACACAGTGGTTCTCGAGATATAAAATTGTGAATTTCAAAATGTGTGTGTGTGTGTGTGTGTGTGTGTGTGTGTGTGTGTGTGTGTGTGTGTGTGTGTGTGTGTGTGTGTCTGTGTCTGTGTCTGTGTCTGTGTCTGTGTGTCTGTGTCTGAAGGAATTTAGTGATAAGCGGTTCGGTCAGTTTTTTAGGAGAAATGGAATGATATTGTGATAATGCTTAATAGAATTCGAGAGACGTTGAGCCTCAGGTCCATCAGGGACCGTATGCTCCGTGTGCGGAACTCAAATTAAAGAGCGCCAAGCGCTGTATAAAGAGGGCGGGACCGAACTGGGGGTAAACAGAGCACCGGGAAACGTGGACGGGACTCGAGTGGGAGTGCGTAGAAGGCCGGAAAAAGTGGTCGGTAAGCTAGTGAGAGTGCACAGCGCGCCGGAAAAGTGGGCAGGACCCAACTGGGAGTGCACAAAGCGCCGGAAAAAAAGCGTTCGGGACCCAACTGAGAGTGCGTAGAGCGCCAGAAAAAGTGGGCGGACCGAACTGGGAGTAAACAGAGCGCCGAGAAAAGTGGACGGGACCCGAGTGGGAGTGCGTAGAACCCCGGCCGGAAAAGGTGGGCGGGACCCAACTGGAAGTGCGCCAAGCGCTGTATAAAGTGGGCGGGACCGAACTGGGAGTAAACAGAGCGCCGGGAAACGTGGACGGGACCCGAGTGGGAGTGCGTAGAACCCCGGAAAAAGTGGTCGGGAAGCTAGTGAGAGTGCACATCGCGCCGGAAAAGGTGGGCGGGACCCAACTGGAAGTGCGCCAAGCGCTGTATAAAGTGGGCGGGACCGAACTGGGAGTAAATAGAGCGCCGGGAAACGTGGACGGGACCCGAGTGGGAGTGCGTAGAACGCCGGAAAAAGTGGTCGGGAAGCTAGTGAGAGTGCACAGCGCCGGAAAAAGTTGGCGGGACTCCACTGGAAGTGCGCCAAGTGCTGTATAAAGTGGGCGGAACCGAACTGGGAGTAAATAGAGCGCCGGGAAAAGTGGACGGGACCCGAGTGGGAGTGCGTAGAACGCCAGAAAAAGTGGTCGGGAAGCTAGTGAGAGTGCACAGCGCGCCGGAAAAAGTGGGCGGGACCCAACTGGGAAGTGCGCCAGCGCGCCTGTATAAAGTGGGTGGGACCGAACTGGGAGTAAACAGAGCGCCGGGAAACGTGTACGGGACCCGAGTGGGAGTGCGTAGAACGCCGGAAAAAGTGGTCGGGAAGCTAGCGAGAGTGCACAGCGCGCCGGAAAAGGTGGGCGGGACCCAACTGGGAGTGCGCCAAGCGCTGTATAAAGTGGGCGGGACCGAACTGGGAGTAAACAGAGCGCCGGGAAAAGTGGACGGGACCCGAGTGGGAGTGCGTAGAACGCCGGAAAAAGTGGTCGGGAAGCTAGTGAGAGTGAACAGCGCGCCGGAAATAGTGGGCGGGACTCAACTGGGAATGCACAGCGCGCCGGTGAAAGTGGGCGGGACCGAACTGGGAGTAAACAGAGCGCCGGGAGAAGTGGACGGGACCCGACTGGGAGTGCGTAGAACGCCGGAAAAAAGTGGTCGGGAAGCTAGTGAGAGTGAACAGCGCGCCGGAAAAAGTGGACGGGACCCAACTGGAAGTGCACAGCGCTGTATAAAGTGGGCGGGACCGAACTGGGAGTAAACAGAGCGCCGGGAAAAGTGGACGGGACCCGAGTGGGAGTGCGTAGAACGCCGGGAAAAGTGGTCGGGAAGCTAGTGATAGTGAACAGCGCGCCGGAAAAAGTGGGCGGGACCCAGGTAGGAGTGCACAGCGCGTCGGTAAAAGTGGGCGGGACCCAACTGGGAGTAAACAGAGCGCCGGGAAAAGTGGACGGGACCCGAGTGGGAGTGCGTAGAACGCCGGGAAAAGTGGTCGGGAAGCTAGTGATAGTGAACAGCGCGCCGGAAAAGTGGGGGGGACCCAACTGGGAATGCACAGCGCGCCGGGAAAAGTGGTCGTGGCCCAACTGGGAGTGCGTAGAGCGCCGGAAAAAGTGGGCGGGACCCAACTGGGAGTAAACAGAGCGCCGGGAAAAGTGGACGGGACCCGAGTGGGAGTGCGTAGAACGCCGGAAAAAGTGGTCGGGAAGCTAGTGAGAGTGCACAGCGCGCCGGAAAAAGTGGGCGGGACCCAACTGGGAGTGCACAAAGCGCCGGAAAAAGCGTTCGGGACCCAACTGGGAGTAAACAGAGCGCCGGGAAAAGTGGACGGGACCCGAGTGGGAGTGCGTAGAACGCCGGAAAAAGTGGTCGGGAAGCTAGTGAGAGTGCACAGCGCGCCGGAAAAAGTGGGCGGGACCCAACTGGGAGTGCACAAAGCGCCGGAAAAAGTAGGCGGGACCCAACTGGGAGTAAACAGAGCGGCGGAAAAACTGAACGGAACCCGAGTGGGAGTGCGTAGAACGCCGGAAAAAGTGGTCGGGAAGCTAGTGAGAGTGCACAGCGCGCCGGAAAAGTGGGCGGGACCCAACTGGGAGTGCACAGCGCGCCGGTAAAAGTGGGCGGGACCCAACTGGGAGTAAACAGAGCGCCGGGAAAAGTGGACGGAACCCAAGTGGGAGTGCGTAGAACGCCGGAAAAAGTGGTCGGGAAGCTGGTGAGAGTGAACAGCGCGCCGGAAAAAGTGGGCGGGACCCAACTGGGAGTGCACAGCGCTGTATAAAGTGGGGGGGACCCAACTGGGAGTAAACAGAGCGCCGGGAAAAGTGGACGGGACCCGAGTGGGAGTGCGTAGAACGCCGGGAAAAGTGGTCGGGAAGCTAGTGATAGTGAACAGCGCGCCGGAAAAAGTGGGCGGGACCCAACTGGGAATGCACAGCGCGTCGGTAAAAGTGGGCGGGACCCAACTGGGAATGCACAGCGCGCCGGGAAAAGTGGTCGTGGCCCAACTGGGAGTAAACAGAGCGCCGGGAAAAGTGGACGGGACCCGAGTGGGAGTGAGTAGAACGCCAGAAAAAGTGGTCGGGAAGCTAGTGATAGTGAACAGCGCGCCGGAAAAAGTGGGCGGGACCCAACTGGGAATGCACAGCGCGCCGGGAAAAGTGGTCGTGGCCCAACTGGGAGTAAACAGAGCGCCGGGAAAAGTGGACGGGACCCGAGTGGGAGTGCGTAGAACGCCGGGAAAAGTGGTCGGGAAGCTAGTGATAGTGAACAGCGCGCCGGAAAAAGTGGGCGCGACCCAGGTAGGACTGCACAGCGCGTCGGTAAAAGTGGGCGGGACCCAACTGGGAGTAAACAGAGCGCCGGGAAAAGTGGACGGGACCCGAGTGGGAGTGCGTAGAACGCCGGGAAAAGTGGTCGGGAAGCTAGTGATAGTGAACAGCGCGCCGGAAAAAGTGGGCGGGACCCAGGTAGGACTGCACAGCGCGTCGGTAAAAGTGGGCGGGACCCAACTGGGAATGCACAGCGCGCCGGGAAAAGTGGTCGTGGCCCAACTGGGAGTAAACAGAGCGCCGGGAAAAGTGGACGGGACCCGAGTGGGAGTGCGTAGAACGCCGGGAAAAGTGGTCGGGAAGCTAGGGATAGTGAACAGCGCGCCGGAAAAAGTGGGCGGGAAGCTAGTGATAGTGAACAGCGCGCCGGAAAAAGTGGGCGGGACCCAACTGGGAGTAAACAGAGCGCCGGGAAAAGTGGACGGGACCCGAGTGGGAGTGCGTAGAACGCCGGGAAAAGTGGTCGGGAAGCTAGTGATAGTGAACAGCGCGCCGGAAAAAGTGGGCGGGACCCAGGTAGGAGTGCACAGCGCGTCGGTAAAAGTGGGCGGGACCCAACTGGGAGTAAACAGAGCGCCGGGAAAAGTGGACGGGACCCGAGTGGGAGTGCGGAGAACGCCGGTAAAAGTGGTCGGGAAGCTAGTGAGAGTGCACAGCGCGCCGGAAAAAGTGGGCGGGATCCAACTGGGAGTGCACAAAGCGCCGGAAAAAGCGTTCGGGACCGAACTAGGAGTAAATGGAGCGCCGGGAAAAGTGGACGGGGCCCGAGTGGGAGTGCGTAGAACGCCGGAAAAAGTGGTCGGGAAGCTAGTGAGAGTGCACAGCGCGCCGGAAAAAGTGGGCGGGATCCAACTGGGAGTGCACAAAGCGCCGGAAAAAGTGGGCGGGACCCAACTGGGAGTAAACAGAGCGCCGGGAAAAGTGGACGGGACTCGAGTGGAAGTGCGTAGAAAGCCGGAAAAAGTGGTCGGGAAGCTAGTGAGTGCACAGCGCGCCGGAAAAAGTGGTCGAGACCCAAGTAGGAGTGCACAGCGCGCCGGTAAAAGTGGGCGGGACCCAACTGGGAGTAAACAGAGCGCCGGGAAAAGTGGACGGGACCCGAGTGGGAGTCAGTAGAACGCCGGAAAAAGTGGTCGGGAAGCTAGTGAGAGTGAACAGCGCGCCGGGAAAAGTGGGCGGGACCCAACTGGGAGTGCACAGCGCGCCGGTAAAAGTGGGCGGGACCCAACTGGGAGTAAACAGAGCGCCGGGAAAAGTGGACGGGACCCGAGTGGGAGTGAGTAGAACGCCGGAAAAAGTGGTCGGGAAGCTAGTGAGAGTGAACAGCGCGCCGGGAAAAGTGGGCGGGACCCAACTGGGAGTGCACAGCGCGCCGGTAAAAGTGGGCGGGACCCAACTGGGAGTAAACAGAGCGCCGGGAAAAGTGGACGGGACCCGAGTGGGAGTGCGTAGAACGCCGGAAAAAGTGGTCGGGAAGCTAGTGAGAGTGAACAGCGCGCCGGTAAAAGTGGGCGGGACCCAACTGGGAATGCACAGCGATCCGGAAAAAGTGGGCGGGACCCAACTGGGAGTAAACAGAGCGCTCGGGAAAAAGTGGGCGGGACCCGAGTGGGAGTGCGTAGAACGCCGGAAAAAGTGGTCGGGAAGCTGGTGAGTGAACAGCGCGCCGGAAAGAGTGGGCGGGACCCAAGTAGGAGTGCACAGCGCGCCGGTAAAAGTGGGCGGGACCCAACTGGGAGTAAACAGAGCGCCGGGAAAAGTGGACGGGACCCGAGTGGGAGTGAGTAGAACGCCGGAAAAAGTGGTCGGGAAGCTAGTGAGAGTGAACAGCGCGCCGGAAAAAGTGGTCGAGGCCCAACTGGGAGTGCACAGCGCGCCGGTAAAAGTGGGCGGGACCCAACTGGGAGTAAACAGAGCGCCGGGAAAAGTGGACGGGACCCGAGTGGGAGTGAGTAGAACGCCGGAAAAAGTGGTCGGGAAGCTAGTGAGAGTGAACAGCGCGCCGGGAAAAGTGGGCGGGACCCAACTGGGAATGCACAGCGCTCCGGAAAATGTGGGCGGGACCCAACTGGGAGTAAACAGAGCGCCGGGAAAAGTGGACGGGACCCGAGTGGGAGTGAGTAGAACGTCGGAAAAAGTGGTCGGGAAGCTAGTGATAGTGAACAGCGCGCCGGAAAAGGTGGGCGGGACCCAGGTTGGAGTGCACAGCGCGTCCTTAAAAGTGGGCGGGACCCAACTGGGAGTAAACAGAGCGCCGGGAAAAGTGGACGGGACCCGAGTGGGAGTGAGTAGAACGCCGGAAAAAGTGGTCGGGAAGCTAGTGATAGTGAACAGCGCGCCGGAAAAAGTGGGCGGGACCCAGGTAGGAGTGCACAGCGCGTCCTTAAAAGTGGGCGGGACCCAACTGGGAGTAAACAGAGCGCCGGGAAAAGTTTACGGGACCCGAGTGGGAGTGAGTAGAACGCCGGGAAAAGTGGTCGGGAAGCTAGTGATAGTGAACAGCGCGCCGGAAAAAGTGGGCGGGACCCAACTGGGAATGCACAGCGCGCCGGGAAAAGTGAGCGGGACCGAACTGGGAGTAAACAGAGCGCCGGGAAAAGTGGACGGGACCCGAGTGGGAGTGCGTAGAACGCCGGAAAAAGTGGTCGGGAAGCTAGTGAGAGTGAACAGCGCGCCGGAAAAAGTGGGCGGGACTCAACTGAGAATGCACAGCGTGCCGGGAAAAGTGCGCGGGACCGAAGTGGGAGTAAACAGAGCGCCGGGAAAAATGGACAGGACTCGAGTGGGAGTGCGTAGAACGCCGGGAAAAGTGGTCGGGAAGCTAGTGATAGTGAACAGCGCCGGAAAAAGTGGGGGGGGACCCAACTGGGAATGCACAGCGCGCCGGAAAAAGTGGGCGGGACCCAGGTAGGAGTGCACAGCGCGTCCTTAAAAGTGGGCGGGACCCAACTGGGAGTAAACAGAGCGCCGGGAAAAGTGGACGGGACCCGAGTGGGAGTGAGTAGAACGCCGGAAAAAGTGGTCGGGAAGCTAGTGATAATGAACAGCGCACGGAAAAAGTGGGCGGGACCCAACTGGGAATGCACAGCGTGCCGGGAAAAGTGGGCGGGACCTGACTGGGAGTAAAGAGAGCGCCGGGAAAAGTGGACGGGACCCGAGTGGGAGTGCGTAGAAGGCCGGAAAAAGTGGTCGGGAAGCTAGTGAGAGTGAACAGCGCGCCGGGAAAAGTGGGCGGGACCCAACTGGGAGTGCACAGCGCGCCGGGAAAAGTGGGCGGGACCCAACTGGGAGTAAACAGAGCGCCGGGAAAAGTGGACGGGACCCGAGTGGGAGTGCGTAGAACGCCGGAAAAAGTGGTCGGGAAGCTAGTGAGAGTGAACAGCGCGCCGGGAAAAGTGGGCGGGACCCAACTGGGAGTGCACAGCGCGCCGGTAAAAGTGGGCGGGACCCAACTGGGAGTAAACAGAGCGCCGGGAAAAGTGGACGGGACCCGAGTGGGAGTGAGTAGAACGCCGGAAAAAGTGGTCGGGAAGCTAGTGAGAGTGAACAGCGCGCCGGGAAAAGTGGGCGGGACCCAACTGGGAGTGCACAGCGCGCCGGTAAAAGTCGGCGGGACCCAAGTAGGAGCGCACAGCGCGCCGGTAAAAGTGGGCGGGACCCAACTGGGAGTAAACAGAGCGCCGGGAAAAGTGGACGGGACCCGAGTGGGAGTGAGTAGAACGCCGGAAAAAGTGGTCGGGAAGCTAGTGATAGTGAACAGCGCGCCGGAAAAAGTGGGCGGGACCCAGGTAGGAGTGCACAGCGCGTCCTTAAAAGTGGGCGGGACCCAACTGGGAGTAAACAGAGCGCCGGGAAAAGTGGACGGGACCCGAGTGGGAGTGAGTAGAACGCCGGAAAAAGTGGTCGGGAAGCTAGTGATAGTGAACAGCGCGCCGGAAAAAGTGGGCGGGACCCAACTGGGAATGCACAGCGCGCCGGGAAAAGTGGTCGTGGCCCAACTGGGAGTAAACAGAGCGCCGGGAAAAGTGGACGGGACCCGAGTGGGAGTGCGTAGAACGCCGGGAAAAGTGGTCGGGAAGCTAGTGATAGTGAACAGCGCGCCGGAAAAAGTGGGCGGGACCCAGGTAGGAGTGCACAGCGCGTCCTTAAAAGTGGGCGGGACCCAACTGGGAGTAAACAGAGCGCCGGGAAAAGTGGACGGGACCCGAGTGGGAGTGCGTAGAACGCCGGGAAAAGTGGTCGGGAAGCTAGTGATAGTGAACAGCGCGCCGGAAAAAGTGGGCGCGACCCAGGTAGGACTGCACAGCGCGTCGGTAAAAGTGGGCGGGACCCAACTGGGAATGCACAGCGCGCCGGGAAAAGTGGACGGGACCCGAGTGGGAGTGAGTAGAACGCCGGAAAAAGTGGTCGGGAAGCTAGTGATAGTGAACAGCGCGCCGGAAAAAGTGGGCGGGACCCAACTGGGAGTAAACAGAGCGCCGGGAAAAAGGGACGGGACCCGAGTGGGAGTGCGTAGACCGCGGGGAAAAGTGGTCGTGGCCCAACTGGGAGTAAACAGAGCGCCGGGAAAAGTGGACGGGACCCGAGTGGGAGTGCGTAGAGCGCGGGGAAAAGTGGTCGGGAAGCTAGTGATAATGAACAGCGCGCCGGAAAAAGTGGGCGGGACCCAACTGGGAATGCACAGCGCGCCGGGAAAAGTGGGCGGGACCCAACTGGGAGTAAACAGAGCGCCGGGAAAAGTGGACGGGACCCGAGTGGGAGTGAGTAGAACGCCGGAAAAAGTGGTCGGGAAGCTAGTGAGAGTGAACAGCGCGCCGGGAAAAGTGGGCGGGACCCAACTGGGAGTGCACAGCGCGCCGGGAAAAGTGGGCGGGACCCAACTGGGAGTGCACAGCGCGCCGGTAAAAGTGGGCGGGACCCAACTGGGAGTAAACAGAGCGCCGGGAAAAGTGGACGGGACCCGAGTGGGAGTGAGTAGAACGCCGGAAAAAGTGGTCGGGAAGCTAGTGAGAGTGAACAGCGCGCCGGGAAAAGTGGGCGGGACCCAACTGGGAATGCACAGCGCGCCGGGAAAAGTGGTCGTGGCCCAACTGGGAGTAAACAGAGCGCCGGGAAAAGTGGTCGGGAAGCTAGTGATAGTGAACAGCGCGCCGGAAAAAGTGGGCGGGACCCAACTGGGAACGCACAGCGCGCCGGTAAAAGTAGGCGGGACCCAACTGGGAGTAAACAGAGCGCCGGGAAAAGTGGACGGGACCCGAGTGGGAGTGAGTAGAACGCCGGAAAAAGTGGTCGGGAAGCTAGTGAGAGTGAACAGCGCGCCGGAAAAAGTGGGCGGGACCCAACTGGGAGTGCACAGCGCGCCGGTAAAAGTGGGCGGGACCCAACTGGGAGTAAACAGAGCGCCGGGAAAAGTGGACGGGACCCGAGTGGGAGTGAGTAGAACGCCGGAAAAAGTGGTCGGGAAGCTAGTGAGAGTGAACAGCGCGCCGGGAAAAGTGGGCGGGACCCAACTGGGAATGCACAGCGCTCCGGAAAAAGTGGGCGGGACCCAACTGGGAACGCACAGCGCGCCGGTAAAAGTAGGCGGGACCCAACTGGGAGTAAACAGAGCGCCGGGAAAAGTGGACGGGACCCGAGTGGGAGTGAGTAGAACGCCGGAAAAAGTGGTCGGGAAGCTAGTGAGAGTGAACAGCGCTCGGGAAAAAGTGGGCGGGACCCAACTGGGAATGCACAGTGCTCCGGAAAAAGTGGGCGGGACCCAACTGGGAGTAAACAGAGCGCCGGGAAAAGTGAACGGGACCCGAGTGGGAGTGCGTAAAACGCCGGGAAAAGTGGTCGGGAAGCTAGTGATAGTGAACAGCGCGCCGGAAAAGGTGGGCGGGACCCAGGTAGGAGTGCACAGCGCGTCCTTAAAAGTGGACGGGACCCAACTGGGAGTAAACAGAGCGCCGGGAAAAGTGGACGGGACCCGAGTGGGAGTGAGTAGAACGCCGGAAAAAGTGGTCGGGAAGCTAGTGAGAGTGAACAGCGCTCGGGAAAAAGTGGGCGGGACCCAACTGGGAATGCACAGCGCTCCGGAAAAAGTGGGCGGGACCCAACTGGGAGTAAACAGAGCGCCGGGAAAAGTGGTCGTGGCCCAAATGGGAGTGCGTAGGGGGCCGGAGAAAGTGGTCGGGAAGCTAGTGAGAGTGAACAGCGCTCGGGAAAAAGTGGGCGGGACCCAACTGGGAACGCACAGCGCGCCGGTAAAAGTAGGCGGGACCCAACTGGGAGTAAACAGAGCGCCGGGAAAAGTGGACGGGACCCGAGTGGGAGTCAGTAGAACGCCGGAAAAAGTGGTCGGGAAGCTAGTGAGAGTGAACAGCGCGCCGGGAAAAGTGGGCGGGACCCAACTGGGAGTGCGTAGGCGGGCGGAAAAAGTGGTCGAGACTAAAGTAGGAGTGCACAGCGCGCCGGTAAAAGTGGGCGGGACCCAACTGGGAGTAAACAGAGCGCCGGGAAAAGTGGACGGGACCCGAGTGGGAGTGAGTAGAACGCCGGAAAAAGTGGTCGGGAAGCTAGTGAGAGTGAACAGCGCGCCGGGAAAAGTGGGCGGGACCCAGGTAGGAGTGCACAGCGCGTCCTTAAAAGTGGGCGGGACCCAACTGGGAGTAAACAGAGCGCCGGGAAAAGTGGACGGGACCCGAGTGGGAGTGCGTAGAACGCCGGGAAAAGTGGTCGGGAAGCTAGTGATAGTGAACAGCGCGCCGGAAAAAGTGGGCGGGACCCAACTGGGAATGCACAGCGCGCCGGGAAAAGTGGGCGTGGCCCAACTGGGAGTAAACAGAGCGCCGGGAAAAGTGGACGGGACCCGAGTGGGAGTGCGTAGAACGCCGGGAAAAGTGGTCGGGAAGCTAGTGATAGTGAACAGCGCGCCGGAAAAAGTGGGCGGGACCCAGGTAGGAGTGCACAGCGCGTCCTTAAAAGTGGGCGGGACCCAACTGGGAGTAAACAGAGCGCCGGGAAAAGTGGACGGGACCCGAGTGGGAGTGAGTAGAACGCCGGAAAAAGTGGTCGGGAAGCTAGTGAGAGTGAACAGCGCTCCGGAAAAAGTGGGCGGGACCCAACTGGGAGTGCGTAGGAGGGCGGAAAAAGTGGTCGAGACCCAAGTAGGAGTGCACAGCGCGCCGGTAAAAGTGGGCGGGACCCAACTGGGAGTAAACAGAGCGCCGGGAGAAGTGGACGGGACCCGAGTGGGAGTGAGTAGAACGCCGGAAAAAGTGGTCGGGAAGCTAGTGAGAGTGAACAGCGCGCCGGAAAAAGTGGGCGGGACCCAGGTAGGAGTGCACAGCGCGTCGGTAAAAGTGGGCGGGACCCAACTGGGAGTAAACAGAGCGCCGGGAAAAGTGGACGGGACCCGAGTGGGAGTGAGTAGAACGCCGGAAAAAGTGGTCGGGAAGCTAGTGATAGTGAACAGCGCGCCGGAAAAAGTGGGCGGGACCCAGGTGGGAGTGCACAGCGCGCCGGTAAAAGTGGGCGGGACCCAACTGGGAGTAAACAGAGCGCCGGGAAAAGTGGACGGGACCCGAGTGGGAGTGAGTAGAACGCCGGAAAAAGTGGTCGGGAAGCTAGTGAGAGTGAACAGCGCGCCGGGAAAAGTGGGCGGGACCCAACTGGGAGTGCACAGCGCGCCGGTAAAAGTGGGCGGGACCCAACTGGGAGTAAACAGAGCGCCGGGAAAAGTGGACGGGACCCGAGTGGGAGTGAGTAGAACGCCGGAAAAAGTGGTCGGGAAGCTAGTGAGAGTGAACAGCGCTCCGGAAAAAATGGGCGGGACCCAACTGGGAGTGCACAGCGCGCCGGTAAAAGTGGGCGGGACCCAACTGGGAGTAAACAGAGCGCCGGGAAAAGTGGACGGGACCCGAGTGGGAGTGAGTAGAACGCCGGAAAAAGTGGTCGGGAAGCTAGTGAGAGTGAACAGCGCGCCGGGAAAAGTGGGCGGGACCCAACTGGGAATGCACAGCGCTCCGGAAAAAGTGGTCGAGGCCCAACTGGGAGTGCACAGCGCGCCGGTAAAAGTGGGCGGGACCCAACTGGGAGTAAACAGAGCGCCGGGAAAAGTGGACGGGACCCGAGTGGGAGTGAGTAGAACGCCGGAAAAAGTGGTCGGGAAGCTAGTGAGAGTGAACAGCGCTCGGGAAAAAGTGGGCGGGACCCAACTGGGAATGCACAGCGCTCCGGAAAAAGTGGGCGGGACCCAACTGGGAACGCACAGCGCGCCGGTAAAAGTAGGCGGGACCCAACTGGGAGTAAACAGAGCGCCGGGAAAAGTGGACGGGACCCGAGTGGGAGTGAGTAGAACGCCGGAAAAAGTGGTCGGGAAGCTAGTGAGAGTGAACAGCGCGCCGGGAAAAGTGGGCGGGACCCAACTGGGAGTGCACAGCGCGCCGGTAAAAGTGGGCGGGACCCAACTGGGAGTAAACAGAGCGCCGGGAAAAGTGGACGGGACCCGAGTGGGAGTGAGTAGAACGCCGGAAAAAGTGGTCGGGAAGCTAGTGAGAGTGAACAGCGCGCCGGGAAAAGTGGGCGGGACCCAACTGGGAATGCACAGCGCTCCGGAAAAAGTGGTCGTGGCCCAACTGGGAGTGCACAGCGCGCCGGTAAAAGTGGGCGGGACCCAACTGGGAGTAAACAGAGCGCCGGGAAAAGTGGACGGGACCCGAGTGGGAGTGAGTAGAACGCCGGAAAAAGTGGTCGGGAAGCTAGTGAGAGTGAACAGCGCGCCGGGAAAAGTGGGCGGGACCCAACTGGGAATGCACAGCGCTCCAGAAAAAGTGGTCGTGGACCAACTGGGAGTGCACAGCGCGCCGGTAAAAGTGGACGGGACCCGAGTGGGAGTCAGTAGAACGCCGGAAAAAGTGGTCGGGAAGCTAGTGAGAGTGAACAGCGCGCCGGAAAAAGTGGGCGGGACCCAACTGGGAGTGCACAGCGCGCCGGTAAAAGTGGGCGGGACCCAACTGGGAGTAAACAGAGCGCCGGGAAAAGTGGACGGGACCCGAGTGGGAGTCAGTAGAACGCCGGAAAAAGTGGTCGGGAAGCTAGTGAGAGTGAACAGCGCGCCGGGAAAAGTGGGCGGGACCCAACTGGGAGTGCACAGCGCGCCGGTAAAAGTGGGCGGGACCCAACTGGGAGTAAACAGAGCGCCGGGAAAAGTGGACGGGACCCGAGTGGGAGTGAGTAGAACGCCGGAAAAAGTGGTCGGGAAGCTAGTGAGAGTGAACAGCGCGCCGGGAAAAGTGGGCGGGACCCAACTGGGAGTGCACAGCGCGCCGGTAAAAGTGGGCGGGACCCAACTGGGAGTAAACAGAGCGCCGGGAAAAGTGGACGGGACCCGAGTGGGAGTGAGTAGAACGCCGGAAAAAGTGGTCGGGAAGCTAGTGAGAGTGAACAGCGCGCCGGGAAAAGTGGGCGGGACCCAACTGGGAATGCACAGCGCGCCGGTAAAAGTGGGCGGGACCCAACTGGGAGTAAACAGAGCGCCGGGAAAAGTGGACGGGACCCGAGTGGGAGTGAGTAGAACGCCGGAAAAAGTGGTCGGGAAGCTAGTGAGAGTGAACAGCGCGCCGGGAAAAGTGGTCGTGGCCCAACTGGGAGTGCATAGGGGGCCGGAAAAAGTGGTCGAGACCCAAGTAGGAGTGCACAGCGCGCCGGTAAAAGTGGGCGGGACCCAACTGGGAGTAAACAGAGCGCCGGGAAAAGTGGACGGGACCCGAGTGGGAGTGAGTAGAACGCCGGAAAAAGTGGTCGGGAAGCTAGCTCGCCGGGAAAAGTGGGCGGGACCCAACTGGGAGTGCACAGCGCGCCGGGAAAAGTGGGCGGGACCCAACTGGGAGTGCACAGCGCGCCGGTAAAAGTGGGCGGGACCCAACTGGGAGTAAACAGAGCGCCGGGAAAAGTGGACGGGACCCGAGTGGGAGTGAGTAGAACGCCGGAAAAAGTGGTCGGGAAGCTAGTGAGAGTGAACAGCGCGCCGGGAAAAGTGGGCGGGACCCAACTGGGAATGCACAGCGCTCCGGAAAAAGTGGGCGGGACCCAAATGGGAGTAAACAGAGCGCCGGGAAAAGTGGGCGGGACCCAACTGGGAACGCACAGCGCGCCGGTAAAAGTAGGCGGGACCCAACTGGGAGTAAACAGAGCGCCGGGAAAAGTGGGCGGGACCCAACTGGGAGTGCGTAGGCGGGCGGAAAAAGTGGTCGAGACTAAAGTAGGAGTGCACAGCGCGCCGGGAAAAGTGGACGGGACCCGAGTGGGAGTCAGTAGAACGCCGGAAAAAGTGGTCGTGGCTCAATTGGGAATGCACAGCGCTCCGGAAAAAGTGGGCGGGACCCAAATGGGAGTAAACAGAGCGCCGGGAAAAGTGGGCGGGACCCAACTGGGAACGCACAGCGCGCCGGTAAAAGTAGGCGGGACCCAACTGGGAGTAAACAGAGCGCCGGGAAAAGTGGACGGGACCCGAGTGGGAGTGAGTAGAACGCCGGAAAAAGTGGTCGGGAAGCTAGTGAGAGTGAACAGCGCGCCGGGAAAAGTGGGCGGGACCCAACTGGGAGTAAACAGAGCGCCGGGAAAAGTGGACGGGACCCGAGTGGGAGTGAGTAGAACGCCGGAAAAAGTGGTCGGGAAGCTAGTGAGAGTGAACAGCGCGCCGGAAAAAGTGGGCGGGACCCAACTGGGAGTGCACAGCGCGCCGGGAAAAGTGGGCGGGACCCAACTGGGAGTAAACAGAGCGCCGGGAAAAGTGGACGGGACCCGAGTGGGAGTGAGTAGAACGCCGGAAAAAGTGGTCGGGAAGCTAGTGAGAGTGAACAGCGCGCCGGGAAAAGTGGGCGGGACCCAACTGGGAGTGCACAGCGCGCCGGTAAAAGTGAGCGGGACCCAACTGGGAGTCCACAGAGCGCCGGGAAAAGTGGACGGGACCCGAGTGAGAGTGAGAAGAACGCCGGAAAAAGTGGTCGAGACCCAAGTAGGAGTGCACAGCGCTCCGGAAAAAGTGGTCGTGGCCCAACTGGGAGTGCGTAGTGGGCCGGAAAAAGTGGTCGAGACCCAAGTAGGAGTGCACAGCGCGCCGGTAAAAGTGGGCGGGACCCAACTGGGAGTAAACAGAGCGCCGGGAAAAGTGGACGGGACCCAACTGGGAGTGCGTAGGGGGCCGGAAAAAGTGGTCGAGACCCAAGTAGGAGTGCACAGCGCGCCGGTAAAAGTGGGCGGGACCCAACTGGGAACGCACAGCGCGCCGGTAAAAGTGGGCGGGACCCAACTGGGAGTGCACAGCGCGCCGGTAAAAGTGGGCGGGACCCAACTGGGAGTAAACAGAGCGCCGGGAAAAGTGGACGGGACCCGAGTGGGAGTGAGTAGAACGCCGGAAAAAGTGGTCGGGACCCAACTGGGAGTGCACAGCGCGCCGGTAAAAGTAGGCGGGACCCAACTGGGAGTAAACAGAGCGCCGGAAAAAGTGGTCGGGAAGCTAGTGAGAGTGAACAGCGCGCCGGGAAAAGTGGGCGGGACCCAACTGGGAATGCACAGCGCTCCGGAAAAAGTGGTCGTGGCCCAACTGGGAGTGCGTAGGGGGGCGGAAAAAGTGGTCGAGACCCAAGTAGGAGTGCACAGCGCGCCGGTAAAAGTGGGCGGGACCCAACTGGGAGTAAACAGAGCGCCGGGAAAAGTGGACGGGAAGCTAGTGAGAGTGAACAGCGCGCCGGGAAAAGTGGGCGGGACCCAACTGGGAATGCACAGCGCGCCGGGAAAAGTGGGCGGGACCCAACTGGGAGTGCGTAGGGGGCCGGAGAAAGTGGTCGAGACCCAAGTAGGAGTGCACAGCGCGCCGGTAAAAGTGGGCGGGACCCAACTGGGAGTAAACAGAGCGCCGGGAAAAGTGGACGGGACCCGAGTGGGAGTGAGTAGAACGCCGGAAAAAGTGGTCGGGAAGCTAGTGAGAGTGAACAGCGCTCGGGAAAAAGTGGGCGGGACCCAACTGGGAGTAAACAGAGCGCCGGGAAAAGTGGACGGGACCCGAGTGGGAGTGCGTAGAACGCCGGGAAAAGTGGTCGGGAAGCTAGTGATAGTGAACAGCGCGCCGGAAAAAGTGGGCGGGACCCAACTGGGAGTAAACAGAGCGCCGGGAAAAGTGGACGGGACCCGAGTGGGAGTGAGTAGAACGCCGGAAAAAGTGGTCGGGAAGCTAGTGATAGTGAACAGCGCGCCGGAAAAAGTGGGCGGGACCCAACTGGGAATGCACAGCGCGCCGGGAAAAGTGGTCGTGGCCCAACTGGGAGTAAACAGAGCGCCGGGAAAAGTGGACGGGACCCGAGTGGGAGTGCGTAGAACGCCGGGAAAAGTGGTCGTGGCCCAACTGGGAGTAAACAGCGCGCCGGAAAAAGTGGGCGGGACCCAACTGGGAATGCACAGCGCGCCGGGAAAAGTGGTCGTGGCCCAACTGGGAGTAAACAGAGCGCCGGGAAAAGTGGTCGGGAAGCTAGTGATAATGAACAGCGCGCCGGAAAAAGTGGGCGGGACCCAACTGGGAATGCACAGCGCGCCGGGAAAAGTGGTCGTGGCCCAACTGGGAGTAAACAGAGCGCCGGGAAAAGTGGACGGGACCCGAGTGGGAGTGAGTAGAACGCCGGAAAAAGTGGTCGGGACCCAACTGGGAGTAAACAGAGCGCCGGGAATAGTGGACGGGACCCGAGTGGGAGTGCAAAACGCGCCGGTAAAAGTAGGCGGGACCCAACTGGGAGTCCACAGAGCGCCGGGAACTGTGGACGGGACCCAAGTGGGAGTGAGTAGAACGCCGGAAAAAGTGGTCGGGACCCAACTGGGAGTAAACAGAGCGCCGGGAATAGTGGACGGGACCCGAGTGGGAGTGCACAGCGCTCCGGAAAAAGTGGGCGGGACCCAACTGGGAGTAAACAGAGCGCCGGTAAAAGTAGGCGGGACCCAACTGGGAGTCCACAGAGCGCCGGGAACTGTGGACGGGACCCAAGTGGGAGTGCACAGCGCGCCGGGAAAAGTGGACGGGAGCCAACTGGGAATGCACAGCGCTCCGGAAAAAGTGGGCGGGACCCAACTGGGAGTAAACAGAGCGCCGGGAACTGTGGACGGAACCCAAGTGGGAGTGCACAACGCGCCGGGAAAAGTGGACGGGAAGCTAGTGAGAGTGAACAGCTCGCCGGGAAAAGTGGTCGAGACCCAAGTAGGAGTGCACAGCGCGCCGGGAAAAGTGGGCGGGACCCAACTGGGAGTGCACAGCGCGCCGGTAAAAGTGGGCGGGACCCAACTGGGAGTAAACAGAGCGCCGGGAAAAGTGGACGGGACCCGAGTGGGAGTGAGTAGAACGCCGGAAAAAGTGGTCGGGAAGCTAGTGAGAGTGAACAGCGCGCCGGGAAAAGTGGGCGGGACCCAACTGGGAGTAAACAGAGCGCCGGGAAAAGTGGACGGGACCCGAGTGGGAGTGAGTAGAACGCCGGAAAAAGTGGTCGGGAAGCTAGTGAGAGTGAACAGCGCGCCGGGAAAAGTGGGCGGGACCCAACTGGGAGTAAACAGAGCGCCGGGAAAAGTGGACGGGACCCGAGTGGGAGTGAGTAGAACGCCGGGAAAAGTGGGCGGGACCCAACTGGGAGTGCACAGCGCGCCGGGAAAAGTGGACGGGAGCCAACTGGGAATGCACAGCGCTCCGGAAAAAGTGGGCGGGACCCAACTGGGAGTAAACAGAGCGCCGGGAATAGTGGACGGGACCCGAGTGGGAGTGCACAACGCGCCGGTAAAAGTAGGCGGGACCCAACTGGGAGTCCACAGAGCGCCGGGAACTGTGGACGGGACCCAAGTGGGAGTGCGCAGCGCGCCGGAAAAAGTGGTCGGGAAGCTAGTGGGAGTGCACAGCGCGCCGGGAAAAGTGGACGGGAGCCAACTGGGAATGCACAGCGCTCCGGAAAAAGTGGGCGGGACCCAACTGGGAGTAAACAGAGCGCCGGGAATAGTGGACGGGACCCGAGTGGGAGTGAGTAGAACGCCGGAAAAAGTGGTCGGGACCCAAGTGGGAGTGCACAGCGCGCCGGGAAAAGTGGACGGGAGCCAACTGGGAATGCACAGCGCTCCGGAAAAAGTGGGCGGGACCCAACTGGGAGTAAACAGAGCGCCGGGAATAGTGGACGGGACCCGAGTGGGAGTGAGTAGAACGCCGGGAAAAGTGGACGGGACCCAAGTGGGAGTGCACAGCGCGCCGGGAAAAGTGGACGGGAGCCAACTGGGAGTGCACAGCGCTCCGGTAAAAGTGGGCGGGACCCAACTGGGAGTAAACAGAGCGCCGGGAAAAGTGGACGGGACCCAACTGGGAATGCACAGCGCTCCGGAAAAAGTGGTCGTGGCCCAACTGGGAGTGCACAGCGCGCCGGTAAAAGTGGGCGGGACCCAACTGGGAGTGCACAGCGCGCCGGTAAAAGTGGGCGGGACCCAACTGGGAGTAAACAGAGCGCCGGGAAAAGTGGACGGGACCCGAGTGGGAGTGAGTAGAACGCCGGAAAAAGTGGTCGGGAAGCTAGTGAGAGTGAACAGCGCGCCGGGAAAAGTGGTCGTGGCCCAACTGGGAGTGCACAGCGCGCCGGTAAAAGTGGGCGGGACCCAACTGGGAGTGCACAGCGCGCCGGTAAAAGTGGGCGGGACCCAACTGGGAGTAAACAGAGCGCCGGGAAAAGTGGACGGGACCCGAGTGGGAGTGAGTAGAACGCCGGAAAAAGTGGTCGGGAAGCTAGTGAGAGTGAACAGCGCGCCGGGAAAAGTGGGCGGGACCCAACTGGGAGTGCACAGCGCGCCGGTAAAAGTGGGCGGGACCCAACTGGGAGTGCACAGAGCACCGGAAAAGTGGTCGGGACCCAACTGGGAGTGCACAAAGCACCGGAAAAAGTGGTCGGGGCCCAAGTGGGAGTGCACATCCCGCCGGAAAAAGTGATCGGGACTCAAGTGGGAGTGCACATCGCGCCGGAAAAAGTGGGCGGGACCCAACTGGGAGTCCACAGAGCGCCGGGAACTGTGGACGGGACCCGTGTGGGAGTGAGTAGAACGCCGGAAAAAGTGGTCGGAAAGCTAGTGAGAGTGAACAGCGCTCCGGAAAAAAATGGGCGGGACCCAACTGGGAGTAAACAGAGCGCCGGGAGAAGTGGATGGGACCCGTGTGGGAGTGAGTAGAACGCCGGAAAAAGTGGTCGGAAAGCTAGTGAGAGTGAACAGCGCTCGGGAAAAAGTGGGCGGGACCCAACTGGGAATGCACAGCGCTCCGGAAAAAGTGGTCGAGACCCAAGTAGGAGTGCACAGCGCGCCGGTAAAAGTGGGCGGGACCCAACTGGGAGTAAACAGAGCGCCGGGAGAAGTGGACGGGACCCGTGTGGGAGTGAGTAGAACGCCGGAAAAAGTGGTCGGGGAGCTAGTGAGAGTGAACAGCGCTCGGGAAAAAGTGGGCGGGACCCAACTGGGAATGCACAGCGCTCCGGAAAAAGTGGGCGGGACCCAACTGGGAGTAAACAGAGCGCCGGGAAAAGTGGACGGGACCCGAGTGGGAGTGAGTAGAACGCCGGAAAAAGTGGTCGGGAAGCTAGTGAGAGTGAACAGCGCGCCGGGAAAAGTGGGCGGGACCCAACTGGGAGTGCACAGCGCGCCGGTAAAAGTGGGCGGGACCCAACTGGGAGTAAACAGAGCGCCGGGAAAAGTGGACGGGACCCGAGTGAGAGTGAGTAGAACGCCGGGAAAAGTGGGCGGGACCCAACTGGGAACGCACAGCGCGCCGGGAAAAGTGGTCGTGGCCCAACTGGGAGTGCGTATGGGGGCGGAAAAAGTGGTCGAGACCCAAGTAGGAGTGCACAGCGCGCCGGTAAAAGTGGGCGGGACCCAACTGGGAGTAAACAGAGCGCCGGGAAAAGTGGACGGGACCCGAGTGGGAGTGAGTAGAACGCCGGAAAAAGTGGTCGGGAAGCTAGTGAGAGTGAACAGCGCTCCGGAAAAAGTGGGCGGGACCCAACTGGGAACGCACAGCGCTCGGGAAAAAGTGGGCGGGACCCAACTGGGAATGCACAGCGCTCCGGAAAAAGTGGGCGGGACCCAACTGGGAACGCACAGCGCGCCGGTAAAAGTGGGCGGGACCCAACTGGGAGTAAACAGAGCGCCGGGAAAAGTGGACGGGACCCGAGTGGGAGTGAGTAGAACGCCGGAAAAAGTGGTCGGGAAGCTAGTGAGAGTGAACAGCGCGCCGGTAAAAGTGGGCGGGACCCAACTGGGAGTAAACAGAGCGCCGGGAAAAGTGGACGGGACCCGAGTGGGAGTGAGTAGAACGCCGGAAAAAGTGGTCGGGAAGCTAGTGAGAGTGAACAGCGCTCGGGAAAAAGTGGGCGGGACCCAACTGGGAATGCACAGCGCTCCGGAAAAAGTGGGCGGGACCCAACTGGGAGTAAACAGAGCGCCGGGAAAAGTGGACGGGACCCGAGTGGGAGTGAGTAGAACGCCGGAAAAAGTGGTCGGGAAGCTAGTGAGAGTGAACAGCGCGCCGGGAAAAGTGGGCGGGACCCAACTGGGAATGCACAGCGCTCCGGAAAAAGTGGGCGGGACCCAACTGGGAGTAAACAGAGCGCCGGGAATAGTGGACGGGACCCGAGTGGGAGTGAGTAGAACGCCGGAAAAAGTGGTCGGGACCCAACTGGGAGTAAACAGAGCGCCGGGAAAAGTGGTCGTGGCCCATCTGGGAGTGCGTAGGAGGGCGGAAAAAGTGGGCGGGACCCAACTGGGAACGCACAGCGCGCCGGTAAAAGTGAGCGGGACCCAACTGGGAGTAAACAGAGCGCCGGGAAAAGTGGACGGGACCCGAGTGGGAGTGAGTAGAACGCCGGAAAAAGTGGTCGGGAAGCTAGTGAGAGTGAACAGCGCGCCGGGAAAAGTGGGCGGGACCCAACTGGGAATGCACAGCGCTCCGGAAAAAGTGGTCGTGGCCCAACTGGGAGTGCACAGCGCTCCGGAAAAAGTGGGCGGGACCCAACTGGGAGTAAACAGAGCGCCGGGAATAGTGGACGGGACCCGAGTGGGAGTGAGTAGAACGCCGGAAAAAGTGGTCGGGACCCAACTGGGAGTAAACAGAGCGCCGGGAATAGTGGACGGGACCCGAGTGGGAGTGCACAGCGCGCCGGGAAAAGTGGGCGGGACCCAACTGGGAATGCACAGCGCTCCGGAAAAAGTGGTCGTGGCCCAACTGGGAGTGCACAGCGCGCCGGTAAAAGTGGGCGGGACCCAACTGGGAGTAAACAGAGCGCCGGGAAAAGTGGTCGTGGCCCAAATGGGAGTGCGTAGGGGGCCGGAGAAAGTGGTCGAGACCCAAGTAGGAGTGCACAGCGCGCCGGTAAAAGTGGGCGGGACCCAACTGGGAGTAAACAGAGCGCCGGGAAAAGTGGACGGGACCCGAGTGGGAATGCACAGCGCTCCGGAAAAAGTGGTCGAAACCCAAGTAGGAGTGCACAGCGCGCCGGTAAAAGTGGGCGGGACCCAACTGGGAGTAAATAGAGCGCCGGGAAAAGTGGTCGTGGCCCATCTGGGAGTGCGTAGGAGGGCGGAAAAAGTGGGCGGGACCCAACTGGGAATGCACAGCGCTCCGGAAAAAGTGGGCGGGACCCAACTGGGAACGCACAGCGCGCCGGGAAAAGTGGTCGTGGCCCATCTGGGAGTGCGTAGGAGAGCGGAAAAAGTGGTCGAGACCCAAGTAGGAGTGCACAGCGCGCCGGTAAAAGTGGGCGGGACCCAACTGGGAGTAAACAGAGCGCCGGGAGAAGTGGACGGGACCCGAGTGGGAGTGAGTAGAACGCCGGAAAAAGTGGTCGAGACCCAAGTAGGAGTGCAGAGCGCGCCGGTAAAAGTGGGCGGGACCCAACTGGGAGTAAACAGAGCGCCGGGAAAAGTGGACGGGACCCGAGTGGGAGTCAGTAGAACGCCGGAAAAAGTGGTCGAGACCCAAGTAGGAGTGCACAGCGCGCCGGTAAAAGTGGGCGGGACCCAACTGGGAGTCCACAGAGCGCCGGGAACTGTGGACGGGACCCGAGTGGGAGTGAGAAGAACGCCGGAAAAAGTGGTCGAGACCCAAGTAGGAGTGAACAGCGCTCCGGAAAAAGTGGGCGGGACCCAACTGGGAACGCACAGCGCTCCGGAAAAAGTGGTCGTGGCCCAACTGGGAGTGCACAGCGCGCCGGTAAAAGTGGGTGGGACCCAACTGGGAGTAAACAGAGCGCCGGGAAAAGTGGACGGGACCCGAGTGGGAGTGCGTAGAACGCCGGAAAAAGTGGTCGGGAAGCTAGTGAGAGTGCACAGCGCGCCGGAAAAAGTGGGCGGGACCCAACTGGGAGTAAACAGAGCGCCGGGAAAAGTGGACGGGACCCGAGTGGGAGTGAGTAGAACGCCGGAAAAAGTGGTCGGGAAGCTAGTGAGAGTGAACAGCGCGCCGGGAAAAGTGGGCGGGACCCAACTGGGAGTGCACAGCGCTCCAGAAAAAGTGGTCGTGAACCCAACTGGGAGTGCACAGCGCGCCGGTAAAAGTGGACGGGACCCGAGTGGGAGTAAACAGAGCGCCGGAAAAAGTGGACGGGACCCGAGTGGGAGTGAGTAGAACGCCGGGAAAAGTGGTCGGGAAGCTAGTGATTATGAACAGCGCGCCGGAAAAAGTGGGCGGGACCCAACTGGGAATGCACAGCGCGCCGGGAAAAGTGGTCGCGGCCCAACTGGGAGTAAACAGAGCGCCGGGAAAAGTGGACGGGACCCGAGTGGGAGTGAGTAGAACGCCGGAAAAAGTGGTCGGGAAGCTAGTGACAGTGAACAGCGCGCCGGAAAAAGTGGGCGGGACCCAACTGGGAATGCACAGCGCGCCGGGAAAAGTGGTCGTGGCCCAACTGGGAGTAAACAGAGCGCCGGGAAAAGTGGACGGGACCCGAGTGGGAGTGCGTAGAACGCCGGGAAAAGTGGGCGGGACCCAACTGGGAATGCACAGCGCTCCGGAAAAAGTGGTCGTGGCCCAACTGGGAGTGCGTAGAACGCCGGAAAAAGTGGTCGAGACCCAAGTAGGAGTGCAGAGCGCGCCGGTAAAAGTGGGCGGGACCCAACTGGGAGTAAACAGAGCGCCGGGAAGAGTGGACGGGACCCAACTGGGAATGCACAGCGCTCCGGAAAAAGTGGTCGTGGCCCAACTGGGAGTGCACAGCGCGCCGGTAAAAGTGGGCGGGACCCAACTGGGAGTGCGTAGAACGCCGGAAAAAGTGGGCGGGACCCAACTGGGAGTGCACAAAGCGCCGGAAAAAGTGGGCGGGACCCAACTGGGAGTAAACAGAGCGCCGGGAAGAGTGGACGGGACCCGAGTGAGAGTGAGTAGAACGCCGGGAAAAGTGGGCGGGACCCAACTGGGAGTAAACAGAGCGCCGGGAAAAGTGGACGGGACCCGAGTGGGAATGCACAGCGCTCCGGAAAAAAGTGGTCGTGGCCCAACTGGGAGTGCGTAGGGGGGCGGAAAAAGTGGTCGAGGCCCAACTGGGAGTGCGTAGGAGGGCAGAAAAAGTGGTCGAGACCCAAGTAGGAGTGAACAGCGCGCCGGGAAAAGTGAGCGGGACCCAACTGGGAGTCCACAGAGCGCCGGGAACTGTGGACGGGACCCGAGTGGGAGTGAGTAGAACGCCGGAAAAAGTGGGCGGGACCCA
Organism: Aplectana chamaeleonis; assembly: GCA_029168955.1. Taxonomy (NCBI): domain Eukaryota; kingdom Metazoa; phylum Nematoda; class Chromadorea; order Rhabditida; family Cosmocercidae; genus Aplectana; species Aplectana chamaeleonis. The sequence goes on from JAPDOI010000193.1 coordinate 260,898, forward strand.
ACTGGGAATGCACAGCGCTCCGGAAAAAGTGGGCGGGACCCAACTGGGAACGCACAGCGCGCCGGTAAAAGTGGGCGGGACCCAACTGGGAGTAAACAGAGCGCCGGGAGAAGTGGACGGGACCCGAGTGGGAGTGAGTAGAACGCCGGAAAAGTGGTCAGGAAGGTAGTGATAGTGAACAGCGCGCCGGAAAAAGTGGTCGAGACCCAAGTAGGAGTGCACAGCGCGCCGGTAAAAGTGGGCGGGACCCAACTGGGAGTAAACAGAGCGCCGGGAAAAGTGGACGGGACCCGAGTGGGAGTGAGTAGAACGCCGGAAAAAGTGGTCGGGAAGCTAGTGAGAGTGAACAGCGCGCCGGGAAAAGTGGGCGGGACCCAACTGGGAGTAAACAGAGCGCCGGGAAAAGTGGTCGTGGCCCATCTGGGAGTGCGTAGGGGGGCGGAAAAAGTGGTCGAGACCCAAGTAGGAGTGCACAGCGCGCCGGTAAAAGTGGGCGGGATCCAAGTGGGAATGCACAGCGCTCCGGAAAAAGTGGGCGGGACCCAACTGGGAGCGCACAGCGCGCCGGGAAAAGTGGGCGGGACCCAACTGGGAGTAAACAGAGCGCCGGGAAAAGTGGACGGGACCCGAGTGGGAGTGAGTAGAACGCCGGAAAAAGTGGTCGGGAAGCTAGTGAGAGTGAACAGCGCGCCGGGAAAAGTGGGCGGGACCCAACTGGGAGTGCACAGCGCGCCGGTAAAAGTGGGCGGGACCCAACTGGGAGTAAACAGAGCGCCGGGAAAAGTGGACGGGACCCGAGTGGGAGTCAGTAGAACGCCGGAAAAAGTGGTCGGGAAGCTAGTGAGAGTGAACAGCGCGCCGGGAAAAGTGGGCGGGACCCAACTGGGAGTGCACAGCGCGCCGGTAAAAGTGGGCGGGACCCAACTGGGAGTAAACAGAGCGCCGGGAAAAGTGGACGGGACCCGAGTGGGAGTCAGTAGAACGCCGGAAAAAGTGGTCGAGACCCAAGTAGGAGTGCACAGCGCTCCGGAAAAAAGTGGGCGGGACCCAACTGGGAGTAAACAGAGCGCCGGGAAAAGTGGTCGTGGCCCAATTGGGAGTAAACAGAGCGCCGGGAAAAGTGGACGGGACCCGAGTGGGAGTCAGTAGAACGCCGGAAAAAGTGGTCGAGACCCAAGTAGGAGTGCACAGCGCTCCGGAAAAAGTGGTCGTGGCCCAACTGGGAGTGCGTAGTGGGCCGGAAAAAGTGGTCGAGACCCAAGTAGGAGTGCACAGCGCGCCGGTAAAAGTGGGCGGGACCCAACTGGGAGTAAACAGAGCGCCGGGAAAAGTGGACGGGACCCGAGTGGGAGTCAGTAGAACGCCGGAAAAAGTGGTCGAGACCCAACTGGGAATGCACAGCGCGCCTGGAAAAGTGGTCGTGGCCCAACTGGGAGTGCGTAGGGGGCCGGTAAAAGTGGGCGGGACCCAACTGGGAGTCCACAGAGCGCCGGGAACTGTGGACGGAACCCAACTGGGAGTCCACAGAGCGCCGGGAACTGTGGACGGGACCCAAGTGGGAGTGCACAGCGCGCCGGGAAAAGTGGACGGGAGCCAACTGGGAATGCACAGCGCTCCGGAAAAAGTGGGCGGGACCCAACTGGGAGTAAACAGAGCGCCGGGAATAGTGGACGGGACCCGAGTGGGAGTGCGTGGAACGCCGGAAAAAGTGGTCGGGAAGCTAGTGAGAGTGCACAGCGCGCCGGAAAAAGTGGGCGGGACCCAACTGGGAGTAAACAGAGCGCCGGGAAAGTGGACGGGACCCGAGTGGGAGTGCGTGGAACGCCGGAAAAAGTGGTCGGGAAGCTAGTGAGAGTGCACAACGCGCCGGTAAAAGTAGGCGGGACCCAAGTGGGAGTGCACAGCGCGCCGGGAAAAGTGGACGGGAGCCAACTGGGAATGCACAGCGCTCCGGAAAAAGTGGGCGGGACCCAACTGGGAGTAAACAGAGCGCCGGGAATAGTGGACGGGACCCGAGTGGGAGTGAGTAGAACGCCGGAAAAAGTGGTCGGCAAGCTAGTGAGAGTGAACAGCGCTCCGGTAAAAGTAGGCGGGACCCAACTGGGAGTGCACAGCGCGTCCTTAAAAGTGGGCGGGACCCAACTGGGAGTAAACAGAGCGCCGGGAAAAGTGGACGGGACCCGAGTGGGAGTGCGTAGAACGCCGGGAAAAGTGGTCGGGAAGCTAGTGATAGTGAACAGCGCGCCGGAAAAAGTGGGCGCGACCCAGGTAGGGCTGCACAGCGCGTCGGAAAAAGTGGTCGTGGCCCAACTGGGAGTAAACAGAGCGCCGGGAAAAGTGGACGGGACCCGAGTGGGGTGAGTAGAACGCCGGAAAAATGGTCGTGGCCCAACTGGGAGTGCGTAGGGGGCCCGAAAATGTGGGCGGGACCCAACTGGGAGTGCGTAGGGGGCCGGAAAAAGTGGTCGGGACTCAACTGGGAGTGCGTAGAGCGCCGGAAAAAGTGGGCGGGCCCGAACTGGGAGTAAACAGAGCGCCGGGAAAAGTGAACGGGACCCAACTGGGAATGCACAGCGCGCCTGGAAAAATGGTCGTGGCCCAACTGAGAGTGCGTAGGGGGCCGGAAAAAGTGGGCGGGACCCAACTGGGAAAGCGTAGAGCGCCAGAAAAAGTGGGCGGGACCCAACTGGGAATGCACAGCGCGCCTGGAAAAATGGTCGTGGCCCAACTGGGAGTGCGTAGGGGGCCGGTAAAAGTAGGCGGGACCCAACTGGGAGTAAACAGAGCGCCGGGAAAAGTGGACGGGACCCGAGTGGGAGTGCGTAGAACGCCGGAAAAAGTGGTCGGGAAGCTAGTGAGAGTGCACAGCGCGCCGGAAAAAGTGGGCGGGACCCAACTGGGAGTAAACAGAGCGCCGGGAAAAGTGGACGGGACCCGAGTGGGAGTAAACAGAGCGCCGGTAAAAGTGGTCGTGGCCCAAATGGGAGTGCGTAGGGGGCCGGAGAAAGTGGTCGAAACCCAAGTAGGAATGCACAGCGCTCCGGAAAAAAGTGGTCGTGGCCCAAATGGGAGTGCGTAGGGGGCCGGAGAAAGTGGTCGAAACCCAAGTAGGAATGCACAGCGCGCCGGTAAAAGTGGGCGGGACCCAACTGGGAGTAAACAGAGCGCCGGGAAAAGTAACGTGTGCCCTACAGTGCCGAGCAGGTGCGATGGGGAGAAAGGCCATGAACGACGGCTGTCGGCAGCTGGACACCCCTGCAGAAATGTACAACCGTCAAGTCCGATGTGTCCGCAGCTGTGGCCCACGTGCACCATACCATACGCGCATTTTTTAAAATACGAAGTCATTGGACAGAGGGTAGTTCTTTTCGCACAGAAGAGTTTTTTACGACGAATCATTATGAATTACTCTTGTGTCAACGTATTAGGGAGGAAATGCTCAGATTACGACACATTTAACCTTGTAGTAAGCAAAGTGACTTTTTTTATCCTGAAGCGTTCAATACAGAAATTTGAGGCGCAGAGCCATACAATGTAATCCATTTTTCAGACCTTGAAAATATTAGGGTGAAATGTCTTATATTTTGAAGTACCAATCTTCAATGAGGGCCGATCGTAGAAACCCGAATTGGACTGCGAATCAGGGGAAATCCAGATTGGACGGTGCAGTCTTCGGCTGCACCGTCTGGCAGGGGAGGAAAACCCCGGGTGTGGGCTAATTTTTACCCTAGCGATTCCGAGAGGTGCGAATCAGGGGGAATCCAGATTGGACGGTGCAGCCTTCGGCTGCACCGTCTGGCAGGGGAGGAAAACCCCGGGTGTGGGCTAATTTTTACCCTAGCGATTCCGGGAGGTGGGAATCATGGGACATCCAGATTGGACGGTGCAGCTTTGTACTTAATAACGGTTATAAACACTGAATAAAAAAACGTCCCTTCAGCTTTTCTATTCTTCCAGCCTTCAAGGCATGATCGATGTCATATTTTTGATGTTTCGCCGTTTCTTCCACTCTTCTATAGTCTTGTATCTTCTGCTTGGTGTAAATGATAAGGGTAAGAAATAGTGATTCCATGAAAAATTATCATAAATGATATTTCGATTATTCCCTGGCATCAAATCAGGATTTTGTCACCCTAATCAGCTTTGAGACCCCTAAAAACACTACTTTCCTTCGTAACCACGCAGAAGAAACAAAAAACAATAGAAGAGAAAGCAGGAAAAACGAGGAAAACACAAAAAAAATGAAAAAAAACCGGCGATCATCACTCGGCCTCAATTAAAAATTTTTGCGCGTGAATGGCGCGTTTCGTTGTTGCCTGCAGACAGTGCTGCCTAGTTGACGGTTGTACGTTTCTGCAGGGGTGTCTATTTGGAAACACCCATGAACGGCCTGTTTTCGGGTCTATCCTAGACGGGGTGGGGGGGGGGCACTCAAGTCTCATTGATAGAAGCGAAGAAAAACTCTGATAAATTATGCTTGATAGTGCTATCAATCATTGTTTTTATAAAAGCTCTACAGAAATACTTCGTTTGGTACTCATATCTGACTCAAAACTTCTATACGGGGGTTATTCGGGGTGCTGAATACGAATTCGATGTCCTTTTACCGATTTTCGAAATATTAAGGTTTGTTACGCACACTAAACAGCAGTAGGTCTACAGAAACCTACGCTAAACCACAGAATATCGACAAACAGACCCCAGATTCGGGTTCAGCTCCCAAAATAACCCCCATATTGAAGTTTTGAGCCGAACTTGAAAGAATTTTTCCGAACACGCTAAGAATCGGCTGATACCTTACATTTTGGTGAAGCTTCAAAAACGCCTATAACTTCGTTCAGAGGTGTCCGTAGCAGAATCAGACTTCAGGTTCGGAGACACTGAGCGTTAATTGACCAGAAAACATTCACCATGTTTCAAATGGTGATGATGCCTAGGCGAGGTTCCCTAATAAGCTCCACAGCTATTTCTGTCGTAAATGTTTAGGACTATATGTGGAGATCCGCTTCGAAATGGATCATGAGTACACTGCCATGTGCGATGTCTCGTCACTTGTCTCGTGTACAAGGGTGCTAACTTCCAAATACGGGTCTGGTTTCGGCATTGTTGCACCACTGCTTGGAGATGATAGCCCACTCAATCAGGTACAAACAAGCATCCTGTTTCCTATATTAGAGGACTATTCAGTTGCATTTCAGAAAAACGCTCTGTATGGTGTGATTGGCTATACGATTCTGGCGCTTATTCAACTCTCGCATGGACAATGCTCGGCGAGTGTGTCATGTATCGCCGCTATCTTGCTAAACGTTATATCCATGTATCTGTTCATAGGTAAGTCGCATTCGGCTTCTGAAGCCGTTCAAAACACAGTCGGCACAGATCACACTGATGCTTTGCGTTCCCTATTGGACGCTGACTCAAACTCGTTGTCATATGTCATAACATACGTGCCCGAGTTCGTGCCAACTTTCAATAGGGAACTCGAAGTATCAGTGCGATCCGTGCCGACTGTATTAGAGAAAGTCATGGTGGCGACACACCTGACTCCGCTTCTTGCAGAAAAGTGGTCAAAGGCTAACCCTAAGCATTTTAAAGGCATCGTTCGCGCTGAAAATCAATCTTCATTTTTTAGGCTCAATTTCATGACTGAGCCCGGTAGACCACACTGGTAAACTTTGGCGCGTCAAAAACTTTGGGCAATGAGGTTGGAAGGCGTCAAAGATGAAGATCCGCCACCAATTCTCACCAGTCATCTAGCACTTTTTCCTAGAATGTTGGTGCGACAGTAAGACAACATGAAAAATAGTTACGGAACGAACTCCACATGCAGAGAAACTCCGAAAAGGACAGTGACGAGACCTCCAAAAGCAGTAAAACTTTAAAAAGGATTTTGGCGCGAAATTCAAATTCGTATTCACAATGTGTTCCTATTGACTTATCTTTACAAATGAAGGTTTTTCATAGGCCCCTTCGACATTTTCGTCCACAAGAGAGGCCAAGCTACACAGAAACAAGAAAAAATAATATACGGTTTTCTGCGCGTACGATGCCTTTAAGCGAACTACTTGTAAAAAGCAATTTGTGTGTGATTCTTCTGTGCCGATAGTTTCGTTCCAACCTAATATTTCAATCGTATCTCCTAACAGCATTAAACCTTCAAATTTCAGTCCTGATTATACTGCGAGCCGTGTGTCTTGTGTGTTATTCGATCTACACAGTGAATGCAGTATTCTTATACTTCACTATCCAACGACGACGTGCATTGGTAGAAGCAACAAACATCGATAACAACAAGAAGAAAAAATAAAACAACGAAATACAAAGACCGTGAACTGATCGTGAAAAGAAAGGATACATTTCGCTGTGGAATAACTTTTATTAAACTAAACAATTTATACATTTCAACAATGATGAGGCAGCAAATGATAAGATCTATTCTTTCCGTTTTCTCTTTTGGGTTTTTCGAGGTAATGTATTCACTTTAAATATAGCACTGTAATAAATATTGGTTTAAAGATTGCGATGCGTCGAATGTGAAATGTGTAAGCTTACCCGCATGCTTTGCAAATTGGCATAAACTGGCATAGCACTGATAAACAGACAGAACACACCCATCCCGAAGAGACCAATTCATGGTGGCAAGCACAAGAAGCTCGATAGTCCACTTCCTAAACCCGCTCAACGTTCAGACAAGAATTGTACATCAGATCAAAGTAGTAGATTAGGAGCAAATAAGGTTAATGAACATATAACAACTGGAATTCCAAATTCTATACCTATTATGAGGACCGGAAAGTAATGTCGTTTTCTTGCGCTAAATACAAATACATGCTTCCCAATCTGCTTCAAATGTTCTTGAATGGTCGACCAAGGTTGGTTAAGACTATTTGACAATTCCTCGATCGTCTGACATGGATTTGCTTCCACTTCCGTCCTTAACACATCATTGTCTAACGTTGATAATTTTCCTCATCGATACGAGTCGGGAAGATCAAAATTATCCTATTTGAACAAGGAAAACCACCTTTGCCATTTACGAATGTCCAATTCATTTGGATAAACATCGCAAAGGTTTTTTTTGTGGCAGCTGTTGTGTTACTTCCCTGGCGAAACTTGAAAAACATGCAATGCCGGATGTTTACCTCTTCTGGTATTTGGATGACCATTTTACCCAAAATTACAAAAAAAAATTGTAATTCAACTGTCTATAAGTAAAGAAGTCACTATAACCTCACAATGTGTTTGGCACTCCTCTGAATCAAGTAATGAGCTGATAGATGACAATCAAATATTGATATGCGCAGAAACGACATTGCTCTCCAGTTCCCCTATTACATAACTAGACAAAATGATATCAAATTAGCATTTTCACGAAATGCTTTTCTTCGTATCTCGACCTAATCTCAGCGGAACTTGATAAAACTGTAATATATTATAGGGCATCGCTAAACGTGACTAGCACACAAGCTTGGTTTTCAAGTGCGTAGTTCGTTAGATATAAAATCTAATAACGAATCTACGGTAATTAAGGAAATTAAGACTTGTTTCTCAAAACACGGTCATATAAACTCGAAGCCCGTAGTTCTTTTTCGCTATCAGCACGCCTTTAAAACCATTGTAAGTCATTAAAGGCAGTTTTCACGATGAACATCGTTTGTCTGTTTTTCCGAATATCTTGAAAACGGCCCCATGGTGATTCCAATGATGTCTCTGATATCGTACAAGACCTTCTGGAAACGGAGTTATGGTCCCTCAAAGATTGAGCTAAGGAGGTGGACGAGTTTTCCGAGGCTTGTAACTTCCGCCTTTTGCAGGCGATCTATGCGAGCTGACCTGAGTAGGGAGAGAGAAGTTGTGAATGAAGGGAAGAACGGGGCTTCTGATTGGAGACCATCGCTCATCTCACGATCTCGAGCATTCATTTGTTGACGTCGGTGGGTGTGTGCTGCGCTTTTGGGGTTTGCCTTGCGCTCGAAGTGGCAACTTCGGGCTCTCTTGGGGCACTTCCTGGCTCGTTTTTATGCGTTCTTTCAACGTCAATGTTACAGTTTGCCCCTCCACTATCCATTCCTAGTGAAAACTGAAGCACATTTTTATCGTGAACATTGCCTTTAATAGATGGCAAGTTCTTGGCTCATATTTCTGAAAACCAAAATTTAGACAAAATAAGACTTTTCTGTGAATTCTTTTCCGTAGAAATATTCGGATTCTGAGCACGTTTTAAAGTCTGGAATCGGCTGTGCACTCGACGTTGACAATGCCTCACAATTGGGTGCGGTTTGGGTCATCAGGGTCCGTACCATTAGGCACTGAAAAAGGGTTTGCCGCCAATACCAATGGGCACGTTTTATGGTGGAGAGGAAGATAATTGCACCCCGCCTCGTTGGCGACGGCAGATCGTCGACGCCGCGTCGCGGGGAAGACTGTCCCGCCGGCGGCGAATGGATTGAGCTCCGTCTCGAGCTGCTGTCAGGGGCCAAGAAGCTGAAACTTGGCAAACGAACTCCGGCAGAGCTGAGTTTCACCCTCAACATATCTTAAAGCTTCACGTTTGAAACCTTGAAATGAAATTTTTAGTTCCTCTGTTTACTGACCAAATATGCAGTAGAAATTGATTCCGAACCAGTCAGCTTTAGGCAGAAGCTGAAATTTAAACATTTAAATTTTCCTCCTAAAGGCCGAAAATTTCAAATTTCTGGTTTTAAAACCAGCCATAAGGTTTGAATGTGTCGTTGAGATTCTACGAGGTTCCGAACCGGTCAGCTTCACACAGAAGCTGAAATTTAAAAAATTTCAAATTTTTTCCTGAAGACCCAAAATTTCAAATTTCTGGTTTTAAGACCAGTCATGAGGTTTGAATGTGTCGTTGAGATTCTACCAGGTTCCGAATTGGTCAGCTGCACGCAGAAGCTGATATTATTACAAAATTTCAAAGTTCTTTGAGGACCAAGTTCTAGTTTTCTGACCTGCCACGAGGTTCGAATGCGCTACTAAAGGAGTACCAGGTTTCGAACCGAACCAATCCAATCATTTAGTCCGGATAGGTTTTCACGCAACGCAGAATCGTGGAGCATTAGCAAATTCGATAATAATAAAAAATTATCAAATGTTCGAAAGGTTATTATTCTCTGGGTCGTATTCCGATATCTATCAGAGAACTTAATTTTAGTAATAGTTGCTGGACGTCGTTGGGTAATATGCGGTGTGAATTAAGATGCCATCGAGGTTGAACCTATACAGCGTTTATGGGCTAACGAGTACCTGTGGTGCAGGCGACATTGAGTCTTGGACTGTCCATGTTTCTACGACGTCACAGCGACACTGGAGAGGGTAGCGGACGACCATGCAACTAAATTATGGCGTTTTCTGGCAGTAGGCTTCTGTGTTGAGTTCGCTTTATCCATATCACAATTTAATCTTCATATCCCAATACACACATTTTCAGTCAGAATCGAACCTTTCATGTGGAATTGTCTACATATTCATTCTGCGAATGCATTTTTTCATGACTGCGTAATCTCCCTGAACATTTATTCAAGAATTCAGAGAAACTTCTTCATCTGTCTTATAGTTCCTAATTCCCGTCAAATTTGATTGCTTTCGATTTGCACATTTAAATCTAATATGCGGTTTCAGCGCTTCTTATATTAGTTCCCTACAGGCTTGCGGCCGAATATAATATTTTTTCGTGTAATAACAAATACGAATGATTTGAATATGAAGTACTCTATTTTTCGATTCAATCAAAATTTTTAAATTTTCCGGTTTTCAAACATTCTTCTGATTTTGGAAATTAAATTACTCATTATTCCTAATACTCCATTCATTCGGGAATTCAAAAAAAAAGGTTTTCTCTTATTATTAGGTTCATTCGGAAAACTGGATATTCGGCATTTTAAATAATCGGCCAGATTCGGGTCACGAGATTCGTATATTCATCTTTCAAAAAAATGTGAAAGTTTTTTTCTAGTTATCCGGAAATGATTAAAGAATTAGAATATAGTGAGTTTAAAGAAATCTGAATGAAGTTTCCGAATATTCATTTCAATCGAATAGAGTACACGTTTAAAAAAAAACGCCCTATCCAAATAATCAAACACTCGAAAAGTTTGAAAATGCCCCATTCGAATTAATTCGCTCAATTCGTAAATTTAAAAGGGGGCTATATTTGAAAAGTCGGGAACTTGATAGCTTTAAGGAGGAATTATTCGAATGATTCATTCATTTTTTTTTCTAAAAAAATACAATATTCACCCTCTGCTTTCAAATGTGAAACCCGAAAGCGTTATAAAATTATGGAATGCAACAAAAATTAGACAGATGAAGGAAATCATTCGAGTCATTAAGTCGGCTTTTAGACCAATTTTTAGTGAGATGGCGCCAAGATGAAGAAGTGCATTTGCACAACAAATGTCCAGAGAATTTCACTTTCACCGAAAGCTTTGATTCTGACAGAAAATGTGTGTAGTGTGATACGGATAAAACTGTAAGGTTAAACTGATTCAATTTGAAACCTGATAAACCCGCGTTACGACCTCATGACAGATCTTAAAATTTGAAAATCGGAAATGTTAGTCCTCACAGTGAAAATTGAAAATTTCAAATGTCAGTTTCTACGCGAAGCTGATCATTTTCGACTTAGTACACCCTCCACGACACATTTCAACCTCATGATGGACTTAACATCAGTAAAAAGGGATTTTACTTTTCGGAAAGAACTTCAAAATTTTTAAGTTTCAGCTTCTGCCTTAAGCTGACCAATTCGGAAGCTGGAAGAATCTCAACGACACATTCGAAACTCATGACTGGTCCTAAAAGAGAAAAATTGAATTTTTCGGTCTCTGGAATGAAAATTGAAACTTTTAAAGTTCAGCTTCTGCCTAAAGCTGACCAATTTGGAACCTTGTAGAATTTCAACGACACATTCAAACCTCATGACTGGTCCTAAAAGCAAAAAAATGAATTTTTCGGTCTCTGGAAAGAAAATTGAATTTTTTAAATTTCAGCTTCTGCCTGAAGCTGACTGGTTCGGAATCCTGTTGAATCCCAAGGACACATTTATACTTCATATTTGGTCAGTAAACAAAGGAACAAAAAATCTCAGTTTTCTAGAAGAATTTCAAGGTTTCAAAGGTGAAGCTCTAAGATATAACAGCTAGAGGGTGAAGCTCAAGTCTGCTGGAGTTTGTTTGCCAAGTTTCAGCTTCATTGCCCCTTATACGTAGCAGCTCGAGACGGCGCTCAACCTATTCGCCGCCGGCGCGACAGTCTTCTCCGCGACGCGGCGTCGACGATCTACCGTCGCCAACGAGGCGGGGTGCAATTATCTCTCTCCCCACCATAAAGCGTGCCCACTGGTAATGGCGACAAACCCTTTTTGGGTGCCAAATGGCCGCCCCCCGGGGTCATCATGTGTGATTTTGTGTAATCCCTGATGGGAGGTGTTAGTAATGTTTTGCTACAGAGTCAGAATTTTCTGCTTTAGACGACGCCACTCCAGCTCTCGGCACAACCCGTTTCCGTGAATGCGAACGAACCGACCCTATTCGAAGCAGTTCTTCCGTTTGAAACAACCAGAGCAAGAGCGGTGGAAGCCGGGGCCAGCAGGCCGGCGTGGCTAGTTGCAACATGATAACAAGAAATCGAGACTGCTAGTGGGAAGAATCGATCACATATGTTGAGTCTGGGAAGTTGTCTACCTCGCTTTTTTTTCCAGAAGTGTGGCTTCAGACTGTGTCTTGTGATCCCTCTTACTTGGAGGAACTCTGATCTCACAATTGTCGTTACATAGCATATTCTGTCCTTCAAAAATTGTACTTCTATTTTTATTTATTTATTTATTATTAATACGTCCAAAGGACGCGCATCATAAAAAAACAGAGCACAAACCGAAAACAGAAATGAAGAGATTCATCAAAGAATGAAAACCCCGGTGCCTCACGGTAGCAGATCAGATATGGGTGGCTTTTTGTCATAAACCGCTCATAAGGTTAGTGCAGCACATAGAGGGGGGGGGGAGTATATAGGCGGCAGTATCTGGCTCAGCAGCCACGTTGACGTTCGTTTGTACAAAGCTGCGACTCCCGAGTGGGCAAATATACAGATGCCCGCATCAGCCGGCAATGATGCCCTTAGTCATGTCAGACATCATCGGGCTTACCGAAACTTCGAAACACGAGTATACCGACAGTCCTCGTGGGACCGGCAAGCTAGACATAAGTACAAGCCACCGCAGAAAAGTAACAGCCAGGAGAGTGAATCGAGGCACCCGAGAAAGCAACTGCAAATGAAGGCAAGAAAACCAAGCCTTTCTTCTCAGAACCTGGTACCGGGCGACCCGTCGCTGCTCGTCCGGGTCGCCCGAAATTGTGAATCGGGTCGCGAGAAAATTTGTACATTTTAGATTAGTCGTCCGTACTCAGAACTTCGTTCCGGCCTTTCCGGTGCAGAAAAACTGCATTTCGGGCCACCCGGACACTCAAAATCGGGGCCAGATCCCGTTCCGGGCGACCCGCCAACCTTTCCGGGCGACCCGCTAACCCCTCGATTGTTACCAGCCACCCGGATGACGAAAATTGCCTTCCCGGGCCAGCGAATTTGCGTGTGAATGTACGTTACGGACGACTAATCTACAATGTACAAATTTTCTCGCGACCCGATTCACCATTTCGGGCGACCCGGACGAGCAGCGACGGGTCGCCCGGTACCAGGTTCTGAGTTAGTGGACTTAAAATTCCGGTTTACTTCAGGAGAGAGTGTACTTCTCTTCTTCAGCACAATTTTGTAACGAATCCATGTTTTCTGAAGCATCGTCTGATTGTGTTCAGATTTGGTCAGAGCCACCTTGTAAGCGCAGTTTTCAGAAAACTCAGCAATGAGCTTTTCCGGGTGCATGTCGCATGCCTAGACGGTTCAAACCGGAAATTCTCTTTGAAAACTAAGTGCGCTCCGATTTCCCAATCCTCTTTTCTTATGTGTTCATCCAATAGAGGTGAGTTTCAAAAAGGAAGTGTACCTCAAATAGACATGTACTCCTAAAAGAGAAAATGCGTTACCAGACAGTCTTTTTCAGAATTACAATAATGCAAAAAAAAACAATATTTCTGCACGAATGTACAACGAAAAGGTACTTTTTTACGGACAATAATAATTTTTACGAGAAATCGCGCCGCTTTTTTCTGTCCCGGTGTCAGGCCGGGTTCATACTTTCAAAGCGCAGAGACGCGATGACCTTCCCTTAAGCGACGTTCAGAGTTCATTCGTGGCGCGACGCTATAATTAGCCTACGTATCGATCAAGCGACGTCGCGCCGCGTCGTCGCTGGGTTTTCACCACCATGAGGCGCGATGCATTCGAATTGACGCGCGATTTGCCGTCGCGTGACGTCGATCGCGACGCCCTGCAATGCAACGCGGAGCGATGGACGTCGCGCGAAGGCGAGCTCGCTGCTACTTTTCTTCAGTGTTTTTCATTAAAGCAACCAAATCTAACAAAAGAAACAATAAAATAAGCATTTTTAGAACCACTTGCATTCGGAAAAATACGAAAAACTGCTGCTATTATTCAAAGAAATTGCCGTTGCTTGTTTACGCGAAATCGCGTAAGAAGCTATTCATACTCCCTCACGCAAGCGCGGCACGCGCGTGACGCGCGAGAATGGCGTTGGATATGAATGGCTTGGCGCCCAGCCCGCGCGTGACGCCCGCTCCGCCGCGGCGGCGACGGCCAAAGCGGCTTTTTAATCATTTCCAGTATCTTGATGTTTTTGAATAATTGATGCCTTATTATGGCATGGTATATGATCACAAGTTATCACAAGGTAGCTGAGTTGAACGCAAAACTCAGATGTCTCTGCATTACACGCTTTCCGGGCTAGAGCGTTACCATTACACCACCGACACCCCGTTTTGCGTCACTCAGCTATTCACACATGAACAGTGTAGGGACAACATTAATCACCTGATGACGGGTATGATCTGGTAAGCACAAATCGGCATAAGAATCGGCAGGTTCGAGTCCTGCCTGCAATCTGAGTTGTACGTTCAACTCAGCTACCTTGTGATAACTTGTGATCATATACCATGCCATAATAAGGCATCAAATATTCAAAAACATCAAAATTATTTCTTTGAAAGGCCTCAGCTTAACTGAGTTTAATGCCGATTTGTGCTTACCAGATCATACCAGTCATCGGGTGATTGCTGTTGTCCCTATACTGTTCATGTGTGAATAGCTGAGTGATGCAGAACGTGGTGTCGGCGGTGTAATGGTAATACTCTCGCCCGGAAAGCGTGCAATGCAGGGGTTCGAGTACTGCCTGACATCTGAGTTCTGCGTTCAACTCAGCTACCTTGTGATTTCCAGTATTAATCCATCATCGATTTCTATCCGTTTCGTGATAATTAATTCCATTACTATCCTCTGGTATCGTGATGGTGAACACGTGCACAGAATTTGCCTGTTTGGAAAAGTTACGGCCCACTTTTTCCTCTCCGCCATGGCGTCGCCGCTGAAGTCTAGTCAGGTCCTTGGATTGTTTCCTCCGAAAAAAACTTTTAAATCTAGGCCGCGGCTGGCTGATAATTACCAGCCAGCCGCCGGTAAGATTTAAACCGCTGGGGACCGCCGCGGTTTAGATTCAAATGTTTTTTCGAGGAAAAAAGCCACGGCCCTAACAATATTCATAGAATACTATCCAAGCGCGGCACGCGCCTGGATAGTATTCATACTCTAACGCCACGCGCGCTCGTCACGCGCGTGCCGCGCTGGCGTTGAGTAGTACGAATAGCGCCTAAGTACGCAACTGCGCGTAGTCTCCCAGTGTTCACACCTGAAATCCTGCACGACGCGATTTCCGCATCGCGAAAACTCTGAACGCCGCCCTACGGATCGACGCGCGTCGCGATATCGATCAATTCTCATCAATGTCAAGTCATCGCGTCTCTACGCGATGGGAGTGTGAACAAAGCCCAAGCCACATGCAGTTATATGCTCAATTCCCATCACCACTACGCTGCTAACGCTCAATCACCTACACGGAGCGACTCATACAGTTTACCGCAATGTTAAAAGGGCATGGTGCGGTTGCGGTCACACACTAAAACTACGGTGGGAGACGCCAGATTTCATTATCGATCGACAGCACAGCTGATTTTCTGGGTGAGTTACGGTTTTTTTCTTTTTTTTTTCGTTTTTTATCGACGATGAAATCTGGCGTCTTCACCGTAGTTTTAGTGTGTGACCGCAACCGCACCATGTCCTTTTAACATTGCGGTAAACTATATGTTAGGAGCAAAACTTACTCGTATGCTGTTTTTTGTTCCCCTGTCTCCGACCAAGACCGCAATGCGCACAGTCCAATCCAATCCAAACAGTGTATATTCCAATCTGAGAACGCATCCCGTTTGCCGTTGCGGACTTCGGCACGCCCCGGGTCACTTTCGCTTCAACGTCAAGGGAAGTTGCCGGAGAACTGTACCGCGCTCAATTCTTCACCCCAAAAACCTGCACGGACTCAGGTTTCACATCCTCGTCCGAAATCGGTAAATTTCAATATGAGTCCGTTCCTAGCTTGCATAGCGTAAAAAATCATGGCGCAGACTAAATCTCATGTAAATAGATAGTAAACCCGGTCGGACGGTCGGCGTTGAATGCCTCTCCGGGCTGACCGCGGTTTCGCAGCGGGCGGGTGACGATAAACAGTAGGCTCACCTCGAAACATCTGGGTTTAGAGGCTGAACGGATAATCGGAATCCGGATCGAACGTAAAACACCGTTTTTTCGGTGAACCGGATTGGAAATCTTTCGGATTTCTGTTTATAGGTGACTCGAGTTTTGGATTATTCGTATTAGGGGTTTTTCGATAAGCCGAATTCCGAAATGATCCGAAAACGGTGTTTCCTTGGTGTCAAAATTCTGAAGTGATCGAATGGATATCCAAAAAGGAATAACGGATCCAATAGAATTGTACATATGTATTGTATTGTACACATAGATTGTATTGTACATATAAATCTATGTATTGTATTGTACATATAAATCATATGTATTGTATTGTACATATAAATCTCAATGGCCTTCGAGCCAAACTATCTGAGCTCTCTCTCTTTGCTCATACTCACCATCCTGATGTTAAAATGGTTCAGGAAACCAAACTTTCCCCCTCTGCTACCTCTTCTCACCCAAATATCCCTGGCTATACTTCATACCATGCTCCAAGATCGTCTTTCGGTGGAGGAAATTCTACTTTTGTACTATCCACTCTTCCTTCTCACCTAATTCCCAATGTCCCTACGGACGGTACTCTCAGTACGTCCCCATCCATCTCCCACTCAAAACTCCCTATCTCTCTTCAACATCTACATTCCCCTATTACATCTTGTCCCCCAACCTATACTCCTCCCCCTCTTCTAAAACAACTCAATGACTGCGCCCTCTCACCCTCAGTCGTCTTCGCGGGCGACTTCAATGCTCATACCTTTTGCTCTTCACTTGACTCTGATGTTAGAGGAGAGGACGTCGAGGAATGGGCGGAAAAGTGCGACCTGGTTATCCTAAACGATGATCAGCCCACTCGCCTCCCTTCCATCGGCCGATCTTCTAGCCCAGACATTTCGCTCGTTTTCTCCAATCTTTCTAGTGCTTGCTCGTGGTCCACTTCTACAACTCTGTCTAGTGATCACATTCCCATGTTCGTCCATATCGATCTCTCAAATTCTCTAGCCCCTTATTCTGGTAATCGTCACCGTTCTTATCTCAATTTAGGCCTTGCAGACTGGGGCCTATTCAGAGAGGTCGCACTTCACCGAGCGGCTGAATATCCATGGAATGGCGATGTGCACCATAAAGAGCGTCACATATCTGACGCTATCCGGAAGGCTATGAAAGCGGCCATACCAGAAGGACGTGTGAAAACTTTTTACTCTAATGTCACCAGGGGAATACTTCAGAGAATCAGGACAAGAGATGAAAAGAGATCTGCCAACCATCTGGACCCGGAGGTCACTGAACTTCACAACGAGATTAGAAAAGACTTGGACAGGCACAAGAAAGACGAGTGGCAGAAGTTCACTGAAAAATTGAACTTCAAGGCGGATGGTGCTGCTACATGAAAAATCCTGAGAAAACTCTCCGGAAAAACCACGCCCGCCACCGTATCTACTATCGAGTTTGAGAACAATGTATTCAAGTCAGGACAAGATGCCGCTTACGCTCTGGGCAAGAGCTTCTTCATAACATGTGCGAAGCGTGGCCCGCAAAACCGAGTGACAGTAAGGGAACTGTGCCGCCTTCCGCTTATGAGCACGGCTGATGCCTTCACTCCTGCGCAGGTGGAGAAGATTATAAAGGAAATGCGTAATTCCAAAGCCATTATACCTGACGGAATCTGTCCAGCAGTCCTAAAGAAGCTCCCCAGTGAATTTCTCTCGCTGCTCACTGATTTAATGAACACATCATTCCGAACCTGCACACTGCCACAAAACTGGAAAACAGCAAATGTCATTCCTCTGCCTAAGCCCGGTAAATCGCTGTCATCAGCGAAAGGATACAGGCCAATAAGCCTTTTGTCACCTCTAGCCAAGGTTGCTGAAAAGCTTGTCGTCAATGATTTGGCTCAGCATAATGAGAAACAACATCACCAGCACGGCTTTAGGAAGCTACATTCCACCACGACGGCGCTTTTGGAAATCGTTGGCTATGCCATCGACGGCTTCAACATGAGAAAGCCCCTCAGGACCGTTGCTGTAGCCCTGGACTTGACAAAGGCATTCGACAGTGTTAACCTGGGTATTCTATCGGATAACATACTGAAGTCCTCTATTCCACCGTGGCAGAAGCGTTGGATAACAGCATTCGTCAAGGGCCGTCGAGCAAAAGTTATGTTTCAAAATCATGTCTCTAAAAGTCTCCCCATAGCTGCCGGTGTTCCGCAAGGCGGAGTCTTATCGCCCGCTCTATTTAATCTGTACTTAGAGGACATTCCGGCACCTCCCCAGGACATTAAAGTTGTCGCCTACGCTGACGATATGACTATCATGTGCCAAAACCGCGACAAACAAGTGGCCGCGAGCAAGATCAACGAGTACCTGATTGATTTGAAAAGCTACTTCGATAACAAGATGCTCATTGTCTCAGCTGCCAAGTCTTCAGTATCAGTTTTCACAACGGACCCCAAAGAGCACAGCGCCCATCCCGATGTCAGCTGGGGTGGAGATCGCCTGCCTGCTGCTCGCTTCGTCAAACTACTCGGCCTTATACTCGATCCATCGCTGATGTTTCACTAGAACACCGAGCAAAAGCGAGCAATTGTAAGAGCTAAACTTAATGTGCTAAGGGCACTGGGAGGTACATCATGGGGCAGCAGTAAGGAAACTATTCTGACCACGTATAAGGCTATACTGCAGCCCGCCCTAGAGTACGCGGCACCGGTTTGGCAGCACTTAGTGTCGGACTCATCCTGGACTAAAGTGCAGCGTGTACAAAACGCTGCTCTTCGGATCGCCACCGGATGTGCTAGGAGTTCGCCAATCGAGCATTTACACGCCGAGACACGGGTGCTACCAGTAAAGGAGCACTGTCAGCTCCAGGCCCAGCAGCTGTACATTAACATCGTCAAGCAGCCCAACCACCCATCTTGGAGAGTACTTGAGCCTGTAAGAGAGAGAGGCATCAGAAAACCTTTTGCCGATGCTCCAGATAAAGTCGATCTGCAAAGATGGCACGATTCATATCAAGAACGCCTCCGTATGTTGCGCGAGGAGTACACCCATTTCGTCAGAGGGTATCTGGAAAGAGCGGCTGTTAATCCTATTCTGGGAACTGTGCCGCCTCGAGTTTCTGAGTCTGAGTCTCAGCTTAGTAGACGTGCCAGATGCACTCTAGCCTCGTTGCGCTGTGGGCACTCAACGTTCCTGAAGTCCTACGTGAACAGGATCGACAATAGCACTCCCGACGTTTGCCCGGACTGTGGTAGTCCTGGCCACAATACCCTACACTTATTCAACTGTCCAAAAAACCCTACAACATTGACTACAATAGACCTTTGGACGAATCCCACGCTGGTCGCCCAGTTTCTGAACCTATAGCAATTACTCTTCGCGGCTGCAAAGAAGAAGAAGAACGGATCCAATGTATATCCTCCAGCATGTTTAAGAACAGCTACTGATTTTTGAAAGTGCAGCTCTAATTGTTGTGTATTTTACATAAAAAAGTCAATGGGGCAAAATAGGCATGAATAATGCTAAGCTTGTAGCTAAAAGTTAAGCAATACAAGATTAGCGGAGAAGAAATATCGACAAAAAAAGAGCAATCAGATAGACCAAGCAAACTGTACCCTCAAGGTAGGCTGCGGAAATAGAGATCGTGACACTGGATCACCGAGCAGGTGCGTCTGGAAAAAAATCGTATACTAAGTGCAAGAAACCATCCATACAAGAGTCAAAAGCAGGATACGGGACGTAATTGACTTGTAGTGTGAGCACAGAACTGCTCGTCTGTTCCTCGCAATATTCCACAGTCTGCATCTTAAGTCTTTACCTGTGGCACGCAGTGTCTATGTCCTCCCGCAGTCGGATTCTCTATTTTTTCGTGTCTTTGACAAATACACCGAACCGACAACCAAATGCGTTGAACGTAGGTTTAAGGCCGCGATCATACTGCGCGCGATCAGCGACAGCGACAGAGCATATCAGGTACATATATCGATTTTCGGTCGATATTGATGGTAAACATTGTGTCGTGTCGCTCGAACTATGATCCCGGCCTAGTGATATGCCTCCGATACCACACCAGAATACTAGGTAAAGTTACCGGAATAAGGGTCAACACCGATTTATTCATCTACTAACTTGGTCTAGTCCCACTGCTTTAGGAACGTCTCAGGAACCGACTCCCTTAGCGCAAGCTTTTACTCAGAGAACAGAGGAAGAGAATAAGCTCGATCACGAACCATCACTCCACTGAGCAGCTTCCTCGGTTGATCTATCTGCAAGAAAATACCGCCAGTTATATCAGCGGCCTGCTGTAGAAGGGGACTTTGCTGTACTAGTGAAACCACATCCACGCATATACCATGTTTTGCAGCAGAGAAGAAAAGGTTCATTAGTGGACCTGAAAAACCACTGCAAATGTGTTCTCACAAATGTGAAACGTTTTTTACCGTGCTCAGTGCCAAAGTCTGTAGTCATGGAAACAATGACCACTCTAGCACTAGCCGTCGTTGTAGGGGCAGCATCACCATTACTTGTCGGCAAAGTGCCCGCTCGCTTCAGATCTGAATCGATTTCAGGATAACTCAGTCTAAGAAGACTTCTTATTGTTAGGCTCAAAGGTGCTATGTGGGAAAGGGGGGGGGGCACTATTGCGTGATGGATTTGGCCACGCCTATTTTACTGTGCCGCACTAAATTTGAGCACCTACCCGGGGTTTCCCTCCCCTGCCAAAATCAGGAGAGTCATTGCGGCACGGAAAAATGGGCGTGGCCAAGTGCGATACAACAGTGCCCCCCCCCTTCCCACATAGCACCGGCTCAAATGTACGTACGGCACAGAGCATGAGAGATAACAGCAGCGAGAGGACTTCCGACTCTATCATCATCAGAACTAGCGCTATTTCGTAACGTGTCCCGTAACGCACTCAGCATGGCAGTCGATGCATCTGTCCCACCTCGTTGTGAATTGTAGAGCAACTAAAATATGAATTATAAATTACAAATCAACAATTGAGACTAGAATCATGAAACTAAATCAACCCGCAGCATCATGTGCGTGTGAAGCACGTGTAATGTAATGCAATGCGTAATACACATAACGTGCGCGGGGCGAGGTCCAGAAAGCAGAGTGACACTAGACCTACGCTTCTTATACTTCCCTTGTGAGAGGAAATCAGGCTAAAACGTAAACGATACTGCCCCAGCCACAGGAAGACTCGTTAGCACTCCGAGCCAACACTACCTAGTCTCTGTGGGTACACACTCGATTGAAGCAATCTACATCACTATAGTGGAAAAAAACAAAAATTTCATGTGTTGTAAATTGTTGTTAAAACACCTACTCTTTGTTTTATTTTATTCGCGAACGCAAACAGGAGCAGTTGGTTTAGAGCCGATATTGATAGGTGAGCGTTTGCAAACGAGATCTAAAGCGAGTCCAATGAAAGCTTGTATGTATGTAGCAATTGGCCCTTGAAATATACAACCTACACTTACCAAGGCTCGAATGACGTCATTTATCGCTTCACTGCCATGTTGAGTAGCCAGTCGGCCCCAAGCACAGGCACTACTGTCCACCAACAGAGATAGCGTTGACATTATTATACAATGCTGCTACGCCATTGATCAACACAATTTTAGCGAACTCTACCTGAAAGAAACTGAGATTGGGGACCAGTGTCTTTGTGTTCGAGAAGAGATTAGAATTCCTTTCTTCTCCGCATTACGCCCTTTTGTTCCAAAGTCAAAGATCCCCTTTACATTACAGGGTCGGGGGTGAGGTTGGTCAAATACACATGCGTTATGATCATCACTAGTCGCCGCTGACGTCCTGTTCACCGCAATCGATATTATCGCCCAAGACCCTTTATGAGGCAACTAATGTCCTTATCGTAACAGGATTCCGGTTCGCAGTTGCAGACAATCGCTGTTGCAGCTGACAACACGACGATAATCGTGCTGGAACAAAGGCTAATCGTGCCAAGACCACGTGGTCCCAGTAGCGTCTCGATTGATCGTTACGCTCGGCTCGCTGGTTTAAGGGGTCCTTTATACTCCCGCCGCGGGGCGGCGCGGCACAGTGCAATCCTACGGTATTGATCACGCGGCGCCGCACGATCGATACTATAGGAATGCACTTCGCTGCGCCGCTAGGCGGCGGAAGTTTAAACGACCTTTTTTTTCTACGCACACTCCATGGCTTCAGGTTCTTAAAGGCTACAAAACCGCGGAATTCTCAAGATTTCTACGCGTGCTGGTGCGGGGCGGTGGTTACAGACAGTGAGAGAGTGCATGACAGACGGAGGGAGCAGAATCGCGCGCGCCGCTCGCGCAATGAGTCGCGAGAATTACGACATTTTACAATGATATAAGGAAAGTTACGTATAACCTTGCATACAGTTCATCTACGCAATCGCTTTCAGTCCGCAAAGAGCACTTTGATTGCGAAAGCGTGTCGCGGCGCGGTTTCGCGGATCCTCAGAGAGGGATGTCGGACCACCAGAGCGGTTTTTGCCTTTTTTCGCTGCGGGGTGAAACACTGTGAACACTTGAGACCGGAATGAAATGGTCAAACCCCACCCTGACACAACTCGTATGTACCGCTGGTTTGATTTTGGCGTTCAACGTTGCGTCGCGGCCTTCGTCTAGCGGCACTGCGCTAGCGACGCAACATGGGGAGCGGCAATAAGCCCAGCACTTCAACGCATCGTTCTCATAGTGTTACCTTCCTTTGCAGCCACAGAGAGGGTCTTAACACAGGCAGTTGGAAAGGTGCGCAGTAGTATACCGCCCTTGATTACCACAATCGGGGCACTCGTCAGGTCTGCTGCTATCGATCTTATGCAAATAAGACATGAGCATGGGAGAGTACCCACAGCGCAAAGAGGAAAGGGTGCACCTAGCACGCCTACCGAGTTCCAGGGTCACTTTCCTGATAAAATAGCCTCGGTAGTTCAACTCGAAAGTCTTTAACCCGACAGTTCAACGCTTCGAGTGTCTGAGCACTCAATAGGGAATGCAAAGTATCACTAGGATCAATGCCGACTGTTCTATGGGGTCGTGGTCGGTAGGTGATATAAGAGGGAAGGACACGAAGAATGAGAGCGCGCGAGTTCGCCACGCTATTGGACAGATCCTCTGCACCTCTGTTATGATCGCCGATGTGCCCGCGTTTCGTTTGCCCGCCCATACTTATCCGAGAACGTTTAAATCTATCGATTTACATTTGAACTGTTCAGCGATCTTGTCCAAGCTATGAGAGTATCGTTCCTGAAATGATGAGCCAGGGAAATGCTTGACTCCAAGCCAAAAACTGGCATTTCCTTCGTTCAATACACCACATAAAGAACCGATGAGAATCACCAGTCTGAGTCCTGGAAGTAGAAGAAGGAACTGCTTTTGCACTTTGGACGTTTCCAGATGGAGCAGATAAGAACTCCGTTATCACAGATGGCCGAACCCATAACTGGCGAAATTTGGGGAAGAATAAGCGTGTTCTCAACACACTGACTAAGCGGAAGAAATTTGACCTTCGATACTCTGGAGCTGTTTTCTCTTCTTTTAAACGGGTTGCGTACGACTTTGATTCAAATTGGATGAGCAGTCAGGATTGCCAGAGGCTTTACGAGGTGCTTCACAACCGCCTCCCGCCCAGGGGTGTACGGGAATTTCTGTTTTCTGACCGTTTTGGCCTTTCCGTTTTCTGAAAAATCTGCAAAAAACAGAAAAAAATCAGAAAAATGAACGAAATCCGGATCTGTGGAACAGCGCAGCTTATTTAGTCCTTTACGAGGTACTATTTGTGTTCAATGTGCGATTCCTGTTAAGGGCAGGGTTCACAATAAAAAAGTTAATTGTGGTATCTTTTTGAGAAGGTAGGCCTGGTCATCACAAAAGTGAAACTAAGTGGAAAGTCGGAGCAAAAACGCTCAAAAACAAGCTATTGCTGGGTCTCAGCCCGCCCCCAATTAACTAGATTTCTACAATCGCTTGTTTTGACGTCTTTTATTCTGCATTTAAAGTAGTTGCTAGACACCGAGAGGCTACTAACTTTTTTTAGCGGCAAAATAGAAGGCGGAAAATACGCATTTATAAAAAACTTGTTAGTTGGGGGTGTGCGTACACCCACCATTTAGCCGTTCTGACTTGTTTTTGCGCGTTTTCCAAGCAACTTGTCACTTATTTTTACTTTTGTGATGACCAGACCTGCATTCTTATACAGAAAATCCGACAATCGTTCTTACCACCCTGCTAACGCACTCGTAGGGTAGTACTTTGGCACAATAGGGGTAGCATCCCAGGGCAGAGCACGAATTCATCCTCCCCTTGTCAGCAGCTGCTGCAGTTAGTTTTTCGCAGCAGCTGCTGCACACAGCGAGGGTCTGAACCCGATGTCTGTCCTAGGATGCAACACTTCATGTGCTGACGTGCTACCATACGGGTGAGTGCTCTGGCAGTTTTGGCCGAGCAATAGCAGATAAATAGCCACAAAATGCCTGATTTTCGCGTAATAGCCGAGAACAAGGTCGTGTTCGGAAAATAGCTGGTTGCCGCGAAATAGGTGTCAAATAACGGTCGTCGAGAAACAGCCGCGATAGAATGCTCTCAAAGGGGAGTGTAAGACGCATTGTTGAGGCAGATTTGGATGCCAACACCGCCGTAGGTTCAACTATCCATGTTTTCTCGGTTCTTCCTCGATTATTTCGCGAACAACATGGTCGCAGCCACCTAGCAGCCAAGGAATAATTAATACTCGAGAATCTGCTCGACAGGATCAGTTGTTGAGCCTGATGGGCTATTTCTCGGCCAAGACTCTCAGCGTGTCTTTAATGAACTTGTATCCGTCATTGCTACTATCAATGCCTTTAGGTCATCTGTGCAGTTCCGTAGATATTATATTTTAAGTATGACAAATGTATTCAGAATTACATCCTCTCTTCACTTGAAAAAAAAGTTGAAATGCAATGAATGCTTTTTTCTGAAAATTTTCTGTTTTCTCATTTCTGGCCGTTTTGGCCTTTCTTTTTTCTGACACGCTCGATTTTCTGTTTTCTGAATTAAAAAAAAATTTTCGCATATCCCTGCTCCCGCTGCAGTCATGTGTTGCTTCCCAAAAATGACAAGCACCGAATCATTCTTCCCTATTAACTCTGGCTTGAATTAGGCATAAAACGTCGTTTCTTATTAGGATCCCTTACCCCCTTAATCGGTTGGCTTTCGCCTGACGCGGTCATTCCGCATCTTCACCGAGGTGTGCCGTCCTAGTAGTCAGCCGTGTCCATTTTTCACGGTCTTCAGCCACTATTTGAACACATTCCATCCAGCTGTCACTATTCCATTTCCTGCGAAACGAAACATCGCGCCTGAACTGTCTTTCGATGCCGAGTGACTTTAAATCCTCTTTAACCACATCCGTCCAGAACTTTCGCCTACGCCCAGGTGGCCGTTTCCAGACAGGATTTGGAAGCATTTTTAAAGCGTGTTGTACGAGACGATCCGGCGTTCTTCTTAGTATATGCCCGAGCAGTCGAAGTCGACTTTCCATTGCTGCTTGAGATGGCGTTAGGAGATGCTGGCACCTCCCTCGTGTCAAGCGTTGATGTACTGCGTCGATTTCCTTGTAAAGGTCTTCGTTATGGCATACACGCGGCCAGAAATATCCAAGCAAACGCCTAAAAAGCTTCCTCTCCGTGCAATCCAACCTTTCCATCTGCGTTTTCGGTGCTGCCCACGTCTCCGATCCGTACATCATGATAGGGCGAATAGCGGATAGGTAGACGCGCAACTTGACTTCCTTCGCGATGGTGGTAGACCACAAACACTTGATTAGAGAATTGAATGCAGACGTAGCTTTCGCACATCGTTGTCGAATATCCGCTGCATAACTACCATCGTTTCGTTCTTCAGCAAACAGCCCAAATAACAGAAATCGTCCACCAGTTCGATACGTTGTCCGTCCACACAAACTCCAGTTGAAGGCCTCTGAGAGACCCACATCTGCTTGCATTTGTCGGGACGAAGACGAAGTCCATAGGCTGCGGCATACTTCGAAACGAGGTTCACAATCCTTTGCAGTTTTGCGTTGTTTTCAGCGAATAACACAATGTCGTCGGCGTACTCCAGGTCGACAAGGGAGCGTCCTGATGGTGTTAGGATCACATCCGCAGGAAACTGTTCTGCAACTCTACGCATGATGTCATCAACGGCGAAGTTGAAAAGAAAAGGTCCTGCAACGGCTCCTTGCCTTACTCCTGTTTTCACCTCGAAAGCTGACGTAAATCCGGCAGGTGTACGAACTGCTGCTGTTGTTCCTTTGTTCATGTCCTCGATTAACCGAACATACTTTTCCGGGACTCCATCTGCTCGCAGAGCATTGAGCAATCGATCACGATGAGGAGAGTCGAACGCGGCTTCAAAGTCCAAAAAAGTAAGCTGTAATGGCTTCGAAAACCGCTGCCACGATTCAATTACTCTTCTCACGACGAACACTTGGTCGATGGTCGATCTTCCAGGTCGAAAACCGGCTTGCTCATCTCTGGTCGTTCCTTCACGATGTTTGATAAGTCGCTCGAGAATGATACGTTCTAAAACCTTGTACATGACACGAAGTAGAGAGATTCCTCTGTAGTTCTTAGGATCCGTGACGGATAGCTTCTTGTGAAGAGGTACGATGACCGCATGTCTTCACGAATCGGGTATCCTTTCGCTCATCCATATGGCACGGATGGTGTTGGTCATTTCACGAATCCCAGACGGGGGAAGAGCTTTCAGCATTTCAGCAGTGATGTTGTCATCTCCACCTGCCTTTCCATTCTTCATTTTCCGGACACAATCCAACACTTCAGACTCAGTCGGCGGTTCCTCACTGACATCGTAATGTGCTCTCTGAACATGCGGGAGCTCAGGTACTGATGGCGCTCGACGATTCAGTAGTGAACTGAAGTAATCCTTCCATATTGGCAGCGTCGCATCACCAACTGCAACTCCATTGGTAGTGTTCAAGACAGGAGAACATCTCTTCATCTTCCCGCTATACTGTCGCAGCAACGTGTAGGCTTTCTTCGGATTCTTCTCCTCCCAAGCCTTCTCGAACTCCTTAGCTCTACACGTCCACTCGTTCGCGGTCACTTTGAAGCTGCCGACGCAACTTCCTCCTCAGACGCTTCTCCTCCACGAAGTTTCCTGCAGTTCGGAGAGCACATACTCTGTTGTAGGTAGATGTTGTTTCTTCTGAGACGTAGGCGAACTTCTTCTTAGGCTGTACAACCGGGAGTGCCTCTTTCGAAGCGTCCTGGATGCACTTGACAAAAGAATCCGCGTCGCAAAGTTTCTTCTTAGTCCGTACTCCGATG
The DNA here is from genome assembly GCA_029168955.1 of Aplectana chamaeleonis. Lineage (NCBI taxonomy): Eukaryota > Metazoa > Nematoda > Chromadorea > Rhabditida > Cosmocercidae > Aplectana > Aplectana chamaeleonis. The sequence goes on from JAPDOI010000193.1 coordinate 287,958, forward strand.
TGAATAGAAACGCGTTGTCGGAAATTCCTTCTGCACTCTTCATCTCTGAGACTTGTCATGTCAATCCTCTGGAGAGGCTGAGCCCCTCGCTTCCTCTTATGAATCCTCGCAGTGAAGTTCAACAGAACAGGACGGTGATCCGAATCGAATGCGACATCCCACACAGCTCTAGATCTTCGAATGTCCGATACTGGAATATTCCTCGTCAGGACATAGTCAAGCTGTAGTTTCAAAGTTGTCATCTTCCGCTTCCGCTGCTCTTCTGGAGATAGCCGGGTTGGTCCCTGCCACGTAAGCTGATGGCGGCGATGATTCCTCTTGAATGTCGATGCAATAATCAGACCACTGCGTTCACAAAAGTCGACAAGGCGGTAGCCATTGTCCGATGTTTGCTCCACTGGGTAGAACCATTTACCGAATACTTCGGATTCCTGATCAAGTCCCATCTTCGCATTTGCGTCAATCCCCACGACAACAGCATGTTGACAAGGTATCCTGGCCAGCAACGTATTGAGTTCCTCATAAAACGCATCCTTCGAATTGTCTTCGGCGGTTTCAGTGGGCGCATGAGCACTCACTATCCACAGATTGAATCCTCTGTGATCCCGCAGTCGTACGAATGCATTCCGACACGACGTTGAGCCGAACTCCTTGACCATACCATTGAAATCCTTCCTTACAGCTATTGCACAGCCTCCCACTCTCCTATCGTCAGTGTTACCGCAGTAGATGGTGTACTCTCCGACGCTGATGACGGGTCTATCCTTGAGGCGGGTTTCCTGCAAAGCAGCAAACGGTGCATGGAAATAGCTCAGAAGTCTGGATAGCGCAGTTTTTTTGATATCACTCGACAGCGATCGACAGTTCAGGGTGGCGAAATTGTGGCTTGTGGCCAAAGACTCCATGACTCCCTAGGTACGGATCCTTAGGTGTTATGGACCAGAGGCCTTAGTGTGCCGGACGGCGACACCTTTATGCAATGTGTGGGATACTTTCGCGATACAGTTGTGCACGCTATATCGCTCGAACGTTCCCTGTGTACACTCAAACGTCTGCTGGGTTCAGTAGAAGCAGGGGCACCAACGAGCAGGTACCAACAGACTTGTATACACACCCCCAATTAGGATTACGGAATACGACCCCTTATTAGGATGCTTCTCAAAACTGAATTTCCCGGGGTGCGTTTCTAGAATGTTCCCACGACGCCATGGGAGGACAAATACGCTTTTCCAATATTGTCAAATATGCTTCCCATGGTTACGGATTATAACTATGAGTTGTTTCCACGTGGCCTTGGATACGTTTTCATGGAGGCCTTTTGCCATGGGAATGTTTTTGGAACGCACTCCTGGAGAAATGGTAAGGAGATCTAATACGAGTTGCCTACAGGGATGGCACAACTTCTTTTGCTGGCCTTTCAGCTGAAAACTCCGATTTCAAATGCATGGACGTTGACGTATGCCTACGCAATAGAAAACTTCAAGAAAAAACTTGGGCAGGCTCCGTAATTTGGCCCGCACTGTGGTTTGATTTCACCTGGTCATTCGTCGGCCTATAGGGTGCTTCGATAACACGAATTTTCAAATTTCCATCTCACTTTCCATCACGCCCACAAAAGGTGTCTTTGCACGCAGAGATGTGTCATATATAGAGAAGGTATTACTACGCATTTTGTAACAGTTGGTTCGTTTTCACAATAGCCAGGTGGCATTCAACCCTGATTCCAATGAGCGGTACAAAACATATATTTCTACAAGTTTATTAGCAAACATAAACGCATAATATTCAACGAGAACATGGACAAAAAAACAAACATACATCCAATATTTATTTATTTTGCATTGAAAGCAATTTCATATGAAAGTCCCGAAACCCAAAGTAACCGGTAGAGAGCCTGCTTTCCGAGTCGGACCCATGCGGGCTGCAATCGTGTACTCCACGACATATGTACAAATAGTTTCTCTGTTTTTCTTTCTGACACGTTTAACACACGCGCGACTTGCGCTGCTGCTATTGATTGATTTTCAACAGATTTAACAGCTTGTTATCCTCTACAACACATTTGATATCACAATTGTCCACTGCTTCTTGCGACTGAACGTCTTCAAGTATAGACGCATCCTGAACGCAAGCCGAGTGATAAGCCTGAATAAGACTTGATTAGAGAATTTTCAGACCGGGAAACCAAAAACGAAAACGCTAGAAAAGCATACCTGATTATTAACTATAACACAGTCTTTAAGTTTCCAAACCCCGTCATCATCTTCGTCACAGTACTCTTCAAATTCTTCACAGCAAACAGCACAATTCTGAAAATAAAGTCTATAAAAATTTATTCAAACTTGCAATATAAGCATCAAACATTCACATGGCGACTCATTTGGGTTTCACTATTAATGCCAACTATTGCCACACAGCTGCCTTACACAAAATCAATCAGCTCCTTACTCCAAAATCATGAAGAATATGACAATTTCGTACACCATAGGATTTGACAATTTCGAGATATATTTTCCAAGCTTATGCGATTACAAAAAACATCAGCAATTTATAACATACCTTATTGACTGCCTCACGAGCAGAAACTGCCATAACCGGGATGGATTCCTCCATGGCCTCTGAACAACACTTTATAGCACGGATGACATACTTGAAGATGCGTAAAATAAAATGAGTAAATGAAAAAATTTTGAAAAATAGACGTGTCGATATACAAACCAGCACTGCCACTCGTTGCGCTGATTCCTACTTCTTCTTCCTCCTCACTCTTGAGCCAATCCTGCAAAAGCCACAGGCATATAATGAGAAGAATACGAAAGGTGCATAGAGCAAACTTGCCTTGCTGCTGGCATACCACGGCCGACTCGTGCTAGTCTTCTCGAACGTCTTCAGATTCCTCTTCACATGCCAGTCTAGATGCTTTTCGTATCTTTCGCCACGAAGTTCCATTCGTTGACCACAGTGAGGACACGCGTTCTGCTGCTTCTCATGAAGCGCATCCACAACACTTTCGTACCGGCTTAAATGCAAGTCCATATATAGTTATACCGATATAGAAAGTGAAAATTTAGGAACCCGCTTACATTTTGAGCGTCCTCATATTGAACTCTTTCAGAGGAGCAGTTGGAACCGACCGCCGCTCCACAACACTGATACTGAAATAGAAGTAAATTTTACATAGTGCAAGCAATGACCCTATCCAACTGTAAATGCTGCACTAAAACTGCAGACGACAATACGAATGCCAACTAAATCACTAAGATACATCTGGCCGTTCACACAGAAACGTTCGTCGCACCTCAAAAGGACACGAGACGTCCTTTACCTGCATGTTGCCTCTTGACTACGAGTTTTTTGATTACTGATACTAGCTTTTTCGCCGTTTCATCAAATGTTACCTGCCCTTTCTCAAAGATTTCCAACATGATAACCTCACATGCTGCCGAGATGTCGTACGTTCGTGCCGTGGCAGTGTGGAGGAAAGAAGATCACCTCCGTGCAAACCGACATCAATCCCTCCGCGGAGAGGGTTTTTGTCATGGGAGAGGTGCTGGCTGGCTGCAGCTCTCCTGAGGATTCTTCTACAAATGGCCGGCGTCGAAAGGAATCCAGGACCCGCGAAGAAGAAGAAGAAGTACCCATGTGCCACATGCGGCAGAGATGTCAATTGGTATGGAACCAGCGTCCAATGTTTTGGATGCCAAAGGTGGGTGCACTTCTCTTGTTCGGGTCTCAGTTCTGTGAGGCACCACGATTCTTCCTTTCGTTGTATTGTGTGCTCCGCCTCCACTAACTCAAATTCCTCATCTACCAACCGCCCCCTATCTATTGTACACATCAATCTAAACGGCCTTCGGACCAAGCTTTCTGAATTATCTCTCTTTGCCCGTACTCATCACCCGGATGTTATCATGGTCCAGGAGACCAAACTCTCTCCCTCTGCTACCTCTAGACATCCAAACATCCCGGGCTATACTGCATATCATACTCCTAGGTCATCTCAAGGAGGCGGAGTCTCTACTTTTGTTCTGTCCTCTCTTCCCTCTCACATTATTCCAAACACTCCAGTGGATGGCACTCTCGAGTACATCCCCATCCATCTACCTCTTAAAACACCACTTTCTCTTTTTAATATATACATTCCTCCATCTACATCCTGCCCACCAACATACAGCCCTATCCCTCTACTCAAGCAGCTGTATGACTGCTCTCTTTCTCCCTCAATTGTCTTTGCGGATGACTTCAATGCGCACACGTTCTGCTCGTCGCTTGATTCTGATGCTAGAGGAGGTGACGTCGAAGAATGGGCAGAGGAGTGCGATCTGGTTATCTTAAACGATGGCCAGCCCACTCGTCTCCCTGCCAACGGCCGATCATCTAGCCCAGACATCTCCCTCGTCTCTTCCAATCTCTCTAATGCCTGCTCTTGGTCGACATCCACAACTCTTTCCAGCGATCACATCCCTGTCTTTGTCGATATTGATCTCTCTAACTCTCTTGCTCCCTATACAGGTGTTCGTCATCGTTCTTATCTTAATTTAGGCCTTGCAGACTGGAGCCTGTTCAGGGAGGTTGCGCTCCGCCAAGCGGCTGATTATCCGTGGAATGGCGATGTACACCAGAAGGAGCGCCACCTATCTGATGCTATCTTGAAGGCTATGAAAGCTGCGATCCCTGAAGGCCGCGTTAAGACCTTCTTTCCCAATGTCACCAGGGAAACACTGCAGAAGATAAGGACAAGGGACGCAAAAAGAGCCGCAAATCATCTTGACCCAGACATCGCTGCGCTGGATGATGAGATCAGGAAGGACCTTGACAGGCACAAGAAGGAATCTTGGGAAAAGTTCACTGAGAAGATGAACTTCAGAAATGATGCAGCTGCAACGTGGAAGGCCTTGAAAAGGATCTCCGGAAAGTTCACCTCCGCCGACAATTCCACGATTGAGTTTGAAGGTGGAGTCTTCAAATCAGGGAAGGAGGCCGCAAATGCTCTTGGGAAGCATTTTTTCATCACTAGAATTGAAAGAGAGAAGCAGAACAGAATAACTGTCCGGGAACTCTGTAAGTTGCCTCTCATGGATGTAGATGATGCAGTCACGCCTGTACAGGTCGAGAAGGCAATAAAGGAGATGAGCAACTCGAAGGCATTAGGGCCAGACGGTTTGAGCCCTGCAGTCCTGAAGAGACTGCCCAGTGAACTACTGCCCTTTATTGCTGACGTCATAAATACATCGTTTCGTACATGTACTTTACCCCAAAATTGGAAAGTGGCTCGTGTTATTCCACTGCCGAAGCCGGGAAAGTCACCATCCACGGCTAAAGGGTACCGGCCGATAAGTCTGCTCTCACCCATCGCCAAAATTGCCGAAAAAACTGGTTGTGGAGGAGCTTGCCGAGCATAACAGCCAACAGCACCACCAACATGGTTTCCGTAAATTACATTCCACCACTACGGCCTTGTTGGAAATTGTGAGCTATGTGCTGGACGGCTTCAATGCCATCAAACCCCAACGTACTGTTGGTGTGGCCCTCGACTTAACAAGGGCATTTGACACTGTCAACCTAGGCCTACTATCAGAGAGTCTGTTGAAATCTACCATCAAGCCATGGCAGAAGCGGTGGATAACTGCCTTCACTAAAGGACGTCGGGCAAATGTGCTATTCCAGGGACATGTTTCCAATAGCATCCCCATCGCCGCTGGTGTCCCTCAAGGAGGAGTTTTATCGCCTGCACTTTTCAGTTTATATCTAGAAGATCTGCCCGTTCCCCCTCAAGACATCAAGGTCGTTGCATACGCGGATGATATTACTATTCTGTGCCGAGATCGCGACATTAAGGTAGCCACCAGTAAGATCAATGACTACTTGATCGAGTTGAAATGTTTCTTCGATCGCAAAATGCTCACAGTCTCTGCCTCTAAATCGTCCGTCACCGTCTTTTCCACTGATAATGCAGAGCACAGTGCCCATCCTATGGTGAAATGGGACGAAACTCAATTGCAGGCCACCCGATTCCCCAAGCTGCTTGGACTCGGGTTGGATCCTTCGTTGAAGTTTCATAAGAACACTGAGCAGAAGCAAGCCACAGTGAAAACAAGACTCAACGTCCTGCGTGCTCTCGGTGGAACGTCCTGGGGATGCAATAAAGAAACGATCCTGACCACGTATAAGGCTATTGTGCAACCCGCCTTGGAGTATGCTGCGCCAGTCTGGCAGCACATCGTGTCGGACACCTCTTGGTCCAAGCTGCAGCGCGTCCAAAATTGTGCTCTGCGAATTGCAACAGGCTGTTCTAAAAGCTCTCCAATAGAGCACTTACATGCCGAAGCTCGCATATTGCCAGTTAGAGACCACTGCCAACTCCAGGCGCAACAAATGTACATTAACATCGTGAAGCAGTCGAATCATCCTTCGCGAAGAGTACTAAACCCGGTGAGAGAGAGATGTATCAGAGAGCCTTTCGCTGATGCTCAGTCGAAAGTAGATGTGCAGAGATGGACCGAAGCACAACAAGGACGCATCCGTCTCTTGCGCGCGGAGCATACCCGATTTGTGAAGGAACACTTGAGCAGAGTTGCCATAAACTCCATCCTGGGAGTCGCACCTCCAAAGGTCTCCGAGACAGAGATGGAACTTGACAGGCGTGCCAGGTGCACCCTTGCATCGTTACGCTGTGGACACTCCCCCATGCTTATGTCATACTTGCATAGGATTGACAACACCAAACCTGACGAGTGTCCTGATTGCGGTAGTCAAGGGCATACTACTGCGCACCTGTTCAATTGCCCGAAGAGACCGACTACATTGACGACAATGGATCTGTGGACGAACCCAGTGCTAGTGGCCGAGTTTCTGAACCTATGACAGAACCCCTCTCTGTGGCTGCAAAGAAGAAGAAGAAGAAGAAGATAACCTCACATTTAAATAGTACACAATTTCAATTGTATGTTCCATTCATACCTGTGCTCACTCGGAATCGGTGGTGTAGTATCTCGCAGCATCTTAGCGTTGTGCCGAAGCCGATCTCGAGTAGATGGGCTGGGTGCAGGCGCAGGAGCAGGTTCGGGCTTCTTCAGGAAACCACTCAACTGTAGTTTCTTCAAAAGATTGAACGGATCCATCGAGGGCTCTGAAATGTTTAATTCAGTTTCAAAGTTGATCAATATGCTATCTTAAATTGGATTGAATTTCAAACCTGGCTTGTTATCATTTTTACTTGCTCGAATTCGATTCAACTCCGCCGTCAATTCATACGCTGGATCAGGGTTGATCTTCACATCGGGAGCGGGACCGGCTAACCGGACCTCATGACGACGATCCCTTATGATGACAACGATTGGAGCTCCTTGAAATCGATTCATTTGAAGACTAGTGAGGCAATATTCGATGGGATGAAACTATTAAATCCTGAATTTACCTCCGAAGAATGCCTTAATAGCAAAATTATTCAGGTACAGCTCTCGGCCCGGAGACCCAAACCGCAAAATGTGCTCTTGTCCATCAATGATAACTGCTTTCGACTCGCCGAAATGCAGCAAATGTGGTACTCCATCCAATATCACGTTGCGAGGGCTTCCGGCGAAGAAAATCCTTAATGTCCAAAAAAGGTAAAAAGAGCAATAGTTTGCAAGCAAGTTAATCGGCACTCAGCTACAGCTTTGCTTCTTTAAGAATATTAAAATTCGAGTGTGTACGCGGAAAATTCAAATACGCCATGCGAGAAAAAAAATGAAAATTATGTTTCGATTTTCACCTCCCAGAAAAACATACTTGTGTGGCAAGCCATTGCGCTCTATCACTGCGACGTCGTTCACATACTCCACCTCGTGCGCTTTCCCGTCGACGAAAATTCTGTTGTTCTGCGGAATATCCAGTTTGACAGGAGCTTCCGTGGTTATTACCTGAACCCAAGGCTATTTTACTTCAAATAGCATGCGTAAAATAGAAGAAACTTGCCTCATTCGAGCCTGACGGCACTTGCGTCGGAGCAGGAGTAACAACTGTACACGGAGCAGGAGGACGATAACCGGGAGGCATCGGGAACCCATTCGGGCCTCGAACAGGAGCGGTTGGTTGTACGGGTGGCATAGTCGCAGTGGGTGCCGCTGGAGGTACGTAGTTAGGCGGCATAGGAAGACCAGCTGGACCAGGTACAGACGCCACAGGAGGGACGTAACTGGGTGGTACGGGAAGAGAAGAAGTAGACGGGACAACAGGAGGATGGTAATTTGGCGGCATCGGCAAACCTCCGGAACCAGCCACTGTGGTAGGCACATGGAATGTCGGCGGCATCGGAAGACCGGATCCAGCTGTAGGGACGGAACAGGATTGCGGTGCAGTTGTTTGAGCCACCGGAAGACCATTCGGCTGCATTGGAGGCGGCGACCGGCCAGGTAGGGGAAGAGGCTGTTGAGCTCGGCTCATTGAGGATTTCGCTTGGGCGGTGAATGCGTGTGAGCCCAGAATCGGAGTTGCCTTCGCGACAGCGTCCTTCCTAAACATAAAGGTTTACAATGATGCAATGTTTGAGAAAGAATTTACAGCTTTTGTGCAGGAAATGATGTGGATTGTGATATCGGGCAATGTTCCCATGCTTAAACTACAAAAAATTCCATAATTAGAGTCAGAACACACCCAAAAATAGTATTGATTTTATGGAATAAATCAAAGTCTTGGAGCTGGTAATTGGAAAAATAACGAAAACCCAACCGACATGTCACTCTAACCGAAAAGGAGGAGGTAGATAGGAAACTGATGAATATTTTTGTAATGGAGATTGTGAAGCCAGCACTCAATTCCGAGGCTTTACGAGAGCTGTGAGACGAGAACTGCGATCATTTCTACGCGACCCATCATGACGACATAACCTTGACTCTACTATTGGACACAACTTACGGTGCATTTATAGCGAGTGGCCGAAGATCCTCGTCATGAGTCAAAGGAGGTGAACGCTTCCGCTTCGACTCCACAACTGGGCCACCACCAGCTACGGCTGCTTTCCTCTTTGGGGGTTGAGGACTAAGACGAGCTGGAGGAGTCGGCTCATCCGGCTCCATCTTGATCGCTTGATCACAAGGTCGAGATGGTGGCATATCCAGCAACTCATCGCTGAAATTTACACTTGATGGGAGGGTGAAAATGTGAACGAAATGTGAACTAGAATACGCACATTATCTCTTTTTTAGGTTCCATCAGCTCGGTTTTGAACCGAACCCTCTTTGGCGCTTCCAATTTGTTGGATAGTTTCCTTGATTGCGCATCGCCCTAAAAGGTAGATATTACCTTAAATTACTTGATTTAGAGTCCCGAAAGGTCCCATCATCGATGATGCTAGAATAAACTTAATTTCCCAACAATCAACTCCGACATAGGAGTGGGGGAACTACATACTGTTATCATTCACAAAATTGTCTTTATTGATTCACAGGTTATTGATTCTGCAAACTAAATCGCATTTCCGTAACTGAATAAGAGTTCTGTCTACTATCTTAATAACACCCACAGCAGTTTTTGCATATCATGTTCTATTTATCATTCGTGACAGCCGACTTTTCAGAGCAGAAGTGGCAACAGACATCCACCTGTGGAGGCTCAGGAGGCAATTCACGGCAGGCAAATCACCCAGGCTAGCCACTCTGAGTACTAAATTTAAACAAACAAACACCAAACATTGTCTTCCGTAGACATGTACCGTATTCGGTATTCCTGAACAGAATTGTCACCCCAGCGTTCTATATGAAAAAAACCGGGTTGAAATGCATACTTAAAAACATCCCCAAACTAACAGTTCTGACAAAGCTGTTCCCCTAAGTTGATTAACCGATTTCATCACAAACGTGGCAGCTCCTCTTTGTTTTGAAAAGAGCAACCCATGTATGCAATAACAATAAGTAGACTGCATTGCTGTACCGACCGTGTAGCTTTAATCCAATTCATAACACAACCTGCCAGTCAATGACACTTTCCTTATTGTTCTTTCGGATAAATAACCAGAATACGCCAAGATGGAGTTCTTTTTTTAATGGGACAGAATAAAGACTAGAACCAGCAAGGCAACTCTATGTAGCACCATTGATCGAGAAAGAGTTCTCTTCAAATTAAGAGACTGAATACGATATATGACACGATAAATGGGCAACGTGGAGTCCAATTTCGCAAACTCGAGTAAATAATAAAAATCGCATCGTCGAGAAACAACACTGGTATAGTTACGTTCTCGAAGCAATCCCTAGCTTCGCGAGCATAACCTTTTTTAAGTTAGCAACGGCTTGTGTAATTTTCACCTTGATGTTGTATCGAAGCACCTCGAGATCAAAGACAATGTTGGTCATAACAACAAGAGTATTTCTTGGCTATTATATAAAGGGTCAGAGAAACGATAGTTTATTGGAAACAGAGTGATCAGTACAAAATCAAATACCGCGGCATTCTGTCCATTGTTTTGAATAAATTTGGGATTGACGTGCACTTTGCCATGGACTGGCTTGATGATAGACGTCGGAGGTGCTGCTGACGTCACGTCTGGAGCTGAGGCGGAGCTGGTGACACCGGAAAGTTTTGTACCCTGCTTCAATGCAGTCAGAGGCCATGCACGATCGATCTCGTTCACTTTAATGTCCAACTGATACAGTTTCGATCGATTGAAAATGTCGCCCCATGTCTGTCGAAGTCGATACATCGCCGCACGCATCGCTTCGTCACCCTACAAAATAGGCACACATAAAACTCGTTACATACCACAGTAGTAGAAAAGGGAATATACCTCTAAAAAGACATGGACGAAGATGCGAACGATGATTCTAGAGAACAGTTCCTTGTAATCACTATTGGGGATGTTCTTCATTATCGAATCGGCAACATAGAGTATCGGTAATTTCTGACCCTTTGGCATCTGAAAAGTTGTAAGCTAAAACATTAAAAAAACACCCCACTAAAAGATGGGGAAGTTTGCCTCATCATTTCACAGAATGAGGAGCTAACCGTATATATTTGTTTTTCTATTGTATCGACTATGGCGGCTGCGTGCTGCTGGTAGTCCTCAGCCAGAATCGTCAGCAGATTTATTTGTGTTTTGTTATTGTTCACTAACTCGTCCAGCGTCAATCTGAAATAATTCACAGATTATAGCAACACAGACATGATTAAAATTCTTTGAGAGAAGCGGCTTTTTTCGCAGGGAAGAAATACATTAGTTTGTGACAAAAAATGAACTTCAATCGTATGCAATAACTGGTTCCCCATTCTGTCTAAGCAGAATCATTTCGCTTTAAACGTTCCCCTCCCTTTTTAGACTTTCGCCGTTCCACTTCTGTTGATGCCACATTCGTATCACTCATCACACAATGGTGTTCTCATCTCAACGGCGGCGCCGAAAAATTCAATTTCATCAACGTAACGTCACACGAAAATGCGCTCTGATGTGCATCGCATGTCGAATATTCGATATTTAAATTCAGCATGTGATTCTAGTGATGATTTTGCAATCATGAGGAGCTAACACTTAAAGACGAAAATTTATGCACTGTGGTACGTGAAGCGTGAATGAAGTAAACATGGATTCTGCCTCCTATTTTATGCATGATATGGCTAGAGCAAAACTGAAACATTTCATTTTTTCGCTTTGTAAAGACATAAAATGCGATACCACTTATGTTAAGATCTTTCGCCACTTCTACTCCGGCGAATGGGCGAGGCCGCGGCAACGGATCGCAGCTCACCATCGACACACCACAGGCCGGTGTCAAATCACCACAGGGCCAGTCTCAAATGGTCACGCCTACCCAACTGGCTAGACTAGAAATGGCGAAAGGCCATTATGCTCAAGCATTATTCTGTTCACGTTCATAAATTTTTTTTCTTTTTGAATTGTAATTGTTTATTACAGGATGAACTGAGCTCACACAGCTCAGTACTTGGGACCGCGCTTCCCGGTTACCCAATACTGGGCGACCGATCGCTGCCCGTCCGGGTCGCCCGAAATTGCGATGCGAGTCGCCCCCTGTAGCGGATGGCTGAGCTTCGTCATACGGGTGGCCGGTAACGTTCGAGGGGTTGGCGAATCGCCCCAAACGGGATCTGACCCCGATTTCCGAGTGTCCGGGTCGCCGCTAATCCAGTTTTTCGCATCGAGAAGGGCGTAACGAAGTTCTGTAGTAAACCAAAAATTGCACATCTACAGAGGAAAAAGAAATGGTCGGTTGGAGACCAACATGCATGAATCTCTAAGCAATACGTTAGCCAATGGTTGAACAAAATTAACGGAAATCAAGTGTGATACGCCAATTAAAGCGGTTTCTGGCACTATACTTACGAAATTACTAACTAGTCCTTCCTGACTACAGTGCAAAGATTTCCGCGTTCCGCAACAACTTCTCCGGCTTTGAGTTAAGAACATCGGACGGAGGCCAGACCGTGCGAAGCTTACGCTCAGCCCTGGTCACCTCACATCCCATCCGAAGGCCGATTTGAACCGGACACCAGCCGAAACACTCTCGGAATAGCGAATGAATCCGAGACGGGTTCTTTATAGATTCTGTGCAAGATAAGCGAACGTACATTCAGGATTCACATTTTTCAAGCATGGACGCGAACACTGTACCCTAACGATTCGAATATTTCCGGGTCCACGGTAATCACGGACCCTCACCGACAATTATGCTTACGTGAAAACTAGTCCAAGCCACGAGTTTCTAAGCCTTCATACTTGGGATCAAGCTCCTACTGAAAATGCAACTTTGCGTGACTGCCTAGGCCCTTTAGCTCTCCTGGTTTTGGAAAGGGACTCCGTATTGGTGGCGTTTTTTTTTTGGGGGGGGGGATGAAGCAACCAGGCGTGGATAATTCCTCCGATAAAGGACAATTATAGACAGGATTCTACTGGTTTGTAGCTTTAATATATCCGGATCAACGAAATCTAATTAACAGTATTCTTCAAGAATACTGTTATACAGCCCACCCCCCCCATTCGGCTCGCGTAAACAAAATTGATGATAACCAATTGATAAAGGGTAGGGTGAAAAATTGTAGAGCGGTGTCTTCATTCACGCACCGTTCTCCTCCGGGGGTCAGCGGTTGAGGATCCGCCTGGACTAGAAAGTAGGAAAACTGCACCACCGGTAGCCAAGACAAAGCAAACTCGAGTGAGCCGATTGGGGGGGGGGGGGAGTGGGTGGCCTGGATAAGAGCACCCATTCTTCAATTTTATATCGGATCGGGTTCCGGATCGATCCAAAATTTTCAGGTTTCAACCTTCAAAATCAAGTAACACAATCCTGAAAGTTTAGGTTCCTGGCAAAAGTGAAGATTTGGCATGGCCTCAGTTAAAAAGGGAAAATAAAGAAAAATGAAAAAAGGTTTTGAAATATTCCTGAGAACGATTTGGCGTAGAATAATTTGTTTTTCGGGAAATGAAGTGAAATAGTTGAAAGTATGATTTGGCAGTCGAGTTTGAACCAGCTATTGATAAGAGTTGTGCAAAACGAGAGATCGCCTTGTCTGTGCTTATCCGTAGAACATATCAAAGCGAAATCACGCGTGAAATGGGAAGCATCAAAACTTTTTCGGGAGCTGTAATGCGGCGGTCTTCACGTATTAGGTGAAGTAAAATCAACACGCGTGATTTCGCTTTGATATGTTCTACGGATAAGCACAGACAAGGCGATCTCTCGTTTTGCACAACTCTTATCAATAGCTGGTTCAAACTCGACTGCCAAATCATACTTTCAACTATTTCACTTCATTTCCCGAAAAACAAATTATTCTACGCCAAATCGTTCTCAGGAATATTTCAAAACCTTTTTTCATTTTTCTTTATTTTCCCTTTTTAACTGAGTATATTTCTATGGCCATGCCAAATCTTCACTTTTGCCAGGAACCTAAACTTTCAGGAATTTCATTTATTTTTCCTGAAGGTTTCCTTTCTAACATGATTTATGCCTGGTGATGATAGTAAACCCACTGATGTCCTGCCCCCCTCCCCCTTCTATGACGTCCTGAGCACTCCAACTGATGTCCTGCACACCTGTCTGATGTCCTGCACACTTTCTATGAGGTGCTGCACACTCCCATTAACGTCCTGCACCCTTCCACTGATGTCCTACACACTTTCTATGACATCCTGCACACTCCCACTAATGTCCTGCGCACATTCTGTTACATCTTGCACACTCCCACTGATGTCCCACACAGTTTCTACGGCGTTCTGCGCACACCCATTTGGGTCCGGCACTTTCTACGGTGTCCAACGCACTCTCATTTGGGTCCCACACACTTTCTACGGCGTTCTGCGTACGCCCGTTTGGGTCACAAGCACGCTCATGCCGATCATTTTTTCCGCAGGGTTGCCTATAACCCTCCTTCGAAAATTTTCCAAGTGGCAGCCTGGATATGAACACATCGTGATAGCCAACAAACATGTTTGCACAATTTCGACCCCCTCATCCGCTTCCCTGTGGCTTCTCGAAGAGAGCGGTGTGTGAATGAATGGATACCGCTCCTCTGCCCTTTTATACCCCGCATGTTATGAGCGTGTGTTATCGTTCGTTATCATGTTTTGCTCAAGAATGGTTACGGTAGCCCTGCGGAAAAAATGATCGGCATGGGCGTGCTTCTATTTGGGTCCCGCACACTTTCTACGGCGTCCGGCGCACTCTCATTTGGGTCCCGCACACTTTCTACGGTGTGTGGCGCACTCTCATTTGGGTCCCGCACACTTTCTACGGCGTCCGGCGCACTCCCACTTGAGTCCCGCACACTTTCACCGGCGTCCGGCGCACTACCTTTTGGGTCCCGCACACTTTCTACGGCGTCCGGCGCACTCCCACTTGGGTCCCGCATGCTTCCTACGGCGTTCTGCGCACACCCATTTGGGTCCCACACATTCTCTACGACTTTCTGCGCACTCCCACTTGGGTCCCGCACACTTTCTACGGCGTTCTGCGCACGCCCATGTGAGTCCCGCACACTTTCTACGGCGTCCGGCGCACTCCCACTTGGGTCCCGCATGCTTTCTACGGCGTGTGGCGCACTCTCATTTGGGTTCCGCACACTTTCTACGGCGTCCGGCGTACTGCCTTTTGGGTCCCGCACAGTTCCTACGGCGTCCGACGCACTGCCACTTGGGTCCCGCAGACTTTCTACGGCGTCCGGCGCACTCCCATTTGGGTCCCGCATGCTTTCTACGGCGTCCGGCGCACTCTCATTTGGGTCCCGCACACTTTCTACGGCGTTCTGCGCACGTCCATTTGGGTCCCGCACACTTTCTACGGCGTCCGGCGCACTCCCACTTGGGTCCCGCATGCTTTCTACGGCGTGTGGCGCACTCTCATTTGGGTTCCGCACACTTTCTACGGCGTCCGGCGTACTCCCACTTGAGTCCCGCACACTTTCTACGGCGTCCGGCACACTCCCATTTGGGTCCCGCACACTTTCTACGGCGTCCGGCGCACTCCCATTTGGGTCCCGCATGCTTTCTACGGCGTCCGGCGCACTCTCATTTGGGTCCCGCACACTTTCTACGGCGTTCTGCGCACGCCCATTTGGGTCCCGCACACTTTTTACGGCGTCCGGCGCACTCCCACTTGGGTCCCGCACGCTTTCTACGGCGCGTGGCGCACTCTCATTTGGGTCCCGCACTTTCTACGGCGTCCGGCGCACTCCCACTTGAGTCCCGCACACTTTATACGGCGTGCGGCACACTCCCACGTGGGTCCCGCACACTTTCTACGGCGTCCGGCGCACTCTCATTTAGGTCCCACACACTTTCTACGGCGTTCTGCGCACACCCATTTGGGTCCCACACATTTTCTACGACGTTCTGCGCACTCTCATTTGGGTCCAGCACACTTTCTACGGCGTCGCACCCACTGTTATTTGGGTCCCACACATTTTCTACCGCGTCCTGAGCACTCTCATTTGGGTCCCACACACTTTCTACGGCATCCGACGCACTCCTGCTGGGGTTCCGCACACTATCTACGGCGTTCTGTGGCGCACTTCTGATTCACACCGTGCCGCGTTCCAAAAAGTACTTCCGAGATCCTGCCGTATTGACTCAAGCGCTGACCCCGTCTCAGGGCGCGTTCAATCCTGAGCAAAAGCCTATCAGTAACGGTGTTTATTTCATTAGTTCATTTTTACGGATGAGTAAACGTCGGATGGTTTATAAATAACATGCTTACGTGTTTTTGTCTTTCCTGACCCTCAATTTTGAAGTTCCACAAAAATTGAGCTACCAACTTCAAAATTTGACAGGAGCTAGGTGCAAACAAAACCATCTCCCTGACCAAAAATGAGCTCTCTAGCTCAACGATAAGTGTTCCAACAAGATCGTGAACGCCAACTGAAAAAAAAGGAGATGAACATTTTTTCGACCAAAATGACGTAGTTTTGACACTTTTTCTCGAATCTCAGGTGACCATTTCAGACCATTTTTTGAACAGTTATTCACCTTTCTAAAGTATATTAAATGCAAAAAGAACGGTTTTCCTACGTTTACTCTGGACCCTGATACTGAGATCAGGGGGTTGCGCGATGGCGAATCAAAGCCAAATCTGGTGAGCGCTTCGCGCTCACCACAATTCAATGGATTGCACAAGAATCCGACAATACATCTGATTACCTTGGATGCTACAAAACTGGTGTTCCCCTTTGCAGAACATAGCCAGTCTTTTCACATAACACAAAAAAACATTGTTCACGTCATACCGACACTCGTTTCAGTGATGGAAAAAAACGCAAACAATCTTTAGCATTCTAGATACACTGCGAACAAGCAACTTCTCAAACATATGTACTACGAAACCTACTTATACTCCTTAGCGGCTTCCTTCGCAGAAGACATTGCAAGAGAATAACCAGAATAATAATAGAATCACGATATCACAATCTTCAGCGACAGTGTGCCCGACCACAGCTGCGCGGTTTATATAATCTGAAATACACTACAACCACCTTCATAATTTATAATAATGTCCACCAAAAGCTGCAAATCAACAGACGAAGCAGTAGCAGTGGTTGACGATCAATACAATCACCACCACACGTCCGCCACCACGTTGGGCGAAGACGTGTGCGCTGCAATCGGTTCCATGCACATTGGTCTCCAACAGACCGCGTCTACTGCGTATGTAGATATGCAACTTTTCGTGGAAAGCACTTCGTAACGAAATACCACGATACAATACGATTACACTGAAGAGGACATTCAAGGAATATTTCGATTATTTCGATCGAAGAGGAAGCCCCAATGCAGCTATGATAACGCATGTAAACAAATGGTAATGCCTAAACTTATACCTTTCTTAAGCCCCTTTCACAATCTGCAGGACGACGCCGTCCAGCAGACTGTGAAAGGGGCTGTATGGCTGTCACAATAAATGGCTATAGCGTCCCGCTACGCGATTCGTAGGCTTCACCACCCAGCCAAGAGACATGACTTCCATGTTTTGAAACGTCGAGCGCATATATAGTCTACAGCAATGTAAGTAGGACCTGGTGAGGTTGCGGACTCGTCCTAACATACGGTAGTCTGTTAGTGGTATCACTCATTTTTTCGAAGCAGCTGTGATAGATCGGTGAGTCTATGTTTTCACCGATATGACTACATCTGTGGAAGCAATGAAAACAGATGAAAATGTGAGAGTAGAAATGACAACTCACCGACTAATTTCAGTTATTTCGAAAAAATGAGTGATAACACAATCAGACTACAGTATGTTAGGAAGAGTCCGCAACCTCACCAGGTCCTACTTCCATTGTTGTAGACTATATTTCCGGCCGCGTGATAAAGCCCTCGATAGCGCATTTTACTTCCTATCCAATGCTCCAATCCTTCTCAAGCAGGAATTGCGTGCCGAAATCCGTGAAAATCTTTACAACTGAGCATCTACGAATATTTTCATTTTCTATCAGGACAACTGGTCTGAGTAAAACTCTCCATGTTAGGCTTTATTGAAACATAGGCATCCAGGGGCCGTGTGCAAGAACGAGACGGTTGGGGCAGGGGCAGTGCAGTCGGCGCCTTTGAAGATCGCCGATGCTTACAAGACAGGACATGTCTATCGTGGTGGGTCACAAGTCAGGACACGCATGTCATGCCCCAGTAGTCTTTCTCTCTACGCCCTAGCCGCCCCAGCTAAGGACTTGGGGCACAGTGGGAAGACTACTGGGCACCGCATACGTGTCTCGACTTGTAGCCAACTACGATAAACGTGTCCTGTCTTATAAGCATCGGCGATCTTCAAAGGCGCCGACTGCACTGCCCCTGACCCAACCGTCTCGTTCTTGCATACGGCCCCTGATATGTTATTATCCTTCTTCTTCTGCCTATGAGGTTTTTTAGGTGGAATATTAATTAATGGCCTGACGCTACTTCCTTAGGCCCCGGTCATAGTTGGATGAGCCGACGTCTCCAGCCCGGTCGATACATACAGAATGCATTGAAAATGGGATGCAAAAATCACTCAGTGTATCCCCCCCCCGCACCCCCCAACACACACCCGGTCGATACGTATGAACAACATGGCGAGGTGAAGCTGAGAAAATCACTCGGTGTATCCCTCCAACACCCCCCCAACACCCACCCTGTCGATACGTATGATTGAAATGATGGAGTGAGGTTGAGAAAATCTCTCGGTGTATCCGACGCGGTCCATATCCATGCTATACGTGGACGACGGCGGATGAGAAAATCACCGGGTGGCCGGACCGATGATAAAACATTGCGTATCACTAAGAAGCTATCCACACTGCTACCTCCGTTTTTTCACTATGCTCTCCTTCACTATTTCGCTGAACAGGTGCAATCTTGTTGGCCACATAATCATCGTCATATCTAGTTGGATACACCGAGTGATTTTCTCAACCTCACTCCACCATTTTAAACATACGTATCGACCGGGTTGGTGTTGGGGGGTGCGGGTGGGGGGTCTTGGGGTGAGTCGGTGGGTTACAGATGCAAATAGCACCAACTCTGACCGGGGCCTAAGGCCCCCGTCATAGTCGGTGGATCTACCGAGTCCCACCGGGTCGATACGCACCGAATTCGTGGGAAATGGGTGGAAAAAAATCAACCCACTGAGTCCGACTGCGACCGTCTGATGCCCACCGCAATGCCCCCGGTCGATACTGATATTTCTCATGCTTACAAGGGCGGGGCCAATGCACCTACCGAGTCCCACCCGGTCGATATAGGTGTTTTTCACGTGATTTGGGTGCATTTTTTTCGGCCGACTACGACCTGCCGAGTCCCGCCACATCTCGATTCTCGTCGTCTGCGCTCTGCCCCACCTGCTGCTGATACGGAAATCAGATTCAGGCATGTTGAAAACAAGAAAAATCAGCCACCAAACACGTTCCGATTCACAGCTGAGGTGATAATCGTCACTATCAATTGCAAGTTCCGCAGAGAAGCTGGTTGGTGCTGGGGGCAACCGGACTCAGTGGGACTCAGCAGGTTTTTCCACCCCAGACTCATCAGGTTTTTTGACGAAGTCTGACCGGGGCCTAAGGTGGCAATGATGAACTCGTTCGACGGCCCAAGTGATACATGAAGAACTCCAGGGCCATGTGGCGCGCCACGCGAGCGCACTCATATTAGGCGCCCAAACCGATCGCAAAAGGCTGCAATTGAAGAAGAGCTAAAGCGTTATGAAAGAAGATATTTGGAACCTAGTAATCGACTGGTGGAACTCCATTGTTGGAATTAAGGTCGGTGCACTAATGGTTTTGAGGTGCGGCTCTCCCTCCCTTTAGTTGGGATTGATCACTAGGTTCCAAATCACTTTCATAACTTTCTAGAAATATTCGTCAATTGCAGCCTTTGGTTCAGAGTAGTCCCGTGTCTCTGAGAACGATGAAGTAGCCGAAACGTCAGGCCATCAATAAATATGCCATCTAAAAAAAACTTCTGAGGCAGAAGAAAAATAAGAATGTAGAACTATGAAAGTATCTGTAGTTAACTCCTGGCTAGAAGGATTCCACAATTTCGCTTCAGAGTCGTCTCGTGTCCCTGAGAACGATGAAGTAGCCGAAACGTCAGGCCATCAATAAATATGCCATCTAAAAAAACTTCTGAGGCAGAAGAAAAATAAGAACATTTGGTCCGAGTGTTTGCAGCAATCGCCCGCGTCCTCCATGGAGCGCAATTCTTGCTCCCTTCTACGGCCCCTGTCAGAGTTGGTTGAGAAAACCACCGTGGCCAGCCCGCTCAGAACGTCAGAGGGCCGCGCCCCCGTACCCACTACTCAGCGAGGCGGCCCCCCCCCGCGCCTGGCGCCCTATAGGTCCCCGCCCCAGCCCCATGACTCGTAATGGGCGCGACGCCCGGACATCCAAGCAAAAGGGCGCGGGGCCCGAGCAGAACATCTCCGCGGTGTCATCGCTTAAAAGATTGATTCCTTGTATAACAATCTCCGGGAACCCCCTCTCTCACACCCTAGGCAGGTGCTATACCCTTCTCCAAAATTTTCCAAACCCCATGGTGGGTGTCCCATTCAAGCTTAATCGATAGACTGGGGAACTTACCTTAAGGGTCTTTCACAGTCTGCCGGACGAAGCCGTCCGGCATGTTATAAGATAGGACTGCGGCGTCAGTACACTCCGCACTGCGGTGTCGGCCGACAGACGTCTCAGTGCGGTGAAATCATTGCCACGACGTCGGATCAAGTTATGACGGGTTAGAACGGGTTGTTTTCGCCTTAAATTTTGTACTGAAGAGTCGGTACTGACGGTTGTTCACCGCAGCTTCCCTCGCACTGCGGCTCGCTTTTAACGTGCTGGACGGCGTCGTCCGGCAGACTGTGAAAGGGGCTTTACTGCCACCCCGCGAAATGCGCGATGATGTAAGTACTTACTCAGTGGTGCCTGCAGTGAAGTCACCATAAAATTGTGCTCCGTACAGGTTTGATTCTGGCGTTCGACGTGTCATTCGATTTGCCCGAGCGAACATGTTTTCCTCTGTTTCGAATTTTCCCTGCAGGACCAAGCTAACGAAATTTGGTGGCGCCCCCGCCTCGCGCCTGACGATTCTCCGCTCGCAAAACATGGCCCCCGCCGCTCGCCCTTGGTCGGAAATTCCCGGGCACACGGCCCTCCGACGTCCTGAGCGGTCGATACATATGAGAAACATGGATGATGGAGGTTGCAAAAAACACCCGGTGTATCCAGATGTGTCTGATGCGGTCAATATGTATGAAATATATAGAACGATGTCATGGATATCATTCATTCCTTACCTTATATCATGTGAATATCGGTCGGGTCAGCCACATCGGGTGTTTTTTTGCAGCCCGCCTCATTCATGTCTTTCATGATTATCGACCGGGCTGGCTACGCCGATCAACCAACTATGACCGAGGCCTACGGCCCCGGTCATAGTTGGATGAGCCGACGCCTCCAGCCCGGTCGATACACACAGAATGCATTGAAAATGGGATGCAAAAATCACTCGGTGTATCCCCCCCGCACCCCCCAACACCCACCCGGTCGATACGTATGAACAACATGGTGAGGTGAAGCTGAGAAAATCACTCGGTGTATCCCCCCCGCTCCCCCCAACACCCCCCCGGTCGATACGTATGTTTAAAATGATGGAGTGAGGTTGAGAAAATCACTCAATGTATCCGACGCGGTCGATATCCATGCAATACGTGGATGAGAAAATCACCGGGTGGGCGGGTCGAAGATAAAACATTGCGTATCACTAGAAAGCTAACCTCACTGCTACCTCCGTGACTTCACCATACTCGCCTTCACTATTTCTCTGAACAGGTGCAATCCTGTTGGCCACGTAATCATCGTCATATCTAGTTGGATGCATCGAGTGATTTTCTCAACCTCACTCCATCATTTTAAACATACGTATCGACCGGGGTGGTGTTGGGGGGTGTTGGGGGGTGCGGGGGGGATGCAGATGCAAATAGCACCAACTATGACCGGGGCCTACCATCGAGCCTGCGAATTCTATGAATGACTTACTTGACTTAATCGGTTGGCTTTCGCCTGACGCGGTCATTCCGCATCTTCACCGAGGTGTGCCGTCCTAGTAGTCAGCCGTGTCCATTTTTCACGGTCTTCAGCCACAATTTGAACACATTCCATCCAGCTGTCGCTATTCCATTTCCTGCGAAACGAAACATCGCGCCTGAACTGTCTTTCGATGCCGAGTGACTTTAAATCCTCTTTAACCACATCCGTCCAGAACTTTCGCCTACGCCCAGGTGGCCGTTTCCAGACAGGATTTGGAAGCATTTTTAAAGCGTGTTGTACGAGACGATCCGGCGTTCTTCTTAGTATATGCCCGAGCAGTCGAAGTCGACTTTCCATTGCTGCTTGAGATGGCGTTAGGAGATGCTGGCACCTCCCTCGTGTCAAGCGTTGATGTACTGCGTCGATTTCCTTGTAAAGGTCTTCGTTATGGCATACACGCGGCCAGAAATATCCAAGCAAACGCCTAAAAGCTTCCTCTCCGTGCAATCCAACCTTTCCATCTGCGTTTTCGGTGCTGCCCACGTCTCCGATCCGTACATCATGATAGGGCGAATAGCGGATAGGTAGACGCGCAACTTGACTTCCTTCGCGATGGTGGTAGACCACAAACACTTGGTTAGAGAATTGAATGCAGACGTAGCTTTCGCACATCGTTGTCGAATATCCGCTGCATAACTACCATCGTTCTTCAGCAAACAGCCCAAATAACAGAAATCGTCCACCAGTTCGATACGTTGTCCGTCCACACAAACTCCAGTTGAAGGCCTCTGAGAGACCCACATCTGCTTGCATTTGTCGGGACGAAGACGAAGTCCATAGGCTGCGGCATACTTCGAAACGAGGTTCACAATCCTTTGCAGTTTTGCGTTGTTTTCAGCGAATAACACAATGTCGTCGGCGTACTCCAGGTCGACAAGGGAGCGTCCTGATGGTGTTAGGATCACATCCGCAGGAAACTGTTCTGCAACTCTACGCATGATGTCATCAACGGCGAAGTTGAAAAGAAAAGGTCCTGCAACGGCTCCTTGCCTTACTCCTGTTTTCACCTCGAAAGCTGACGTAAATCCGACAGGTGTACGAACTGCTGCTGTTGTTCCTTTGTTCATGTCCTCGATTAACCGAACATACTTTTCCGGGACTCCATCTGCTCGCAGAGCATTGAGCAATCGATCACGATGAGGAGAGTCGAACGCGGCTTCAAAGTCCAAAAAAGCAAGCTGTAATGGCTTCGAAAACCGCTGCCACGATTCAATTACTCTTCTCACGACGAACACTTGGTCGATGGTCGATCTTCCAGGTCGAAAACCGGCTTGCTCATCTCTGGTCGTTCCTTCACGATGTTTGATAAGTCGCTCGAGAATGATACGTTCTAAAACCTTGTACATGACACGAAGTAGAGAGATTCCTCTGTAGTTCTTAGGATCCGTGACGGATAGCTTCTTGTGAAGAGGTACGATGATCGCATGTCTCCACGAATCGGGTATCCTTTCGCTCATCCATATGGCACGGATGGTGTTGGTCATTTCACGAATCCCAGACGGAGGAAGAGCTTTCAGCATTTCAGCAGTGATGTTGTCATCTCCACCTGCCTTTCCATTCTTCATTTTCCGGACACAATCCAAAACTTCAGACTCAGTCGGCGGTTCCTCACTGACATCGTAATGTGCTCTCTGAACATGCGGGAGCTCAGGTACTGATGGCGCTGGACGATTCAGTAGTGAACTGAAGTAATCCTTCCATATTGGCAGCGTCGCATCACCAACTGCAACTCCATTGGTAGTGTTCAAGACAGGAGAACATCTCTTCATCTTCCCGCTATACTGTCGCAGCAACGTGTAGGCTTTCTTCGGATTCTTCTCCTCCCAAGCCTTCTCGAACTCCTTAGCTCTACACGTCCACTCTCGTTCGCGGTCACTTTGAAGCTGCCGACGCAACTTCCTCCTCAGACGCTTCTCCTCCACGAAGTTTCCTGCAGTTCGGAGAGCACATACTCTGTTGTAGGTAGATGTTGTTTCTTCTGAGACGTAGGCGAACTTCTTCTTAGGCTGTACAACCGGGAGTGCCTCTTTCGAAGCGTCCTGGATGCACTTGACAAAAGAATCCGCGTCGCAAAGTTTCTTCTTAGTCCGTACTCCGATGTGAATAGAAACGCGTTGTCGGAAATTCCTTCTGCACTCTTCATCTCTGAGACTTGTCATGTCAATCCTCTGGAGAGGCTGAGCCCCTCGCTTCCTCTTATGAATCCTCGCAGTGAAGTTCAACAGAACAGGACGGTGATCCGAATCGAATGCGACATCCCACACAGCTCTAGATCTTCGAGTGTCCGATACTGGAATATTCCTCGTCAGGACATAGTCAAGCTGTAGCTTCAAAGTTGTCATCTTCCGCTTCCGCTGCTCTTCTGTAGATAGCTGGGTTGGTCCCTGCCACGTAAGCTGATGGCGGCGATGATTCCTCTTGAATGTCGATGCAATAATCAGACCACTGCGTTCACAAAAGTCGACAAGGCGGTAGCCATTGTCCGATGTTTGCTCCACTGGGTAGAACCATTTACCGAGTACTTCGGATTCCTGATCAAGTCCCATCTTCGCATTTGCGTCAATCCCCACGACAACAGCATGTTGACAAGGTATCCTGGCCAGCAACGTATTGAGTTCCTCATAAAACGCATCCTTCGAATTGTCTTCGGCGGTTTCAGTGGGCGCATGAGCACTCACTATCCACAGATTGAATCCTCTGTGATCCCGCAGTCGTACGAATGCATTCCGACACGACGTTGAGCCGAACTCCTTGACCATACCATTGAAATCCTTCCTTACAGCTATTGCACAGCCTCCCACTCTCCTATCGTCAGCGTTACCGCAGTAGATGGTGTACTCTCCGACGCTGATGACGGGTCTATCCTTGAGGCGGGTTTCCTGCAAAGCAGCAAACGGTGCATGGAAATAGCTCAGAAGTCTGGATAGCGCAGTTTTTTGGATATCACTCGACAGCGATCGACAGTTCAGGGTGGCGAAATTGTGGCTTGTGGCCAAAGACTCCATGACTCCCTAGGTACGGATCCTAAGGTGTTATGGACCAGAGGCCTTAGTGTGCCGGACGGCGACACCTTTATGCAATGTGCGGGATACTTTCGCGATATAGTTGTGCACGCTATATCGCTCGAACGTTCCCTGTGTACACTCAAACGTCTGCTGGGTTCAGTAGAAGCAGGGGCACCAACGAGCAGGTACCAACAGACTTGTATACAATTCTATGAATAACATGATTAATAACCCCCAAATAAATATAAACCCCTCTCTATGGTACATTTCCCCCTCGAAAATCTATAAAAATCGACAAGAACCGAATTGTGGAAACCAATGAAAGACATGACAAATGAATACCACAGTGGGGAATAGCACAAAACCTTTGGCTTTTAAATTTCCCAACTTGCTTGACGAGGCGGAAAAAGATGTCCAGTTGAAAATTCACGGAACTCGCAGAAAGGCAGAAATAATAATAGCAATAATTCATTACGCTGTAAGAGCCAGAAAATCACCCCAAAAATTTCGGTTGTCGGAAAAAGGGGTCCCCAAAGTTGCACCGACCGGCATTTGGTCGCCGAGCGTCAAGGGGTCCGCAGAGTTGAAGTCGCGGCGTTGCTAGCAGCGACGAACAGCGCTGGACGATGCATTCGGCGACGATGGCGCCCGCCGCAGCGAAGGACGACGAGGGGGCACCGACGTGTGTTGACGCCGCGGCGTCCCTGCTTCACTGCCAGCGAGCGGCAACCTACGCGGCGACGCTCCGCAGACCTCCACTGCCGCCGGGCGGCAACCGACGCCGCGACGATAATGTTCGGAAACATTTTTAAGGCTGAAGGGGTCTACAGTTGCACCGACCGGCAATTGGTCGCCGAGCGTCAGCCTTGACGCGGCGACAAAAATGCTTCCGAACATTATCGTCGCCACGTCGGTGGCCGCTCGCTGGCAGTGACGCAGAACCGTCGTGGCACCAAAACCGGTCGCGGACCCGGATGCAACAACGCGCCGGGTCGGGGCAGGGGCAGGGCAGTCGGCATCTTTGACGATCGCAGTGCGAGGCCAGTAGATCATCTAATCAATCGTGCCCCAGCAGTGTTTTTCGCTGCTCTAGATGCCCCAGCCTCCTAGCTGGGTCAACAGGGGCACGATTGATTTTGTGATTGACGGGGATCTTCAAAGGCGCGGGCTGCCCTGCCCCAACCCGGCCTGTTGTTGCATCCGGCCCCTGGTCGCCCTCGTCGCCAAATGTAATCGATATTGCATCACCCCAGTGTTGTTCGTCGCTGCGGGCAACGCCGCGACCCCAACTCTGCGAACCCCTTGACGCTCGGAGACCACTCGCCGGTCTCTGCAACTCTGCAGACCCCTGCACTCGATCACACAGCGACGCTTTGCTTTATAGTGGAGTCCACCAAGAGTGTCTCTCATTTACTTA
Organism: Aplectana chamaeleonis; assembly: GCA_029168955.1. Taxonomy (NCBI): domain Eukaryota; kingdom Metazoa; phylum Nematoda; class Chromadorea; order Rhabditida; family Cosmocercidae; genus Aplectana; species Aplectana chamaeleonis. The sequence goes on from JAPDOI010000193.1 coordinate 314,406, forward strand.
TCAATGAGAAGCGGTCGGCTGGGGATCAATGTGCATGAATCCCATACCAGCACTCAGAACGTCGGAGGGCCGCGTCCCCGTACCCACCACTCAGCGAGGCGGGGCCCCCCTCCGCGCCTGGCGCCCAACAGGTTCCCGCCCCAGCCCCATGACTCATAATGGGCGCGAAGCCCGGACATTCAAGCGAAAGGGCGCGGGGCCCGGGCAGAACATTTCCGCGGTGTCATCGCTTAAGTGATTGATTCCTTGTATAACGATCGGCGGGAACCATCCCTCCCACACCCTGGGTGGGTGCTCTACCTTTCTCCAAAATTTTCGAAACCCTATGGTGGGTGTCCCATTCAAGTCTATTCGATAGACTGGGGAACTTACCTTACTGCCACCGCGCGAAGTGCGCGATGATGTAAGTACTTGCTCGAGGCTGCCTGCAGTGAACTCATCATAAAATTGTGCTCCGTATGTGGCACGGGTTTGATTCTAGCGCTCAACGTGTAATACGATTTGCCTGAGCGAACATGTTTTCCTCTGTTTCGAATTTTCCCTGCAGGACCGAGCTAACGAAATTTGGTGGCGCCCCCGCCTCGCGCCTGATGATTCTCCGCTCGCAAAACATGGCCCCCGCCGCTCATCCTTGGTCGGAAATTCCCGGGCACACGGCCCTCCGACGTTCTGAGCACGCTCGATACCGATTGGGCGAGGGCGGTTGTGCTGCGAAGAGTTTCATGTTCATTGATCTCCAATCGACCGCTTCTCATTGATAAGTGAATGAGACTCTTGGTGGACTCCACTATAACTATGGTTCACACGCAACAAAACTTCACAACCTGGTCCTTGTCGCTTTACGTACAGCCTATATACTTGTTATCCGAAGTAATTTTTCGGATAATGGATCAATTCGGATAATGCCGATTTAAATTTTCCGGATGTTGGTTCGATTCAGATAATGCGCTTTTTCAAATTAACGGATAATGGATCGACCCAGATAATGCCATTTTTCCTATGATTCGGATACGGATATCCGGTCGGATAATTTCGGAACAAAGTTGTGGCAAAACGGTGAAAAATAAATCAGGTATTCATGGCAAGCCTTTGAAAACATCCATAATTGAGTAAGCAGTAATACTTCATTGCATTTGCAGCATGTTAACATACAAAATTAAAGCCTCATATCTGTATATTGATAAGATATGAAAACAAATCTTCAATTACTCTATCGTCGTTGGGAAGCGCAGCATTATCCATACACAGGTTTTTAGGACAACTAGCAAGTAAAAAGTATGCAAAACGACTACAAAAAACTACACTGGATAACCAGCCACATGGCCACATCACTTGACCACGCCCATCTTTCGGCGCCGCAACGACTCTTCCGATTTCGGAAGGAGGAGGAAAATCCTGGGTTGATGAGTGTACTAAATAGAAGGCGTTACGGAAAATGGGCTTGGCCTAGTGCAATTTTATCCAAAAATTATCCGAACTTTTGACCCTTCGGATAACGGTTTGATTCAGATAATGCCGATTTTGATTTTCCCGGATATTCAATTCAGATGCGTTTTTTCGAATTTTCGGATATAGGATTATCCGAATCTCGGATATCCGAAAAGGAGTGATTCGGATACTAAGGGTAATAGCCTAGGCCGCTCTATTTGAGCCGGTCGAAGTAAGGCTTATCGGACTAATGTCAAAATCTCCATTTCACTGTTACATTTTGTCATGACCGACCGCTCCACTGCTTGCTCCGACCGAACTCATCCGAGAATTCGCAAATAGTTTTGATACTTACTTAGAATAACCTAAGGTAACGAAAAAGCCGGGAAATGTAATCAACTATAAATGTACAATTTCGAAAAAAAATGTCGAACGAACGAAAATCGAAAAAATTTCGAATGAGCAAATTTCGAAAAACTCGAAATTTCGGAGGCCGAACGAACGAAACTTGAAAGAATTTCGTTCGACGAATTTTTGAACGAACGAAATTTGAAAAAAATTCGTTCGACGAAATTTCGAACGAACGAAAAAAAAATTCGAAAGGTCTTTTGAAAATTTTGTTCGTGTACAACTAACTATATAGTCAAGTGACTGAAAATGCGGTTTGGCGGTCAATCATAGACAAACTATCGGTAAGTAGTGACAGACGAGGGATAGGATTTTACATTTTACTTCTCCGTTGAACTTTTCAAAGCAAAAGCAAGCACGATATGAATTGGAGCGTTGCGTTTTGTTAGATTCACAAATGCTGTCACTGGAGCACTAGACGAAAAATGATGTGCGGTACCGACTGCCACAGAGCCTTGAAATACCCAGCGAAATTCATTTGAAAGTTAGAGTCGGTTGGTCCGATATAGAAATGCAACTTGCATCATCATTGCATTCCCTTGTGGCAATCAGTATCGCATGATATTTGGAGTTTACACACTGGCGCTTTGAAAAATGTTTCGCTGTTTCCATAGCGCGCCCGATTTTTCTTTGATATGTAACTGTAAAGCTTGTAAAATAAGATCCCTCGCCGATCACTACCTACCGTTACTTGGTTCATGCTTGACCGCCAATCCGTATTTGGGTTATTTTACTAAATTTCACCACTCTCTAATGGTAGACGTCGCCGCACAAAACAACGAAAACGCTTCAAAACCGAAAACGAGCCTATTGCCAAACATCCAGCAGAAGCATCCGATCATGCTGAGCAGTGAGGATTCTAGCTGGAAGTTAGCAATAAATTCAAAAACCACTACGCACTGCCAATGCAGAGAGGGACTAGATTGGAAATCACTTGCTCCCTGAACCACAGTTGGCCCAGAGGCCAACGCTGAGAGCACGAAAAATTGGCAATCAGTTGGCGGAAACCTTCGCCAAGGCCAAAATACGTTTCGACACTTCTATGATCGCGATACTACAGCTACAGATCGGCTTATATGAGCGATGATGCGCGACCAAACACACAATCATACAGTAAAAACGCCAACCCTCGCTGAAGTTCCACCACACGACTCAATAGCGTAAAATAAATGACAAAACCTGCTTTCATAGGTTATCAATTGAACTTTAGCTTTGTTTTATCGCTCGTTGTGATACCGCGGCGGCTATGATTTGGAAGATGGACACCAGGTTTGAGAGAAAACGTGAATGCAGTATCACAAAACACTAACTGTCCGCAAATGAAACATCACACTTCAGGCCAATAATTCCCATCGATGGCTCCTTTTTGTCTTCTATGGGGAGCGTCAAGAGACAATTCAGACAGTGAAGATAGTGTTAGAGATACGGGGACACGCTGACGACTGTAGTGGCGCCGCGTGGAATACAGATGACAAACACTAGCCGACCGGAGACGCAGGCATGCGTGTATCGAATAAACTCCAATCACTGCACAATAGAGGTGTACGTCCGTCCCCGGTGGTGTTACCTAAGGTCTGTGAAAATCCTCCAATTACACGCGCTCAGCGATGAAGTCCGCTGCTACAAGTGGGAACACCCAGCACCAACAAAATGATCCGGCCGAACAGCCGCACAAACCCATTCCTGCCCCTACCGACACAAAAACAAAGATTTTTTTATCAAGAACTGATGATAAACTCGACATCTGTATATGAGTAGACAGGTTTCCGCCCCATTATGGTAAAAAGGGTGCTATCGCAGCGGGGGGGGTGGGGGGTGGCACTACGGTATTGGACCTCCAGGCCGCGCCCATTTTTCCGCGAAGCCCGATCACCAGCCCAGGGTGTGCAAAACTAGTTATCCTCTATAAAACGTCGAAATTCACATCACTCGAGGCGCGAGCGGCGCGCGCGACGCCTCTGTCTCCGTCTGCCCTCCGCTCCCCACCAGCACGCGCAGGGACCAAGTGAATTTCGTTGTTTTATAGCCTGTAAGGGGGCTCTCCCCCAGTGAATGGAGGGTACAGGGGGAGGACGGAGTACGGGGTGGCGTCGGCGCCAGCCGGCTGGCAGCAGTGACCGATCTCGGTCGAGTCGCCCCGACAGCGAGATGATTGGCGGTTGGAGGAGATCACGTATGCGAGATCAGGGCCTGTGCATGGAGTTCAGCCGTTTTTTTTTACCAAAAGTGTGACGATTTTCTATATTAAAGCAAACAGCCCCTGAGTTTTCTGAGGGTTGAAGTTCTTTGCTAAGGAGGACACAATCCCTGAATTTTCAAGGGGTTGGAACTCCGAGTGGGCGACAAACTGACATGGAAGCAAAGTTTTCCCGATTTTTCAAGGGGTTGGAAGCACGGGTGGGCGAGAAGTTGACATGAGTGCGAAGCTTTCCCGATTTTCTCAAGGGGTTTGAACCCCGGATGAGCGAGATTCTGACATGAAAGCAAAGTTTTCCCGATTTTTCAAGGGGTTGGAAGCACGGGTGGGCGAGATTCCTACAAGAAAGCAAAGTTTTCCCGATTTTTTCAAGGGATTGGAACCCCGGGTGAGCGTGATTCTGACACGAAGGCGAAGTTTTCCCGATTTTTTCAAGGGGTTGGAACCCCGGGTGGGCGAGAAACTGACATGAAGGCAAAGTTTTCCCGATTTTTTCAAGGGGTTGGAACCTCGGGTGTGCGAGATTCTTACAAGAAAGCAAAGTTTTCCCGATTTTTTCAAGGGATTGGAACCCCAGGTGGGCGAGATTCTGACATGCAAACGACTTCAACCCCTCAAAAAACTCAGTGGCTGTTTACTTTAATAAAGGAAATCGTCACTCTTTTTGTTCGAAAAAAAAACGGCTGATGCACAGGCACTGATCTCGCATGCGTGGTCTCCTCCGATCGCCAATTATCGAGCCAGCGAGCCATCGATCTCGCTGTCTGGGCGACTCGGCCGAGAGCGGTCACTGCTGTCAGCCGGCTGGCGCCGACGCCACCCCGTACTCCGTCCTCCCCCAGCTCCGAACCGAGGTATCTAATTTCACGGGGTTCCTAGAAAACAATGACTGATAACCCTAACAGGCCACTTCCTTGGATCTATTTTCATGGGTGCCCCCACGCACCTAGTTTTGCACCGCCCAGCGTTTCTCCCCACCTCCTTGCCGATAGCACCGGACGAAAATCTCTCTCGCTGTCAGACTTGTCCACTCACGAATTTCACTGCAGCGCTCCCCCAGGGATGTGAGGAAACAGGCCGCCAGAAGAGCAAACAGTGTCAGCCATTCATTCTCCAGGTTGCAGCCTTGTGACACATCCGTCATTCAGGCTATTAAACGGCGAAACTCACTTGGTTCGTACGGGTGCGGCTGCACGGCCAATATGCACGCAATGTATGGAACGGAATCAAGGATATCATTCAATTCTTACTTCATGTCATGTGACCATCGATTGGGCCGGGTACAGCCGATCGCTCGACTACTCAGATAGAGACATCACACTTCCCGCGGTACCACTTGCCGACGTCCCGTAACCCCTCCCGCGTAAGGGGCCGAATAGTCTCGCCGCGCAGCGGCGCGGCAGCATTGTGTGCAGCCGTATCGATCACGCGCTGCCGCGAGGCGGCGCGGCGATTAGACCTTATTAGGGCAGAATCTGGCAGCGGCCGCCGCCGGCGGCTGCCGCGTGGCCAGGCGGCGCCGCATTGCAACCCCGAGCGGTGCGGCGATGTGGCGCGGCGACAGCAGACGGTCGAGCCTGCTTTCAATGATTAATTGGTCTCGCATGTATGTTTATGAGGTGAATATCTCTTTTACTGTGCAAGTACATCAAGGTCACTTCAATTCGTAAGTCACTTCAATTCGTAAATTCAATTCAAGCGCTCATATTTTTCTAACCTCTGAATTCGAAAACTCCCACGTAACTTTTGAACCACGTTTTTCTATATTTCCATTTGAGGAGCTTATTCTCAGCTGAAAGCAGATCTTCTATGAATAACTAATTTTCGAAAAGGAAGAGTTGCCACGATAAGTAATAGTGAGTGCAAGACATGGACATTAGACGCTGGGTTTCCAATGAATTAATGATCCGATCACCATGTTTTTAAAATATGCCGAAGAAACAAATAGTTCTCATGATCACTTCTGCGAAAAACTCGGGCTAATGAGTCTTTTGAATAAACCCTATTGTAAATTCACCGAATGAATAAATGTATTTGAATGAGACATTTTCAAATTTCCGATTGAATGAATTTCGTCGAGTAATGCATTTTTTTAAATGTTGAATAAATTATTCAAAAATAATAATTGAAGAGGGCTCTCCGTTTTTTTTTCGAACTAATGAAAATTTTCAAAAATTTATCCTCTATTGGATTCGAATGATCGCAAGATTTGTCCGCATATTCAGATAAAAATTAAAATCCTCGAATTATTCCAGAATGATTATCGAATATTCTCCAATTTTTATCAGTGACAGAGAGTGTTCGAATGGCGTGACCCAAACTTGTCCGAATACTCGGAAAACTGAATATTTAAGTTTGTTAAAAAAGCGAATATTCGGAAAATCAATTAATTGGAAATCCCGAATGAAGCGAATATCCAAAACACTTATCAATGCAGAATTCCAGTAGAATCGATAACTGGATAAAAAAATGATTTATTACCCTGAGTAAACCGATAACCTGAGAAAACTAGAAGTCCGAAATCCCGAATAAATCGAATCTTTCAAAAATTAGAAATTGTGGCTTTCAAATGTATCGAATATTCCATTAGCTCGGAAATTTCTTCGGATAACTTTTCGATTCGCCCCCAAATATAATGAATACGTAAGGTGAAATATTACAATAATAATCCTACAAAAATGAATACAAGATAACGGAAGAGGTGTACATCGGTCACGAAATCCATTTTAGGGGGAGAATCCTCAGGTTTTGAAATAGCTCTGTTTGCCAATTGGTCCATCTTGAAACCATATATATTCTTTTCTTATGCAAGACACTGAACATGACTCAAGCCGCTGTGAAATCGTCTAGCTTCAACTTGGCGAATCTGAATATTACAATCAGTCAATTAGATATTTAGATGTGAGGTGCATAGCCTTGTACATAGTACGCAAAAGTGCGCCGCCGCTCCAGTTTGCCGCGGCCCGATCATAGTAGTTGGAGATCGGCGGCGTCGAGAAATCTTGGGCGGCGCGGCACGCCGCGCCGCTCCTTTCAGTGGTGGGACTCTATTCGACCCCTAAGGCCAATAGATCGGTCGCGGGCAGTCGGCAGCGCCGTTTCGTTTACTGCCCGTACACGTTGAACAAGCACTCTGCGGCCCTTTTGTCATCGCCTTACGGCTAACCTGGTGACTGACAGAAGACAATCCTAAAGCAGTTTGCAGCACAGTTAAGAATCACCCTTCAAGTGAAGGTCTGTTAACACAAAATTTCAAAAATTCTCTTGTGGGAACTTCAGTTTGAACTGCTCTTGACAAGTAAGGATTGAGCTTCTACGAGGAAGCTTCCTACACTCACTGGTTCTTGCAGTCTTCCTATTGGCAGATGCCATTAACGGACAGTGGTTCACCTGCCCAAGACCAGCGTCGCACACAGCGCGGGTTTTGCAGAGTCTCAACACCGCGTTCTCTGCTCAGCAATCGTTCATTGGCTCCACTCTAGTGGGTGGTGCGATGATTATATCAAAGTGAGAATCGATGAGTGAGTGTTCGATCACCCACAGGAATAGCCGACTGCCCGCCGACACTCCGCGGGAAGATGGGAAAACCTCTCTCCGCGGGAAGTGGGGCGCTATGCCACGCCCATGAAATTGGGGCCGCGCGAAGTTGACTAGCCCGACTTGTTCGGCGGGAAGTGGGCTGTTTTTATCTGAGTACGACCGGGAGGACACCGAGAAAGAAGTTGACCTGCCTTTCGCGGCCTCTCGGGATTGCATCGTTCGAATTGAGCAGCGCGACGTATCGAACAGCAGAAATGGGAGAACCAGGGTTGAGCAGGCCGTTGTGGCGATTTTTGTGGCGGCTACGACCCCCACCCAAATTTTAATTTTTTTCCAGAGAATTCTCAAAATTTTACGACCCCCTGAGAAGGCCCCTGGCTTCCGAATTTTTTTTTAGCAAAATTTAGTGTTAAATTTCAAAGGGAAGCATAAGTTGTGATATTTTAGGGTCCAGTTCGGTCGCGGCTAACGTGTGAACGCGAAAGGGCCGTGTATTACAAGTTTTACGACCCTCCAATTTTCATTTTTTCCCTGAAATTTCTAAAAATTTCACGACCCCCCGTTGTGGCCGGTCACAACGCTGCTCAACCCTGAGGAGAACTCCCCCCCACCCCCTGAGTAGAGCTCCTACACAGCACCTAGTGGTGAAATTGCGACTAGCAGATGATCAAACCTCCAATATTTGGACCAGGTGCACATCTGCCACACCCAATTTCGCTGAAATGTCAGATAATTAAAATGAGAAAGACAACACGGCAGTGTCCCATGAGCGCAAGACATGCATGACCTGGAGTTAAAGCCTCACATTGCATGCTATTTCCCGGTGAATCGAACTGAAGCCCAGCTTCCCGCTTTCAATAACCAACAACAGACATTCTTGCTCCATACGTGGCAGCTTTTTAGTGTGAAAACACCGCCAAAAAACCTGCTAGCCCTACTCTATTTCGAACAGGCGTGTTCGTTTTCCCCGCTGCTGGATGCCGATAATGAGAAAATCTCGAGTGTCCCTGTCGTTTTTTTTTAAATAAAAACCGTTCGGTAGTCAACCATACTTGCTCTCTGACAGAAGCCCACTATTTTGATCGCGAACATTGCATTTAACGTTTCACCAATGGCGAAGAAAGCTCAAGGGCACTTCGGCGACGAACCCCCGTCGATTCACTGATGAATACACCCACAGGAATACGAAGAGAGCAGTTATTACTTAGCCGCTCACATCCTGTTTGTTCCGACTGATAGAATCTGGTTCTCTCGCGTCTACACAGACATCCTTTAATGCCAGCGATGACCTCGAATGCGTTTCAGTCTCGGAGACGAGACCGGTTCGGAATCCATGGAACAGCACACTGTACGCTAAATCCTATACACATAACATACATCTGCTAGAAAGCGAGAGAATTGCTATGTGGTTCAACAGTCCGTCCAAATTCAAACAAATATGGTAACAAAATCGTCCGAACTGGGCTATTTGCTCCATGAAAAACCACACAATCAATTGGACTGTCAAAGCATGAAAGCAAGTCATACACCTACACTGGCTGAATTTGATACAACACCTGAAGTGAACAGACTACTACTCACTTCAAATGCTAGACACCATAATATCACCTACTTAAAACCCAGAATTGTATCTAGGAAAAGCTATTACACTTTATACGAATAGTAAACAAGGTACACATAAATCAGATATTAGAATAACTTGAACCCATGTGAAAAAAACGAAGACGTCGTATTCACCGAAGTCTATTCAACAGCGTCGATCCTGGTCGATGACGGTGGAGCTCGTCCTATAACTGTGAAACCTCGAAAAAATGATACGAAATACGAAAAAAAAACTGATTAGGAATGGCCATATATTTATTTTGAACCCACGATATTTTTATGCCTAGAACGACTCGCAGCTATACCTATAACAAAAGCAGGTACTGCCTTTGACAAACGAAAATGGAACAACATAGTGAATGTATTTTTTTGCCTAAACAGTCCAGAGCGAATTCCGCACGAATATAACGTAATCATTTTCAGACGTCGATAGGCTTACAAAGAAATACAAGTGCCACAGTGTGGCACAAATCATTCGATTTCAGGAACTGTTTAGTGCTGCCCCAGATCACGAAATACTTGAACTTCAGGCTCGATTCATGTTTCGGTGCTATCGCAAATAGGGAGAGGCACTGTGGTATCGTACTTGGCCACGTCCATATTATCACGCCGCAGCGCAATTAGAGCTAATCCCCCGGTTTCACCACATTCCGAAATCATATGTTCTCCCCCCATGTTTGTGATGGCGCCCCTATTTCTCAGACGATTATAAATTGCCACCGGCACAAAATTCTCACGGTAAACAAAATTGATGATACCCAATTGATAAAGGGTAGGGTATAAAAGAAATTGAGAGCGGTGTGTTTCATTCACACACCGTCATTCTCCGGAGGTGAGCGGTTGAAGCTGACCACACTAGGGATTAGGGAAACAGCCCCACCGGTGATAGAGATAACACGATATTTCGGCCCACCTATGGAAAACTCTAGTGAGAAAAATTACTTCACTTCCGTGAGAATTTTGTGCCGGTGGCAAATTATAATCCTGTGTATTTCTCTGATTGACAGCCTACGGGCCAAGAACTGACTAATGAAAGGCCATTAACCCACTAAAGAGGGAAGTAGACGAAGCTCTCCCTCTTCCCCAAAATCTGGAGTTAATCGATTCAGATCCGAGTGTTCCACCCTAAATAAAGATTCGACTCGAGCTGACTTCGAATACGTCTTAGCCTAAAAAGCAGCGGCGTGAACCAGTTCTCAGACCGCGTCAGACTTGGTCGAAAACCGACTGAGACCGGGGAGGAAAAACCGACCTTGGTTGCACGGGCCCTGTCCGCATGAGCACGTCGAACAACAGTAGTGACTAGGTGGATTGCGGACGCAAGCAGACGGTAGCAGGCCTGGGGCCGTATGCATACATTTCCCCAAGCGTCCCGTTCCCGCGAAGCCCTTCCTTGATTGGCCAATTTCGCAAAACGACCAAACATGTGTTGGCATCACGAGCACGGGGACGTTCGGGGAGTGGTATGCATACGGCCCCTGCTCATTGTAAAGATCTGCACCCGCCCGTCACTATTTCGGTGCGTTTCGACCAGGTGGAACTCAGTCGATCGACCTCCTCTGACAGGGACCTCATGTGACCGTTCCTCCAAATCCTGAACCGCCTAAGGTGTCATGACAGGATAACTATGATTGTAAGATGACTTTAACTTGGGAGAAGATTCCACTGTTCATGGTTAGTTCGATAAATCATTGCTTGCAATAGTCACGATCAGGGGTGTGCGTCAATTGCCGTTTGCCGATTGCCGGCCATTTTTGGGGTTTGCCGTTGCCGTTTGCCGAAATTTTCGCTTAAAACGGCAAATTTTTGGCAAAATGCGTTAAAACAACAGGGCCTGGTGTGCGCCCTCACCTCAGTTTCTGTATTGGTCAGCGATTCGAACCTGCAACAAATACCTATTTTGGCTAGTTACAGCTACTAGTTCCAGCTCATGCAATGGGTAATTGTACCCAGTTATCCTGTGACTAATGAAGATATTTAGACAAGATTATCAGAGGAGTTTATTTAGGTTCTAAGTTGGGAGCCTCCAAATGTCTCTTTTTAATCATGAAATTTTTAACCCCTTAGAAATGCCTAAATCGCAAAAACGCTTTTCCAGAAGCATACCGATTGCTGCAAGTTCCGGAATTGCAAAAACAAATGGTACAAAAGTTTTGGCGTGAAAGCATCTTTTTTTGACATATGAACCACCTGAGAAATAGGCCCGCTTATCGTCGGTTGATTGACTGATGGTAATAAATGGGACAGGAAAACGATCAATTATGCAAATACTTTGTCCGGCTTTTTAAAAATTGAACAATGTTCACAGCGGTCATTATAGGCAGTGTTTAATAATATTTTCGATGTCGAGATCATTAGCTGAAACGAAGGGTTGACGGTGCTATCGCAGTGAGGGGGGAGGCACTTGACCACGCCCATTTTTCTGCTCAGCTTCTACTCTACTAATTTTGGAATGGGAGGAAAACCTTGGGTTGGTCCTCAAAATGCGCGGCGGCACGAAAAAATGGCATGGTCATGTGGGATGGCTAAGTGCCCCCTCCCCGCTGCGATAGCACCGGGTTGACTCCTTGGCAGAGCTGAGTTTGTTATGAAATGGTGTAGAGTTGAAAAAACGAAAAATTTTCGGAGGCAACGATTGAAACCGCCTTCAAAATTGTCACCTGAAATCAAAATGTCCTAGGCACATTGCAACAATAGTGTCGAAAACCGGCTTAAAACGAGCAATCAATAGCAATATACTGCCAAGAGATTTGAATGTGGTGTGCTCGCCCCACTCACTTCCTCGGTAACCACAGGGGAAGTGGGTGGGGCGGGCACAGCATATTCAAGTTTTGGTACCGTATAGTGATTTATTGTTTGTTTTTTAGCCGACATTGTTGTTGTATTGATCCTCGTGCCGGCTTGTTTGCTGAATACACAGAATAGGAAACACCCAAGAGCAGTCGGCTGGCTAAACGCACCGTGCGCGGCGCTCCAGCGGCGACACCGACTTTCTGTCGCCCGCGTCGCATGTGCCAGTCGAATTGGCACTAGGTGCCTCTCATTCTGTGTATTTGATCAAAATGCCACTCAGAGCTCTTGATATCCGGTGAAAATTCGGAGACTGCTTTAATCGTGTGCACTGCATTTATTTAGACTAGTCTCACTCCACTCCTGTAGCTTCAAAAGGGAAACGATTAAAGCGAATTTTTCGATGAGCGAAATAAGAAATCCTGAGCCTACTATTTGTTACTAACAGCAAAAATTGTGAGTGACTCCGGTCATAAACTAAACCGCGCGCTGCTGATTGCGGTATGGACTGTCTTCCTCCGAAAATGTCGACCAATCAACGCGTATTCATCCATTTATTCCCATCTGATTGTGGTACCGGTATCGGCCACAGTCTTTGGGTCGGCGCACTCTCCCACCGCACTAAGCTTGCTTACTCTTTGCTGCATGTGCCCGGATCGACTAGGCTAGGTCGCACAATCAAACGGTCTAGTTGAACTTGATAGAAGCTCCTGTACTATCACACACAAAACAGCGCTCTGATCACCTGAGGCTCTCAAGTGGCTTTTGATATACGGGATTTTCCCTTCTTATAAAAGCTAGTTAAATCACAGATACATAGTAACTGGCAAATATTGCATGGTTCACCACACGACTAATCAAATGTGGGTGTATTATAGCACAGAACAGCTTTTGCCGTTTTGCCGTTTGCCGGCCATTTTTGGGGTTTGCCGTTGCCGTTTGCCGAATTCTCAAATTCCTTTGCCGCACACCCCTGGTCATGATTTTCAGTTCTTTCTACTAAACATGACCTCTATTGTTGGGGTAGTCACGACAGTGATAGCTGCGGACACATCAACAGCCTGCGCTGCGTCATATGCGTCCATGAGGAATGTGGTAATCGATCGGCGCACGAGACAGGCAGGCGGACTGCTGAATAATCCCGCCGACAACACTTTCGCCGCGCCGCGATTTCGTAGGCCCTAAGACCTGGAATCAGGGCTGAGCAGGGTTGCAACTCGGCGCAACGGGGGGGGGGTCGTAAAATGACTGGAAAATTTTTGGAAAAGAAAATGGGGGAGGGGGCTCGTTGGATTTCACTGAATTTTACCACAAATTTGAAAGTTTTCGAATTTTTCTGTCTCAAAAAGCTTGAGGAATTTTTTTATCTCGGGGGGGGGGTCAAAAAATTTTTGGAAATTTTATAAAAATTCTGGTAAACGGGGGGGGGGGCGTAGCCATGCCGAGAATTGGTGCAAAGGCCTGCTCAACTCTGCCTGGGATTAAACTCGAATAGAAAATCCGACCTTATGTGGATGTTCAACTTCTTAGGGTACTAAACTACCCCAAATTTGAAAGGGGAAGGAAACTCCGGTTGGCGCGAAGACAAAACAGATTTTAGCAGCCGGGATTCTGTTACCGTAGCCGCATTCGCCGTGGAGCGCGTTATCGTATCATCGAGCGCCAGCGTCACACCCAAGTAGTATTTGAGGCTGAGATCAGCCACGGGTCGTGTTTTTGTTCAAAAACTGAGTGTAACTATCATGTAAATTGTATGCTTTGGTATTCATAACGCATTTGTGTTTTTCTTGCTTCTCTCTCTTCACTTAAAAGTCTGTGTTCTTTTAGAATTTTTAGAAGATGAATTATGTTCTGTATGTAAGATCGGTTCGTTGCAATATAGCGAAAATTGACAGATTTTTCGAATGATCTCCCAATAAAGAGAAGTTAAGCACATCTCCTGGTATGAGGACGACTACGGATACTCGCCCCGTGTTGTCGATTCGCTCGCCTAAATCGCCAGCAAGGCTTAAATAAAATGCTTGACGCACTCACCGTTTGCGCTCTCAAAAAATATGAATAATCTTATCTAGAAGAACTTTCTTTTGCGTATGACTGTTATCTGAAGTTATGCTGTCGATAGCTTTCCGATTTGGTCTGTTTCTCTCGATATCTGTGTGCTATATCTCGGTACACCTTAATAAACACTCGCGGGGGTCGGTGGCCGGTTGAGAGGAGTTGAACAGGTAGCGTGCTGTCGCTCGAAACGAAAAAAGGGGCGGGCGAGGCCCGAAAACTCCGCCATTCATGCCGAAAACTCCGCGTGTCAACCTCCCACCGACCCTACAATGCCACGTCACAGTTGACCCGTTCACACCGAAAGCTCTGCCTAATCATCTCCCAATGACGACTCAGTGTGACGTCACACCCATGTGTTTACACTAAAAGTTTCGCCTGCTCATCGCCCATCGACCACCACCTACCACTCCTGCAGTAGGAGGCGGCGGTGGTAGGTTGAGAGGCAGGATTGGCGATTCAACCTGCCACCGAAGCCCGCACGAGCGTCGATATCCCGAGCCATGTTAACCGTGAGATGCACAAACACCTCACATCTCAGCGCAGCGTATACATTGTGGGCTGCCATTTCTCTACATGAGAGTGTTAGAGAAAAACAGAGCGGGCACTGCAACATATCGCCCCGAAAACTCCGCCAGATATGGGACATAACCACGAAAACTCCGGCAGTTATGAGTCACACCGAAACCTCTGCCGATCAGCCAGACACCATCAATTTGATTGGGAAAGAGGCGTTTTAACCGGCCACCGACCCCCGCGATTGCCTTAGGCCCCGGTCATAGTTGGTGCTATTTGCATCTGCATCCCCCCGCACCCCCCAACACCACCCCGGTCGATACGTATGTTTAAAATGATGGAGTGAGGTTGAGAAAATCACTCGATGCATCCAACTAGATATGACGATGATTACGTGGCCAACAGGATTGCACCTGTTCAGAGAAATAGTGAAGGCGAGTATGGTGAAGTCACGGAGGTAGCAGTAAGGTTAGCTTTCTAGTGATACGCAATGTTTTATCTTCGACCCGCCCACCCGGTGATTTTCTCATCCACGTATTGCATGGATATCGACCGCGTCGGATACACCGAGTGATTTTCTCAACCTCACTCCATCATTTTAAACATACGTATCGACCGGAGGGGTGCGGGGGGGATACACCGAGTGATTTTCTCAGCTTCACCTCACCATGTTGTTCATACGTATCGACCGGGTGGGCGTTGGGGGTGCGGGGGGGATACACCGAGTGATTTTTGCATCCCATTTCCAATGCATTCTGTGTGTATCGACCGGGCTGGAGGCGTCGGCTCATCCAACTATGACCGGGGCCTTAGCACAAATGACTGATTTTTCTTTCATGTAGACGCAGTTGTTTTCAACATGTCAATACTGTAGTGATTTTATCCGCTCGTCACTACTTTCCATCCTTCGTGACTGAAAAAGAACTGCATCATGTCAGAGAAATCGTACATAACTTTACTACGATTTACCCATTCACAACAGCATATCTCATCACAAGAAAGTGCTTTTCGAATATCGAGTTCTCACCACAATCGGGGAACGCCTGGACATACGCATAATCGGAATGTTCATCTTCCTACATTTGCCTACAAGTTTCGTCGTCCGTATGCAGCTGTGCTTTAACACCATATCTGGACCTTTGTTTAAAAAAAAACGGTCTGCAATAGAAACATGACTGCGGAATTTTTTCGGCAAGCCCACTTTTTGATTGATTTCTAGCGTTCCACGCACTCAGATTTTTGGGAAGGTAATCATTGTTTGAATTTTGTGATAAATGGTCCGGGATCGTGCCAACCATTACTGCTGAGTAATATCAATTTTTCGTCTGAAAATCCACACCTGGGCCCAACAATCAGTAGCTGACGAGGTGGACTTCCAGAAAATAAGAAACAGGTGGGCCGGCAAGCGATCCCAGAGAACACAGACTTTTCAGTGAAGAGAGGCAAGCAAGAAAAACACTGAAATGCGTTAAAAACACCTAAGCGTACAATGTACATGATAATTAGAACAAAACCGGCTCCATGACATTGCTCACCTGCGTGCGTACAACGCATTTATATCCTATCGGCGGCTGTCATTTGAATTCCCGCGCCCGCCGCGCGAGGTCGCCGCACCGCCGTCGCGATGCGGCGGCTGCCGGCCTGGCGCGATGCCAAAGAGCTGGATGAACGAGGAAAAACGCAATCTAGGTGGTTCTTGACGACTGAACGTGACAGTCCGGATGTTTCCTTCCTGGATAATGCTTATCAAAGCGTCTCCCTATTATTCGACCTAATTAGGGTTTTGATTATCGACTGGGTCGGCAGTATTAGGTCTGTTAAGTTTTCTGAGTGCACAAGGTCCACTCATCGAAACTTTAACTCGTTGTTATGAGCCATTTTGAACTTGAATCACAGCTATAGAAGTAATTCGAAGCATTTAATTGCTGTCAACCTCATGTGCACTAAATTCCTTCTTAGCATTGCTCCTAGCGAACTAGCTACGTACCATTGTATCGGGCAAACTTCAGTATTCCGTTGTATACGTTTGCAGGAATATGATGTGCATGGTAGAGAAATGCGTCTAGTTCCTATCAAAGGATTCGGCACACTCATATCGCACTGCGGAAAATCTTTAAGAAACCAAAAATCGCCTCTAAGTTCGAATACTTTTATCGACAACATTTTTTAATGCTACCTAACATAATCATCCTGTTGCAGATACAGCCGCATGGCTGATTAGAGTAGGAGTAGGGGCTTGTGTCTCCCATCAGCCAATCGGCAATGTCTCAGGGGTGTAAAGATCTCTGTCGATTGACCGACGGAAGGATTGACCCCTCCCGTACTCCTATCTACCCCTATATAGGAACATGAGTAGGTATGAGCACGATAGTGCTTCTTCATCACGTTTGTTACTCAGCTTGAGATCAAGCATGCCTCTTTCTGCACGAAGAAGTGAAGCCGAACTTTTCTTACAGCTTAACCTTCAAGGTTTGGCTTGATCCTCGTTCTCATTCCTCACGCAAGTCCAGTGGCGTGCCGCAGGCAAGGTTCGTACGCATGATACGCTCCGAAATGCTGCGCAAAAGTCACCTTGTTCCATTGCGTCCGTGCCGCGCGAACGCTGTTCTTCCCTTGATCGTTATCTCTTCTCTTACTCCGCACACGCACTCACGCGAGACAGGGAAATTTTTCTTAAAAAAAAAAACGGGAAGAATAGCCTTACCAGCACACTCTTCCTCACTATATCATCCTTGCGTTGGCAAAGATTGGTAAGGAAGTGCCTTTGGAAGCACTGTATTCCAGCGTAACAAAATTTTGAAGAAGGGCCCTAAAGGTAATTTTGAAGAAGGGCCCTAAATGTAATTTTGCAGTTCTCAGTTATCGGTGAGGTTGTGTGACGAACAGAGCAGTCGATGGTAGTGGTCGACATCTCGGGGTGTTAATTTCGTGCTAAAAATTGGCGGTCGTCTCGCTTTGAAAACCCATTTTCTACCACCCCTTTTAGCTGCATACAGCGAAAGAAGTTCGCATGGGAATCGAAGCGATAATTCACTCCAAAATAACGCTCACAAGTGTCGTTGAGGTCCGCCAACGGGTAAAAGTTATGGAGTGTAGACGTTGTGCACTCAGAAAATATACCATACCTAATATTGGCGACCCAATGGATAATCAAACCTCAATTAGGTTCAATAATAAGCAGTAGCTTGTTTACTAACGTCATCCAGGTCGAAAACGGCCGAATTATGTCGATTAGCCGTCAAAAACCAACCCAAAGCGCGTTTTTTTTTTCGCTCATCCAGTTCTTTGGCATCGCGCCAGGCCGGCAGCCGCCGCGTCGCGACGACGGTGCGGCGACTGCGCGCGGCGGGCGCGGGAATTCAAATGACAGCCGCCGATAGGATATAAATGCGTTGGCGTGCGTACGCGTCACGGTCCGGTGAGTGTCGCGCGCGCGGCGAACGCGGAAAAGCCGCCATCGTGGTAATGAGTCATCTGCACGATATACGACAAAACTGTTATCGTTAGTGACATAAAACGAACACAGAAATTCAAATAATGCTTCAAAACATGCTAGTTTACTTGATTTCACATGAATGCTGGGATGTCGCGTCGCCGCCTTTCTCGCCGCGCGCGGCGCTCACCGACCGCGACGCAGAACGCACGGGTGAGCAATGACCGCTTCCCGATTTCCGTATCAGCAGCAGGTGGGGCAGAGCGCAGACGACGAGAGTCGAGATGTGGCGGGACTCGACAGGTCGCAGTCGGCCGAAAAAAATGCAACCAAATCACGTGAAAAACACCTATATCGACCGGGTGGGACTCAGTCGGTGCATTGGCCCCGCCCTTGTACGCATGAGAAATATCAGTATCGACCGGGGGGATTGCGGTGGGCATCAGACGGTCGCAGTCGGACTCAGTGGGTTGATTTTTTTGCACCCGTCCTCCACGAATTCGATGCGTATCGACCCGGTGGGACTCAGTAGATCCACCGACTGTGACGGGGGCCTAATCCTACTATTGGTATGGCTAATTGTATGTAATGTTGGACCAAAAATTCGGGGATCACCGTATGATATGCGACAAAGCCCAGAATGGACGTTGCAGCCTTCGGCTGCACCACACGGCAAGGGAGGTAATCCCCGGGTGTGGGCAGATTTTGTGTTGGCTGCAATGCGGCGTGGTTCAAATCATTTGAAACCAAAAATCGGCAAGGGAGGAAAACTTCTGGTATGGGCTGATCTTACTGTTGGTCAAAACTCACGAAATTCTGAATGAAGAAATTAAACCGAGCAGTCTCAGAGTAAATATATTAAAAACATGGTTGAAGCTCTTGTCTGATCACTCAAAATCCCTTCGATTACCGAGTCAGTACCCTTTTCATCTTTCAATCACATTTCACTATGACAATCACGACCAATTCCACCTGAATTTGCCGCTTTTCGGACAAAACGTGAAAGTTTTTTAGGACTAGTTGGGGAGGGGGGCACTCAGAATTCAAGTGAGAAATTAATGATTCTGCTTTCAGAAATCGATTAAACTTCATGGAACTTTTAGGAAACTAAGAGTGATAACGTTATCACATATCTGATAACTAAAAAAATTTCATTTTCATGGATGAATCTTCTCATTTCTATGAGTAAATTCCGCAGCGAATAAATAAAATAGGCGTCGCTGTTGGGATAGACTCCGCAGCCACACCCACACACATGTCATTTTACGACTGTTGTGGCAATCGGTACCGCGTATTTGGAATTTACTCTAACCCTCGTATACGACGTTTGTGCGGAAATTTTGCTCGACCTCTGGAAAAAGGGAAACACAAACATTTTTTCTCGAGTTTAGTTGAGAGAGCTTTTTTTGTACAGAATATCAGCCCAATACTGCTTTGAACACGTTCGGGTTCCATCTTTCGGCTATTTTACGCAGTGAGAATTTCGTTCCCTGTCCGACGTTAGCGTTCGAGTCAAAGTCCGCAGCCATAGAGCCGGCGCTAATTAACTTACGTATTACGGTAGCCCTGCGTCCATTATGATCGGTATGAGCGTGCTAGTTGAATAAATAAACAATACCTTTGCCCTTCACGGCATTATCATGAACCGTTGCTTCCGTGCTCGCATAAACAGGATGCGATTTTATGATCGCATTGGCGCCACAAACCCATGTTCGTCCCGCCAAAAAACAGAAGTACTTTAGATCGGGGGGACAGGACACTACTCACAGAGCCTCTCAACAATGTCGAAATCGGATTTCATTTCTTCATTACGATTATATATCAATATTTACCGTAATCTGACTCACAAGAACTACGCTTGCAGGAGTAGAAGGGGACAGTTGCAGATGATATGCTATTGGCGAAGGTGGCACTGCATTTAGACCAAACAATGATAGCGAACGACGAAATTCTTGAACTCGAAAACAATTTACTGAAATGGCGCTAACGCTCTCAAACCCTAGTGAGCTCCGGTTACAAATATAGCTGCGAATCAAGGCGAAGAGAGACTAAACCCGCACGTGTATGAAAATGTAACGACTGTTTCCCCGTACATAATCGAAGATGGAATAAACAGTTGCCGGGGGAGCGGTCATTGCTCACCCGCTCCGACACTGGCAGCGGACTCCTACAGGAGAAAACGACGATCGCGGTCTCCCACAGGAGGTGTTTTGTCCTGTAGGAGACCGAACTAAAGTGAAGCGGTCTCCTACAGGACACGCTGCCGCATCGTTTCCACTGGGTCTCCTACAGGACAAAACAGCTCCGGTAGTTGTCCTGGAACGCGCACGTTGAACCATTGATCGAACCCGCGCGGTG
Source organism: Aplectana chamaeleonis (assembly GCA_029168955.1). NCBI lineage: Eukaryota > Metazoa > Nematoda > Chromadorea > Rhabditida > Cosmocercidae > Aplectana > Aplectana chamaeleonis. The sequence continues at coordinate 334,733 of JAPDOI010000193.1, forward strand.
TACGATAGGCGTGTGCATGGGGTGGAGAGCTGATTCGCCCATGCAGGCTCACAGAGGCGCCCCTCACTGATTGATTGGGGTGCTTAGGAGCCGAATTTCCTCCTTGATGATAAGTGAGGGAGGAATGTAATGGGGCGTAATGCCTTACACAAATTTTTGCTGTTGACAACCTTGTCAACGAAGAAGTGTGAAAATCATGCTTCGATTTGAAAAAAAAAAACGAAAACAAGGCGGTTTTGGCTTGATTCCAGCAAACGTTTTTTGAAATTCCCTCCAAGCTACCGTACAAGTTCCGGTCTCCTACAGGAGTATCACAGGACTCCTACAGGAGAAAACCAGGACTCCTGTTGCAGGGGAGACTAGGACTCCCAGCCGACTCCTGTAGGAGTCCTCTGCCAGTGTCGGAGCGTGCGTTCTGAGTCGCGATCGGTGAGCGTCGCGCGCGGCGGGAAGGGCGGCGACGCGACATCCTAGCATTCGAGTGAAATCAAGAAAACTAGCATTTTTGGAGCAATATTTGAATTGCTGTGTTCGTTTTATGCCGCTAACAATAACTGTTTTGTCGTATTAGGTGCAGATGACTCTTCCACACGGTGGCGACTTCGACGTTCGCCGCGCGATACTCACCGGGCCGTGACGCGTACGCACGCAGGTGAGCTATGTCATGGAGCCCAGTTGCCGATGGAAATTGAAAAAGTACTCCAGAGCGACAAAGCCAGGAAGGAAGGTGTACAGGGTCGAGATTGAGTACGGTCGGGTTATCCTCCACACCGGCCAACCGTCAACGCTCCAGGGGGTGGAGAAACACCCGCTAATTAGCCGACAGGGATAATCCCCGCCCCATACCCTCATTTCCCCTGTACCAGGAACATATCCAAAGAACAGATGCTGCACACGCTTTGGCAAGAGGGCAGGATTAAGGTTAGATGATGACATTAAAACTAGGCGAATCGACGACGAGCAATTCGAGAGGAGACCACCTAATACGAAACTGAATCATACGACTGCGCCGCGCGACGGCACGCGCGGCGTACCAATCAATAACAGAAAACCTGCACATCTACCAAGATTACTATAGCGCATGGCAAATTGCCAGCGTTTTTTGAGACAGCGTCCCCGATCGATCGCAAGCGGGGACCCTGATTTCTGGCTAATTGAACCCTTGTTTACTCGAGTACCCACCACAATGCAACAGCAAAGAGCAGTTGGAACGCCGGGACAGCCACTGGGACGCTACCCTCCTCAGGTGAGTGATTTAATCCCTTTTAATGGAATGTGCAGGCTTCCAGCGGTTCTGCAATGGTGAATACTGGCTTTTCTGTAGGTGTTAAGATCTTTTTGTCTGCCGGTTGTTCCGAGGATTCTAGGTGGACCCGTACCCGTCGCTACATCAGGGGTAGTGTTACCTATATAACTGAAATATAGAATTAGTAGAACAAGCACCTTAATCTTCAAAAAAAAAGCATTATCGAAACTGATAACAAATAAGGGTACCATAATAGACGGGAGGGGGCACCTAGGATATATTGGATATAGTACATGAAATGAATTTTTTCAAGATATTTCTTCATTTCTATTCTACAGTTCCGAAATCTTTAATAGAACTTTTTTGAGAAGGAATGCATCTGTGAATTCGGCAGAAATATGTAGACTCTGTTTCATTCCACGTGAACTCATGTTTTCGGTTATCACAGTGCGGAGCGGTGGCTTTTTCGTCGAAACTCCGTATCACTAGTTATACAATACCCACCCTAATTCTTGTGAAAAAGACGCGGAAGCGCGTCTTTTTCGTGTTTTCGTCATAACTTCTTTGCTAGCGGACTAAAGTGTATAGAAAGTTATATCAGTCGACTCAAGACGTCGAGACGAACACAATGATCTAATTTTCAATGTTCGAGTGATAAATTTGTCATCCTTCATTTGCTGAAGTACCTAAGGCGAGCCATAAACGGTTCGTGCCGTGGCAGTGTGGAGGAAACAACATCACCTTCGTGCAAACCGACATCACTCCCTCCACCGAGAGGGTTTTCGTCATGGGAGAGTCGCTGGCTGGCCCCAGCTCTCCTGAAGATTCTACTACAAAGGGCTGGCGTCGAGAGGAATCCTGGACCTGTGCAGAAGTATCAATGTGCCACCTGCAGCAAGAAAGTCAACTGGAATGGAACAAGCGTCCAATGCTTTGGATGCCAAAGGTGGGTGCACTTCTCCTGTTCAGGTCTTAGTTCTGTGAGGCATCACAACTCATCCTTCCGTTGTGTTCTGTGCTCCGCCCCCAGCAACTCTGATTTCTCATTCACCAACCGCCCCCTCTCTATTGTACATATAAATCTTAACGGCCTTCGCACCAAATTGTCTGAACTCTCACTCTTCGCACGTACTCATCATCCGGATGTTATTATGGTTCAAGAAACCAAACTCTCTCCCTCTACCACTTATCCCCAACCAAACATTCCAGGCTACACTGCCTATCACATCCCAAGGACAGCTCTTGGAGGCGGAGTTTCTACGTTTGTGCTTTCTAACTTACCTTCTCATCTAATTCCAAATGTTCCTAAGGACGGTACTCTCGAGTGCATTCCCGTTCACCTCCCTCTTAAAACTCCACTATCTCTATTTAATATTTACATCCCTCCTACCACTTCTTGTCCCCCAACCTACAACCCCATACCTCTTCTTAAGCAGTTGCATGACTGCTCTCTCTCCCCATCAGCTGTCTTTGCAGGTGACTTCAATGCTCACACGTTCTGTTCTGCGCTTGAGTCCGACGCCAGAGGAAGACGTCGAGGAATGGGCTGAGGAGTGTGATCTGGTTATCCTCAACGATGATCAGCCTACTCGTCTCCCTTCCTACGGCCGACCTTCTAGCCCGGACATCTCCCTCGTTTCATCCAATCTTTCTAATTCTTGCACATGGTCCACTTCCACAACTCTTCCCAGCGACCACATTCCCGTCTTTCTCCATATTGATCTCTCAAACTCTCTTGCCCTTATACTGGTATTCGTCAACGTTCTTATCTCAATTTAGGCCTTGCTGACTGGGTCCTGTTCAGAGAGGTTGCGCTCCGCCAGGCAGCTGAGTGTCCATGGAATGGCGATGTGCACCAGAAAGAGCATCACATATCTGACGCCATCCGGAAGGCTACAAAAGCGGCCATACCTGAAGGACGTGTGAAAAGTTTCTACCCTAATGTCACCAGGGAGATTCTACAGAAGATCAGGACAAGAGATGAAAAGAGAGCTGAGAATCATTTGGACCCTGAGGTGGCCAAGCTGGATGAAGAGCTAAGAAAGGATCTGGACAAGCACAAGAAAGACAGTTGGGAGAAGTTCACTGAAAGGTTGAACTTTAAAACCGACGGAACAACTGCGTGGAAAGTATTGAGGAAGATATCTGGCAAGTGCGCCCCCTCCTCGAACTCTACCATAGAGTTCGATAACAGCGTCTTCAAATCAGGAAAGGCTGCCGCATATGCTCTTGGCAAAAATTTCTTCATCACACGTACCAAGCGTGGCTTACAAAACAGAGTCACGGTAAGAGAACTAAGCCGTCTGCCGCTGATGAACGCCACTGAGGCCTTTACTCCTGCTCAGGTGGAGAAGGCTATCAAGGAAATGCGGAACTCGAAAGCTCTCGGACCTGATGGTATCTCAGCAGCCATTTTGAAGAAGCTTCCCACGGAACTTCTACCGATGATCGCAGATATCATAAACACTTCTTTCCGAACCTGCACTCTACCACAAGCATGGAAGACCGCCAATGTGATACCCCTGCCTAAGCCAGGCAAATCGCAAAGCACGGTGAAGGGCTATCGCCCTATTAGCCTGTTATCACCGATCGCGAAAGTAGCCGAAAAGCTAATCGTAAGGGACCTGGCAGAGCAGAATGAGGCACAGCAACATCAACATGGGTTTAGAAAGCTTCACTCCACCACCACTGCCCTTCTGGAGATTGTCAGCTATGCGGTCGATGGGTTCAATTTCAGAAAGCCTCTTAGAACAGTGGCCGTTGCCCTCGATCTAACCAAAGCATTTGATTCTGTTAACCTAGGACTTTTGTCCGAGAAACTATTGAAGTCCTCGCTGCAACCGTGGCAGAAGCGTTGGATAGCAGCGTTTACGAAAGGTCGTCGGGCCAAAGTGCTATTCCAGAATCACGTCTCCGATAGTATACCTGTAGCAGCCGGTGTGCCGCAGGGTGGAGTTTTGTCACCTGCCCTCTTCAGCCTGTATATTGAAGACCTACCTGAGCCTCCTGAAGATATAAAAATTGTTGCGTATGCCGACGATATCACCATCATGTGCCGTAATCGTGACATACAGGTAGCCGCAAACAAGATCAGCGACTATCTCGTCGAGCTTAAAAACTTTCTCGATAGTATGATGCTCACAGTTTCCGCGGCGAAGTCTTCTGTTTCGGTATTCACATCTGACCCAAAGGAACACAGCGCCCAACCTGTTGTCAGGTGGGATGGTGACCTCTTGCCTACAGCGCAATTTCCTAAACTGCTGGGCCTCCGTTCGGACCCATCGCTGAAGTTTCACAAAATGCTGAACAGAAGCAGGCAATTATCAAGGCAAAGCTTAATGTGTTGAGAGCTCTAGGAGGAACGTCCTGGGGTGGCAGCAGAGAGACAATCTTGACGACATATCGAGCTATTCTGCAGCCTGCATTGGAGTATGCTGCACCTGTCTGGCAGCACATCGTGTCGGACAGTTCCTGGACTAAGATGCAGCGAATTCAGAATGCTGCACTACGAATAGCCACTGGATGTGCAAAAAGCTCACCGATTGAGCACCTTCACGCCGAGGCCCGTATCTTGCCAGTGAAAGAGCATTGTCAGCTCCAGGCTCAGCAGATGTTTATTAATGTCCTTAAGCAACCTAATCATCCGTCGAGAAGACTATTAAATCCCGTGAGAGAGAGATCGATCAGAGTGCCGTTTGCCGATGCTCCGAACAAAGTGAATGTACAGAGATGGACCGACTCGAATCAAGAACGGCTTCGTCTCTTACGCGCGGAGCACACCCGGTTTGTGAAGGATCATCTCGCCAAAGCGGCCGTCAACCCTATTCTCGGTGATGTGCCGCCCAGGGTATGTGATACCGAGTCCGAGCTCGGTAGGCGCGCCAGGTGTATCCTCGCTTCGTTGCGCTGCGGACATTCTCCATTGCTTATGTCTTACCTGCACAGGATCGACATTAGTCAGCCTGACGTGTGCCCGGACTGTGGAAACCAAGGCCACGACACTAAACACCTATTTGACTGTCCGAAGAAGCCAACAACGCTCACTACAATAGACTTGTGGACGAATCCAGTGCTGGTCGCCCAGTTTCTCAACTTGTGACGAAACCCCTCTCAGTGGCTGCAAAGAAGAAGAAGAAGATAAACGGGCGAGTCTCAGCTAATTGCGCTGAGTTATTAACCAGCAGGGTACTGTATGGCGCCGTTTATGCACCAAAGCCAAGCCTGATATATATCGGAATCTTACAAGCATTCAAATAGAACCATCTCTAACTCAAAACGACTCTATAGAAACTCCATTCAACGTACTTCAAAGCAATGGAGTACTCGCCCTAATTTTCTAAGAGAAGTCACGAAAGTCGTATTTTTCGCGACTTCTAATTGATTTCAGTTTTTGCAGAATCTGAATCCGTTTTAAATTCTGACGAATCTGAATTCGATTCAAGTTTATTTCTGATATTGAAATCTAGAGCATTTTTCAAATACCGAATATTTCAATTTTATTTCAATTTTTTAAAATTTATAATTTATTGAAAAACCTAACTCATTATGGAATTCTCTAATTTATGAAATAACGGAAAATTCTGAATCATTTCAATTATAAAAAATCTGAATTTAATCCAAATTGTAAACAATGTGAAATTATTTCAAATTATTTCTGATATTGAACACCCGATTTTTTTCAAGTTTTAGAAATTCAGAATTTATTTCATGTTTTGAACTTTCGAATTGTTGTTTCTGAGAATTTCCAATTTATTCCAACTCTTGAATAATATGAATTTAAGTCAGAATTTTGAAAAATCTGAATTTCACTCAAGTTGAATTCTAATTTTGGAATACCAAATTTTCAGAAGTTGTAGAAAAAAATGAATACATTTGAATAAGGCGTTTTCAAAATTTTCGAATAAATGAATACATTTGAATAGGAATAATACCTTTTAAAAAATCCCGAATGAATGAATACATTCGATTAAGGCGTTTCCAAAATTCCCGAATAAATGAATACATTCGAATAAGACCTTTTCGAAATTCCCGATTAAATGAATACATTCGAAAAGTCGGCCAAACTATTTGAATAGTCGAATCCTATTCGAATAATATTCGACATTTCGAAACCAAGGCCAGTATCACCCCGGAACCCCGATTTCCGAAGAAACTAGACTGTTTCTAACGTGAACTGCCTTCAAGACGCGGAACACTAACAAGGAAACTACTAGTACCCAAAGTGGCCATCCAGATAAAATGAACTTCTCTAGAACGACTATGAAGGTAGGGCCCGAATATGCCCTTCGCAGCTGCATAGTCACTCTGAATTTATTTAATATGCATTTCCCCTGTTTCGCGTACCTATTGTACCATCCGAAAATGCATAGTGATCTTTCGAGAATCCGAAAACGGTCAATCGTATTCAGCGCTCAAAACAACCCCCCTGGACAAAGCTTGGGTGAAAGCACTTTCCCGGAGTTTCCACGAAGTGATACCGTTTTCCATATATGCACCAATTTTCGGTTGAGCGTTTACCTAAATCAATTCGGGGTTCAGAAAGCGTCAAAAAATATTCCAGATTCGACTAAAGATTCTCCTGAAGGTAGTGGTGGGTGGGGGGGGGTTATTTGGGGGTGCTGATCACGAATGGGAGGTTTATTTGTCAATTTTCGACTAAATTCGTCCAAAGCTTCTCATCGGGAGGAAAATTTGAAGGCAAAACGCGACTTTTGACGTTTTCCGGAACGCTACGATGCAGCTGAAATCTTTTCTTTGATGGTTATTCGGAGTGAACGCGAATCTGATGCAGTTTGTCGATTTTTGACAGTATGCGGTAGATTACGATGGGTATGCGGTACATAGTTTGGTCAAAGTCTCGGATTCGACTCAAAATTTCTATGCGGAGGTAATTCGGGGTGCTGAATGCGAATTCTATGACGATTCGTCGATTTTCGAATTATGAAGGTAGGTTTTTCTCCCCAACTGTCATGGCGCCTACCGTAACCAACAGTAATCCTCAGGATCCCGGCGCGTGGACCGCATATTGGTGTTCAGCACCCTAGATTGCCTCCACATGAAAATCGGAGAATGGCTTAAGTACTAGCTGCCACAATGGGGGACAGGGGTCAGCCACACTTTCGTGGATACCCTCTATCCAACTTTACGGCTGCGATGGCCTAAAATAATGGGAGCAGGTGAACACACTTGGTTTATTGTCCGGCGCCAATGGGCTACGGCTAGCAGTCCGCCCTGTTGCGGCAGGTTCGGATAGCGCCGCCCCTAATCGATAAGGCCTGGATAGAGTCCCGCCGCTCAAGGGATGGCACCATGCAGTGGAGGAGGATCGATCCTGCGGCGCCGCATGATCGATACTCCACCATTGCATGCTGCCGCACCTCCCGGTGGCGGGACTCCAATCGGCCCTATAGGCGCTGGTGCTTCTGTACAGCTCGCAACAGGAAACCTACGTACAAGAACGAACAGCGGAAATCGTACACACAAAAATGGATAGCTCAACTTGGAGAAAGATACTTCGAAGGGTTTCCATTTCAAAGGTAAACGAAATAGGTTTTGTATAATTTGAATGTGGGGCACTGAATTTTTCCGGGTATTCAAATTAATCCCAAAATTTGTATTCCCGAATGAATCGAATATTAGAATAAATTCAAAATTTTACTTCCTGAATATGTCGAATATTCGAATAAATCCAAAATTTTGATTTCCGAAAAAATCGAATATTCGAATTAATTCAAAATTTCAATTCTCGAATAAATCGAACATTCGAATAAATCCAAAGTTTAAATTCCCGAATAAATAGAATATTCGAATAAACCTCAAAATTTAAATTCCCGAATGAATTGAATACTCGAATATTCGAATTATTCGAATATTTATTCGATTCGGTCCCAAGTCTAATGCTCACTGTGTCTGCCGCTAAATCATCTGTATCAATTTTCTCCACTGACCCTAAGGAACACTGCGCTCACCCCGTTGTGAATTGGGAAGACGCTCGTCTGCCTGCCGCACGTTTTCCTAAGCTGCTCGGCCTAGTATTGGATCCTTCGTTGAGGTTCCACAAGAATACTGAGCAGGAACAGGCTACAGTGAAAGCAAAGCTCAACGTCCTACGAGCTCTGGGAGGAACGTCGTGGGAAAGTAGCAAGGAGACAATTTTGACCACCTACAAGGCAATATTGCAGCCGGCGTTGGAGTACGCTGCACCGGTATGGCAGCACATGATATAGGATTCATCGTGGACAAAGATGCAGCGAGTTCAAAATGTTGCTCTTCGGATTGCCACAGGGTGTGCTAAAAGCACCCCAGTGGAACATCTTCATGCTGGAGCCCGAATTCTGACAGTTAAGGAGCACTGCCAACTCCAAGCGCAGCAACTGGTTATCAACATTGTCAAGCAGCCTGACCACCCATTAAGAAGGATCATGAATCCCGTGAGAGAGAGACATATCAGAAGGCCTTTTGCGGATGCTCCCGAGAAAGTTAATATACAAAGATGGACGGACTCCCAACTGGATCGTCTGCGTCTTTTACGTGCGGAGCACACCAAGTTCGTCAGGGATCATTTGAGTAGGATGACCGTCAATCCCATATTGGGGGTCGTACCACCCATAGTCAGCGACACCGAGATGGAACTCGGTAGGCGGGCTAGGAGTACCCTTGCCTCGTTACGCTGCGGTCATTCCCCTATGCTGATGTCATACTTGCATAAGATCGATCCCAGTAAGCCGGACGAGTGCCCGGACTGTGGTAGCCGTGGCCACACAACTGAACACCTATTCGAATGCCCAAAGAGGCCTACCACTCTTACAACAATGGATTTGTGGACGAATCCGGTTTCAATCGCCCGTTCCTTGAACCTTTGACAAAAACCTTCCTGCGGCTGCAAAGAAGAACAGGCGGGCTAGAAGTACCCTTGCCTCGTTACGCTGCGGTTATTCCCCTATGCTGATGTCATACTTGTATAAGATCGATGGCAGTAAGCCTGACGAGTGCCCGGACTGCGGTAGCCGTGGCCACACAACTGAACACCTATTCGATTGCCCAAAGAGGCCTACTGCTCTGACAACAATGGATTTGCGGACAAATCCGGTTTCGATCGCCCGTGTCTTGAACCTTTGACAAAAACCTTCCTGCGGCTGCATAGAAGAAGAAGACCTCGACTGATTTGAAAATTGTGGTGTTGAACCGTGGATAAAAATGATAAGGTAAAGGCATCTGCTGCAATCCAAAACAACTCAGCTTTACTAAGTGATGAGAGACAGGCAAGAAAAACCCTGAAATGCGTTATATATATATATATATATATATATATATATATATATATATATATATATATATATATATATATATATATATATATATATATATATATATATATATATATATATATATATATATATATATATATATATATACATAATCTCTACTTAAGAATACAATAAATATGATGAATGAACTCCCATGCTGGCGCTCCTTGGTACGCGCTCTACGGCGAATGCCAGTGTTATGGTAACACAAGATCCCGGCTGCTGAAATCCGTTTTGTTATCGATTGTTTCGCCTATCGTCGCGGTCAACCCGCGCCTTGCCATTCCGAGCCAATTACTGTTACATCGTGAATTTTTAGGCTGGTGCTACACCCCAATCGGCAATGAGACGTCCGGGTGGTCCACAACTACCTACTCAGGGTCCACCAATGCAAACAAGTCGAGTGTCCCAGCCTCTCCGTAAGAAGAAGAGATATGCCGACAAACTCATTTCGCCTCAGGTTCGGTATTGTTTTTTTTCTGCGTTTCGTTGCATTTGATCGAGAACAAAATGTAAATGACCTTCAATTCATTACGTGGGTCAGCCCGTGTCCGGAAAACAATAGTAAAAGCAAAGAATAAAAGAACGGCTTGAAACTATTTGAGGCGGGGCACTCGAGAGAATGAAATGATTCATCCATGAAAATGAAAATTTGGGCTGATATTATATGCCTGATAGCGTTTTCAGTCATTGTTTTCGTGGAGCCTCCATGGAAATACTCCGACTTATGAAAACGGTATCATTCATTCTGCAACTGACAAATCTTGAGTGCCCCCTCCCCCCAAATAGTTTCATACCAAAAGAACAACATAAAAGCAATCGCTCAATAACTAAGAACCATTCCCCAGACAGATGAATCTCCACGGCTCTCTTCAATATAGACAATGACCCACAGGACCCATTCTAAGCAGCTTATTGATTTCGGTACCGGCCCTATTTACAAAGAAATGCAATCGCACATTCCGTCTAGACCCAAGAAGGGCCAGCTTCACAGGAACGCCCCTAATCGAAGGCACCCTCAGGTTCAGCAGGCGACTTGCATGAATACCAACACCACAATTTTTATTTATTTATTTATTGAGTACGCTACGTAAGGCAAGCGCAATAAACACCGAAACTAGCGGACCTAGCGAAGTTTTCGCTCAAAAAACCTTTCACGTGAGCTAGTTTAATAAGCGGATTATTCTAACAAAACGGTGTTGACTGAATCCCGTCTATTCGAAAGTTGCTGTTCGTATGGACTCTCCTGAGCAGAGCAGGCTGCCGCACATTTACAGCAGGGCGTCGGGTATGAAAATGTGGGGTTAAAAAGCAAAACATAAGAAGCCAGCGGTAGATCGTCGGTGGCTACCGGCATCACTTTACGACCCCTTCCGTCGGTAATGTTCCCAAGATATTATTCTCGCTTTTCCATCCCTGTCATGGTAAGAAAAAAGCCCTCGCATTTTAGATGTGGTTTCCCTTGTTGACCAACACCATGCCTTTGTTCTCTATAAATGAAATATGTCCGTGGATGTTTATGTTTTGTTAAGCAGATTTCGATAAGCTCAGACTTTCTGCATATATAAAACTGGTTTATGGAAGTTAGTGAATCAAAATTACTGAGCGGTTGTAATGAGTGACGAACAGAGAAAATGCGGAAGTGGAGCTGCTGCTTCTTTCGTCAGACTGACCTTTCGTAAGACCTCAAAACGCGTTGCACGCTTCTTAAGATACATGATTTCCTATGTTTTCTTCGCTACACAATGGCTAAGATTTCGTAGGAAAAAAATTAACAAAATCTCGCTGTGTCACTACTACTTTCTTCATGACGTCCTGCACATTCCCACCTGGGTCCTGAACACTTTTCACGACGTCCTGCACGCACCCACTGGGGTACTGCACCCATTCCATGACGTCCTGCACATTCTTACTGGGGACATGCGCACTTTCTATGATGTCCTGCACATTTCCATTTGGACCCTGCACACTCCCACTGGGATCCTGCACACTTTCTATGACGTTCTGCACAATTCCATTTGGGTCCTGCACACTCCCACTGGGGTCCTGCACACATCCTCCGACGTTCTGTACACTCCCCTTTTGGGTCCTGCACACTCCCACTGGGGTCCCGCACACTCCCACTGGGGTCCTGCACACTCCCACTGGGGTCCTGCACACTCCCACTGAGGTCCTGCACACTTCCACTGGGGTCCTGCACATTTTATATGACGTCCTGCGCACTCCCAATTGGGTCCTATACACTCCCACTGGGCTCCTGCACACTTTCTACGACGTCCTGCACACTCCCATTTGGGTCCTGCACACTCCATTTGGGTCCTCCACACTCCCACTGTTGTCCTGCGCACTCCCACTGGGGTCCTGCACATTCCCACTGGGGTCCTGCACTCTTTCTACGCACACTCCCACTGGGATCCTGCACGCTTTCTACGACGTTCTGCACACCCCCACTGGGGTCCTGCTCACTTTCTCTGACGTTCAGCACACTCCCATTTGGGTCCTGTACACTCTCACTGGAATCCTGCACACTTTCTACGACGTTCTGCACACTCCCACTGGGGTCCTGCACATTTTCTTTGACGTCCTGCACACTCCCACTGAGGTCCTGCACACTTTCTATGACATTCTGCACACTCCCATTTGGGTCCTGCATACTCCCACTGGGATCCTGCACACTTTCTCTGACGTTCAGCACACTCCCATTTGGGTCCTGCACACTCCCACTGGGGTCGTGCACACTTTCTCTGACGTTCAGCACACTCCAATTTGGGTCCTGCACACTCCCACAGTGGTCCTGCACACTTTCTTTGACGTTCAGCACACTCCCATTTGGGTCCTGCACACTCCCACTGGGATCCTGCACACTTTCTACGACGTTCTGCACACCCCCACTGGGGTCCTGCACACTTTCTCTGACGTTCAGCACACTCCCATTTGGGTCCTGCACACGTTCTGCACACCCCCCACTGGGATCCTGCACACTTCTCTGACAGTTTCAGCACCTCCCATTTGGGTCCTGCACACACCCACTGAAGTCCTGCACACTTTCTTTGACGTCCTGCACACTCCCACTGAGGTCCTGCACACTTTCTATGACATTCTGCACACTCCCATTTGGGTCCTGCACACTCCCGCTGGGATCCTGCACACTTTCTCTGACGTTCAGCACACTCCCATTTGGGTCCTGCACACTCCCACTGGGGTCCTGCACACTTTCTCTGACGTTCAGCACACTCCCACTGGAGTCCTGCACACTTTATTTGACGTCCTGCACACTCCCACTGAGGTCCTGCACACTTTCTATGACATTCTGCACACTCCCATTTGGGTCCTGCACACTCCCACTGGGATCCTGCACACTTTCTCTGACGTTCAGCACACTCCCATTTGGGTCCTGCACACTCCCACTGGGGTCCTGCACACTCTATGACATTCTGCACACTCCCATTTGGGTCCTGCACACTCCCATTTGGGTCCTGCACACTCCCACTGGGATCCTGCACACTTTCTCTGACGTTCAGCACACTCCCATTTGGGTCCTGCACACTCCCACTGGGATCTTGCACACTTTCTACGAAGTTCTGCACACTTCCATTTGGGTCCTGCACACTCCCACTGGGTTCCTGCACACTTTTTACGACGTTCTGCACACTCCCACTGTGGTCCTGCACACTTTCTTTGACGTTAAGCACACTCCCATTTGGGTCCTGTATACTCCCACTGGGATCCTGCACACTTTGTACGACGTTCTGCGCACCCCCACTGGGATCATGCACACTTTCTACGACGTTCTGCGCACTCCCACTGGGGTTCGCACACTTTCTTTGACGTCCTGCACACTTTCTATGACATTCTGCACACTCACATTTGGGTCCTGCACACTCCCACTGGGATCCTGCACACTTTCTCTGACGTTCTGCACAGTCCCACTGTGGTCCTGCACACTTTCTTTGACGTTCAGCACACTCCCATTTGGGTCCTGCACATTCCCACTGGGATCCTGCACACTTTCTCTTAAGTTCTGCACACTCCCATTTGGGTCCTGCACACTCCCACTGGGGTCGTGCACACTTTCTCTGACGTTCAGCACACTCCAATTTGGGTCCTGCACACTCCCACAGTGGTCCTGCACACTTTCTTTGACGTTCAGCACACTCCCATTTGGGTCCTGCACACTCCCACTGGGATCCTGCACACTTTCTACGACGTTCTGCACACCCCCACTGGGGTCCTGCACACTTTCTCTGACGTTCAGCACACTCCCATTTGGGTCCTGCACACTTTCTACGACGTTCTGCACACTCCCACTGTAGTCCTGCACACTTTCTTTGACGTCCTGCACACTCCCACTGAGGTCCTGCACACTTTCTATGACATTCTGCACACTCCCATTTGGGTCCTGCACACTCCCGCTGGGATCCTGCACACTTTCTCTGACGTTCAGCACACTCCCATTTGGGTCCTGCACACTCCCACTGGGGTCCTGCACACTTTCTCTGACGTTCAGCACACTCCCACTGGAGTCCTGCACACTTTATTTGACGTCCTGCGCACTCCCACTGAGGTCCTGCACACTTTCTATGACATTCTGCACACTCCCATTTGGGTCCTGCACACTCCCACTGGGATCCTGCACACTTTCTCTGACGTTCAGCACACTCCCATTTGGGTCCTGCACACTCCCACTGGGGTCCTGCACACTCTATGACATTCTGCACACTCCCATTTGGGTCCTGCACACTCCCATTTGGGTCCTGCACACTCCCACTGGGATCCTGCACACTTTCTCTGACGTTCAGCACACTCCCATTTGGGTCCTGCACACTCCCACTGGGATCTTGCACACTTTCTACAGAAGTTCTGCACACTTCCATTTGGGTCCTGCACACTCCCACTGGGTTCCTGCACACTTTTTACGACGTTCTGCACACTCCCACTGTGGTCCTGCACACTTTCTTTGACGTTAAGCACACTCCCATTTGGGTCCTGTATACTCCCACTGGGATCCTGCACACTTTGTACGACGTTCTGCGCACCCCCACTGGGATCATGCACACTTTCTACGACGTTCTGCGCACTCCCACTGGGGTTCGCACACTTTCTTTGACGTCCTGCACACTTTCTATGACATTCTGCACACTCACATTTGGGTCCTGCACACTCCCACTGGGATCCTGCACACTTTCTCTGACGTTCTGCACAGTCCCACTGTGGTCCTGCACACTTTCTTTGACGTTCAGCACACTCCCATTTGGGTCCTGCACATTCCCACTGGGATCCTGCACACTTTCTCTTAAGTTCTGCACACTCCCACTGTGGTCCTGCACACTTTCTTTGACGTTCAGCACACTCCCACTGGGATCCTGCACACTTTGTACGACGTTCTGCACACCCCCACTGGGGTCCTGCACACTTTCTCTGACGTTCAGCACACTCCCATTTGGGTCCTGCACACTCCCACTGGGATCCTGCACACTTTCTACGACGTTCTGCACAATTCCACTGTTTGGGTCCTGCACACTCCCACTGGGGTCCTGCACACATCCTCCGACGTTCTGCACACTCGCATTTGGGCCCTGCACGCTCCCACTGGGGTCCTGCACGCGATCTACGACGTTCTGCACACTCGCACTGTGATCCTGCACACTTTCTGCGACGTTCTGCACACCCCCACTGGGGTCGTGCACACTTTCTACGACGTTCTGCACACTCCCATTTGGGTCCAGCACACTCCACTGGGGTCCTGCACACTTTCTCTGACGTTCAGCACACTCCCATTTGGGTCCTGCACACTCCCACTGGAGTCCTGCACACTTTCTTTGACGTCCTGCACACTCCCACTGAGGTCCTGCACACTTTCTATGACATTCTGCACACTCCCATTTGGGTCCTGCACACTCCCACTGGGATCCTGCACACTTTCTCTGACGTTCAGCACACTCCCATTTGGGTCCTGCACACTCCCACTTGGGTCCTGCACACTCTATGACATTCTGCACACACTCCCATTTGGGTCCTGCACACTCCCACTGGAATCCTGCACACTTTCTACGACGTTCTGCACACCCCCACTGAGGTCCTGCACACTTTCTCTGACGTTCAGCACACTCCCATTTGGGTCCTGCACACTTTCTACGACGTTCTGCACACTCCACTGTAGTCCTGCACACTTTCTTTGACGTCCTGCCCACTCCCACTGAGGTCCTGCACACTTTCTATGACATTCTGCACACTCCCATTTGGGTCCTGCACACTCCCACTGGGATCCTGCACACTTTCTCTGACGTTCAGCACACTCCCATTTGGGTCCTGCACACTCCCACTGGGGTCCTGCACACTCTATGACATTCTGCACACTCCCATTTGGGTCCTGCACACTCCCACTGGGATCCTGCACACTTTCTCTGACGTTCAGCACACTCCCATTTGGGTCCTGCACACTCCCACTGGGGTCCTGCACACTCTATGACATTCTGCACACTCCCATTTGGGTCCTGCACACCTCCCATTTGGGTCCTGCACACCTCCCACTGGGATCCTGCACACTTTCTCTGACGTTCTGCACATTCCCATTTAGGTACTGAACACTCCCACTGGGATTATGCGCACTTTCTACGACGTTCTGCACATTCCCATTTAGGTTCTACACACTCCCACTGGGTCCTGCACACTTTCGATGACGTCCTGCACACTCCCATTTGGGTCCTGCACTCTCCCACTGGGATCCTGCACACTTCCTCCGACGTTCAGCACACTCCCATTTGGGTCCTGCACACTCCCACTGGGGTTCCTGCACACTTTCTGACGTCCTGCACACTTTCTATGACATTCTGCACACTCACATTTGGGTCCTGCACACTCCCACTGGGATCCTGCACACTTTCTCTGACGTTCTGCACACCCCACTGTGGTCCTGCACACTTTCTTTGACGTTCAGCACACTCCCATTTGGGTCCTGCACATTCCCACTGGGATCCTGCACACTTTCTATGACATTCTGCACACTCCCATTTGGGTCCTGCACACTCCCACTGGGATCCTGCACACTTTCTCTGACGTCCTGCTCACTCCCATTTGGGTCCTGCACAGTCCCACTGGGATCCTGCACACTTTCTATGACGTTCGGCACACTCCCTTTTGAGTCCTGCACACTCCCACTGAGGTCCTGCATACTTTCTATGACGTACGGCACACTCCCATTTGGGTCCTGCACACTTTCTCTGACGTTCAGCACACTCCCATTTGGGTCCTGCACACTCCCACTGGGACTGCACACACTTCTGCACACTCCAGCACACTCCCAGTCCTGCACACTCCTGCACACTTTTGACGTCCTGCACACTCCCTGAGTCCTGCACTCCTGCACACTCTATGACATTCTGCACACTCCCATTTGGGTCCTGCACACTCCCACTGGGATCCTGCACACTTTCTCTGACGTTCAGCACACTCCCATTTGGGTCCTGCACTCCCACTGGGGTCCTGCACACTTTCTCTGACGTTCAGCACACTCCCACTGGAGTCCTGCACACTTTCTTTGACGTCCTGCACACTCCACTGAGGTCCTGCACACTTTCTATGACATTCTGCACACTCCCATTTGGGTCCTGCACACTCCCACTGGGATCCTGCACACTTTCTCTGACGTTCAGCACACTCCCATTTGGGTCCTGCACACTCCCACTGGGATCCTGCACACTTTCTATGAAGTTCTGCACACTCCCATTTGGGTCCTGCACACTCCCACTGGGATCCTGCACACTTTCTACGACGTTCTGCACACTCCCACTGTGGTCCTGCACACTTTCTCTGACGTTCTGCACACTCCCATTTGGGTCCTGCACACTCCCACTGGGATCCTGCACACTTTGTACGACGTTCTGCACACTCCCACTGTGGTCCTGCACACTTTCTTTGACGTTAAGCACACTCCCATTTGGGTCCTGTATACTCCCACTGGGATCCTGCACACTTTCTACGACGTTCTGCACACTCCCACTGGGATCATGCACACTTTCTACGACGTTCTGCGCACTCCCCCACTGGGGTTCACTTTCTTTGACGTCCTGCACACTTTCTATGACATTCTGCACACTCACATTTGGGTCCTGCACACTCCCACTGGGATCCTGCACACTTTCTCTGACGTTCTGCACAGTCCCACTGTGGTCCTGCACACTTTCTTTGACGTTCAGCACACTCCCATTTGGGTCCTGCACATTCCCACTGGGATCCTGCACACTTTCTCTTAAGTTCTGCACACTCCCACTGTGGTCCTGCACACTTTCTTTGACGTTCAGCACACTCCCACTGGGATCCTGCACACTTTGTACGACGTTCTGCACACCCCCACTGGGGTCCTGCACACTTTCTCTGACGTTCAGCACACTCCCATTTGGGTCCTGCACACTCCCACTGGGATCCTGCACACTTTCTACGACGTTCTGCACACTCCCACTCTGCTCCTGCACACTTTCTCTGACCTTCACCACACTCCCATTTGGGTCCTGCACACACTCCCACTGGGATCCTGCACACTCTTTCTACGACGTTATGCACACTCCCACTGGGGTTCGCACACTTTCTTTGACGTCCTGCACACTCCCACTGAGGTCCTGCACACTTTCTATGACATTCTGCACACTCCCATTTGGGTCCTGCACACTCCCACTGGGATCCTGCACACTTTCTCTGACGTTCAGCACACTCCCACTGGAGTCCTGCACACTTTCTTTGACGTCCTGCACACTCCCACTGAGGTCCTGCACACTTTCTATGACATTCTGCACACTCCCATTTGGGTCCTGCACACTCCCACTGGGGTCCTGCACACTTTCTCTGACGTTCAGCACACTCCCATTTGGGTCCTGCACACTCCCACTGGGATCCTGCACACTTTCTACGACGTTCTGCACACTCCCATTTGGTCCTGCACACTGTGTCCTGCACACTTTCCATTTGGGTCCTGCACACTCCACTGGGATCCTGCACACTTTCTCTGACGTTCAGCACACTCCCATTTGGGATCCTGCACATTTTCTACACTGCACACCCCACTGGGGTCCTGCATACTTTGTACGACGTTCTGCACACCCCCACTGGGGTCCTGCACACTTTCTCTGACGTTCAGCACACTCCCATTTGGGTCCTGCACACTCCCACTGGAGTCCTGCACACTTTCTTTGACGTCCTGCACACTCCCACTGAGGTCCTGCACACTTTCTATGACATTCTGCACACTCCCATTTGGGTCCTGCACACTCCCGCTGGGATCCTGCACACTTTCTCTGACGTTCAGCACACTCCCATTTGGGTCCTGCACACTCCCACTGGGGTCCTGCACACTCTATGACATTCTGCACACTCCCATTTGGGTCCTGCACACTCCCACTGGGATCCTGCACACTTTCTCTGACGTTCAGCACACTCCCACTGGAGTCCTGCACACTTTCTTTGACGTCCTGCACACTCCCACTGAGGTCCTGCACACTTTCTATGACATTCTGCACACTCCCATTTGGGTCCTGCACACTCCCACTGGGATCCTGCACACTTTCTCTGACGTTCAGCACACTCCCATTTGGGTCCTGCACACTCCCACTGGGGTCCTGCACACTCTATGACATTCTGCACCTCCCATTTGGGTCCTGCACACTCCCATTTGGGTCCTCACTCCCCACCTGGGGATCCCTGCACACTTTCTCTGACGTTCAGCACACTCCCATTTGGGTCCTGCACACTCCCACTGGGATCCTGCACACTTTCTCTGACGTTCAGCACACTTCCATTTGGGTCCTGCACACTCCCACTGGGTTCCTGCACACTTTCTACGACGTTCTGCACACTCCCACTGTGGTCCTGCACACTTTCTTTGACGTTAAGCACACTCGCATTTGGGTCCTGCACACTCCCACTGGGATCCTGCACACTTTGTACGACGTTCTGCGCACCCCACTGGGATCTTGCACACTTTCTACGACGTTCTGCACACTCCCACTGGGGTTCGCACACTTTCTTTGACGTCCTGCACACTTTCTATGACATTCTGCACACTCACATTTGGGTCCTGCACACTCCCACTGGGATCCTGCACACTTTCTCTGACGTTCTGCACAGTCCCACTGTGGTCCTGCACACTTTCTTTGACGTTCAGCACACTCCCATTTGGGTCCTGCACACTCCCACTGGGATCCTGCACACTTTCTCTTACGTTCTGCACACTCCCACTGTGGTCCTGCACACTTTCTTTGACGTTCAGCACACTCCCACTGGGATCCTCCACACTTTGTACGACGTTCTGCACACCCCCACTGGGGTCCTGCACACTTTCTCTGACGTTCAGCACACTCCCATTTGGGTCCTGCCTACTCCCACTGTGATCCTGCACACTTTCTGCGACGTTCTGCACACTCCCACTGGGGTCCTGCACATTTTCTCTGACGTTCAGCACACTCCCATTTGGGTCCTGCACACTCCCACTGGGATCCTGCACACTTTCTACGACGTTCTGCACACCCCCACTGGGGTCCTGCATACTCCCACTGAGGTCCTGCACACTTTCTATGACATTCTGCACACTCCCATTTGGGTCCAGCACACTCCCACTGGGATCCTGCACACTTTCTCTGACGTTCAGCACACTCCCATTTGGGTCCTGCACACTCCCACTGGGGTCCTGCACACTCTATGACATTCTGCACACTCCCATTTGGGTCCTGCACACTCCATTGGGATCTTGCACACACTCTGCAGTTCTGCACACTTCCATTTGGGTCCTGCACACTCCCACTGGGATCCTGCACACTTTCTCTGACGTTCAGCACACTCCCATTTGGGTCCTGCACACTCCCACTGTGGTCCTGCACACTTTCTTTGACGTTCAGCACACTCCCATTTGGGTCCTGCACACTCCCACTGGGATCCTGCACACTTTCTACGACGTTCTGCACACTCATTTGGGTCACACTCCCACTGGGATCCTGCACACTTTCTACGACGTTCTGCACACTCCCACTGGGGTCCTGCACACTTTCTTTGACGTTCCTGCACACTCCCATTTGGGTCCTGCACACTCCCACTGGGATCCTGCACACTTTCTACGACGTTCTGCACACTCCCACTGGGATCCTGCACACTTTCTCTGACGTTCTGCACAGTCCCACTGTGGTCCTGCACACTTTCTTTGACGTTCAGCACACTCCCATTTGGGTCCTGCACACTCCCACTTGGGTCCTGCACACTCTATGACATTCTGCACACTCCCATTTGGGTCCTGCACACTCCCACTGGAATCCTGCTCACTTTCTCTGACGTTCAGCATACTCCCATTCGGGTCCTGCACACTCTCACTGGGATAATGCACACTTTCTACGACGTCCTGCACAATCCCACTAAGGTCCTGCACACTTTCTATGACGTTCTGCACACTCCCATTTGGGTCCTCCACACTCCCACTGGGGTCCTGCACACTTTCTATGACGTCCTGCACACTCCCACTGGGGTCCTGCTCACTTTCTATGACGTCCAGCACACTCCCATTTGGGTCTTGCACACTCCACATTTGGGTGCACACTTGCACATTTACGTTCTGCACCTCACTGGGATCCTGCACACTTTCTCTGACGTTCAGCACACTCCCACTGTGATCCTGCACATTTTCTACGACGTTCTGCACACCCCACTGGGGTCCTGCATTTTGGACGTTCCTGCACACTCCCACTGGGGTCCTGCACACTTTCTCTGACGTTCAGCACACTCCCATTTGGGTCCTGCACACTCCCACTGGAGTCCTGCACACTTTCTTTGACGTCCTGCACACTCCCACTGAGGTCCTGCACACTTTCTATGACATTCTGCACACTCCTATTTGGGTCCTGCACACTCCCGCTGGGATCCTGCACACTTTCTCTGACGTTCAGCACACTCCCATTTGGGTCCTGCACACTCCCACTGGGGTCCTGCACACTCTATGACATTCTGCACACTCCCATTTGGGTCCTGCACACTCCCACTGGGATCCTGCACACTTTCTCTGACGTTCGGCACACTCCCACTGGAGTCCTGCACACTTTCTTTGACGTCCTGCACACTCCCACTGAGGTCCTGCACACTTTCTATGACATTCTGCACACTCCCATTTGGGTCCTGCACACTCCCACTGGGATCCTGCTTACTTTCTCTGACGTTCAGCACACTCCCATTTGGGTCCTGCACACTCCCACTGGGGTCCTGCACACTCTATGACATTCTGCACACTCCCATTTGGGTCCTGCACACTCCCATTTGGGTCCTGCACACTCCCACTGGGATCCTGCACACTTTCTCTGACGTTCAGCACACTCCCATTTGGGTCCTGCACACTCCCACTGGGATCTTGCACACTTTCTACGAAGTTCTGCACACTTCCATTTGGGTCCTGCACACTCCCACTGGGTTCCTGCACACTTTCTACGACGTTCTGCACACTCCCACTGTGGTCCTGCACACTTTCTTTGACGTTAAACACACTCCCATTTGGGTCCTGTACACTCCCACTGGGATCCTGCACACTTTGTACGACGTTCTGCGCACCCCCACTGGGATCATGCACACTTTCTACGACGTTCTGCACACTCCCACTGGGGTTCGCACACTTTCTTTGACGTCCTGCACACTTTCTATGACATTCTGCACACTCACATTTGGGTCCTGCACACTCCCACTGGGATCCTGCACACTTTCTCTGACGTTCTGCACAGTCCCACTGTGGTCCTGCACACTTTCTTTGACGTTCAGCACACTCCCATTTGGGTCCTGCACGTTCCCACTGGGATCCTGCACACTTTCTCTTAAGTTCTGCACACTCCCACTGTGGTCCTGCACCCTTTCTTTGACGTTCAGCACACTCCCACTGGGATCCTGCACACTTTGTACGACGTTCTGCACACCCCCACTGGGGTCCTGCACACTTTCTCTGACGTTCAGCACACTCCCATTTGGGTCCTGCCTACTCCCACTGTGATCCTGCACACTTTCTGCGACGTTCTGCACACCCCCACTGGGGTCCTGCATATTTTCTCTGACGTTCAGCACACTCCCATTTGGGTCCTGCACACTCCCACTGGGATCCTGCACACTTTCTACGACGTTATGCACACTCCCACTGGGGTTCGCACACTTTCTTTGACGTCCTGCCCACTCCCACTGAGGTCCTGCACACTTTCTATGACATTCTGCACACTCCCATTTGGGTCCTGCACACTCCCACTGGGATCCTGCACACTTTCTCTGACGTTCAGCACACTCCCATTTGGGTCCTGCACACTCCCACTGGGGTCCTGCACACTCTATGACATTCCGCACACTCCCATTTGGGTCCTGCACACTCCCATTGGGATCTTGCACACTTTCTACGAAGTTCTGCACACTTCCATTTGGGTCCTGCACACTCCCACTGGGATCCTGCACACTTTCTCTGACGTTCAGCACACTCCCATTTGGGTCCTGCACACTCCCACTGTGGTCCTGCACACTTTCTTTGACGTTAAGCACACTCCCATTTGGGTCCTGCACACTCCCACTGGGATCCTGCACACTTTGTACGACGTTCTGCGCACCCCCACTGGGATCATGCACACTTTCTACGACGTTCTGCACACTCCCACTGGGGTTCGCACACTTTCTTTGACGTCCTGCACACTCCCACTGAGGTCCTGCACACTTTCTATGACATTCTGCACACTCACATTTGGGTCCTGCACACTCCCACTGGGATCCTGCACACTTTCTCTGACGTTCTGCACAGTCCCACTGTGGTCCTGCACACTTTCTTTGACGTTCAGCACACTCCCATTTGGGTCCTGCACACTCCCACTGGGATCCTGCACACTTTCTCTTAAGTTCTGCACACTCCCACTGTGGTCCTGCACACTTTCTTTGACGTTCAGCACACTCCCACTGGGATCCTGCACACTTTGTACGACGTTCTGCACACCCCCACTGGGGTCCTGCACACTTTCTCTGACGTTCAGCACACTCCCATTTGGGTCCTGCCTACTCCCACTGGGATCCTGCACACTTTCTACGACGTTCTGCACACCCCCACTGGGGTCCTGCATATTTTCTCTGACGTTCAGCACACTCCCATTTGGGTCCTGCCTACTCCCACTGGGATCCTGCACACTTTCTACGACGTTCTGCACACTCCCACTGGGGTTCGCACACTTTCTTTGACGTCCTGCCCACTCCCACTGAGGTCCTGCACACTCTCTATGACATTCTGCACACTCACATTTGGGTCCTGCACACTCACATTTGGGTCCTGCACACTCCCACTGGGATCGTGCACACTTTCTCTGACGTTCAGCACACTCCCATTTGGGTCCTGCACACTCCCACTGGGATCCTGCACACTTTCTACGAAGTCCTGCACACTTCCATTTGGGTCCTGCACACTCCCACTGGGTTCCTGCACACTTTCTACGACGTTCTGCACACTCCCACTGTGGTCCTGCACACTTTCTTTGACGTTAGCACACTCCCATTTGGGTCCTGCACACTCCCACTGGGATCCTGCACACTTTCTCTTAAGTTCTGCACACTCCCACTGTGGTCCTGCACCCTTTCTTTGACGTTCAGCACACTCCCACTGGGATCCTGCACACTTTGTACGACGTTCTGCACACCCCCACTGGGGTCCTGCACACTTTCTCTGACGTTCAGCACACTCCCATTTGGGTCCTGCCTACTCCCACTGGGATCCTGCACACTTTCTACGACGTTCTGCACACCCCCACTGGGGTCCTGCATATTTTCTCTGACGTTCAGCACACTCCCATTTGGGTCCTGCCTACTCCCACTGGGATCCTGCACACTTTCTACGACGTTCTGCACACTCCCACTGGGGTTCGCACACTTTCTTTGACGTCCTGCCCACTCCCACTGAGGTCCTGCACACTCTCTATGACATTCTGCACACTCACATTTGGGTCCTGCACACTCACATTTGGGTCCTGCACACTCCCACTGGGATCGTGCACACTTTCTCTGACGTTCAGCACACTCCCATTTGGGTCCTACACACTCCCACTGGGATCCTGCACACTTTCTACGAAGTCCTGCACACTTCCATTTGGGTCCTGCACACTCCCACTGGGTTCCTGCACACTTTCTACGACGTTCTGCACACTCCCACTGTGGTCCTGCACACTTTCTTTGACGTTAGCACACTCCCATTTGGGTCCTGCACACTCCCACTGGGATCCTGCACACTTTGTACGACGTTCTGCACACCTCCACTGGGGTTCTGCACACTTTCTCTGACGTTCAGCACACTCCCATTTGGGTCCTGCACACTCCTACACTGGGATCTTGCACACTTTCTACGACGTTCTGCACACTCCCCCGGGGTTCGCACACTTTCTTTGACGTCCTGCACACTCCCACTGAGGTCCTGCACACTTTCTATGACACTCTGCACACTCACATTTGGGTCCTGCACACTCCCACTGGGATCCTGCACACTTTCTCTGACGTTCAGCACACTCCCCTATGTGATCCTGCACACTTTCTACGACGTTCTGCACACCCCCACTGGGGTCCTGCACACTTTGTACGACGTTCTGCACACCCCCACTGGGGTCCTGCACACTTTCTCTGACGTTCAGCACACTCCCATTTGGGTCCTGCACACTCCCACTGGAGTCCTGCACACTTTCTTTGACGTCCTGCACACTCCCACTGAGGTCCTGCACACTTTCTATGACATTCTGCACACTCCCATTTGGGTCCTGCACACTCCCACTGGGGTCCTGCACACTCTATGACATTCTGCACACTCCCATTTGGGTCCTGCACACTCCCACTGGGATCCTGCACACTTTCTCTGACGTTCAGCACACTCCCAGTGGAGTCCTCCACACTTTCTTTGACGTCCTGCACACTCCCACTGAGGTCCTGCA
This sequence comes from Aplectana chamaeleonis, assembly GCA_029168955.1. Classification (NCBI taxonomy): domain Eukaryota; kingdom Metazoa; phylum Nematoda; class Chromadorea; order Rhabditida; family Cosmocercidae; genus Aplectana; species Aplectana chamaeleonis. The sequence continues at coordinate 360,223 of JAPDOI010000193.1, forward strand.
CACTTTCTATGACATTCTGCACACTCCCATTTGGGTCCTGCACACTCCCACTGGGATCCTGCACACTTTCTCTGACGTTCAGCACACTCCCATTTGGGTCCTGCACACTCCCACTGGGGTCCTGCACACTCTATGACATTCTGCACACTCCCATTTGGGTCCTGCACACTCCCATTTGGGTCCTGCACACTCCCACTGGGATTCTGCACACTTTCTCTGACGTTCAGCACACTCCCATTTGGGTCCTGCACACTCCCACTGGGATCTTGCACACTTTCTACGAAGTTCTGCACATTTCCATTTGGGTCCTGCACACTCCCACTGGGTTCCTGCACACTTTCTACGACGTTCTGCACACTCCCACTGTGGTCCTGCACACTTTCTTTGACGTTAAACACACTCCCATTTGGGTCCTGTACACTCCCACTGGGATCCTGCACACTTTGTACGACGTTCTGCGCACCCCCACTGGGATCATGCACACTTTCTACGACGTTCTGCACATTCCCACTGGGGTTCGCACACTTTCTTTGACGTCCTGCACACTTTCTATGACATTCTGCACACCCACATTTGGGTCCTGCACACTTTCTATGACACTCTGCACACTCACATTTGGGTCCTGCACACTCCCACTGGGATCCTGCACACTTTCTCTGACGTTCAGCACACTCCCCTATGTGATCCTGCACACTTTCTACGACGTTCTGCACACCCCCACTGGGGTCCTGCACACTTTGTACGACGTTCTGCACACCCCCACTGGGGTCCTGCACACTTTCTCTGACGTTCAGCACACTCCCATTTGGGTCCTGCACACTCCCACTGGAGTCCTGCACACTTTCTTTGACGTCCTGCACACTCCCACTGAGGTCCTGCACACTTTCTATGACATTCTGCACACCCACATTTGGGTCCTGCACACTTTCTATGACACTCTGCACACTCACATTTGGGTCCTGCACACTCCCACTGGGATCCTGCACACTTTCTCTGACGTTCAGCACACTCCCCTATGTGATCCTGCACACTTTCTACGACGTTCTGCACACCCCCACTGGGGTCCTGCACACTTTGTACGACGTTCTGCACACCCCCACTGGGGTCCTGCACACTTTCTCTGACGTTCAGCACACTCCCATTTGGGTCCTGCACACTCCCACTGGAGTCCTGCACACTTTCTTTGACGTCCTGCACACTCCCACTGAGGTCCTGCACACTTTCTATGACATTCTGCACACTCCCATTTGGGTCCTGCACACTCCCACTGGGGTCCTGCACACTCTATGACATTCTGCACACTCCCATTTGGGTCCTGCACACTCCCACTGGGATCCTGCACACTTTCTCTGACGTTCAGCACACTCCCAGTGGAGTCCTCCACACTTTCTTTGACGTCCTGCACACTCCCACTGAGGTCCTGCACACTTTCTATGACATTCTGCACACTCCCATTTGGGTCCTGCACACTCCCACTGGGATCCTGCACACTTTCTCTGACGTTCAGCACACTCCCACTGGGGTCCTGCACACTCTATGACATTCTGCACACTCCCATTTGGGTCCTGCACACTCCCATTTGGGTCCTGCACACTCCCACTGGGATTCTGCACACTTTCTCTGACGTTCAGCACACTCCCATTTGGGTCCTGCACACTCCCACTGGGATCTTGCACACTTTCTACGAAGTTCTGCACATTTCCATTTGGGTCCTGCACACTCCCACTGGGTTCCTGCACACTTTCTACGACGTTCTGCACACTCCCACTGTGGTCCTGCACACTTTCTTTGACGTTAAACACACTCCCATTTGGGTCCTGTACACTCCCACTGGGATCCTGCACACTTTGTACGACGTTCTGCGCACCCCCACTGGGATCATGCACACTTTCTACGACGTTCTGCACATTCCCACTGGGGTTCGCACACTTTCTTTGACGTCCTGCACACTTTCTATGACATTCTGCACACTCACATTTGGGTCCTGCACACTCCCACTGGGATCCTGCACACTTTCTCTGACGTTCTGCACAGTCCCACTGTGGTCCTGCACACTTTCTTTGACGTTCAGCACACTCCCATTTGGGTCCTGCACATTCCCACTGGGATCCTGCACACTTTCTCTTAAGTTCTGCACACTCCCACTGTGGTCCTGCACACTTTCTTTGACGTTCTGCACACCCCCACTGGGGTCCTGCACACTTTCTCTGACGTTCAGCACACTCCCATTTGGGTCCTGCACACTCCCACTGGGATCCTGCACACTTTCTACGACGTTCTGCACACTCCCACTGTGATCCTGCACACTTTCTACGACGTTCTGCACACCCCCACTGGGGTCCTGCATATTTTCTCTGACGTTCAGCACACTCCCATTTGGGTCCTGCACACTCCCACTGGGATCCTGCACACTTTCTACGACGTTCTGCACACTCCCACTGGGGTTCGCACACTTTCTTTGACGTCCTGCCCACTCCCACTGAGGTCCTGCACACTTTCTATGACATTCTGCACACTCCCATTTGGGTCCTGCACACTCCCACTGGGATCCTGCACACTTTCTCTGACGTTCAGCACACTCCCATTTGGGTCCTGCACACTCCCACTGGGATCCTGCACACTTTCTACGACTTTCTGCACACCCCCACTGGGGTCCTGCATATTTTCTCTGACGTTCAGCACACTCCCATTTGGGTCCTGCCTACTCCCACTGGGATCCTGCACACTTTCTACGACGTTCTGCACACTCCCACTGGGGTTCGCACACTTTCTTTGACGTCCTGCCCACTCCCACTGAGGTCCTGCACACTCTCTATGACATTCTGCACACTCACATTTGGGTCCTGCACACTCACATTTGGGTCCTGCACACTCCCACTGGGATCGTGCACACTTTCTCTGACGTTCAGCACACTCCCATTTGGGTCCTGCACACTCCCACTGGGATCCTGCACACTTTCTACGAAGTTCTGCACACTTCCATTTGGGTCCTGCACACTCCCACTGGGTTCCTGCACACTTTCTACGACGTTCTGCACACTCCCACTGTGGTCCTCCTGCACACTTTCTTTGACGTTAGCACACTCCCATTTGGGTCCTGCACACTCCCACTGGGATCCTGCACACTTTCTCTTAAGTTCTGCACACTCCCACTGTGGTCCTGCACCCTTTCTTTGACGTTCAGCACACTCCCACTGGGATCCTGCACACTTTGTACGACGTTCTGCACACCCCCACTGGGGTCCTGCACACTTTCTCTGACGTTCAGCACACTCCCATTTGGGTCCTGCCTACTCCCACTGGGATCCTGCACACTTTCTACGACGTTCTGCACACCCCCACTGGGGTCCTGCATATTTTCTCTGACGTTCAGCACACTCCCATTTGGGTCCTGCCTACTCCCACTGGGATCCTGCACACTTTCTACGACGTTCTGCACACTCCCACTGGGGTTCGCACACTTTCTTTGACGTCCTGCCCACTCCCACTGAGGTCCTGCACACTCTCTATGACATTCTGCACACTCACATTTGGGTCCTGCACACTCACATTTGGGTCCTGCACACTCCCACTGGGATCGTGCACACTTTCTCTGACGTTCAGCACACTCCCATTTGGGTCCTACACACTCCCACTGGGATCCTGCACACTTTCTACGAAGTCCTGCACACTTCCATTTGGGTCCTGCACACTCCCACTGGGTTCCTGCACACTTTCTACGACGTTCTGCACACTCCCACTGTGGTCCTGCACACTTTCTTTGACGTTAGCACACTCCCATTTGGGTCCTGCACACTCCCACTGGGATCCTGCACACTTTGTACGACGTTCTGCACACCTCCACTGGGGTTCTGCACACTTTCTCTGACGTTCAGCACACTCCCATTTGGGTCCTGCACACTCCTACACTGGGATCTTGCACACTTTCTACGACGTTCTGCACACTCCCACTGGGGTTCGCACACTTTCTTTGACGTCCTGCACACTCCCACTGAGGTCCTGCACACTTTCTATGACACTCTGCACACTCACATTTGGGTCCTGCACACTCCCACTGGGATCCTGCACACTTTCTCTGACGTTCAGCACACTCCCCTATGTGATCCTGCACACTTTCTACGACGTTCTGCACACCCCCACTGGGGTCCTGCACACTTTGTACGACGTTCTGCACACCCCCACTGGGGTCCTGCACACTTTCTCTGACGTTCAGCACACTCCCATTTGGGTCCTGCACACTCCCACTGGAGTCCTGCACACTTTCTTTGACGTCCTGCACACTCCCACTGAGGTCCTGCACACTTTCTATGACATTCTGCACACTCCCATTTGGGTCCTGCACACTCCCACTGGGGTCCTGCACACTCTATGACATTCTGCACACTCCCATTTGGGTCCTGCACACTCCCACTGGGATCCTGCACACTTTCTCTGACGTTCAGCACACTCCCACTGGAGTCCTCCACACTTTCTTTGACGTCCTGCACACTCCCACTGAGGTCCTGCACACTTTCTATGACATTCTGCACACTCCCATTTGGGTCCTGCACACTCCCACTGGGATCCTGCACACTTTCTCTGACGTTCAGCACACTCCCATTTGGGTCCTGCACACTCCCACTGGGTTCCTGCACACTCTATGACATTCTGCACACTCCCATTTGGGTCCTGCACACTCCCATTTGGGTCCTGCACACTCCCACTGGAATTCTGCACACTTTCTCTGACGTTCAGCACACTCCCATTTGGGTCCTGCACACTCCCACTGGGATCTTGCACACTTTCTACGAAGTTCTGCACACTTCCATTTGGGTCCTGCACACTCCCACTGGGTTCCTGCACACTTTCTACGACGTTCTGCACACTCCCACTGTGGTCCTGCACACTTTCTTTGACGTTAAACACACTCCCATTTGGGTCCCGTACACTCCCACTGGGATCCTGCACACTTTGTACGACGTTCTGCGCACTCCCACTGGGATCATGCACACTTTCTACGACGTTCTGCACATTCCCACTGGGGTTCTGCACACTTTCTTTGACGTCCTGCACACTTTCTATGACATTCTGCACACCCACATTTGGGTCCTGCACACTTTCTATGACACCTGCACACTCTCACATTTGGGTCCTGCACACTCCCACTGGGATCCTGCACACTTTCTCTGACGTTCAGCACACTCCCATTTGGGTCCTGCACACTTTCTACGACGTTCTGCACACCCCACTGGGGTCCTGCACACTTTGTACGACGTTCTGCACACCCCACTGGGGTCCTGCACACTTTCTCTGACGTTCAGCACACTCCCATTTGGGTCCTGCACACTCCCACTGGAGTCCTGCACACTTTCTTTGACGTCCTGCACACTCCCACTGAGGTCCTGCACACTTTCTATGACATTCTGCACACCCACATTTGGGTCCTGCACACTTTCTATGACACTCTGCATACTCCCATTTGGGTCCTGCACACTCCCACTGGGATCCTGCACACTTTCTCTGACGTTCAGCACACTCCCACTGTGATCCTGCACACTTTCTACGACGTTCTGCACACCCCCACTGGGGTCCTGCACACTTTGTACGACGTTCTGCACACCCCCACTGGGGTCCTGCACACTTTCTCTGACGTTCAGCACACTCCCATTTGGGTCCTGCACACTCCCACTGGAGTCCTGCACACTTTCTTTGACGTCCTGCACACCCCCACTGAGGTCCTGCACACTTTCTATGACATTCTGCACACTCCCATTTGGGTCCTGCACACTCCCACTGGGGTCCTGCACACTTTCTATGCCATTCTGCACACTCCCTTTTGGGTCCTGCCCCCTCCCACTGGGATCCTGCACACTTTCTCTGACGTTCAGCACACTCCCACTGGAGTCCTCCACACTTTCTTTGACGTCCTGCACACTCCCACTGAGGTCCTGCACACTTTCTATGACATTCTGCACACTCCCATTTGGGTCCTGCACACTCCCACTGGGATCCTGCACACTTTCTCTGACGTTCAGCACACTCCCACTGGGGTCCTGCACACTCTATGACATTCTGCACACTCCCATTTGGGTCCTGCACACTCCCATTTGGGTCCTGCACACTCCCATTGGGATCCTGCACACTTTCTCTGACGTTCAGCACACTCCCATTTGGGTCCTGCACACTCCCACTGGGATCTTGCACACTTTCTACGAAGTTCTGCACACTTCCATTTGGGTCCTGCACACTCCCACTGGGATCCTGCACACTTTCTCTTAAGTTCTGCACACTCCCACTGTGGTCCTGCACACTTTCTTTGACGTTAAACACACTCCCATTTGGGTCCTGTACACTCCCACTGGGATCCTGCACACTTTGTACGACGTTCTGCGCACCCCACTGGGATCATGCACACTTTCTACGACGTTCTGCACACTCCCACTGGGGTTCGCACACTTTCTTTGACGTCCTGCACACTTTCTATGACATTCTGCACACTCACATTTGGGTCCTGCACACTCCCACTGGGATCCTGCACACTTTCTCTGACGTTCTGCACAGTCCCACTGTGGTCCTGCACACTTTCTTTGACGTTCAGCACACTCCCATTTGGGTCCTGCACATTCCCACTGGGATCCTGCACACTTTCTCTTAAGTTCTGCACACTCCCACTGTGGTCCTGCACACTTTCTTTGACGTTCTGCACACCCCCACTGGGGTCCTGCACACTTTCTCTGACGTTCAGCACACTCCCATTTGGGTCCTGCACACTCCCACTGGGATCCTGCACACTTTCTACGACGTTCTGCACACTCCCACTGTGATCCTGCACACTTTCTACGACGTTCTGCACACCCCCACTGGGGTCCTGCATATTTTCTCTGACGTTCAGCACACTCCCATTTGGGTCCTGCACACTCCCACTGGGATCCTGCACACTTTCTACGACGTTCTGCACACTCCCACTGGGGTTCGCACACTTTCTTTGACGTCCTGCCCACTCCCACTGAGGTCCTGCACACTTTCTATGACATTCTGCACACTCCCATTTGGGTCCTGCACACTCCCACTGGGATCCTGCACACTTTCTCTGACGTTCAGCACACTCCCATTTGGGTCCTGCACACTCCCACTGGGGTCCTGCACACTCTATGACATTCCGCACACTCCCATTTGGGTCCTGCACACTCCCATTGGGATCCTGCACACTTTCTCTGACGTTCAGCACACTCCCATTTGGGTCCTGCACACTCCCACTGGGATCTTGCACACTTTCTACGAAGTTCTGCACACTTCCATTTGGGTCCTGCACACTCCCACTGGGTTCATGCACACTTTCTACGACGTTCTGCACACTCCCACTGTGGTCCTGCACACTTTCTTTGACGTTAAGCACACTCCCATTTGGGTCCTGCACACTCCCACTGGGATCCTGCACACTTTGTACGACGTTCTGCGCACCCCCACTGGGATCATGCACACTTTCTACGACGTTCTGCACACTCCCACTGGGGTTCGCACACTTTCTTTGACGTCCTGCACACTCCCACTGAGGTCCTGCACAGTTTCTATGACATTCTGCACACTCACATTTGGGTCCTGCACACCCCCACTGGGATCCTGCACACTTTCTCTGACGTTCTGCACAGTCCCACTGTGGTCCTGCACACTTTCTTTGACGTTCAGCACACTCCCATTTGGGTCCTGCACACTCCCACTGGGATCCTGCACACTTTCTCTTAAGTTCTGCACACTCCCACTGTGGTCCTGCACACTTTCTTTGACGTTCAGCACACTCCCACTGGGATCCTGCACACTTTGTACGACGTTCTGCACACCCCCACTGGGGTCCTGCACACTTTCTCTGACGTTCAGCACACTCCCATTTGGGTCCTGCCTACTCCCACTGGGATCCTGCACACTTTCTACGACGTTCTGCACACCCCCACTGGGGTCCTGCATATTTTCTCTGACGTTCAGCACACTCCCATTTGGGTCCTGCCTACTCCCACTGGGATCCTGCACACTTTCTACGACGTTCTGCACACCCCCACTGGGGTCCTGCATATTTTCTCTGACGTTCAGCACACTCCCATTTGGGTCCTGCCTACTCCCACTGGGATCCTGCACACTTTCTACGACGTTCTGCACACTCCCACTGGGGTTCGCACACTTTCTTTGACGTCCTGCCCACTCCCACTGAGGTCCTGCACACTCTCTATGACATTCTGCACACTCACATTTGGGTCCTGCACACTCCCACTGGGATCGTGCACACGTTCTCTGACGTTCAGCACACTCCCATTTGGGTCCTGCACACTCCCACTGGGATCCTGCACACTTTCTACGAAGTTCTGCACACTTCCATTTGGGTCCTGCACACTCCCACTGGGTTCCTGCACACTTTCTACGACGTTCTGCACACTCCCACTGTGGTCCTGCACACTTTCTTTGACGTTAAGCACACTCCCATTTGGGTCCTGCACACTCCCACTGGGATCCTGCACACTTTCTCTGACGTTCTGCACACTCCCACTGTGGTCCTGCACACTTTCTTTGACGTTCAGCACACTCCCATTTGGGTCCTGCACACTCCCACTGGGATCCTGCACATTTTGTACGACGTTCTGCACACCCCCACTGGGGTCCTGCACACTTTCTCTGACGTTCAGCACACTCCCATTTGGGTCCTGCACACTCCCACTGGGATCCTGCACACTTTCTCTGACGTTCTGCACACTCCCACTGTGGTCCTGCACACTTTCTTTGACGTTCAGCACACTCCCATTTGGGTCCTGCACACTCCCACACTGGGATCTTGCACACTTTCTACGACGTTCTGCACACTCCCACTGGAGTCCTGCACACTTTCTTTGACGTCCTGCACACCCCCACTGAGGTCCTGCACACTTTCTATGACATTCTGCACACTCCCATTTGGGTCCTGCACACTCCCACTGGGGTCCTGCACACTTTTTACGACGTTCTGCACACTCCCACTGTGGTCCTGCACACTTTCTTTGACGTTAAGCACACTCCCATTTGGGTCCTGCACAGTCCCACTGGGATCCTGCACACTTTGTACGACGTTCTGCACACCCCCACTGGGATCATGCACACTTTCTACGACGTTCTGCGCACTCCCACTGGGTTCGCACACTTTCTTTTGGACGCCCTGCACCCTTTCTATCACCTTCTGCACACTCACATTTGGGTCCTGCACACTCCCACTGGGATCCTGCACACTTTCTCTGACGTTCTGCACACTCCCACTGTGGTCCTGCACACTTTCTTTGACGTTCAGCACACTCCCATTTGGGTCCTGCACACTCCCACTGGGATCCTGCACACTTTCTGAAGTTCTGCACACTCCCATTTGGGTCCTGCACACTCCCACTGGGGTCGTGCACACTTTCTCTGACGTTCAGCACACTCCAATTTGGGTCCTGCACACTCCCACAGTGGTCCTGCACACTTTCTTTGACGTTCAGCACACTCCCATTTGGGTCCTGCACACTCCCACTGGGATCCTGCACACTTTCTACGACGTTCTGCACACCCCCACTGGGGTCCTGCACACTTTCTCTGACGTTCAGCACACTCCCATTTGGGTCCTGCACACTTTCTACGACGTTCTGCACACTCCCACTGTAGTCCTGCACACTTTCTTTGACGTCCTGCCCACTCCCACTGAGGTCCTGCACACTTTCTATGACATTCTGCACACTCCCATTTGGGTCCTGCACACTCCCACTGGGATCCTGCACACTCTATGACATTCCGCACACTCCCATTTGGGTCCTGCACACTCCCATTGGGATCCTGCACACTTTCTCTGACGTTCAGCACACTCCCACTGGAGTCCTGCACACTTTATTTGACGTCCTGCACACTCGCACTGAGGTCCTGCACACTCTATGACATTCCGCACACTCCCATTTGGGTCCTGCACACTCCCATTGGGATCCTGCACACTTTCTCTGACGTTCAGCACACTCCCATTTGGGTCCTGCACACTCCCACTGGGGTCCTGCACACTCTATGACATTCCGCACACTCCCATTTGGGTCCTGCACACTCCCATTTGGGTCCTGCACACTCCCATTGGGATCCTGCACACTTTCTCTGACGTTCAGCACACTCCCATTTGGGTCCTGCACACTCCCACTGGGATCTTGCACACTTTCTACGAAGTTCTGCACACTTCCATTTGGGTCCTGCACACTCCCACTGGGTTCATGCACACTTTCTACGACGTTCTGCACACTCCCACTGTGGTCCTGCACACTTTCTTTGACGTTAAGCACACTCCCATTTGGGTCCTGCACACTCCCACTGGGATCCTGCACACTTTGTACGACGTTCTGCGCACCCCCACTGGGATCATGCACACTTTCTACGACGTTCTGCACACTCCCACTGGGGTTCGCACACTTTCTTTGACGTCCTGCACACTCCCACTGAGGTCCTGCACACTTTCTATGACATTCTGCACACTCACATTTGGGTCCTGCACACTCCCACTGGGATCCTGCACACTTTCTCTGACGTTCTGCACAGTCCCACTGTGGTCCTGCACACTTTCTTTGACGTTCAGCACACTCCCATTTGGGTCCTGCACATTCCCACTGGGATCCTGCACACTTTCTCTTAAGTTCTGCACACTCCCACTGTGGTCCTGCACACTTTCTTTGACGCTCACCACGCTCCCATTTGGGTCCTGCACACTCCCACTGGGATCCTGCACACTTTGTACGACGTTCTGCACACCCCCACTGGGGTCCTGCACACTTTCTCTGACGTTCAGCACACTCCCATTTGGGTCCTGCACACTCCCACTGGGATCCTGCACACTTTCTACGACGTTCTGCACACTCCCACTGTGATCCTGCACACTTTCTACGACGTTCTGCACACCCCCACTGGGGTCCTGCACACTTTGTACGACGTTCTGCACACCCCCACTGGGGTCCTGCACACTTTCTCTGACGTTCAGCACACTCCCATTTGGGTCCTGCACACTCCCACTGGAGTCCTGCACACTTTCTTTGACGTCCTGCACACTCCCACTGAGGTCCTGCACACTTTCTATGACATTCTGCACACTCCCATTTGGGTCCTGCACACTCCCGCTGGGATCCTGCACACTTTCTCTGACGTTTAGCGCACTCCCATTTGGGTCCTGCACACTCCCACTTGGGTCCTGCACACTCTATGACATTCTGCACACTCCCATTTGGGTCCTGCACACTCCCACTGGAATCCTGCACACTTTCTCTGACGTTCAGCACACTCCCACTGGAGTCCTGCACACTTTCTTTGACGTCCTGCACACTCCCACTGAGGTCCTGCACACTTTCTATGACATTCTGCACACTCCCATTTGGGTCCTGCACACTCCCACTGGGATCCTGCACACTTTCTCTGACGTTCAGCACACTCCCATTTGGGTCCTGCACACTCCCACTGGGGTCCTGCACACTCTATGACATTCTGCACACTCCCATTTGTGTCCTGCACACTTCCATTTGGGTCCTGCACACTCCCACTGGGATCCTGCACACTTTCTCTGACGTTCAGCACACTCCCACTGTGATCCTGCACATTTTCTACGACGTTCTGCACACCCCCACTGGGGTCCTGCATACTTTGTACGACGTTCTGCACACCCCCACTGGGGTCCTGCACACTTTCTCTGACGTTCAGCACACTCCCATTTGGGTCCTGCACACTCCCACTGGAGTCCTGCACACTTTCTTTGACGTCCTGCACACTCCCACTGAGGTCCTGCACACTTTCTATGACATTCTGCACACTCCCATTTGGGTCCTGCACACTCCCGCTGGGATCCTGCACACTTTCTCTGACGTTCAGCACACTCCCATTTGGGTCCTGCACACTCCCACTGGGATCTTGCACACTCTGACATTCTGCAGCACACTCCCATTTGGGTCCTGGCACACTCCCACTGGGATCCTGCCCACTTTCTCTGACGTTCAGCACACTCCCACTGGAGTCCTGCACACTTTCTTTGACGTCCTGCCCACTCCCACTGAGGTCCTGCACACTCTCTATGACATTCTGCACACTCACATTTGGGTCCTGCACACTCCCACTGGGATCGTGCACACTTTCTCTGACGTTCAGCACACTCCCACTGGGGTTCGCACACTTTCTTTGACGTCCTGCACAGTCCCACTGAGGTCCTGCACACTTTCTATGACATTCTGCACACTCACATTTGGGTCCTGCACACTCCCATTTGGGTCCTGCACACTCCCACTGGGATCCTGCACACTTTCTCTGACGTTCAGCACACTCCCATTTGGGTCCTGCACACTCCCACTGGGATCTTGCACACTTTCTACGAAGTTCTGCACACTTCCATTTGGGTCCTGCACACTCCCACTGGGTTCCTGCACACTTTCTACGACGTTCTGCACACTCCACTGTGGTCCTGCACACTTTCTTTGACGTTAAACACACTCCCATTTGGGTCCTGCACACTCCCACTGGGATCCTGCACACTTTGTAACCGATCGTTTCAGGCACACCCCACTGGGATCATGCACACTTTCTACGACGTTCTGCACACTCCCACTGGGGTTCGCACCCTTTCTTTGACGTCCTGCACACTTTCTATGACATTCTGCACACTCACATTTGGGTCCTGCACACTCCCACTGGGATCCTGCACACTTTCTCTGACGTTCTGCACAGTCCCACTGTGGTCCTCCACACTTTCTTTGACGTTCAGCACACTCCCATTTGGGTCCTGCACACTCCCACTGGGATCCTGCACACTTTCTCTGACGTTCTGCACACTCCCACTGTGGTCCTGCACACTTTCTTTGACGTTCAGCACACTCCCACTGGGATCCTGCACACTTTCTACGACGTTCTGCACACACTCCCACTGGGGTCCTGCACACTTTCTCTGACGTTCAGCACACTCCCATTTGGGTCCTGCACACTCCCACTGTGATCCTGCACACTTTCTACGACGTTCTGCACACCCCACTGGGGTCCTGCACACTTTCTCTGACGTTCAGCACACTCCCATTTGGGTCCTGCACACCCCACTGGGATCCTGCACACTTTCTACGACGTTCTGCACACCCCACTGGGGTTCGCACACTTTCTTTGACGTCCTGCCCACTCCCACTGAGGTCCTGCACACTTTCTATGACATTCTGCACACTCACATTTGGGTCCTGCACACTCCCACTGGGATCCTGCACACTTTCTCTGACGTTCAGCACACTCCCATTTGGGTCCTGCACACTCCCATTGGGGTCCTGCACACTTTCTATGACATCCTGCTCACTCCCATTTGGGTCCAGCACACTCCCACTGGGATTCTGCGCACTTTCTACACCGTTCTGCACATTCCCATTTAGGTTCTTCACACTCTCACTGGGGCCCTGCACACTTTCTCTGACGTTCAGCACACTCCCATTTGGGTCCTGCACACTCCCACTGTGGTCCTGCACACTTTCTTTGACGTTAAGCACACTCCCATTTGGGTCCTGCACAGTCCCACTGGGATCCGGCACACTTTGTACGACGTCCTGCACACTCCCACTGGGATCTTGCACACTTTCTACGACGTTCTGCACACTCCCACTGGGGTTCGCACACTTTCTTTGACGTCCTGCACACTCCCACTGAGGTCCTGCACACTTTCTATGACATTCTGCACACTCACATTTGGGTCCTGCACACTCCCACTGGGATCCTGCACACTTTCTCTGACGTTCTGCACAGTCCCACTGTGGTCCTGCACACTTTCTTTGACGTTCAGCACACTCCCATTTGGGTCCTGCACACTCCCACTGGGATCCTGCACACTTTCTCTTAAGTTCTGCACACTCCCACTGTGGTCCTGCACACTTTCTTTGACGTTCAGCACACCTCCCAGCACACTCCCACTGGGATCCTGCACACTTTCTACGACGTTCTGCACACCCCACTGGGGTCCTGCACACTTTCTCTGACGTTCAGCACACTCCCATTTGGGTCCTGCACACTCCCACTGTGATCCTGCACACTTTCTACGACGTTCTGCACACCCCCACTGGGGTCCTGCATATTTTCTCTGACGTTCAGCACACTCCCATTTGGGTCCTGCATACTCCCACTGGGATCCTGCACACTTTCTACGACGTTCTGCACACTCCCACTGGGGTTCGCACACTTTCTTTGACGTCCTGCACACTCCCACTGAGGTCCTGCACACTTTCTATGACATTCTGCACACTCACATTTGGGTCCTGCACACACCACATTTGGGTCCTGCACACTCCCACTGGGATCCTGCACACTTTCTCTGACGTTCAGCACACTCCCACTTGGGTCCTGCACACTCCCCCTGGAGTCCTGAACTCTTTCTACGACGTTCTGCACACTTCCATGTGGGTTCTGCACACTCCCACTGGGTCCTGCACACTTTCTACGACGTTCTGCACACTCCCACTGTGGTCCTGCACACTTTCTTTGACGTTCTGCACACTCCCATTTGGGTCCTGCACACTCCCACTGGGATCCTGCACACTTTCTACGACGTTCTGCACACTCCCACTGTGGTCCTGCACACTTTCTTTGACGTTCAGCACACTCCCATTTGGGTCCTGCACACTCCCACTGGGATCCTGCACACTTTGTTTGACGTTCTGCACACTCCCACTGGGGTCCTGCACACTTTCTCTGACGTTCAGCACACTCCCATTTGGGTCCTGCACACTCCCACTGGGATCCTGCACACTTTCTACGAAGTTCTGCACACTCCCATTTGGGTCCTGCACACTCCCACTGGGTTCCTGCCCCCTTCCTACGACGTTCTGCACACCCCCACTGGGGTCCTGCATATTTTCTCTGACGTTCAGCACACTCCCATTTGGGTCCTGCATACTCCCACTGGGATCCTGCACTCTTTCTACGACGTTGTGCACACTCCCACTGGAGTCCTGCACACTTTCTTTGACGTCCCGCACACTCCCACTGAGGTCCTGCACACTTTCTATGACATTCTGCACACTCCCATTTGGGTCCAGCACACTCCCACTGGGATCCTGCACACTTTCTACGACGTTCTGCACACTCCCACTGGGGTTCGCACACTTTCTTTGACGTCCTGCACCCTCCCACTGAGGTCCTGCACACTATGACATTCTGCACACTCACATTTGGGTCCTGCACACTCCCATTTGGGTCCTGCACACTCCCACTGGGATCCTGCACACTTTCTACGACGTTCTGCACACTCCCACTGGGATCCTGCACACTTTCTACGACGTTCTGCACACTCCCATTTGGGTCCTGCACACTCCCACTGGGATCCTGCACACTTTCTACGACGTTCTGCACACCCCCACTGGGGTCCTGCACACTTTCTTTGACGTTCAGCACACTCCCATTTGGGTCCTGCACACTCCCACTGGGATCCTGCACACTTTCTACGAAGTTCTGCACACTTCCATTTGGGTCCTGCACACTCCCACCGGGATCCTGCACACTTTCTACGACGTTCTGCACACTCCCATTTGGGTCCTGCACACTCCCACTGGGATCCTGCACACTTTCTACGACAGTTCTGCACACTTCCATTTGGGTCCTGCACACTCCCACTGGGTTCCTGCACACTTTCTACGACGTTCTGCACACTCCCACTGTGGTCCTGCACACTTTCTTTGACGTTCAGCACACTCCCATTTGGGTCCTGCACACTCCCACTGGGATCCTGCACACTTTCTCTGACGTTCAGCACACTCCCCACTGGGATCCTGCACACTTTCTACGACGTTCTGCACACCTCCCACTGGGGTCCTGCACACTTTCTTTGACGTTCCTGCACACACTCCCACTGAGGTCCTGCACACTTTCTCTGACGTTCAGCACACTCCCATTTGGGTCCTGCACACTCCCACTGGGATCCTGCACACTTTCTACGACGTTCTGCACACACTCACCATTTGGGTTCACGCACACTCCCACTGGGTCCTGCACACTTTCTCTGACGTTCAGCACACTCCCATTTGGGTCCTGCACACACTCCCACTGGGATCCTGCACACTTTCTACGACGTTCTGCACACTCCCACTGGGGTTCGCACACTTTCTTTGACGTCCTGCCCACTCCCACTGAGGTCCTGCACACTCTCTATGACATTCTGCACACTCACATTTGGGTCCTGCACACTCCCACTGGGATCGTGCACACTTTCTCTGACGTTCAGCACACTCCCATTTGGGTCCTGCACACTCCCACTGGGATCCTGCACACTTTCTACGACGTTCTGCACACTCCCATTTGGGTCCTGCACACTCCCACTGGGATCCTGCACACTTTCTACGAAGTTCTGCACACTTCCATTTTGGTCCTGCACACTCCCACTGGGTTCCTGCACACTTTCTACGACGTTCTGCACACTCCCACTGTGGTGCTGCACACTTTGTACGACGTTCTGCACACCTCCACTGGGGTTCTGCACATTTTCTCTGACGTTCGGCACACTCCCATTTGGGTCCTGCACACTCCCACACTGGGATCTTGCACACTTTCTACGACGTTCTGCACACTCCCACTGGGGTTCGCACACTTTCTTTGACGTCCTGCACAGTCCCACTGAGGTCCTGCACACTTTCTATGACATTCTGCACACTCACATTTGGGTCCTGCACACTCCCACTGGGATCCTGCACACTTTCTCTGACGTTCTGCACACTCCCACTGTGGTCCTGCACACTTTCTTTGACGTTCAGCACACTCCCATTTGGGTCCTGCACACTCCCACACTGGGATCTTGCACACTTTCTACGACGTTCTGCACACTCCCACTGTGGTCCTGCACACTTTCTTTGACGTTCTGCACACACCCCACTGGGGTCCTGCACACTTTCTATGACATTCTGCACACTCATTTGGGTCCTGCACACTCCCACTGGGATCCTGCACACTTTCTACGACGTTCTGCACACCCCACTGGGATCCTGCACACTTTCTACGACGTTCTGCACACTCCCACTGGGGGTCCTGCACACTTTCTCTGACGTTCAGCACACTCCCATTTGGGTCCTGCACACTCCCACTGGGATCCTGCACACTTTCTACGACGTTCTGCACACTCCCACTGGGGTTCGCACACTTTCTTTGACGTCCTGCACACTCCCACTGAGGTCCTGCACACTCTCTATGACATTCTGCACACTCCCATTTGGGTCCTGCACACTCCCACTGGGATCCTGCACACTTTCTCTGACGTTCAGCACACTCCCATTTGGGTCCTGCACACTCCCACTGGGATACTGCACACTTTCTACGAAGTTCTGCACACTTCCATTTGGGTCCTGCACACTCCCACTGGGTTCCTGCACACTTTCTACGACGTTCTGCACACCCCACTGTGGTCCTGCACACTTTCTTTGACGTTCTGCACACTCCCATTTGGGTCCTGCACACTCCACTGGGATCCTGCACACTTTCTACGACGTTCTGCACACTCCCACTGTGGTCCTGCACACTTTCTTTGACGTTCAGCACACTCCCATTTGGGTCCTGCACACTCCCACTGGGATCCTGCACACTTTCTCTGACGTTCAGCACACTCCCATTTGGGTCCTGCACACTCCCACTGGGGTCCTGCACACTTTCTCTGACGTTCAGCACACTCCCATTTGGGTCCTGCACACTCCCACTGGGATCCTGCACTCTTTCTACGACGTTCTGCACACCCCCACTGGGGTCCTGCACACTTTCTCTGACGTTCAGCACACTCCCATTTGGGTCCTGCACACTCCCACTGGGATCCTGCACACTTTCTACGACGTTCTGCACACTCCCACTGGGGTTCGCACACTTTCTTTGACGTCCTGCACCCTCCCGCTGGAGGTCCTGCACACTCTCTATGACATTCTGCACACTCACATTTGGGTCCTGCACACTCCCACTGGGATCCTGCACACTTTCTCTGACGTTCAGCACATTCCCATTTGGGTCCTGCACACTCCCACTGGGATCCTGCACACTTTCTACGAAGTTCTGCACACTTCCATTTGGGTCCTGCACACTCCCACTGGGTTCCTGCACACTTTCTACGACGTTCTGCACACTCCCACTGTGGTCCTGCACACTTTCTTTGACGTTAGCACACTCCCATTTGGGTCCTGCACACTCCCACTGGGATCCTGCACACTTTGTACGACGTTCTGCACACCTCCACTGGGGTTCTGCACACTTTCTCTGACGTTCAGCACACTCCCATTTGGGTCCTGCACACTCCCACACTGGGATCTTGCACACTTTCTACGACGTTCTGCACACTCCCACTGGGGTTCGCACACTTTCTTTGACGTCCTGCACAGTCCCACTGAGGTCCTGCACACTTTCTATGACATTCTGCACACTCACATTTGGGTCCTGCACACTCCCACTGGGATCCTGCACACTTTCTCTGACGTTCTGCACACTCCCACTGTGGTCCTGCACACTTTCTTTGACGTTCAGCACACTCCCATTTGGGTTCTGCACACTCCCACACTGTGATCTTGCACACTTTCTACGACGTTCTGCACACTCCCACTGGGGTTCGCACACTTTCCTTGACGCCCTGCACACTCCCACTGAGGTCCTGCACACTCCCACTGGGATCCTGCACACTTTCTACGACGTTCTGCACACTCCCACTGTGATCCTGCACACTTTCTACGACGTTCTGCACACTCCCATTTGGGTCCTGCACACTCCCACTGGGATCCTGCACACTTTCTACGAAGTTCTGCACACTTCCATTTGGGTCCTGCACACTCCCACTGGGTTCCTGCACACTTTCTACGACGTCCTGCACAGTCCCACTGAGGTCCTGCACACTTTCTATGACATTCTGCACACTCACATTTGGGTCCTGCACACTCCCACTGGGATCCTGCACACTTTCTCTGACGTTCAGCACACTCCCATTTGGGTCCTGCACACTCCCACTGGGTTCCTGCACACTTTCTACGACGTTCTGCACACTCCCACTGTGGTCCTGCACACTCCCACACTGGGATCTTGCACACTTTCTACGACGTTCTGCACACTCCCACTGGAGTCCTGCACACTTTCTTTGACGTCCTGCACACTCCCACTGAGGTCCTGCACACTCCCACTGGGTTCCTGCACACTTTCTCTGACGTTCAGCACACTCCCATTTGGGTCCTGCACACTCCCACTGGGATCCTGCACACTTTCTACGACGTTCTGCACACCCCCACTGGGGTCCTGCATATTTCCTCTGACGTTCAGCACACTCCCATTTGGGTCCTGCACACTCCCACTGGGATCCTGCACACTTTCTACGACGTTCTGCACACTCCCACTGGGGTTCGCACACTTTCTTTGACGTCCTGCCCACTCCCACTGAGGTCCTGCACACTCTCTATGACATTCTGCACACTCACATTTGGGTCCTGCACACTCCCACTGGGATCGTGCACACTTTCTCTGACGTTCTGCACACTCCCACTGTGGTCCTGCACACTTTCTTTGACGTTCAGCACACTCCCATTTGGGTCCTGCACACTCCCACTGGGATCCTGCACACTTTCTACGAAGTTCTGCACACTTCCATTTGGGTCCTGCACACTCCCACTGGGTTCCTGCACACTTTCTACGACGTTCTGCACACTCCCACTGTGGTCCTCCTGCACACTTTCTTTGACGTTCTGCACACTCCCATTTGGGTCCTGCACACTCCCACTGGGATCCTGCACACTTTCTACGACGTTCTGCACACCTCCACTGTGGTCCTGCACACTTTCTTTGACGTTCAGCACACTCCCATTTGGGTCCTGCACACTCCCACACTGGGATCCTGCACACTTTCTACGACGTTCTGCACACTCCCACTGGGGTTCGCCCTCTTTCTTTGACGTCCTGCCCACTCCCACTGAGGTCCTGCCCACTTTCTATGACATTCTGCACACTCATATTTGGGTCCTGCACACTCCCACTGGGATCCTGCACACTTTCTCTGACGTTCTGCACACTCCCATTTGGGTCCTGCACACTCCCACTGGGATCCTGCACACTTTCTAAGACGTACTGCACACTCCCATTTGGGTCCTGCACACTCCCACTGGGTTCCTGCACACTTTCTACGACGTTCTGCACACTCCCAATGGGATCCTGCACACTTCCTCTGACGTTCTGCACACTCCCACTTGGGTTCTGCGCACTCCCATTTGGGTCCTGCACACTTTCTACGACGTTCTGCACACTCCCACTGGGGTCCTGCACACTTTCTCTGACGTTCTGCACACTCCCATTTGGGTCCTGCACACTCCCACTGGGATCCTGCACACTTTCTACGACGTTCTGCACACTCATTTTCCTGCACACTCCCACTGGGTTCCTGCACACTTTCTACGACGTCCTGCACAGTCCCACTGAGGTCCTGCACACTTTCTATGACATTCTGCACACTCACATTTGGGTCCTGCACACTCCCACTGGGATCCTGCACACTTTCTCTGACGTTCTGCACACTCCCACTGTGGTCCTGCACACTTTCTTTGACGTTCAGCACACTCCCATTTGGGTTCTGCACACTCCCACACTGGGATCCTGCACACTTTCTACGACGTTCTGCACACTCCCACTGGGGTTCTGCACACTTTTTGACGTCCTGCACACTCCCACTGAGGTCCTGCACACCCCACTGGGATCCTGCACACTTTTACGTTCTGCACACTCCCACTGGGATCCTGCACACTTTCTACGACGTTCTGCACACTCCCATTTGGGTCCTGCACACTCCCACTGGGATCCTGCACACTTTCTACGACGTTCTGCACACTCCCACTGGGGTCCTGCACACTTCCTCCGACGTTCCGCACACTCCATTTGGGTCCTCCACACTCCCACTGGGTTCCTGCATACTTTCTACGACGTTCTGCACACCCCCACTGGGGTCCTGCACACTTTCTATGACATTCTGCACACTCCCATTTGGGTCCAGCACACTCCCACTGGGATCCTGCACACTTTCTACGACGTTCTGCACACTCCCACTGGGGTTCGCACACTTTCTTTGACGTCCTGCACCCTCCCACTGAGGTCCTGCACACTCTCTATGACATTCTGCACACTCACATTTGGGTCCTGCACACTCCCACTGGGATCCTGCACACTTTCTACGACGTTCAGCACACTCCCATTTGGGTCCTGCACACTCCCACTGGGATCCTGCACACTTTCTACGACGTTCTGCACACTCCCATTTGGGTCCTGCACACTTTCTCTGACGTTCAGCACACTCCCGTTTGGGTCCTGCACACTCCCACTGGGATCCTGCACACTTTCTACGACGTTCTGCACACTCCCACTGGGGTCCTGCACACTTTCTTTGACGTTCAGCACACTCCCATTTGGGTCCTGCACACTCCCACTGGGATCCTGCACACTTTCTACGAAGTTCTGCACACTCCCATTTGGGTCCTGCACACTCCCACTGGGATCCTGCACACTTTCTACGAAGTTCTGCACACTCCCATTTGGGTCCTGCACACTCCCACTGGGATCCTGCACACTTTCTACGAAGTTCTGCACACTTCCATTTGGGTCCTGCACACTCCCACTGGGTTCCTGCACACTTTCTACGACGTTCTGCACACTCCCACTGTGGTGCTGCACACTTTCTTTGACGTTCAGCACACTCCCATTTGGGTCCTGCACACTCCCACTGGGATCCTGCACACTTTCTCTGACGTTCAGCACACTCCCATTTGGGTCCTGCACACTCCCACTGGGGTCCTGCACACTTTCTCTGACGTTCAGCACACTCCCATTTGGGTCCTGCACACTCCCACTGGGATCCTGCACACTTTCTATGACGTTCTGCACACCCACACTGGGGTCCAGCACACTTTCTCTGACGTTCAGCACACTCCCATTTGGGTCCTGCACACTCCCACTGGGATCCTGCACACTTTCTACGACGTTCTGCACACTCCCACTGGGGTTCGCACACTTTCTTTGACGTCCTGCACCCTCCCACTGAGGTCCTGCACACTCTCTATGACATTCTGCACACTCACATTTGGGTCTTGCACACTCCCACTGGGATCCTGCACACTTTCTCTGACGTTCAGCACTCTCCCATTTGGGTCCTGCACACTCCCACTGGGATCCTGCACACTTTCTACGAAGTTCTGCACACTTCCATTTGGGTCCTGCACACTCCCACTGGGTTCCTGCACACTTTCTACGACGTTCTGCACACTCCCACTGTGGTCCTGCACACTTTCTTTGACGTTAGCACACTCCCATTTGGGTCCTGCACACTCCCACTGGGATCCTGCACACTTTGTACGACGTTCTGCACACCTCCACTGGGGTTCTGCACACTTTCTCTGACGTTCAGCACACTCCCATTTGGGTCCTGCACACTCCCACACTGGGATCTTGCACACTTTCTACGACGTTCTGCACACTCCCACTGGGGTTCGCACACTTTCTTTGACGTCCTGCACAGTCCCACTGAGGTCCTGCACACTTTCTATGACATTCTGCACACTCACATTTGGGTCCTGCACACTCCCACTGGGATCCTGCACACTTTCTCTGACGTTCTGCACACTCCCAGGGTGGTCCTGCACACTTTCTTTGGCGGCCTGCACACCCCCATTTGGCTCCTGCACACTCCACACTGGGATCTTGCACACTTTCTACGACGTTCTGCACACTCCCACTGGGGTTCTGCACACTTTCTTTGACGCCCTGCACACTCCCACTGAGGTCCTGCACACTTTCTATGACATTCTGCACACTCCCATTTGGGTCCTGCACACTCCCACTGGGATCCTGCACACTTTCTCTGACGTTCTGCACACCCCATTTGGGTCCTGCACACTCTCTGACGTTCTGCACACTTTCCCATTTGGGTCCTGCACACTCCCACTGTGATCCTGCACACTTTCTACGACGTTCTGCACACTCCCACTGGGGTCCTGCGCTCTTTCTCTGACGTTCAGCACACTCCCATTTGGGTCCTGCATACTCCCACTGGGATCCTGCACACTTTCTACGACGCTGTGCACACTCCCACTGGGGTGCGCACACTTTCTTTGACGTCCTGCACACTCCCACTGAGGTCCTGCACACTTTCTATGACATTCTGCACACTCACATTTGGGTCCTGCACACTCCCACTGGGATCCTGCACACTTTCTCTGACGTTCAGCACACTCCCATTTGGGTCCTGCACACTCCCACTGGGATCCTGCACACTTTCTACGACGTTCTGCACACTCCCACTGGGTCCTGCACACTTTCCTGACGTTCAGCACACTCCCATTTGGGTCCTGCACACTCCCACTGGGATCCTGCACACTTTCTTTGACGTTCTGCACACTCACATTTGGGTCCTGCACGCTCCCACTGGGTTCCTGCACACTTTCTCTGACGTTCAGCACACTCCCATTTGGGTCCTGCACACTCCCACTGGGATCCTGCACACTTTCTACGACGTTCTGCACACTCCCACTGGGGTTCGCACACTTTCTTTGACGTCCTGCACACTCCCACTGAGGTCCTGCACACTTTCTATGACATTCTGCACACTCACATTTGGGTCCTGCACACTCCCACTGGGATCCTGCACACTTTCTCTGACGTTCTGCACACTCCCACTGTGGTCCTGCACACTTTCTTTGACGTTCAGCACACTCCCATTTGGGTCCTGCACACTCCCACTGGGATCCTGCACACTTTCTACGACGTTCTGCACACTCCCACTGGGATCCTGCACATTTTCTATGACGTTCTGCACACTCCCACTGGGGTCCTGCACACTTTCTTTGACGTTCAGCACACTCCCATTTGGGTCCTGCACACTCCCACTGGGATCCTGCACACTTTCTACGACGTTCTGCACACCCTCACTGGGGTCCTGCACACTTTCTCTGACGTTCAGCACACTCCCATTTGGGTCCTGCACACTCCCACTGGGATCCTGCACACTTTCTACGACGTTCTGCACACTCCCACTGGGGTTCGCACACTTTCTTTGACGTCCTGCACCCTCCCGCTGAGGTCCTGCACACTCTCTATGACATTCTGCACACTCACATTTGGGTCCTGCACACTCCCACTGGGATCCTGCACACTTTCTCTGACGTTCAGCACACTCCCATTTGGGTCCTGCACACTCCCACTGGGATCCTGCACTCTTTCTACGACGTTCTGCACACCCCCACTGGGGTCCTGCACACTTTCTCTGACGTTCAGCACACTCCCATTTGGGTCCTGCACACTCCCACTGGGATCCTGCACACTTTCTACGAACGTTCTGCACACTCCATTTGGGTCCTGCACACTCCCACTGGGATCCTGCACACTTTCTACGACGTTCTGCACACTCCCACTGGGGTCCTGCACACTTTCTTTGACGTTCAGCACACTCCCATTTGGGTCCTGCACACTCCCACTGGGATCCTGCACACTTTCTACGACGTTCTGCACACTCCCACTGGGGTTCGCACACTTTCTTTGACGTCCTGCACACTCCCACTGAGGTCCTGCACACTTTCAATGACGTCCTGCTCACTCCCATTTGGGTCCTGCACACTCCCACTGGGGTCCTGCACACTTTCTCTGACGTTCAGCATACTCCCACTGTGGTCCTGCACACTCCCACTGGGATCCTGCACACTTTCTACGACGTTCTGCACACCCCACTGTGGTCCTGCACACTTTCTGACGTTCAGCACACTCCCATTTGGGTCCTGCACACTCCCACTGGGATCCTGCACACTTTCTACGACGTTCTGCCCACTCCCACTGGGGTCCTGCACACTTTCTCTGACGTTCAGCATACTCCCATTTGGGTCCTGCACACTCTCACTGAGATAATGCACACTTTTTACGACGTCCTGCACACTCACACTGAGGTCCTGCACACTTTCTCTGACGTTCAGCACACTCCCATTTGGGTCCTGCACACTCCCACTGGGATCCTGCACACTTCCTACGACGTTCTGCACACTCCCACTGAGGTTCGCACACTTTCTTTGACGTCCTGCACCCTCCCACTGAGGTCCTGCACACTCTCTATGACATTCTGCCACTCACATTTGGGTCCTGCACACTCCCACTGGGATCCTGCACACTTTCTCTGACGTTCAGCACACTCCCATTTGGGTCCTGCACACTCCCACTGGGATCCTGCACACTTTCTACGAAGTTCTGCACACTTCCATTTGGGTCCTGCACACTCCCACTGGGATCCTGCACACTTTCTACGACGTTCTGCACACTCCCACTGTGGTGCTGCACACTTTCTTTGACGTTCAGCACACTCCCATTTGGGTCCTGCACACTCCCACTGGGATCCTGCACACTTTCTACGACGTTCTGCACACTCCCACTGGGATCCTGCACACTTTCTCTGACGTTCAGCACTCTCCCATTTGGGTCCTGCACACTCCCACTGGGATCCTGCACACTTTCTACGAAGTTCTGCACACTTCCACTGTGGTCCTGCACACTTTCTTTGACGTTAGCACACTCCCATTTGGGTCCTGCACACTCCCTCTGGGATCCTGCACACTTTCTCTGACGTTCTGCACACTCCCACTGTGGTCCTGCACACTTTCTTTGACGTTCAGCACACTCCCATTTGGGTCCTGCACACTCCCACTGGGATCCTGCACACTTTCTACGACGTTCTGCACACTCCCACTGTGGTCCTGCACACTTTCTTTGACGTCCTGCACACTCCCACTGAGGTCCTGCACACTTTCTATGACATTCTGCACACTCCCATTTGGGTCCTGCACACTCCCACTGGGATCCTGCACACTTTGTACGACGTTCTGCCCCCCTCCACTGGGATCGTGCACACTTTCTCTGACGTTCAGCACACTCCCATTTGGGTCCTGCACACTCCCACTGGGCTCTTGCACACTTTCTACGACGTTCTGCCCACTCCCACTGGGGTTCGCACACTTTCTTTGACGTCCTGCACACTCCCACTGAGGTCCTGCACACTTTCTATGACATTCTGCACACTCACATTTGGGTCCTGCACACTCCCACTGGGGTCCTGCACACTTTCTTTGACGTTCAGCACACTCCCATTTGGGTCCTGCACACTCCCACTGGGTTCCTGCACACTTTCTCTGACGTTCAGCACACTCCCATTTGGGTCCTGCACACTCCCACTGTGATCCTGCATACTTTCTACGACGTTCTGCACACCCCCACTGGGTTCCTGCACACTTTCTACGACGTTCTGCACACTCCCACTGTGGTGCTGCACACTTTCTATGACATTCTGCACACTCCCATTTGGGTCCAGCACACTCCCACTGGGATCCTGCACACTTTCTACGACGTTCTGCACACTCCCACTGGGGTTCGCACACTTTCTTTGACGTCCTGCACCCTCCCACTGAGGTCCTGCACACTCTCTATGACATTCTGCACACTCACATTTGGGTCCTGCACACTCCCATTTGGGTCCTGCACACTTTCTCTGACGTTCAGCACACTCCCATTTGGGTCCTGCACACTCCCACTGGGATCCTGCACACTTTCTACGACGTTCTGCACACTCCCACTGGGATCCTGCACACTTTCTACGACGTTCTGCACACCCCCACTGGGGTCCTGCACACTTTCTTTGACGTTCAGCACACTCCCATTTGGGTCCTGCACACTCCCACTGGGATCCTGCACACTTTCTACGAAGTTCTGCACACTTCCATTTGGGTCCTGCACACTCCCACTGGGTTCCTGCACACTTTCTACGACGTTCTGCACACTCCCATTTGGGTCCTGCACACTCCCACTGGGATCCTGCACACTTTCTACGAAGTTCTGCACACTTCCATTTGGGTCCTGCACACTCCCACTGGGTTCCTGCACACTTTCTACGACGTTCTGCACACTCCCACTGTGGTGCTGCACACTTTCTTTGACGTTCAGCACACTCCCATTTGGGTCCTGCACACTCCCACTGGGATCCTGCACACTTTCTCTGACGTTCAGCACACTCCCATTTGGGTCCTGCACACTCCCACTGGGGTCCTGCACACTTTCTCTGACGTTCAGCACACTCCCATTTGGGTCCTGCACACTCCCACTGGGATCCTGCACTCTTTCTACGACGTTCTGCACACCCCCACTGGGGTCCTGCACACTTTCTCTGACGTTCAGCACACTCCCATTTGGGTCCTGCACACTCCCACTGGGATCCTGCACACTTTCTACGACGTTCTGCACACTCCCACTGGGGTTCGCACACTTTCTTTGACGTCCTGCACCCTCCCGCTGAGGTCCTGCACACTCTCTATGACATTCTGCACACTCACATTTGGGTCCTGCACACTCCCACTGGGATCCTGCACACTTTCTCTGACGTTCAGCACATTCCCATTTGGGTCCTGCACACTCCCACTGGGATCCTGCACACTTTCTACGAAGTTCTGCACACTTCCATTTGGGTCCTGCACACTCCCACTGGGTTCCTGCACACTTTCTACGACGTTCTGCACACTCCCACTGTGGTCCTGCACACTTTCTTTGACGTTAGCACACTCCCATTTGGGTCCTGCACACTCCCACTGGGATCCTGCACACTTTGTACGACGTTCTGCACACCTCCACTGGGGTTCTGCACACTTTCTCTGACGTTCGGCACACTCCCATTTGGGTCCTGCACACTCCCACACTGGGATCTTGCACACTTTCTACGACGTTCTGCACACTCCCACTGGGGTTCGCACACTTTCTTTGACGTCCTGCACAGTCCCACTGAGGTCCTGCACACTTTCTATGACATTCTGCACACTCACATTTGGGTCCTGCACACTCCCACTGGGATCCTGCACACTTTCTCTGACGTTCTGCACACTCCCACTGTGGTCCTGCACACTTTCTTTGACGTTCAGCACACTCCCATTTGGGTTCTGCACACTCCCACACTGTGATCTTGCACACTTTCTACGACGTTCTGCACACTCCCACTGGGGTTCGCACACTTTCCTTGACGCCCTGCACACTCCCACTGAGGTCCTGCACACTCCCACTGGGATCCTGCACACTTTCTACGACGTTCTGCACACTCCCACTGTGATCCTGCACACTTTCTACGACGTTCTGCACACTCCCATTTGGGTCCTGCACACTCCCACTGGGATCCTGCACACTTTCTACGAAGTTCTGCACACTTCCATTTGGGTCCTGCACACTCCCACTGGGTTCCTGCACACTTTCTACGACGTTCTGCACACTCCCACTGTGGTGCTGCACACTTTCTTTGACGTTCAGCACACTCCCATTTGGGTCCTGCACACTCCCACTGGGATCCTGCACACTTTCTCTGACGTTCAGCACACCCCCACTGGGGTCCTGCATATTTTCTCTGACGTTCAGCACACTCCCATTTGGGTCCTGCACACTCCCACTGGGATCCTGCACACTTTCTCTGACGTTCAGCACACTCCCATTTGGGTCCTGCACACTTTCTCTGACGTTCAGCACACTCCCATTTGGGTCCTGCACACTCCCACTGGGATCCTGCACTCTTTCTACGACGTTCTGCACACCCCCACTGGGGTCCTGCACACTTTCTCTGACGTTCAGCACACTCCCATTTGGGTCCTGCACACTCCCACTGGGATCCTGCACACTTTCTACGACGTTCTGCACACTCCCACTGGGGTTCGCACACTTTCTTTGACGTCCTGCACAGTCCCACTGGGATCCTGCACACTCTCTATGACATTCTGCACACTCACATTTGGGTCCTGCACACTCCCACTGGGATCCTGCACACTTTCTCTGACGTTCAGCACATTCCCATTTGGGTCCTGCACACTCCCACTGGGATCCTGCACACTTTCTACGAAGTTCTGCACACTTCCATTTGGGTCCTGCACACTCCCACTGGGTTCCTGCACACTTTCTACGACGTTCTGCACACTCCCACTGTGGTCCTGCACACTTTCTTTGACGTTAGCACACTCCCATTTGGGTCCTGCACACTCCCACTGGGATCCTGCACACTTTCTACGACGTTCTGCACACCTCCACTGGGGTTCTGCACACTTTCTCTGACGTTCAGCACACTCCCATTTGGGTCCTGCACACTCCCACACTGGGATCTTGCACACTTTCTACGACCTCCTCCCCACTCCCACTGGAGTCCTCCACACTTTCTTTGACGTCCTCCCCACTCCCACTGAGGTCCTGCACACTTTCTATGACATTCTGCACACTCCCATTTGGGTCCTGCACACTCCCACTGGGGTCCTGCCCACTTTCTACGACGTTCTGCACACTCCCACTGGGGTTCGCACACTTTCTTTGACGTCCTGCCCACTCCCACTGAGGTCCTGCACACTCTATGACATTCTGCACACTCACATTTGGGTCCTGCACACTCTCACTGGGGTCCTGCACACTTTCTATGACGTCCTGCACCCTACCATTTGGGTCCTGCACACTCCCACTGGGTCCTGCACACTTTCTACGACGTTCTGCACACTCCCACTGGGGTCCTGCACACTTTATACGACGTCCTGCACACTACCATTTGGGTCCTGCACACTCCCACTGGGGTCCTGCACACTTTCTAAGACATCCTGCACACTCCCATTCGGGTCCTGCACACTCCCACTGGGGCCCTGCACACTTTCTACGACGTTCTGCAGACTCCCACTGGGGTCCTGCACACTTTCTATGACGTCCTGCACACTCCCATTCGGGTCCTGCACACTTTCTACGACGTTCTGCACACTCCCACTGGGGTCCTGCACACTCCCACTGGGGTCCTGCACACTTTCTACGACGTTCTGTACACTTCCATTTGGGTCCTGCACACTCCCACTGGGTCCTGCACACTTTCTATAGAGTCCTGCACACTCTCATTTGGGTACTGCACACTCCCACTGGGGTCCTGCACACTTTCTACGACGTCCTGCACACTCCCACTGGGATCCTGCACACTTTCTCTGACGTTCAGCACACTCCCATTTGGGTCCTGCACACTCCCACTGGGATCCTGCACACTTTCTCTGACGTTCAGCACACTCCCATTTGGGTCCTGCACACTCCCACTGGGATCCTGCACACTTTCTACGACGTTCTGCACACCCCCACTGGGGTCCTGCACACTTTCTCTGACGTTCAGCACACTCCCATTTGGGTCCTGCACACTCCCACTGGGATCCTGCACACTTTCTACGACGTTCTGCACACTCCCACTGGGGTTCGCACACTTTCTTTGACGTCCTGCACCCTCCCACTGAGGTCCTGCACACTCTCTATGACATTCTGCACACTCACATTTGGGTCCTGCACACTCCCACTGGGATCCTGCACACTTTCTCTGACGTTCAGCACACTCCCATTTGGGTCCTGCACACTCCCACTGGGATCCTGCACACTTTCTACGAAGTTCTGCACACTTCCATTTGGGTCCTGCACACTCCCACTGGGTTCCTGCACACTTTCTACGACGTTCTGCACACTCCCACTGTGGTCCTGCACACTTTCTTTGACGTTAGCACACTCCCATTTGGGTCCTGCACACTCCCACACTGGGATCCTGCACACTTTGTACGACGTTCTGCACACTCCCACTGGAGTCCTGCACACTTTCTTTGACGTCCTGCACACCTCCACTGGGGTTCTGCACACTTTCTCTGACGTTCAGCACACTCCCATTTGGGTCCTGCATACTCCCACTGGGATCCTGCACACTTTCTACGACGTTCTGCACACTCCCACTGGGGTTCGCACACTTTCTTTGACGTCCTGCACACTCCCACTGAGGTCCTGCACACTTTCTATGACATTCTGCACACTCACATTTGGGTCCTGCACACTCCCACTGGGATCCTGCACACTTTCTCTGACGTTCTGCACACTCCCACTGTGGTCCTGCACACTTTCTTTGACGTTCAGCACACTCCCATTTGGGTCCTGCACACTCCCACACTGGGATCTTGCACACTTTCTACGATGTTCTGCACACTCCCACTGGAGTCCTGCATACTCCCACTGAGGTCCTGCACACTTTCTTGACGTTCTGCACACTCCCACTGAGGTCCTGCACACTCCCACTGGGATCCTGCACACTTTTTACGACGTTCTGCACCCTCCCACTATGGTCCTGCACACTTTCTACGACGTTCTGCACGCTCCCATTTGGGTCCTGCACACTCCCACTGGGGTCCTGCACACTTTCTATGACGTCCTGCACACTCCCATTTGGGTCCTGCACACTCCCACTATAGTCCTGCACACTTTCTACGACGTTCTGCACGCTCCCACTTGGGTCCTGCACACTTTCTATGACGTTCAGCACACTCCCATTTGGGTCCTGCACACCCCCACTGGGATCCTGCACACTTTCTACGACGTTCTGCACACCCCCACTGGGGTCCTGCACACTTTCTTTGACGTTCAGCACACTCCCATTTGGGTCCTGCACACTCCCACTGGGATCCTGCACACTTTCTACGAAGTTCTGCACACTTCCATTTGGGTCCTGCACACTCCCACTGTGGTGCTGCACACTTTCTTTGACGTTCAGCACACTCCCACTGAGGTCCTGGACTTTTTCTATGACGTCCTGCACACTCCCATTTGGGTCCTGCACACTCCCACTGGGGTCCTGCACAGTTTCTCTGACGTTCAGCATACTCCCATTTGGGTCCTGCACACTCCCACTGAGGTCCTGCACACTTTCTATGACGTTCAGCACACTCCCATTTGGGTCCTGCACACTCCCACTGGGATCCTGCACACTTTCTACGACGTTCTGCACACCCCCACTGGGGTCCTGCACACTTTCTCTGACGTTCAGCACACTCCCATTTGGGTCCTGCACACTCCCACTGGGATCCTGCACACTTTCTACGACGTTCTGCACACTCCCACTGGGGTTCGCACACTTTCTTTGACGTCCTGCCCACTCCCACTGAGGTCCTGCACACTCTCTATGACATTCTGCACACTCACATTTGGGTCCTGCACACTCCCACTGGGATCGTGCACACTTTCTCTGACGTTCAGCACACTCCCATTTGGGTCCTGCACACTCCCACTGGGATCCTGCACACTTTCTACGAAGTTCTGCACACTTCCATTTGGGTCCTGCACACTCCCACTGGGTTCCTGCACACTTTCTACGACGTTCTGCACACTCCCACTGTGGTCCTGCACACTTTCTTTGACGTTAGCACACTCCCATTTGGGTCCTGCACACTCCCACTGGGTTCCTGCACACTTTCTACGACGTTCTGCACACCTCCACTGGGGTTCTGCACACTTTCTCTGACGTTCAGCACACTCCCACACTGGGATCTTGCACACTCCCACTGGGATCCTGCACACTTTCTACGACGTTCTGCACACTCCCACTGGGGTGCACACTTTCTATGACGTTCTTCACACTCCCATTTGGGTCCCGCACACTCCCACTGGGGTCCTGCACACTTTCTATGACGTCCTGCACACTCCCATTTGAGTCCTGCACACTCCCACTGGGGTCCTGCACACTTTCTAAGACGTCCTGCACACTCCCATTTGGGTCCTGCACACTCCCACTGGGGCCCTGCACACTTTCTACGACGTTCTGCACACTCCCACTGGGGTCCTGCACACTTTCTACGACGTTCTGCACACTCCCACTGGGGTCCTGCACACTTTCTATGACGTCCTGCACACTCCCATTTGGGTCCTGCACACTCCCACTGGGGTCCTGCACACTTTCTATGACGTCCTGCACACTCCCACTGGGGTCGTGCACACTTTCTCTGACGTTCAGCACACTCCCACACTGGGATCTTGCACACTTTCTACGACGTTCTGCACACTCCCACTGGGGTTCGCACACTTTCTTTGACGTCCTGCACACTCCCACTGAGGTCCTGCACACTTTCTATGACATTCTGCACACTCACATTTGGGTCCTGCACACTCCCACTGGGTTCATGCACACTTTCTACGACGTTCTGCACACTCCCACTGTGGTCCTGCACACTTTCTTTGACGTTAAGCACACTCCCATTTGGGTCCTGCACACTCCCACTGGGATCCTGCACACTTTCTACGACGTTCTGCACACTCCCATTTGGGTCCTGCACACTCCCACTGGGATCCTGCACACTTTCTACGACGTTCTGCACACTCCCACTGGGGTCCTGCACACTTTCTTTGACGTTCTGCACACTCCCATTTGGGTCCTGCACACTCCCACTGGGATCCTGCACACTTTCTACGACGTTCTGCACACCTCCACTGGGTTCCTGCACACTTTCTCTGACGTTCAGCACACTCCCATTTGGGTCCTGCACACTCCCACTGGGATCCTGCACACTTTCTACGACGTTCTGCACACTCCCACTGGGGTTCGCACACTTTCTTTGACGTCCTGCCCACTCCCACTGAGGTCCTGCACACTCTCTATGACATTCTGCACACTCACATTTGCCTCCTGCACTCTCCCACTGCCATCCTGCACACTTTCTCTGACGTTCTGCACACCCCACTGTGGTCCTGCACACTTTCTCTGACGTTCAGCACACTCCCATTTGGGTCCTGCACACTCCCACACTGGGATCTTGCACACTTTCTACGACGTTCTGCACACTCCCACTGGGGTCCAGCACACTTTCTCTGACGTTCAGCACACTCCCATTTGGGTCCTGCACACTCCCACTGGGATCCTGCACACTTTCTACGACGTTCTGCACACTCCCACTGGGATCCTGCACACTTTCTACGACGTTCTGCACACCCCCACTGGGGTCCTGCACACTCCCACTGGGTTCCTGCACACTTTCTACGACGTTCTGCATACTCCCATTTGGGTCCTGCACACTCCCACTGGGATCCTGCACACTTTCTACGACGTTCTGCACACTCCCACTGGGATCCTGCACACTTTCTACGACGTTCTGCACACTCCCACTGGGTTCCTGCACACTTTCTCTGACGTTCAGCACTCTCCCATTTGGGTCCTGCACACTCCCACTGGGATCCTGCACACTTTCTACGAAGTTCTGCACACTTCCACTGTGGTCCTGCACACTTTCTTTGACGTCCTGCACACTCCCACTGGAGGTCCTGCACACTTTCTATGACATTCTGCACACTCACATTTGGGTCCTGCACACTCCCACTGAGATCCTGCACACTTTCTCTGACGTTCAGCACACTCCCATTTGGGTCCTGCACACTCCCACTGGGATCCTGCACACTTTCTACGACGTTCTGCACACCCCCACTGGGGTCCTGCACACTCCCACTGGGTTCCTGCACACTTTCTACGACGTTCTGCATACTCCCACTGTGGTCCTGCACACTTTCTTTGACGTTAAGCACACTCCCATTTGGGTCCTGCACACTCCCACTGGGATCCTGCACACTTTCTACGACGTTCTGCACACTCCCACTGGGTCCTGCACACACGACGTTCTGCACACTTTGACGTTCTGCTCCTGCACACTCCCACTGGGGTCCTGCACACTTTCTACGACATTCTGCACACTCACATTTGGGTCCTGCACACTCCCACTGGGATCCTGCACACTTTCTACGACGTTCTGCACACTCCCACTGTGGTCCTGCACACTTTCTTTGACGTTCAGCACACTCCCATTTGGGTCCTGCACACTCCCACTGGGATCCTGCACACTTTCTACGACGTTCTGCACACTCCCACTGGGTTCCTGCACACTTTCTCTGACGTTCAGCACACTCCCATTTGGGTCCTGCACACTCCCACTGGGATCCTGCACACTTTCTACGACGTTCTGCACACCCCCACTGGGTTCCTGCACACTTTCTACGACGTTCTGCACACTCCCACTGGGTTCCTGCACACTTTCTCTGACGTTCAGCACACTCCCATTTGGGTCCTGCACACTCCCACTGGGATCCTGCACACTTTCTACGACGTTCTGCACACTCCCACTGGGGTTCGCACACTTTCTTTGACGTCCTGCACACTCCCACTGAGGTCCTGCACACTCTCTATGACATTCTGCACACTCACATTTGGGTCCTGCACACTCCCACTGGGATCGTGCACACTTTCTCTGACGTTCAGCACACTCCCATTTGGGTCCTGCACACTCCCACTGGGATCCTGCACACTTTCTACGAAGTTCTGCACACTTCCATTTGGGTCCTGCACACTCCCACTGGGTTCCTGCACACTTTCTCTGACGTTCAGCACACTCCCATTTGGGTCCTGCACACTCCCACTGGGATCCTGCACACTTTCTACGATGTTCTGCACACTTCCATTTGGGTCCTGCACACTCCCACTGGGTTCCTGCACACTTTCTACGACGTTCTGCACACTCCCACTGTGGTCCTGCACACTTTCTTTGACGTCCTGCACACTCCCACTGAGGTCCTGCACACTCCCACTGGGTTCCTGCACACTTTCTCTGACGTTCAGCACACTCCCATTTGGGTCCTGCACACTCCCACTGGGATCCTGCACACTTTCTACGACGTTCTGCACACTCCCACTGGGGTTCGCACACTTTCTTTGACGTCCTGCCCACTCCCACTGAGGTCCTGCACACTCTCTATGACATTCTGCACACTCACATTTGGGTCCTGCACACTCCCACTGGGATCCCGCACAATTTCTACGACACTCTGCACGCTCCCACTGAGGTCCTGCGCACTTTCTATGACGTTCAGCATACTCCCATTTGGGTCCTGCACACTCCCACTGGGTCCTGCACACTTTATACGCTGTTCTGCACACTCCCACTGGGGTCCTGCACACTCCCACTAGGGTCCTGCACACTTTCTACGACGTTCCGCACACTCCCACTGTGGTCCTGCACACTTTCTATGACGTTCTGCACACTCCCATTTGGATCCTATACACTCCCACTGGGGTCCTGCACACTTTCTATGACGTTCTGCACACCTTCACTGGGGTCCTGCACACTTTCTATGACGTCCTGCACACTCCCATTTGGGTCCTGCACGCTCCCACTAGGATCCTGCACAATTTCTACGACGTTCTGCACCTCCCACTAAGGTCCTGCACACTTTCTTTGACGTTCAGCACACTCCCATTTGGGTCCTGCACACTCCCACTGGGATCCTGCACACTTTCTACGACGTTCTGCACACTCCCACTGGGGTTCGCACACTTTCTTTGACGTCCTGCACACTCCCACTGAGGTCCTGCACACTTTCTATGACATTCTGCACACTCACATTTGGGTCCTGCACACTCCCACTGGGATCCTGCACACTTTCTCTGACGTTCAGCACACTCCCATTTGGGTCCTGCACACTCCCACTGGGATCCTGCACACTTTCTACGACGTTCTGCACACTTCCACTGGGGTCCTGCACACTCCCACTGAGCTCCTGCACACTTTCTACGACGTTCTGCACACTCACACTGTGGTCCTGCACAGTTTCTATGACGTCCTGCACACTACCATTTGGGTCCTGCACACTCCCACTGGGGTCCTGCACACTTTCTACGACGTTCTGCACACTCCCACTGTGGTCTTGCACGCTTTTTACGACGTCCTGCACACTCCCATTTGGGTCCTGCACACTCCCACTGGGATCCTGCACACTCCCACTGTGGTCCTGCACATTTTCTAAGACGTCCTGCACACTTCCACTATGGTCCTGCACACTTTCTATGACGCCCTGCACACTCCCACTGGGGTCCTGCACACTTTCTACGACGTTCAGCACACTCCCATTTGGGTCCTGCACACTCCCACTGGGATCCTGCACACTTTCTACGACGTTCTGCACACTCCCACTGTGGTGCTGCACACTTTCTTTGACGTTCAGCACACTCCCATTTGGGTCCTGCACACTCCCACTGAGGTCCTGCACACTTTCTATGACATTCTGCACACTCCCATTTGGGTCCTGCACACTCCCACTGGGGTCCTGCACACTTTCTCTGACGTTCAGCACACTCCCATTTGGGTCCTGCACACTCCCACTG
The DNA here is from genome assembly GCA_029168955.1 of Aplectana chamaeleonis. Lineage (NCBI taxonomy): Eukaryota > Metazoa > Nematoda > Chromadorea > Rhabditida > Cosmocercidae > Aplectana > Aplectana chamaeleonis. The sequence continues at coordinate 397,202 of JAPDOI010000193.1, forward strand.
GGATCCTGCACACTTTCTACGACGTTCTGCACACCCCCACTGGGGTCCTGCACACTTTCTCTGACGTTCAGCACACTCCCATTTGGGTCCTGCACACTCCCACTGGGATCCTGCACACTTTCTACGACGTTCTGCACACTCCCACTGGGGTTCGCACACTTTCTTTGACGTCCTGCACCCTCCCACTGAGGTCCTGCACACTCTCTATGACATTCTGCCACTCACATTTGGGTCCTGCACACTCCCACTGGGATCCTGCACACTTTCTCTGACGTTCAGCACACTCCCATTTGGGTCCTGCACACTCCCACTGGGATCCTGCACACTTTCTACGAAGTTCTGCACACTTCCATTTGGGTCCTGCACACTCCCACTGGGTTCCTGCACACTTTCTACGACGTTCTGCACACTCACCCTGTGGTCCTGCACACTTTCTTTGACGTTCAGCACACTCCCATTTGGGTCCTGCACACTCCCACTGGGATCCTGCACACTTTCTACGACGTTCTGCACACTCCCACTGGGGTTCTGCACACTTTCTCTGACGTTCAGCACACTCCCATTTGGGTCCTGCACACTCCACACTGGGATCTTGCACACTTTCTACGACGTTCTGCACACTCCCACTGGGGTCCTGCACACTTCCTCCGACGTTCTGCACACTCCCACTGAGGTCCTGCACGCTTTCTATAACGTTCTGCACACTCCCATTTGGGTCCTGCACGCTCCCACTAGGATCCTGCACAATTTCTACGACGTTCTGCACCTCCCACTGGGGTTGCACACTTTCTTTGACGTTCGTCCTGCACACTCCCACCACTGGGTCCTGCACACTTTCTACGACGTTCTGCACACTCCCATTTGGGTCCTGCACACTCCCACTGGGGTCCTGCACACTTTCTCTGACGTTCTGCACACTCCCATTTGGGTCCTGCACACCCCACTGGGATCCTGCACACTTTCTACGACGTTCTGCACACCACTGTGGTCCTGCACACTTTCTCTGACGTTCTGCACACTCCCATTTGGGTCCTGCACACTCCCACTGGGATCCTGCACACTTTCTACGACGTTCTGCACACTCCCATTTGGGTCCTGCACACTCCCACTGGGATCCTGCACACTTTCTACGACGTTCTGCACACTCCCACTGTGGTCCTGCACACTTTCTACGAAGTTCTGCACACTTCCATTTGGGTCCTGCACACTCCCACTGGGTTCCTGCACACTTTCTACGACGTTCTGCACACTCCCATTTGGGTCCTGCACACTCCCACTGGGATCCTGCACACTTTCTCTGACGTTCAGCACACTCCCATTTGGGTCCTGCACACTCCCACTGGGATCCTGCACACTTTCTACGACGTTCTGCACACCCCCACTGGGGTCCTGCACACTTTCTCTGACGTTCAGCACACTCCCATTTGGGTCCTGCACACTCCCACTGGGATCCTGCACACTTTCTACGACGTTCTGCACACTCCCACTGGGGTTCGCACACTTTCTTTGACGTCCTGCACACTCCCACTGAGGTCCTCCACACTCTCTATGACATTCTCCCACTCACATTTGGGTCCTGCACACTCCCACTGGGATCCTGCACACTTTCTCTGACGTTCAGCACACTCCCATTTGGGTCCTGCACACTCGCACTGGGATCCTGCACACTTTCTACGAAGTTCTGCACACTTCCATTTGGGTCCTGCACACTCCCACTGGGTTCCTGCATACTTTCTACGACGTTCTGCACACCCCCACTGGGGTCCTGCACACTTTCTATGACATTCTGCACACTCCCATTTGGGTCCAGCACACTCCCATTTGGGTCCTGCACACTTTCTACGACGTTCTGCACACCCCCACTGGGGTCCTGCACACTTTCTCTGACGTTCAGCACACTCCCATTTGGGTCCTGCACACTCCCACTGGGATCCTGCACACTTTCTACGACGTTCTGCACACTCCCACTGGGGTCCTGCACACTTTCTTTGACGTTCAGCACACTCCCATTTGGGTCCTGCACACTCCCACTGGGATCCTGCACACTTTCTACGACGTTCTGCACACTCCCACTGGGGTTCTGCACACTTTCTTTGACGTCCTGCACACTCCCACTGAGGTCCTGCACACTTTCTATGACATTCTGCACACTCCCATTTGGGTCCTGCACACTCCCACTGGAGTCCTGCACACTTTCTCTGACGTTCAGCACACTCCCATTTGGGTCCTGCACACTCCCACTGGGATCCTGCACACTTTCTACGACGTTCTGCACACTCCCACTGGGGTCCTGCACACTTTCTCTGACGTTCAGCACACTCCCATTTGGGTCCTGCACACTCCCACTGGGATCCTGCACACTCTCTATGACATTCTGCACACTCACATTTGGGTCCTGCACACTCCCACTGGGATCCTGCACACTTTCTACGACGTTCTGCACACTCCCACTGTGGTCCTCCACACTCTCTATCACATTCTGCACACTCACATTTGGGTCCTGCACACTCCCACTGGGATCCTGCACACTTTCTCTGACGTTCAGCACACTCCCATTTGGGTCCTGCACACTCCCACTGGGATCCTGCACACTTTCTACGAAGTTCTGCACACTTCCATTTGGGTCCTGCACACTCCCACTGGGTTCCTGCACACTTTCTACGACGTTCTGCACACCTCCACTGGGGTTCTGCACACTTTCTCTGACGTTCAGCACACTCCCATTTGGGTCCTGCACACTCCCACACTGGGATCTTGCACACTTTCTACGACGTTCTGCACACTCCCACTGGGGTTCGCACACTTTCTTTGACGTCCTGCACACTCCCACTGAGGTCCTGCACACTTTCTATGACATTCTGCACACTCACATTTGGGTCCTGCACACTCCCACTGGGATCCTGCACACTTTCTCTGACGGTTCGGCACACTCCCATTTGGGTCCTGCACACTCCCACACTGGGATCTTGCACACTTTCTACGACGTTCTGCACACTCCCACTGGGGTTCGCACACTTTCCTTGACGTCCTGCACACTCCCACTGAGGTCCTGCACACTCCCACTGGGATCCTGCACACTTTCTACGACGTTCTGCACACTCCCACTGTGATCTTGCACACTTTCTACGACGTTCAGCACATTCCCATTTGGGTCCTGCACACTCCCACTGGGATCCTGCACACTTTCTACGAAGTTCTGCACACTTCCATTTGGGTCCTGCACACTTTCTACGACGTTCTGCACACTCCCACTGGGGTTCGCACACTTTCTTTGACGTCCTGCACACTTTCTATGACATTCTGCACACTCACATTTGGGTCCTGCACACTCCCACTGGGATCCTGCACACTTTCTCTGACGTTCTGCACACTCCCACTGTGGTCCTGCACACTTTCTTTGACGTTCTGCACACTCACATTTGGGTCCTGCACACTCCCACTGGGTTCCTGCACACTTTCTCTGACGTTCAGCACACTCCCATTTGGGTCCTGCACACTCCCACTGGGATCCTGCACACTTTCTATGACGTTCTGCACACTTCCATTTGGGTCCTGCACACTCCCACTGTGATCCTGCACACTTTCTACGACGTTCTGCACACCCCCACTGGGGTCCTGCATATTTTCTCTGACGTTCAGCACACTCCCATTTGGGTCCTGCACACTCCCACTGGGATCCTGCACACTTTCTACGACGTTCTGCACACTCCCACTGGGGTTCGCACACTTTCTTTGACGTCCTGCCCACTCCCACTGAGGTCCTGCACACTCTCTATGACATTCTGCACACTCACATTTGGGTCCTGCACACTCCCACTGGGATCGTGCACACTTTCTCTGACGTTCAGCACACTCCCATTTGGGTCCTGCACACTCCCACTGGGATCCTGCACACTTTCTACGAAGTTCTGCACACTTCCATTTGGGTCCTGCACACTCCCACTGGGTTCCTGCACACTTTCTACGACGTTCTGCACACTCCCACTGTGGTCCTGCACACTTTCTTTGACGTTAAGCACACTCGCATTTGGGTCCTGCACACTCCCACACTGGGATCTTGCACACTTTCTACGACGTTCTGCACACTCCCACTGGAGTCCTGCACACTTTCTTTGACGTCCCGCACACTCCCACTGAGGTCCTGCACACTTTCTATGACATTCTGCACACTCCCATTTGGGTCCAGCACACTCCCACTGGGATCCTGCACACTTTCTACGACGTTCTGCACACTCCCACTGGGGTTCGCACACTTTCTTTGACGTCCTGCACACTCCCACTGAGGTCCTGCATACTTTCTATGACATTCTGCACACTCACATTTGGGTCCTGCACACTCCCACTGGGATCGTGCACACTTTCTACGACGTTCTGCACACTCCCACTGGGGTTCGCACACTTTCTTTGACGTTCAGCACACTCCCATTTGGGTCCTGCACACTCCCACACTGGGATCTTGCACACTTTCTACGATGTTCTGCACACTCCCACTGGAGTCCTGCACACTCCCACTGAGGTCCTGCACACTTTCTATGACATTCTGCACACTCCCATTTGGGTCCAGCACACTCCCACTGGGATCCTGCACACTTTCTACGACGTTCTGCACACTCCCACTGGGGTTCGCACACTTTCTTTGACGTCCTGCACCCTCCCACTGAGGTCCTGCACACTCTCTATGACATTCTGCACACTCACATTTGGGTCCTGCACACTCCCATTTGGGTCCTGCACACTTTCTCTGACGTTCAGCACACTCCCATTTGGGTCCTGCACACTCCCACTGGGATCCTGCACACTTTCTACGACGTTCTGCACACTCCCACTGGGATCCTGCACACTTTCTACGACGTTCTGCACACCCCCACTGGGGTCCTGCACACTTTCTTTGACGTTCAGCACACTCCCATTTGGGTCCTGCACACTCCCACTGGGATCCTGCACACTTTCTACGAAGTTCTGCACACTTCCATTTGGGTCCTGCACACTCCCACTGGGTTCCTGCACACTTTCTACGACGTTCTGCACACTCCCATTTGGGTCCTGCACACTCCCACTGGGATCCTGCACACTTTCTACGAAGTTCTGCACACTTCCATTTGGGTCCTGCACACTCCCACTGGGTTCCTGCACACTTTCTACGACGTTCTGCACACTCCCACTGTGGTGCTGCACACTTTCTTTGACGTTCAGCACACTCCCATTTGGGTCCTGCACACTCCCACTGGGATCCTGCACACTTTCTCTGACGTTCAGCACACTCCCATTTGGGTCCTGCACACTCCCACTGGGGTCCTGCACACTTTCTCTGACGTTCAGCACACTCCCATTTGGGTCCTGCACACTCCCACTGGGATCCTGCACTCTTTCTACGACGTTCTGCACACCCCCACTGGGGTCCTGCACACTTTCTCTGACGTTCAGCACACTCCCATTTGGGTCCTGCACACTCCCACTGGGATCCTGCACACTTTCTACGACGTTCTGCACACTCCCACTGGGGTTCGCACACTTTCTTTGACGTCCTGCACCCTCCCGCTGAGGTCCTGCACACTCTCTATGACATTCTGCACACTCACATTTGGGTCCTGCACACTCCCACTGGGATCCTGCACACTTTCTCTGACGTTCAGCACATTCCCATTTGGGTCCTGCACACTCCCACTGGGATCCTGCACACTTTCTACGAAGTTCTGCACACTTCCATTTGGGTCCTGCACACTCCCACTGGGTTCCTGCACACTTTCTACGACGTTCTGCACACTCCCACTGTGGTCCTGCACACTTTCTTTGACGTTAGCACACTCCCATTTGGGTCCTGCACACTCCCACTGGGATCCTGCACACTTTGTACGACGTTCTGCACACCTCCACTGGGGTTCTGCACACTTTCTCTGACGTTCAGCACACTCCCATTTGGGTCCTGCACACTCCCACACTGGGATCTTGCACACTTTCTACGACGTTCTGCACACTCCCACTGGGGTTCGCACACTTTCTTTGACGTCCTGCACAGTCCCACTGAGGTCCTGCACACTTTCTATGACATTCTGCACACTCACATTTGGGTCCTGCACACTCCCACTGGGATCCTGCACACTTTCTCTGACGTTCTGCACACTCCCACTGTGGTCCTGCACACTTTCTTTGACGTTCAGCACACTCCCATTTGGGTTCTGCACACTCCCACACTGTGATCTTGCACACTTTCTACGACGTTCTGCACACTCCCACTGGGGTTCGCACACTTTCTTTGACGTCCTGCACAGTCCCACTGAGGTCCTGCACACTTTCTATGACATTCTGCACACTCACATTTGGGTCCTGCACACTCCCACTGGGTTCCTGCACACTTTCTACGACGTTCTGCACACTCCCACTGTGGTCCTGCACACTTTCTTTGACGTTAAGCACACTCGCATTTGGGTCCTGCACACTCCCACTGGGGTCCTGCACACTTTCTATGACGTTCTGCACACTCCCACTGGGTTCTGCACACTTTCTGACGTTGCACACTCCCACTGGGTCCTGCACACTCCCACTGCTGTGGTGCTGCACACTTTTTACGACGTTCTGCACACTCCCATTCGGGTCCTGCACACTCCCACTGGGGTCCTGCACACTTTCTATGACGTCCTGCACACTACCATTTGGGTCCTGCACACTTTCTACGACGTTCTGCGCACTCCCACTGTGATTCTGCACACTTTTTACGACGTCCTGCACACTTTCTATGACATTCTGCACACTCACATTTGGGTCCTGCACACTCCCACTGGGATCCTGCACACTTTCTCTGACGTTCTGCACACTCCCACTGTGGTTCCTGCACACTTTCTTTGACGTCCTGCACACTCCCACTGAGGTCCTGCACACTCCCACTGGGTTCCTGCACACTTTCTCTGACGTTCAGCACACTCCCATTTGGGTCCTGCACACTCCCACTGGGATCCTGCACACTTTCTACGACGTTCTGCACACTCCCACTGGGATCCTGCACACTTTCTACGACGTTCTGCACACCCCCACTGGGGTCCTGTATATTTCCTCTGACGTTCAGCACACTCCCATTTGGGTCCTGCACACTCCCACTGGGATCCTGCACACTTTCTACGACGTTCTGCACACTCCCACTGGGGTTCGCACACTTTCTTTGACGTCCTGCCCACTCCCACTGAGGTCCTGCACACTCTCTATGACATTCTGCACACTCACATTTGGGTCCTGCACACTCCCACTGGGATCGTGCACACTTTCTCTGACGTTCAGCACACTCCCATTTGGGTCCTGCACACTCCCACTGGGATCCTGCACACTTTCTACGAAGTTCTGCACACTTCCATTTGGGTCCTGCACACTCCCACTGGGTTCCTGCACACTTTCTACGACGTTCTGCACACTCCCACTGTGGTCCTGCACACTTTCTTTGACGTTAAGCACACTCCCATTTGGGTCCTGCACACTCCCACACTGGGATCTTGCACACTTTCTACGACGTTCTGCACACTCCCACTGGAGTCCTGCACACTTTCTTTGACGTCCTGCACACTCCCACTGAGGTCCTGCACACTTTCTATGACATTCTGCACACTCCCATTTGGGTCCAGCACACTCCCACTGGGATCCTGCACACTTTCTACGACGTTCTGCACACTCCCACTGGGGTTCGCACACTTTCTTTGACGTCCTGCACACTCCCACTGAGGTCCTGCACACTTTCTATGACATTCTGCACACTCACATTTGGGTCCTGCACACTCCCACTGGGATCCTGCACACTTTCTCTGACGTTCTGCACACTCCCACTGTGGTCCTGCACACTTTCTTTGACGTTCAGCACACTCCCATTTGGGTCCTGCACACTCCCACACTGGGATCTTGCACACTTTCTACGACGTTCTGCACACTCCCACTGGAGTCCTGCACACTTTTTTTGACGTTAAGCACACTCCCATTTGGGTCCTGCACACTCCCACACTGGGATCTTGCACACTTTCTACGACGTTCTGCACACTCCCACTGGGGTTCGCACACTTTCTTTGACGTCCTGCACACTCCCACTGAGGTCCTGCACACTTTCTATGACATTCTGCACACTCCCATTTGGGTCCTGCACACTCCCACTGGGGTCCTGCACACTTTCTCTGACGTTCAGCACACTCCCATTTGGGTCCTGCACACTCCCACTGGGATCCTGCACACTTTCTACGACGTTCTGCACACTCCCACTGGGGTCCTGCACACTTTCTTTGACGTTCAGCACACTCCCATTTGGGTCCTGCATACTCCCACTGGGATCCTGCACTCTTTCTACGACGTTGTGCACACTCCCACTGGAGTCCTGCACACTTTCTTTGACGTCCCGCACACTCCCACTGAGGTCCTGCACACTTTCTATGACATTCTGCACACTCCCATTTGGGTCCAGCACACTCCCACTGGGATCCTGCACACTTTCTACGACGTTCTGCACACTCCCACTGGGGTTCGCACACTTTCTTTGACGTCCTGCACACTCCCACTGAGGTCCTGCACACTTTCTATGACATTCTGCACACTCACATTTGGGTCCTGCACACTCCCACTGGGATCCTGCACACTTTCTACGACGTTCTGCACACTCCCACTGGGTTCCTGCACACTTTCTCTGACGTTCAGCACTCTCCCATTTGGGTCCTGCACACTCCCACTGGGATCCTGCACACTTTCTACGAAGTTCTGCACACTCCCACTGGGATCCTGCACACTTTCTTTGACGTTCCTGCACACTCCCACTGTGGTGCTGCACACTTTCTATGACATTCTGCACACTCCCATTTGGGTCCAGCACACTCCCACTGGGATCCTGCACACTTTCTACGACGTTCTGCACACTCCCACTGGGGTTCGCACACTTTCTTTGACGTCCTGCCCACTCCCACTGAGGTCCTGCACACTCTCTATGACATTCTGCACACTCACATTTGGGTTCTGCACACTCCCACTGGGATCGTGCTCGTGCACACTTTCTCTGACGTTCAGCACACTCCCATTTGGGTCCTGCACACTCCCACTGGGATCCTGCACACTTTCTACGACGTTCTGCACACTCCCACTGGGATCCTGCACATTTTCTATGACGTTCTGCACACTCCCACTGGGGTCCTGCACACTTTCTATGGAGTCCTGCACACTACCATTTGGGTCCTGCACACTCCCACTGGGATCCTGCACACTTCCCCCGACGTTCTGCACACTCCCACTGGGGTTCTGCGCACTTTCTACGACGTTCTGCACATTCCCATTTAGGTACTGCACACCCCCACTGGGGTTCTGCGCACTTTCTACGACGTTCTGCACATTCCCATTTAGGTCCTGCACACCCCTACTGGGGTCCTGCACACTTCCTATGACGTCCTGCACACTCCCCCTGGGGTTCTGCGCACTTTCTACGACGTTCTGCACATTCCCACTGTGGTCCTGCACACTTTCTTTGACGTCCTGCACACTCCCACTGAGGTCCTGCACACTCCCACTGGGTTCCTGCACACTTTCTCTGACGTTCAGCACACTCCCATTTGGGTCCTGCGCACTCCCACCGGGGTCCTGCCCACTTTCTACGACGTTCTGCACACTCCCACTGTGGTCCTGCACACTTCCTACGACGTCCTGCACACTCCCATTTGGGTCCTGCACACTTCCACTATGGTCCTGCACACTTTCTATGACGCCCTGCACACTCCCACTGGGGTCCTGCACACTTTCTACGACGTTCTGCACACTCCCACTGGGGTCCTGCACACTTTCTACGACGTTCTGCACACTCCCACTGTGGTCTTGCACGCTTTTTATGACGTCCTGCACACTCCCATTTGGGTCCTACACACTCCCACTGGGGTCCTGCACGCTTTCTAAGTCATCCTGCACACTCCCATTTGGGTCCTGCACACTCCCACTGGGGCCCTGCACACTTTCTACGACGTTCTGCACACTCCCACTGGGGTCCTGCACACTTTCTAAGACATCCTGCACACTCCCATTTGGGTCCAGCACACTCCCACTGGGATCCTGCACACTTTCTACGACGTTCTGCACACTCCCACTGGGGTCCTGCACACTTTCTTTGACGTTCAGCACACTCCCATTTGGGTCCTGCACACTCCCACTGGGATCCTGCACACTTTCTACGACGTCCTGCACACTCCCACTGGGGTCCTGCACAGTTTCTCTGACGTTCAGCATACTCCCATTTGGGTCCTGCACACTCCCACTGAGGTCCTGCACACTTTCTATGACGTCCTGCACACTCCCACTGGGGTTCGCACACTTTCTTTGACGTCCTGCACACTCCCACTGAGGTCCTGCACACTTTCTATGACATTCTGCACACTCACATTTGGGTCCTGCACACTCCCACTGGGATCCTGCACACTTTATCTGACGTTCTGCACACTCCCACTGTGGTCCTGCACACTCCCACTGGGATCGTGCACTTTCTACGGAGTTCTGCACACTTCCATTTGGGTCCTGCACACTCCCACTGGGTTCCTGCATACTTTCTACGACGTTCTGCACACCCCCACTGGGGTCCTGCACACTTTCTATGACATTCTGCACACTCCCATTTGGGTCCAGCACACTCCCACTGGGATCCTGCACACTTTCTACGACGTTCTGCACACTCCCACTGGGGTCCTGCACACTTTCTTTGACGTTCAGCACACTCCCATTTGGGTCCTGCACACTTTCTACGAAGTTCTGCACACTCCCATTTGGGTCCTGCACACTCCCACTGGGATCCTGCACACTTTCTACGAAGTTCTGCACACTTCCACTGGGGTTCGCACACTTTCCTTGACGCCCTGCACACTCCCACTGAGGTCCTGCACACTTTCTATGACGTTCAGCATACTCCCATTTGGGTCCTGCACACTCTCACTGGGATAATGCACACTTTCTACGACGTCCTGCACACTCCCACTGAGGTCCTGCACACTTTCTATGACGTCCTGCTCACTCCCATTTGGGTCCTGCACACTCCCACTGAGGTCCTGCACACTTTCTATGACGTCCTGCACACTCCCATTTGGGTCCTGCACACTTTCTCTGACGTTCAGCACACTCCCATTTGGGTCCTGCACACTCCCACTGGGATCCTGCACACTTTCTACGACGTTCTGCACACTCCCACTGGGGTTCGCACACTTTCTACGACGTCCTGCACACTCCCACTGAGGTCCTGCACACTTTCTATGACGTCCTGCTCACTCCCATTTGGGTCCTGCACACTCCCACTGAGGTCCTGCACACTTTCTCTGACGTTCAGCATACTCCCATTTGGGTCCTGCACACTCTCACTGGGATAATGCACACTTTCTACGACGTCCTGCACACTCACACTGAGGTCCTGCACACTTTCTCTGACGTTCAGCACACTCCCATTTGGGTCCTGCACACCCTACTGGGATCCTGCGCACTTTCTACGACGTTCTGCACACTCCCACTGGGGTCCTGCACACTTTCTTTGACGTTCAGCACACTCCCACTGAGGTCCTGCACACTTTCTCTGACGTTCAGCACACTCCCATTTGGGTCCTGCACACCCTACTGGGATCCTGCACACTTTCTACGACCCTCTGCACACTCCCACTGGGGTCCCCACACTTTCTTTGACGTCCTGCACACTCCCACTGAGGTCCTGCACACTTTCTATGACATTCTGCACACTCACATTTGGGTCCTGCACACTCCCACTGGGTTCCTGCACACTTTCTACGACGTTCTGCACACTCCCACTGTGGTCCTGCACACTTTCTTTGACGTTCAGCACACTCCCATTTGGGTCCTGCACACTCCCACACTGGGATCTTGCACACTTTCTACGACGTTCTGCACACTCCCACTGGAGTCCTGCACACTTTCTTTGACGTCCTGCACACTCCCACTGAGGTCCTGCACACTTTCTATGACATTCTGCACACTCCCATTTGGGTCCAGCACACTCCCACTGGGATCCTGCACACTTTCTACGACGTTCTGCACACTCCCACTGGGGTTCGCACACTTTCTTTGACGTCCTGCACCCTCCCACTGAGGTCCTGCACACTCTCTATGACATTCTGCACACTCACATTTGGGTCCTGCACACTCCCATTTGGGTCCTGCACACTTTCTCTGACGTTCAGCACACTCCCATTTGGGTCCTGCACACTCCCACTGGGATCCTGCACACTTTCTACGACGTTCTGCACACTCCCACTGGGATCCTGCACACTTTCTACGACGTTCTGCACACCCCCACTGGGGTCCTGCACACTTTCTTTGACGTTCAGCACACTCCCATTTGGGTCCTGCACACTCCCACTGGGATCCTGCACACTTTCTACGAAGTTCTGCACACTTCCATTTGGGTCCTGCACACTCCCACTGGGTTCCTGCACACTTTCTACGACGTTCTGCACACTCCCATTTGGGTCCTGCACACTCCCACTGGGATCCTGCACACTTTCTACGAAGTTCTGCACACTTCCATTTGGGTCCTGCACACTCCCACTGGGTTCCTGCACACTTTCTACGACGTTCTGCACACTCCCACTGTGGTGCTGCACACTTTCTTTGACGTTCAGCACACTCCCATTTGGGTCCTGCACACTCCCACTGGGATCCTGCACACTTTCTCTGACGTTCAGCACACTCCCATTTGGGTCCTGCACACTCCCACTGGGGTCCTGCACACTTTCTCTGACGTTCAGCACACTCCCATTTGGGTCCTGCACACTCCCACTGGGATCCTGCACTCTTTCTACGACGTTCTGCACACCCCCACTGGGGTCCTGCACACTTTCTCTGACGTTCAGCACACTCCCATTTGGGTCCTGCACACTCCCACTGGGATCCTGCACACTTTCTACGACGTTCTGCACACTCCCACTGGGGTTCGCACACTTTCTTTGACGTCCTGCACCCTCCCACTGAGGTCCTGCACACTCTCTATGACATTCTGCACACTCACATTTGGGTCCTGCACACTCCCACTGGGATCCTGCACACTTTCTCTGACGTTCAGCACATTCCCATTTGGGTCCTGCACACTCCCACTGGGATCCTGCACACTTTCTACGAAGTTCTGCACACTTCCATTTGGGTCCTGCACACTCCCACTGGGTTCCTGCACACTTTCTACGACGTTCTGCACACTCCCACTGTGGTCCTGCACACTTTCTTTGACGTTAGCACACTCCCATTTGGGTCCTGCACACTCCCACTGGGATCCTGCACACTTTGTACGACGTTCTGCACACCTCCACTGGGGTTCTGCACACTTTCTCTGACGTTCAGCACACTCCCATTTGGGTCCTGCACACTCCCACACTGGGATCTTGCACACTTTCTACGACGTTCTGCACACTCCCACTGGGGTTCGCACACTTTCTTTGACGTCCTGCACAGTCCCACTGAGGTCCTGCACACTTTCTATGACATTCTGCACACTCACATTTGGGTCCTGCACACTCCCACTGGGATCCTGCACACTTTCTCTGACGTTCTGCACACTCCCACTGTGGTCCTGCACACTTTCTTTGACGTTCAGCACACTCCCATTTGGGTTCTGCACACTCCCACACTGTGATCTTGCACACTTTCTACGACGTTCTGCACACTCCCACTGGGGTTCGCACACTTTCCTTGACGTCCTGCACACTCCCACTGAGGTCCTGCACACTCCCACTGGGATCCTGCACACTTTCTACGACGTTCTGCACACTCCCACTGTGATCCTGCACACTTTCTACGACGTTCTGCACACTCCCATTTGGGTCCTGCACACTCCCACTGGGATCCTGCACACTTTCTACGAAGTTCTGCACACTTCCATTTGGGTCCTGCACACTCCCACTGGGTTCCTGCACACTTTCTACGACGTTCTGCACACTCCCACTGTGGTGCTGCACACTTTCTTTGACGTTCAGCACACTCCCATTTGGGTCCTGCACACTCCCACTGGGATCCTGCACACTTTCTCTGACGTTCAGCACACTCCCATTTGGGTCCTGCACACTCCCACTGGGGTCCTGCACACTTTCTCTGACGTTCAGCACACTCCCATTTGGGTCCTGCACACTCCCACTGGGATCCTGCACTCTTTCTACGACGTTCTGCACACTCCCACTGTGATCCTGCATACTTTCTACGACGTTCTGCACACCCCCACTGGGGTCCTGCACACTTTCTATGACATTCTGCACACTCCCATTTGGGTCCAGCACACTCCCACTGGGATCCTGCACACTTTCTATGAAGTCCTGCACACTCACACTGAGGTCCTGCACACTTTCAATGACGTCCTGCTCACTCCCATTTGGGTCCTGCACACTCCCACTGAGGTCCTGCACACTTTCTATGACATTCTGCACACTCCCATTTGGGTCCAGCACACTCCCACTGGGATCCTGCACACTTTCTACGACGTTCTGCACACTCCCACTGGGGTTCGCACACTTTCTTTGACGTCCTGCACACTCCCACTGGGTTCCTGCACACTTTCTACGACGTTCTGCACACTCCCACTGTGGTGCTGCACACTTTCTTTGACGTTCAGCACACTCCCATTTGGGTCCTGCACACTCCCACTGGGATCCTGCACACTTTCTCTGACGGTTCAGCACACTCCCATTTGGGTCCTGCACACTCCCACTGGGTTCCTGCACACTTTCTACGACGTTCTGCACACTCCCACTGTGGTCCTGCACACTTTCTTTGACGTTAAGCACACTCCCATTTGGGTCCTGCACACTCCCACACTGGGATCTTGCACACTTTCTACGACGTTCTGCACACTCCCACTGGAGTCCTGCACACTTTCTTTGACGTCCTGCACACTCCCACTGAGGTCCTGCACACTTTCTATGACGTTCTGCACACTCTCATTTGGGTCCTGCACACTCCCACTGGGTTCCTGCACACTTTCTACGACGTTCTGCACACTCCCACTGTGGTCCTGCACACTTTCTTTGACGTTAAGCACACTCCCATTTGGGTCCTGCACACTCCCACACTGGGATCTTGCACACTTTCTACGACGTTCTGCACACTCCCACTGGGATCCTGCACACTTTCTACGACGTTCTGCACACTCCCACTGTGGTGCTGCACACTTTCTATGACATTCTGCACACTCCCATTTGGGTCCAGCACACTCCCACTGGGATCCTGCACACTTTCTACGAAGTTCTGCACACTTCCACTGGGGTTCGCACACTTTCCTTGACGCCCTGCACACTCCCACTGAGGTCCTGCACAATTTCTATGACATTCTGCACACTCACATTTGGGTCCTGCACACTCCCACTGGGATCCTGCACACGTTCTCTGACGTTCAGCACCCTCCCATTTGGGTCCTGCACCCTCCCACTGGGATCCTGCACACTTTCTACGACGTTCTGCACACTCCCACTGGGATCCTGCCCACTTTCTACGACGTTCTGCACACTCCCACTGGGTTCCTGCACACTTTCTCTGACGTTCAGCACACTCCCATTTGGGTCCTGCACACTCCCACTGGGATCCTGCACACTTTCTACGACGTTCTGCACACTCCACTGGGGTTCGCACACTTTCTTTGACGTCCTGCACACTCCCACTGGGGTCCTGCACACTTTCTACGACGTTCTGCACACTCCCATTTGGGTCCTGCACACTCCCACGGGGGTCCTGCACACTTTCAATGACGTCCTGCACACTCCCACTGTGGTCCTGCACACTTTCTTTGACGTTCAGCACACTCCCATTTGGGTCCTGCATACTCCCACTGGGGTCCTGCACACTTTCTCTGACGTTCAGCACACTCCCATTTGGGTCCTGCATACTTTCTACGACGTTCTGCACACCCCCACTGGGGTCCTGCACACTTTCTCTGACGTTCAGCACACTCCCATTTGGGTCCTGCACACTCCCACTGGGATCCTGCACACTTTCTACGACGTTCTGCACACCCCCACTGGGGTCCTGCACACTTTCTCTGACGTTCAGCACACTCCCATTTGGGTCCTGCACACTCCCACTGGGATCCTGCACACTTTCTACGACGTTCTGCACACTCCCACTGGGGTTCGCACACTTTCTTTGACGTCCTGCACCCTCCCACTGAGGTCCTGCACACTCTCTATGACATTCTGCACACTCACATTTGGGTCCTGCACACTCCCACTGGGATCCTGCACACTTTCTCTGACGTTCAGCACATTCCCATTTGGGTCCTGCACACTCCCACTGGGATCCTGCACACTTTCTACGAAGTTCTGCACACTTCCATTTGGGTCCTGCACACTCCCACTGGGTTCCTGCACACTTTCTACGACGTTCTGCACACTCCCACTGTGGTCCTGCACACTTTCTTTGACGTTAGCACACTCCCATTTGGGTCCTGCACACTCCCACTGGGATCCTGCACACTTTCTACGACGTTCTGCACACTCCCATTTGTCCTGCACACTGGGTTCCTGCACACTTTCTGATCCTGACTTCTGCACACACGCACACTCCCATTTGGGTCCTGCACACTCCCACTGGGATCTGCACACTTTCTACGACGTTCTGCACACCCCCACTGGGGTCCTGCACACTTTCTTTGACGTTCAGCACACTCCCATTTGGGTCCTGCACACTCCCACACTGGGATCTTGCACACTTTCTACGACGTTCTGCACACTCCCACTGGGGTTCGCACACTTTCTTTGACGTCCTGCACACTCCCACTGAGGTCCTGCACACTTTCTATGACATTCTGCACACTCACATTTGGGTCCTGCACACTCCCACTGGGATCCTGCACACTTTCTCTGACGTTCTGCACACTCCCACTGTGGTCCTGCACACTTTCTCTGACGTTCAGCACACTCCCATTTGGCTCCTGCACACTCCCACTGGGATCCTGCACACTTTCTACGACGTTCTGCACACTCCCACTGGGGTTCCTGCACACTTTCCTTGACGTTCAGCACACTCCCACTGAGGTCCTGCACACTCCCACTGGGATCCTGCACACTTTCTACGACGTTCTGCACACTCCCACTGTGATCCTGCACACTTTCTACGACGTTCTGCACACTCCCATTTGGGTCCTGCACACTCCCACTGGGATCCTGCACACTTTCTACGAAGTTCTGCACACTTCCATTTGGGTCCTGCACACTCCCACTGGGTTCCTGCACACTTTCTACGACGTTCTGCACACTCCCACTGTGGTGCTGCACACTTTCTTTGACGTTCAGCACACTCCCATTTGGGTCCTGCACACTCCCACTGGGATCCTGCACACTTTCTCTGACGTTCAGCACACTCCCATTTGGGTCCTGCACACTCCCACTGGGTTCCTGCACACTTTCTCTGACGTTCAGCACACTCCCATTTGGGTCCTGCACACTCCCACTGGGATCCTGCACACTTTCTATGACGTTCTGCACACTCCCACTGTGATCCTGCACACTTTCTACGACGTTCTGCACACCCCCACTGGGGTCCTGCATATTTTCTCTGACGTTCAGCACACTCCCATTTGGGTCCTGCACACTCCCACTGGGATCCTGCACACTTTCTACGACGTTCTGCACACTCCCACTGGGGTTCGCACACTTTCTTTGACGTCCTGCCCACTCCCACTGAGGTCCTGCACACTCTCTATGACATTCTGCACACTCACATTTGGGTCCTGCACACTCCCACTGGGATCGTGCACACTTTCTCTGACGTCCAGCACACTCCCGTTTGGGTCCTGCACACTCCCACTGGGATCCTGCACCCTTTCTCCGAAGTTCTGCACACTTCCATTTGGGTCCTGCACCCTCCCACTGGGTTCCTGCCCACTTTCTACGACGTTCTGCACACTCCCACTGTGGTCCTGCACACTTTCTTTGACGTTCTGCACACTCACATTTGGGTCCTGCACACTCCCACTGGGTTCCTGCACACTTTCTACGACGTTCTGCACACTCCCACTGTGGTGCTGCACACTTTCTTTGACGTCCTGCACACTCCCACTGAGGTCCTGCACACTTTCTATGACATTCTGCACACTCACATTTGGGTCCTGCACACTCCCACTGGGATCCTGCACACTTTCTACGACGTTCTGCACACTCCCACTGGGGTTCGCACACTTTCTGACGTTCTGCACACTTCCATTTGGGTCCTGCACACTCCCACTGGGTTCCTGCACACTTTCTACGACGTTCTGCACACTCCCACTGTGGTGCTGCACACTTTCTATGACATTCTGCACACTCCCATTTGGGTCCTGCACACTCCCACTGGGATCCTGCACACTTTCTACGACGTTCTGCACACTGCCACTGTGGTCCTGCACACTTTCTTTGACGTTAGCACACTCCCATTTGGGTCCTGCACACTCCCACACTGGGATCTTGCACACTTTCTACGACGTTCTGCACACTCCCACTGGGGTTCGCACACTTTCTTTGACGTCCTGCACACTCCCACTGAGGTCCTGCACACTCTCTATGACATTCTGCACACTCCCATTTGGGTCCTGCACACTCCCACTGGGATCCTGCACACTTTCTACGACGTTCTGCACACTCCCACTGGGGTCCTGCACACTTTCTTTGACGTCCTGCACACTCCCACTGAGGTCCTGCACACTCTCTATGACATTCTGCACACTCACATTTGGGTCCTGCACACTCCCACTGGGATCCTGCACACTTTCTCTGACGTTCAGCACACTCCCATTTGGGTCCTGCACACTCCCACTGGGATCCTGCACACTTTCTACGACGTTCTGCACACTCCCACTGGGATCCTGCACACTTTCTACGACGTTCTGCACACTCCCACTGTGGTCCTGCACACTTTCTTTGACGTTCAGCACACTCCCATTTGGGTCCTGCACACTCCCACCGGGGTCCTGCACACTTTCTATCCCGTTCTACGCACTCCGATTTGGGGCCTGCACACTCCCACTGGGTTCCTGCACACTTTCTACGACGTTCTGCACACTCCCATTTGGGTCCTGCACACTCCCACTGGGATCCTGCACACTTTCTACGAAGTTCTGCACACTTCCATTTGGGTCCTGCACACTCCCACTGGGTTCCTGCACACTTTCTACGACGTTCTGCACACTCCCACTGTGGTGCTGCACACTTTCTTTGACGTTCAGCACACTCCCATTTGGGTCCTGCACACTCCCACTGGGATCCTGCACACTTTCTCTGACGTTCAGCACACTCCCATTTGGGTCCTGCACACTCCCACTGGGTTCCTGCACACTTTCTCTGACGTTCAGCACACTCCCATTTGGGTCCTGCACACTCCCACTGGGATCCTGCACACTTTCTATGACGTTCTGCACACCCCACTGGGGTCCTGCACACTTTCTCTGACGTTCAGCACACTCCCATTTGGGTCCTGCACACTCCCACTGGGATCCTGCACACTTTCTACGACGTTCTGCACACTCCCACTGGGGTTCGCACACTTTCTTTGACGTCCTGCACCCTCCCGCTGAGGTCCTGCACACTCTCTATGACATTCTGCACACTCACATTTGGGTCCTGCACACTCCCACTGGGATCGTGCACACTTTCTCTGACGTTCAGCACACTCCCATTTGGGTCCTGCACACTCCCACTGGGATCCTGCACACTTTCTACGAAGTTCTGCTCACTTCCATTTGGGTCCTGCACACTCCCACTGGGTTCCTGCACACTTTCTACGACGTTCTGCACACTCCCACTGTGGTCCTGCACACTTTCTTTGACGTTAAGCACACTCCCATTTGGGTCCTGCACACTCCCACTGGGATCCTGCACACTTTCTACGAAGTTCTGCACACCTCCACTGGGGTCCTGCACACTTTCTCTGACGTTCTGCACACTCCCATTTGGGTCCTGCACACTCCCACACTGGGATCCTGCACACTTTCTACGACGTTCTGCACACTCCCACTGGGGTTCGCACACTTTCTTTGACGTCCTGCACCCTCCCACTGAGGTCCTGCACACTTTCTATGACATTCTGCACAGTCACATTTGGGTCCTGCACACTCCCACTGGGATCCTGCAGACTTTCTCTGACGTTCTGGACAGTCCGACTGTGGTCCTGCACACTTTCTTTGACGTTCAGCAGACTCCCGTTTGGGTCCTGCACACTCCCACTGGGATCCTGCACACTTTCTACGACGTTCTGCACACTCCCACTGGGGTCCTGCACACTTTCTTTGACGTTCAGCACACTCCCATTTGGGTCCTGCACACTCCCACTGGGATCCTGCACACTTTCTACGAAGTTCTGCACACTTCCATTTGGGTCCTGCACACTCCCACTGGGTTCCTGCACACTTTGTACGACGTTCTGCACACTCCCATTTGGGTCCTGCACACTCCCACTGGGATCCTGCACACTTTCTACGAAGTTCTGCACACTTCCATTTGGGTCCTGCACACTCCCACTGGGTTCCTGCACACTTTCTACGACGTTCTGCACACTCCCACTGTGGTGCTGCACACTTTCTTTGACGTTCAGCACACTCCCATTTGGGTCCTGCACACTCCCACTGGGATCCTGCACACTTTCTCTGACGGTTCAGCACACTCCCATTTGGGTCCTGCACACTCCCACTGGGGTCCTGCACACTTTCTCTGACGTTCAGCACACTCCCATTTGGGTCCTGCACACTTTCTACGACGTTCTGCACACCCCCACTGGGGTCCTGCACACTTTCTCTGACGTTCAGCACACTCCCATTTGGGTCCTGCACACTCCCACTGGGATCCTGCACACTTTCTACGACGTTCTGCACACTCCCACTGGGGTTCGCACACTTTCTTTGACGTCCTGCACCCTCCCACTGAGGTCCTGCACACTCTCTATGACATTCTGCACACTCACATTTGGGTCCTGCACACTCCCACTGGGATCCTGCACACTTTCTCTGACGTTCAGCACTCTCCCATTTGGGTCCTGCACACTCCCACTGGGATCCTGCACACTTTCTACGAAGTTCTGCACACTTCCATTTGGGTCCTGCACACTCCCACTGGGTTCCTGCACACTTTCTACGACGTTCTGCACACTCCCACTGTGGTCCTGCACACTTTCTTTGACGTTAGCACACTCCCATTTGGGTCCTGCACACTCCCACTGGGATCCTGCACACTTTGTACGACGTTCTGCACACCTCCACTGGGGTTCTGCACACTTTCTCTGACGTTCAGCACACTCCCATTTGGGTCCTGCACACTCCCACACTGGGATCTTGCACACTTTCTACGACGTTCTGCACACTCCCACTGGGGTTCGCACACTTTCTTTGACGTCCTGCACACTCCCACTGAGGTCCTGCACACTTTCTATGACATTCTGCACACTCACATTTGGGTCCTGCACACTCCCACTGGGATCCTGCACACGTTCTCTGACGTTCTGCACACTCCCACTGTGGTCCTGCACACTTTCTTTGACGTTCAGCACACTCCCATTTGGGTCCTGCACACTCCCACACTGGGATCTTGCACACTTTCTACGACGTTCTGCACACTCCCACTGGGGTTCGCACACTTTCCTTGACGTCCTGCACACTCCCACTGAGGTCCTGCACACTCCCACTGGGATCCTGCACACTTTCTACGACGTTCTGCACACTCCCACTGTGATCCTGCATACTTTCTACGACGTTCTGCACACCCCCACTGGGGTCCTGCATATTTTCTCTGACGTTCAGCACACTCCCATTTGGGTCCTGCACACTCCCACTGGGATCCTGCACACTTTCTACGACGTTCTGCACACTCCCACTGGGGTTCGCACACTTTCTTTGACGTCCTGCACACTCCCACTGAGGTCCTGCACACTTTCTATGACATTCTGCACACTCACATTTGGGTCCTGCACACTCCCACTGGGATCCTGCACACTTTCTCTGACGTTCTGCATACTCCCAGTGTGGTCCTGCACACTTTCTTTGACGTTCTGCACACTCACATTTGGGTCCTGCACACTCCCACTGGGTTCCTGCACACTTTCTCTGACGTTCAGCACACTCCCATTTGGGTCCTGCACACTCCCACTGGGATCCTGCACACTTTCTACGACGTTCTGCACACTCCCACTGTGATCCTGCACACTTTCTACGACGTTCTGCACACCCCCACTGGGGTCCTGCATATTTTCTCTGACGTTCAGCACACTCCCATTTGGGTCCTGCACACTCCCACTGGGATCCTGCACACTTTCTACGACGTTCTGCACACTCCCACTGGGGTTCGCACACTTTCTTTGACGTCCTGCCCACTCCCACTGAGGTCCTGCACACTCTCTATGACATTCTGCACACTCACATTTGGGTCCTGCACACTCCCACTGGGATCGTGCACACTTTCTCTGACGTTCAGCACACTCCCATTTGGGTCCTGCACACTCCCACTGGGATCCTGCACACTTTCTACGAAGTTCTGCACACTTCCATTTGGGTCCTGCACACTCCCACTGGGTTCCTGCACACTTTCTACGACGTTCTGCACACTCCCACTGTGGTCCTGCACACTTTCTTTGACGTTAAGCACACTCCCATTTGGGTCCTGCACACTCCCACACTGGGATCTTGCACACTTTCTACGACGTTCTGCACACTCCCACTGGAGTCCTGCACACTTTCTTTGACGTCCTGCACACTCCCATTTGGGCCCTGCACACTCCCACACTGGGATCGTGCACACTTTCTCTGACGTTCAGCACACCTCCCACTGGGTCTGCACACTGCACACTTTCTTGACGTTCTGCACACTCCCACTGGGGTCCTGCACACTTTCTATGACATTCTGCACACTCCCATTTGGGTCCTGCACACTCCCACTGGGATCCTGCACACTTTCTCTGACGTTCTGCACACTCCCACTGGGTCCTGCACACTCCCACTGGGATCCTGCACACTTTCTACGACGTTCTGCACACCCCATTTGGGTCCTGCACACTCCCACTGGGATCCTGCACACTTTCTACGACGTTCTGCACACTCCCACTGGGGTCCTGCACACTTTCTGACGTTCTGCACACTCCCATTTGGGTCCTGCACACTCACTGGGATCTGCACACTTTCTGACGTTCTGCACACTCCCACTGTGGTCCTGCACACTTTCTTTGACGTTCAGCACACTCCCATTTGGGTCCTGCACACTCCACACTGGGATCTTGCACACTATCTACGACGTTCTGCACACTCCCACTGGGGTTCGCACACTTTCTTTGACGTCCTGCACAGTCCCACTGAGGTCCTGCACACTTTCTCTGACGTTCAGCACACTCCCATTTGGGTCCTGCACACTCCCACTGGGATCCTGCACACTTTCTACGACGTTCTGCACACTCCCATTTGGGTCCTGCACACTTCCACTGTGATCCTGCATACTTTCTACGACGTTCTGCACACCCCCACTGGGGTCCTGCATATTTTCTCTGACGTTCAGCACACTCCCATTTGGGTCCTGCACACTCCCACTGGGATCCTGCACACTTTCTACGACGTTCTGCACACCTCCACTGGGGTCCTGCACACTTTCTTTGACGTTCAGCACACTCCCATTTGGGTCCTGCACACTCCCACTGAGGTCCTGCACACTTTCTCTGACGTTCTGCACACTCCCACTGTGGTCCTGCACACTTTCTTTGACGTCCTGCACACTCCCACTGAGGTCCTGCACACTTTCTATGACATTCTGCACACTCCCATTTGGGTCCAGCGTACTCCCACTGGGATCCTGCACACTTTCTACGACGTTCTGCACACTCCCACTGTGGTCCTGCACACTTTCTCTGACGTTCAGCACACTCCCATTTGGGTCCTGCACACCCTACTGGGATCCTGCGCACTTTCTACGACGTTCTGCACACTCCCACTGGGGTCCTGCACACTTTCTCTGACGTCCAGCACACTCCCATTTGGGTCCTCCACACTCCTACTGGGACCCTGCGCACTTTCTACGACGTTCTGCACACTCCCACTGGGGTCCTGCACACTTTCTTTGACGTTCAGCACACTCCCATTTGGGTCCTGCACACTCCCACTGGGGTCCTGCACACTTTCACGACGTTCTGCGCACTCCCACTGGGGTCCTGCACACTTCCTTTGACGTCCTGCACACTCCCACTGAGGTCCTGCACACTTTCTATGACATTCTGCACCCTTACATTTGGGTCCTGCACATCCCCACTGGGGTTCTGCACGCTTTCTTTGACGTCCTGCACACTCCTACTAGGGTCCTGCACACTTTCACGACGTTCTGCACACTCCCACTGGGATCCTGCGCACTTTCTACGACGTTCTGCACACTCCCACTGGGGTCCTGCACACTTTCTTTGACGTTCAGCACACTCCCATTTGGGTCCTGCACACTCCCACTGGGGTCCTGCACACTTTCACGACGTTCTGCACACTCCCACTGGGGTCCTGCACACTTCCTTTGACGTCCTGCACACTCCCACTGAGGTCCTGCACACTTTTGATGACATTCTGCACACTTACATTTGGGTCCTGCACATCCCCACTGGGGTTCTGCACGCTTACTTTGACGTCCTGCACACTCCTACTAGGGTCCTGCACACTTTCTCTGACGTTTAGCACACTCCCATTTGGGTCCTGCACACTTTCTACGACGTTCTGCACACTCCCACTGTGGTCCAGCGCACTTTCTTTGACGTTCAGCACACTCCCATTTGGGTCCTGCACACTCCCACTGGGATCCTGCACACTTTCTACGACGTTCCGCACACTCCCACTGGGGTCCTGCACACTTTCTCTGACGTTCAGCACACTCCCACTGGGGTCCTGCACACTTTCTTTGACGTTCAGC
Source organism: Aplectana chamaeleonis (assembly GCA_029168955.1). Taxonomy (NCBI): domain Eukaryota; kingdom Metazoa; phylum Nematoda; class Chromadorea; order Rhabditida; family Cosmocercidae; genus Aplectana; species Aplectana chamaeleonis. Next base: position 422,044 of record JAPDOI010000193.1, read on the forward strand.
ACACTCCCATTTGGGTCCTGCACACTCCCACTGGGGTCCTGCACACTTTCACGACGTTCTGCACACTCCCACTGGGGTCCTGCATACTTTCTTTGACGTCCTGCACACTCCCACTGGGGTCCTGCACACTTTCTCTGACGTTCAGCTCACTCCCATTTGGGTCCTGCACACTCTCACTGGGATCCTGCACACTTTCTACGACGTTCTGCACACTCCCACTGGGGTCCTGCACACTTCCTTTGACGTCCTGCACACTCTCACTGAGGTCCTGCACACTTTCTATGACATTCTGCACCCTTACATTTGGGTCCTGCATACTCCCACTGGGGTAATGCACACTTTCTACGACGCCCTGCACACTCCCACCGTAGTCCTGCACACTTTTTACGACGTTTTGCACCTTCCCACGGGGCTCCTGCACACTTTCTATGACGGCCTGCACAGTCCCACTGGGGCCCTGCGCACTACCACTGACGTCCAGCACACTCCCACTGTGGTCCTGCACACTACCACTGCTGTCCTGCTGACTCATCAAACCCGAGATTCTGTACGGCGTCCCGTAAAATATTACCGAAGACCTGTCGTCGTGATTAGAGCGTAGCCCTTCTACGCTAGCGTAGCTGGATGACTCATAGAGGTTTTCATGACCCACGGCCAAAAGTGCGCTCCACGGACAAACTCGGTTGCCCCGAGGCACGTAAGGGGTGACTCGGGCTGATTTTTTGGTAATCGATATATGTCGCACCCACCTAAATGTTGGTACCATTTCATACAAGTTTTGATCGGCCATTCCTAAGATATGCGGGATACATGCACACACATACACACACACATCGTGACATAACTGCTTTAAGTATAAGGATAAGATTATGCACAGAAACCATGAACCGGAAAGAACGGAATACAATACAGTATTGATCCTAACATTGCCTTAGAAGCACAACAGCTTCTTCCCTGCGATACGTTTGAAACTCCGCAAGATAGAAGGTATCGGTACAGGGGTAATATCAAGGTTAAGAGAGATGAAGGTTGATCCGGCTCTACAAGTGAAAGAAAGGGCTCTCATATTGCCCTTCGGGGCTACATATAAAATCTTAATGATGATGATTAATCTGATTTTACAATGATTAATCTTACTCAGCATCGGACTTTCTCCTTCGCACCAAAGTCATAAGCTTGCCATTTCTGCATAAATTACCCAGGCTTCTATCGTAATTAAAGCCACTGGTCCTTATAAGTATCCCTACGTGTAATGTTCCTCTGCACCCCCTATAGGCTTCAACCTATACGGGTTGAACTCTTTCGTCCCGCATTCCAAAAAAGGTACCGGTCAAAAGCGCCCTGAACATGCTGTAAATTGTTTTATTGGTATCGAAGCGACCTGAACAGCGATAGTCGAAACTGAGGTTACCCCTAATGAGAAACCACAGGTCCGTAATCTCATCAGCTTCGGTTAGCCTGACCCCTCCCATTGTGCATGGGAAGCACAGTCCTTTTTTTTTTGCCCAGTTCCAAGACCTTGGTTATTCTTTGGAGAGCGGCAATTTCCACTTATCAGACCAATCGGCTATTTCAGCTAGGGCTTGTTGCAGAACCTTCGGAGCCCCACAATTTGACACAGGACAATATGACTCTAAATCGTCTGGAAACGCAGGGCACATACCGAAAAACGATAGCAGGAAGTTCATATTTAAAAATGTTGAAGAGGACGGGCGAGAAAACCCCACTCTGAGGACACGGCTGAGAACCGGTATGGGAGAGGAGAAGCAAGAGTTCAACCGAATTTGAAACGTGCTGTTCCTAAGGATCACTAGTATCCAAGCTTTTTCACGTGGGTATAAACCCACAACTCCAATTCAGCAATCAATATACGATGACACACCCTGTCAAAAGCTTTCGAAAAATCCATGTAAATAACATCCACGTCAATATCTTCATCTAAGAACCTCGTCCAGCCACTTAATGACTGCAACATAGCTGTCATCGTGGATTTATGGTGCTGGAACCCATGCTGGCACTCAGAGATGAAAGAAAACCGCTCTATATGATCAACTATTCTTCTTCTTCTTTGCAGCCACAGAGATGGGCACTGTCATAGTTTCAGAAACTCGGCCACTAGCACTGGGTTCGTCCACAGATCCATTGTCGTTCGTGTAGTCGGTCTCTTCGAGCAATTGAACAGGTGCGCAGTACTGTGCCCTTGACTACCGCAATCAGGACACTCGTCAGGTTTACTGTTGTCAATCCTATGCAAATATGACATAAGCATGGTGTGTCCACAGCGTAACGTTGCAAGGGTGCACCTGGCACGCCTGCCAAGTTCCATCTCTGTCTCGCTGACCTTCGGAGGTGCGACTCCCAGGATGGAGTTTATGGCAATTCTGCTCAAGTGTTCCTTCACGAATCGGGTATGCTCCGCGCGCAAGAGACGGAGGCGTTTTTGTTGTGCTTCGGTCCACCTCTGCACATCTACTTTCGACGGAGCATCAGCGAAAGGCTTTCTGATACGCCTCTCTCTCACCGGGTTTAGTACTCTTCGCTATGGATGATTCGGCTGCTTCACGATGTTAATGTATATTTGTTGCGCCTGGAGTTGGCAGTGGTCTCTAACTGGCAATAGGCGAGCTTCGGCGTGTAAGTGCTCAATTGGAGAGCTTCTAGAACAGCCTGTTGCAATTTGCAGAGCACAATTTTGGACGCGCTGCAGCTTGGACCAAGAGGTGTCCGACACGATGTGCTGCCAGACTGGCGCAGCATACTCCAAGGCGGGTTGCACAATAGCCTTATACGTGGTCAGGATCGTTTCTTTATTGCATCCCCAGGATGTTCCACCGAGAGCACGCAGGACGTTGAGTCTTGTTTTCACTGTGGCTTGCTTCTGCTCAGTGTTCTTATGAAACTTCAACGAAAGATCCAACATGAGTCCAAGTAGCTTGAGGAATCGGGTGGCCGGCAATTGAGTTTCGTCCCATTTCACCATAGGATGGGCACTGTGCTCTGCATTATCAGTGGAAAGGACGGTGACAGATGATTTGGAGGCAGAGACTGTGAGCAATTTGCGATCGAAGAAACATTTCAACTCGATCAAGTAGTCATTGATCTTACTGGCGGCTACCTTAATGTCGCGATCTCGGCACAGAATAGTAATATCATCCGCATATGCAACGACCTTGATGTCTTGAAGGGGAACGGGCAGATCTTCTAGATATAAACTGAAAAGTGCAGGCGATAAAATTCCTCCTTGAGGGACACCAGCGGCGATAGGGATGCTATTGGAAACATGTCCGTGGAATAGCACATTTGCCCGACGTCCTTCTCCAGCCCCTTTCAAACAACCTCGAGGAAATAGTGGCGAAACTAATGGGTCAAAAAACATTAGGATCAGTAAATGGTCTCTTCCTAGGTACAAGAGTTACAAACGAAGTACGCCAACGGCTTGGAGTATCTGCTCTCATAAAGCTCTGATGAAAAACATAAGTTGTTGGGCTCACTATTGCAGGGATCATTTTCTTGTAAACTGCAAGGGGATGTGATCCCGTGTATCTGAAAACGAATTGGGCTATTCAGCCAAAAGTTCAAATAGTTCCTCTGGATAAAACCAAACCGAATCGTCCATGATTGGGAACATGGGGATGTGAGAACTCTCTGTCACATCACGGTCACACTTCATTTATCGAGAATCAGAGCTAGTTTTATGTACTCAGACCAATCTTCAGGCGCGTCATTATTTTTAGCTCCGTTCCAAGCTTGGCCTTTCCTGCGAGCAAGGCTTGTAGCAGGCGCCAAGTTTAAAGGCACAGTACCACCTCAGATATGAATTTTGAGATTTTCGTGTAATTGTGTAGGAGACCCCTCCTATATGACACGGGTCAAATGCGAGATCCCAATTCCCCCAAATAAGCGAGATTTAAGCGACCACCACAGGCCCGGCCCCCTTCCCGATTTCCGAACTCAATAGCGGCTAGATGGATGGATGATTTTCAATCGAGTCATCGTTCTTCTTCCCCTTTCCAACCTATCTCCTCATCCTATTTTGCTCTCTTGCCGCGACTGCGATTCAAGAGAAATACAGGCCCGAGACTACTCGTCTACCAAATTTTTGCCCTCAAAATACAGGAATTTTCATGGAGCCGTCTGTAGGGGTCTTGGACGCTTCTAGAAATACCATTAAGATCAGAGTGTGACCTTCTCCAAGATAAGCATAAAATCTAAAAAATAGTTTTCTGGGTGTCCTGTGCCTTTAAAGGCACAAACTTGTTAGCAGTGTGCTGGAGGATGGTGACAAAGACCTCACTTCTCTTCCACCTGGCCTACCGTAATCGGAGAACCAAACCAGTCCATGTCACTCAAATACCTCATGATTAACAGGAAGTCCTCTCTTCTATAATCTCTTCTCAAACCTCTGCAAAGACTCGATTCAAACCTAAGAGCTTCATGATCACTGGTGCCGACTGAGGACTACGCCTTTACATTACCTATTAACCTATCTTCGTTAGTGAGCAGCAAATCTAACACATTTTTACAGCAGGTGACATCATCGTTCCTCTGATTGAATCTGTTAGCTTCACGAATTTCCAGAAGTTGTGTATTAGCTACATTTTTGAGCCGAACGGAAAGTTCTTACCACGAAATATCTGGTAGATCAAATTCTCCGTAACGATGCATGCAAGGTTGCACGATGGTGAATCAACTAAGGTCTTGATGTTATGTTCAAACGAATCAACTCCAGAAGGACTTTGCAATGAAGAGGGCAACAGCACCGCCCCGTTTGTGAATCCTAAGGCATCTAACGAATTCAAACTGAGGACAGGAACTACCAAGTGAAGAAGTGCCTCTGATGTAAGGCGTCAACCACGTCTCTTTAATAGCTACAATACCGAAACCAAACTGTTGAATGAACCCAACCAGATTGTTAATATTTGTAGGTATAGGTCAAATATTGGCGGAAAGACTTCCTAGATCCATAAGTTAACCTCAAATACCGAGCGGTGCATCATTGCCTAGGATAATTCATTGCCTTAGGATATGGGAGGATAATACCTGCTGCATTTCCAAATCACCGGCCGCCGCCATGTTCAGACCTACCGACTCAAATTCTCAGATGAGGGCTGCAAATCATTTTGTGGATCTCGTGGCAGACTGCACCGCTTGGTATTTCTCGTCCTCTAGGATCGTTAGAGGCGGTTCCCATTTTGGCACTTTTATACAAATATTTGCAGGTACGAGAGCTTGTGCCCGAGTCTCAAGCATATATGGATCTGCTTGCTTTTGAACAGAAGCTCGATGCCACAATCACTCGGAAGAAACTCGACATACAAGTAGGTTGTTTCTCAATGTTTTTTTGTTTATTTCTTTCTTAATGTTAATGATGCTCAAATTACCTCTATGTATACCATTTGTTTCAGGAGGCGCTCAAAAGGCCGCAAAAAGTGAAGAAACGTCTACGCATCTATATTTCGCACACTTTTATAGCTGGAAAGGAGCCAGAGAAGGTTGTTTTTTCTTTTCAGTTCTTGGAAATTCGCAGCTTCGTGCTCCAGCAGTTCTCTCCCAGCTCGGGTACTAACCTAGACGGAGGGGGGAAACCTAGGATATGAGGCAAAGATAAAATAAAAGAAGGTATGTTAATGTTATCAATCTATGTATGGTTTGTATCTTATGTCTAGGAAGCCGCGTTGCAGCTATTATCAGGCTTTCCTGGAAGCGGAGCGTCAGTTTCTCCACTTTTACCATTGTGTTTTTTTTCAAAAGGAACCGTTCGACTTTTATGATGAAGCTATAATAGCAGCGTCCCCCCTCCCGACAAGGGGACAGGGGCTCTCTACAAACCAAGGGAGGAGTTTTCCCGCCTTTTGCGGCTCTGATTCCACACGGGACCACTTCGCCATAAACGGGGAACTCCTCCCTCGGTGTGTAGACAGCCACAGAGATCCCCCCGACCAGAGATTGACTATATTTCTATTGAATTTCTGACACATTCATGTTTTTACGGTAGCCGGCGAGTCCGCAAAATTTAGAACAATAGAATAGAAAAAAACAATAGAAAAATGAGAAGTCTGATGTCGGATGAGGGGTCCACCGAATAGCGGAGGAGATTTTTTTATCACTGAGGGGATCTTCCCACGGCTAGGGGGGGGTACCCAACTGTGGGGCCATCTCCCCACGGTCTGCGATGGGGTGCACCCCACTGCTTAAGCACGCTTATGCCGATCATTTTTTCCGCAGGGCTTCCGTAATCCTGCGCGAAAAATTAGTTAGCGCCGGCTGCATGGCTGCGGACTTCGTCACATATCTTACGACAGCCACCATTTTTGGCGTGAATTCCCAGCAAGTTAAATTTCGATCAGGAGACGTTGTGTTACCCCAGAAATGTAGACAATTGTTTTTTTTTCTCGGCGAATTCATAAATAAGCAGACGGGGTTGATTCTTGTTGTGCAGCTGTAAGCGGATAACTGTCGAAATGTGTCGACGGTATTTTACCTAAAATTCTTTTGATTTGCCGTTAGAAAAAGGATGTCTGTCTACTAAGATTTGAGGATTTTACGAACGAAATCATCATTTGGTGAAAAAAGCACGCCCATGCCGATCATTTTTCCGCAGGGCTACCGTAACCATTCTTGAACAAAATATGGTAACGAACGATAACACACGCTCATAACATGCGGGGTATAAAAGAGCAGAGGAGCGGTATGCATTCATTCACACACCGCTCTCTTCGAGAAGCCACTGGGAAGTGGCTGAGGAGGTCGAAATTGTGCAAACATGTTTGTTGGCTATTACGATGTGCTCATAACCAAGCTGACACTTGGAAAAATTTTGAAGGAGGTTACGGTAGCTCTGCGGAAAAAATGATCGGCATGAGCGTGCTTGTTCTGGTGAAAGAAAGCTTCATAAATTTTAAAAGAATCTCTTTGTTTCGCGGATAATTTTTCGACCTTATGCGCCTTGGTTTACTGTCTTTATCGCGGCCGAGTCAACAAAAAAGAAAATCTACAACCGGACAAGATAAGAACCACCGTAACTCACATCATTCAGCAAGGTTTCGAAGAGGTTGCTGCTTCGTATCTATCTCAGCCTTGTTTAGGACGACCGCTCTCCCAAACAAATGTACTTTATGTACAGGGTTACTGTGATTTTTCTCTTGCCCGGTTGTGGATTTTCTTTTTTGTGTCGAGTCATACTTCTTTACAAGTGCTATGAAAAATAGCCCTATAATCAACTGTTATCTCCACGCAACCGTTTGCGAACCAGGCTAATGGTGAAAAGTGAGATTACTACAGCTGTTGATGTTTTCGGATCATAAGTACAGAAGTTAGGAGGATTGCCGTAAGATGTGTGACAAAGTCTGTAGCCATGCAGCCGGCGCTATTCAATTTACGCGCAGGATTACGTTAGCCCTGCGGAAAAAAATGATCGGCATGGGCGTGCTTGTTCCTCCCATAAGAACGTAAAGGCCAACCGAACATTGCTCGACACGACGCGATTGCGTACAAGTTTATAATTTGCCACCGGCACAAAATTCTCACGGAAGTGTAGTATTTTTTCTCCACAGTTTTTCATGTTTAGGGCCCGATATCGTGGTATCTTTATCACTGATGACGCTGCCTCCCTACTCCCTACTCTGTTCAGAGCTTCAGCGACTTACCTCTGGAGAAAGGCGGTGTGTGAATATAACACAACGCTCTTCATTTCTTTATACCTTACCCTTTATCAAATGGGTATCATCAGTTTTGTTTACCGTGAGAATTTTATGCCGTTGGCAATCTATAATCGTCTCGATTGCGTCACGGCTCTCGTAAACAAAATTTATGATAATCAATTGATAAAGGGTAGGGTATAAAAAAAGTGGAGAACGGTGTGTCTTCATTCACATACCGTCCTTCTCCAGGGGTCAGCAGTTGAGGATCTGCCTTGGCTAGGAAGTAGGAAAGCAGCACCACCGGTGGTCAAGATATAACAAAATCGGAGTAAAACCTTAGCAAATTGTAGAGCCGTGAAGAAGATGAGCCATTCTTCCCGAAGCGACCGCGTCGTGTCGAACAATGTTCGGTTGGCCTTTACGTTCTTATCCCCCTCCCCTCCTTTGGGATCTCAAAGGGGATTTGGGTCTATCCTAGATGGGGGGGGCCGAAGATTTATCCATAGAAATGAAGAAAAACTGATGAAAGATGCCTGATAGGGCTATCAGTCATTGTTTCTATGAAGAATCTATAGAAATACTCCGATTGGTAGCCAGTGGTTCACTTCATTTCTGTCTTTAATCGTGGGGGGGGGACTCAAACGCTAACGTCGGACAGGGAACGAGATTCTCATGCCGTAAAATAGCGTGTTTTGTTGTGTCGATTGCGTCCAACACTAATCATTGTACGACACCATGGAAATTTTTGCTACCTTGGAGAAAGCATTCCTGGACTTCCTTGTTCTATTTTAGAAGAGAACATAATTTACATGATAATTTACGTATAAGGAGATTGAAACGTCAAAGCATTTCCAATTTAGGCGGAGTTTCGGTACTGGGACTGATAGCACTATCAGGCATCTTTCATCAGAAAAAAAGTTTTTTTTTCTTTTTGTGTACAGGCAAATTGAAAGAACGTTGCTGTGAATTTTTTTCCATGATGTCGTAGAATGAGTAGTGTTGGACGCAATCGACACACTAAAACACGCTATTTTACGGCATGAGAATTTCGTTCCCTGTCCGACGTTAGCGTTCGAGTGGGGGGGGGCAACGGCATGGGCCCATTGAATGCGGCGATTTTCTGAGATAGAGATACAGCTCGTCGACGCAAGGAATTGTGGCACAATGCGCAGACGTGCTGCAGGAAAATCACGTCTTTGGCCATCTCCCTGGCGACTTCCAACCCTCTAATTGTGCTTGTATTTGTCAAACGCCTTAATATGAAAATTTTTAATTGAAGAACAATAGTTGGTGCAAAACTTGTCGGGGGGGGGGGCACTCAGGAGTCATTTGAAGAATGAATCATATAACTTCCAGAAATCGAAGTATTTCTAGGAACTTGTTTTGCACCAGATGTTCTTCTTCCATCATCTTCATTGAAATACAATTTACTCGAATTCATTTATGTGTTTTTGCTACTTTTTTTGCGTGGAAAAGTGAAAAATAGTTTGTGGGTAGTGGGAATCCTGTTGGCTTCCACTCGTCTTGCCGGTCAAATCGCGGATTGCGTATATTGAGCTTCTGGGCCTGTTCGGCTCTTAAAAAAATCTTACGTACACTATCCGTGTTAAAACAGGTTTTGATTCTCAAATAGAAGTTGAAAAGCATTTTATAGCTTTGTGGCAATCGGTACCGCACGGTATTTTGAGCCTAGTGAAAGTCACGACATCACTTCGAAGGTTAGGTGCCAATCGTCCCCCCCCCCAAAAGGCCATTGTTATACCTCCACAGAATTATAAAACTCAAACCGGAGATTTCATCCACCGTAACCCGATGGACATGATAAGAGTAGAGCAACTTATCTGCATACCATTTAAAACCGTGATAAAATGTGGGTTGGTGGATTATCATGCTCCTTGGAAGCAATTCACTCCGATACTTGTGGAATGAGGGTCTTCGTGGCAGTTTGGTGAGTGTTGTCGAGAGCAACAGTTGGGCAGCACTGAAGCGCAGGAGTTTGGAGCGAAAACTGAAGCAGCGTATTGGTGCAGCTAGTGGGGCATAAGGACTTAACGTGCTACCCTATTCAGCAGGAATAATGTTATACAGCCCACCCCCTCCCCATTCGACTCTCGTTAAGGCCCCGGTCATAGTTGGATTAGCCGACGCCTCCAGCCCGGTCGATACACACAGAATGCATTGGAAATGGGATGCAAAAATCACTCGGTGTATCCCCCCCGCACCCCCCAACACCCCCCCGCACCCCCCCGGTCGATACGTATGAACAACATGGTGAGGTGAAGCGCGAGAAAATCACTCGGTGTATCCCCGCACCCCCGCACCCCCAACACCCCCCGCACCCCGGTCGATACGTATGTTTAAAATGATGGAGTGAGGTTGTGAAAATCTCTCGATGTATCCGACGCGGTCGATATCCATGCAATACGTGGATGAGAAAATCACCGGGTGGGCGGGTCGAAGATAAAACATTGTGTATCACTAGAAAGCTAACCTTACTGCTACCTCCGTTACTTCACCATACTCTCCTTCACTATTTCTCTGAACAGGTGCAATCCTGTTGGCCACGTAATCATCGTCATATCTAGTTGGATGCATCGAGTGATTTTCTCAACCTCACTCCATCATTTTAAACATACGTATCGACCGGGGTGCGGGGGTGTTGGGGGTGCGGGGAGAGCGGGGGTGCGGGGAGCGGGGGTGCGGGGGATGCAGATGCAAATAGCACCAACTATGACCGGGGCCTAACAAGATTGATGATACGCAATTGATAAAGGGTAGGGTATAAAAGAAGTGGAGAGCGGTGTGTCTTCATTCACGCGCCATTCCTCTCCAGGGGTCAGCAGTTGAAGATCTGCTCTGACTAAAAAGTAGGAAAACAGCACCACTGGTGGGCAAAGTATAACAAAAATGGAGTCAAAAACTTGGAAAATTTTAGTGAGTCGATTGGGGGGGGGGCTGGATAAGAGTACTCATTCAGCAGTAGGGGGAAACCTGCAAGTCTTCCAACTTGAAGAGAGCAACTTGATGCGAAGGTGCTTAGGGTCGCGTTTCAAATGCACGGTTATATGAAACCTTAATCTATGAGTGCCGGAATGAATCCCTCGCAGGGAGCATGATATCATTCCACCGACATTGCGTTTCGTCATGACGATAAATGGATGGAGTTGTTTTCAATACTCTTATCATGACGATTGGATTACTGTGGATAGAATCTATGGTTTGGGCACTTTCGGAATAGACGACTCACCTAAAAGAATCGGAATTGCGAGGTGTCTCCTATATGTTCTTTGCACAAATTTTACATGTTGTTCTATGCTTCTACATGTTTAGAAACAAAAACGTGACAAAATGATCATGGAGCTGCATGCAAAAACCTTTTTGTACCCAAGTGGGTCGTCTATTCCGATAGAGTGCCGCGGTTTGAATTTTATAATTATGTTATACCTCCAGTCTGCGACCGCGACAGGTTTGCTCATCTGTTACGAATCGTGTCGGGAGCCACCCTCTCACTTTGAAAAAAGCTGTCGCGGAAACATTTTGCATGCGCCGGTCGCGTCGCAGACTTGCAAAGGGGTGTTATACATTCGATTGCTAATACGGTGCCGCAACCGGTCGCGGGCATCGCTCGCAGTGGGGAGCACCTCGACCAGTGCCCGCGAAAGCGACGGAGTAATTGGTCCAGTGCAGGCTACCTATGTTTTTGATCCTTTTTCGTAGTTCCTTCTTTCGTTTGTCTCCTAATGTCTTCATCTCATCATAAGTGTGTAAATCTTAGAGCCTGCCTCTTTTTAGAACTGAATTTGAACTGACTTGGGTATGACACCGTTCAGGGGGGGGGCACTCAGGACATGCACGCACATGCCGATCATTTTTTCCGCAGGGTTACCATAACCCTTCTTCAAAAATTTTCCAAGTGGCAGCCCGGATATGAACACATCGTGATAGCCAACAAACATGTTTGCACAATTTCGACCCCCTCATCCACTTCCCTGTGGCTTCTCGAAGAGAGCGGTGTGTGAATGAATGGATACCGCTCCTCTGCCCTTTTATACCCCGCATGTTATGTGCGTGTGTTATCGTTCGTTATCATGTTTTGTTCATGAATGGTTACGGTAGCCCTGCGGAAAGAATGATCAGCGTGGGCGTGCTTGTCGACTCAGGGGTGCGTTCCAAGGAGATTTCCACGGGAGGAAAAATGAATCTGATAAGAGCCGACCAATGATAGAATGAGAGACCGCATGAAATGAGCCTATCTGTTAGATTATCATTCGTTATATCTTATCAGACCCATTTTCCTCCCATGGAAATCTTCTTGGAACGCACCCCAGCAGGATTCAGTTGGAGAATGAAACAGCTTTCAGTAGTCGAAGTATTTCCATGGAGTCTCCACGAAAACATTGACCGATAACGCGCATAACGCGCTATCAGGCATATTATATCAGCCCAAATTTTCATTTCCATGGATGAATCAATTCATTTTCTTAGTGCCCCCCCCCCAACGGTTTCAATTTCTGATTTGCACTAAGATTCCGGGTTATTGTTCCGACGTTTTGCCTGCAATCTCAGGTAGTCAGGACGACGGCCGGCGAACCTTTCCCAGCTGGCCCGCGGTCTCCGTCCTCCGGCCGCCCGCTTCTGGATCGCCGGCCAGCCGTATGTCGACGGCCCGCCGACCTTTCCCAGATGGCCCGCGATCACGATTTGTATTATTGCTTACCTCAAGCATGTCACCCCGGCCCCACGGCGGAGAAACGCCCCGCCTCAGTCCGCCGCAGTCTGCGGTGAGGAACCATCCTCCTCGCGGATCGCGTCGGAAACCGTCCCCCCCCTCTCAGCCGTGGGATACCCTTATCCCCTCAGCAGTCAAAAATATGCTGGCCTCCGAAGAGTGACTCGAAGTCACCTTCCGGGGCCGGCAGTAGAGTGCCGATTGAGGACTCTAGTGAGATGAGGCGCCTTTTATGCCGGCTATGGACGTGATAACCACGTTACGACGAGATCAGTCGTGATCATTATCAATTGTCTTTCCAACCGGCCGAATTGAAGATGGCGTGGCGTGTTTTGTGGTTCGCGGGCGAGCCAATGTCCGCGCTGCGTATGCGTCGCATGCAGCATGGTTCGCCGCTGGCCGGCACCCTCGAGATGTGGGGCGCCGACCGTCGTTTTCGGCATAGAGGTTCGCCGGCCGTCGCCCTGAGTACCTGAGATGGCGCGGGCGATGGCGCGTATCAGACGTGAGTAGGCGTGATGTAAGGCATAGCATAATTGGCCCTCTGCGACCGCGAAAGGGCTGTCGGAGAGTGTAACAATGGCCAAACTCTATACCGCTATTCCTCATCTACGTTGTGGCTGCCACAACTGGTCTTGAACCTGGCGAAAACTTTTGAGGGCATCCTGTTGGGTGTTTGGTGCGCACCACCCTTGAGGCAGCAGCCATAAATGCACTTGGAAGAGGCTTGGGAACCCATGTGTGACTCATGCGCGGAGCTCGTAGCAAATGCGAAGGACCAGGGTGGAGAATCTAGCACGCGCAAAGTTTGCAAACCTCCTCTGAGTGCGTTCATGCGAGCCGCCCTTGGTGTTGGTACAGAGGAATGAAGCACGGGGCCGAAACGGTTAGTTCAAAGGGGTGGCTTGTGAGTCGACTAGTGTTCAGTATGACTCGAGCTCAGTGCATTGCATTAATAAGATATCGCTTACCGTTTCAGGAAGGCGATGAGGGCACTGTACCGATGTGGGAGCTACGCGTAGAAGGCCGACTGATCGAAGATCAGGTGCGTTAAAGAATGAGTTTCACAGAGCTATAGTCGCCATTTACCGAAAATCTCAGTTGACGATATAACCGAGAGAGCGGTTGGTCTTATCAGACTGTTACTATCGGTGATTCTATCTCGACATGACCGACCGCTCCTCCACATATCAAAGGTTTTAGAATTTCGAGAAAAAAGGAATGCTTCACAATGACCCGTAGTAAAGCCACCACTCAGTCAGGATCATTTGAATGAGTGATAAGACGAGCCCGAAACGATTCAGACAGGGCTCAGACGAGTCCCAAATTGTTTCGAGCGATAGATTGCGTTCGAGCGGTCGGTCTTGCAAAGACATGATTATGGGGACATGAAGATACCTGTGATGGTAAGAACAACCGGCCATTATTCTCTACGTGGTCGTTCACGAATCGACCAACTCCATGCTCCGTTTCTCAATAAATGAAGTGCTGTTTGTTTCGTGGAAGCTGATATTGATAATGATACATTGATAAGCCGAAATCTCAGCTGGATTATTTAAGTTGCTCCTTTGCTCCTTAAAAAAGTCTTCAGCGCACTCCTGACCTGGCTGTTTGTTTCACTCTTCTCTAGCCAAGAAGTCAGTCAGATCTGACTGAATCGATTCAGTCAGATCTGACTGAGTGATTCAGCTTAACTTGTTTGTTGCTGACTTTCTCTGTTTAGCCTAGGTCGCTATCCTACAACACGTACGTCTGAAATGTGTGCGGCTCATCTGAATTCTTTTCAGAACTTGGATTCAGATAGGCTGAACTGAAATTTTTGCCGGCTTTACTACGGGCCAATGGGTTTTTGTTTGATTACGCTAACTTTGTATAGCCTAAGCCGCTCATTTCGAGCCTGTCGAAGCAAGGCTCATCGGGCTTATCATGTCAAAATCTCCTTATTACTGTTATATTTTCCCATTACCGACCGCTCCGCTGCTTACTCCGCCCGGACTCATCCTAGCAACCTAAGCTATGGAACAGCTTTGTAGCGGGAAGGTGCGGCCATGCTCTCACTATCTGGGCTGCGGTTCAAGAATGTCCCTGCGATGCCGCTAGAGGAGAAGCGTAAATGATGTAGCGCTTGAATGGACAAATTAGCTTCACAAGTCTACAAATTCAAGCCAAAATTGTTTCCACGTCGTCGTTGGAATGTCGCCATGGAAACTTTTCATGGAAATATTTTTGAGACGCACCGCTATCTTTTTTCGTAATATTGGTAGTGTTTTCTGGTCGATTTTCGGAGTAAGGTAGGTTTTGCACCCTGAATGGGATGGTACCTACCCTGACCTACAGAAAAGTTCAGGGGTCGGATCCATCAACGATAAAACTATGGCTAAAGAGTGACTGGAGTGACGAGTGAGTGGCATAGATCACTGTGAAGTGCAGAGTCCTGCGGAAAATAGACCCTCAAACCCTCAAACCGCGGTTTTATCGTTGATGAATCCGGCCCCATGTTTTCGGCGAACGGACCTCAAATTCGTTTTTAGCACCATAATTAACCTTTCAGTACAAGATTTGAGCCAATTTCAAAAAAAAAACTCAACCCCGAAAATGTCTGATGGTAGAGCTTCGTAAAGCTTCTAGAACGCTTATAACTTCTTGGAACCAGCAGCTCGGGACGGGATGCCACGAAGTATTATTATGGATACCAAAGATATACCAACAATACGATTCGTTTTCGCAGACGCGACAGTCGCTTTGTATACCTCCCTTGTTAATGAAGAGGAAAGAGCAGGGTTGAGCAGGCCGTTGCCACCGGTGACCAAATTTTCACGAACCTCCCTGGTGACCAAAATTTTTACGACCCCTTCCCTGGGATGAAAAAAATTCTATGACCAAGATTTTTACGAACCCTGGGATGAAAAATGGATATAAATGCGTTAGTCGATGCACATTTTACGAGTTACTCATTAAAAAAACATATTATTCACTCTAGTTCCACGTCTAACAACGCTACATCACTTGCAGACAGAGTTAATTCGGCATATACACTCATCTCGCATTTCTCTGTGCTGAAAAATCTGGTCACAGCGGAAAAAAAAACTCTGGAAAATGGAAATTTTCAAATTCTGAGAAAGATCTGGAATCTACATTAAATTCTTTTTGAAATGATATCTTGAAGTCCGCATGACGCTACCTTCGCCGAGTTATTCCTTATTGAAGCCAATCCCCGTTGCGACCGGCGTTAAGCCCCAGTTGCGACCTCGGGGTGGCCGTCGCAACGGTAATTTTTCTCGATAGGCCTTGATCAGAAGTCTTTTTGGGACGATTCTCATTGTATAAGTCTTGTGTTTTAAAAGGTACTAACTTCCAAGGAGCGCCTTAGCTTTACCTAATTTTTAAAGTTCCTATATTTAGTACTAAGCCCTCTAAGCGAATAACGCGCTCTAATTCGCGCGTGTCGCGCTCACGTCTCGTTTTGAAGGGAAACACAACATTTTGAAAGTAATTTTCTGTTTTTTTTTATTTGTCTGGGTTCTCAACCCTTTTTGGGGTTCTTAGCGTGAAGTTCCATCTCTGGATCTCTTTGAGTATTAGATTGCCAAATATTTAGGCCAGTTTCATCGCCTATAACTTTCTGTATGAGTTTTTTTTGCATTTTTTTCTCTGATCGCCATTTTTTTTTCAGATTTTTAGATCTGCGCTTGCTACACTTCGAACATAACGCGCCCAACCCGTCAATGTAGGAGATTTTTTCTAAAATTTCACACAAAAATGAAGGATATCAATTTGAAAAAAAAAATTCCAAGTTTTTCCGAAAATTTTTTTACACCCCCTCCCCAAATTTTCACGACCCCCCGTTGCGACCGGTCGCAACCCCGCCCAATCCTGGGGATCTACTTCACAAATGTGTAGAAATCTCAAATTTTGTGCCTGAGGTTGGACTGAACCTTTAAGGCGCCGCTACTTCCAGCGACGAGCAATGTGACACAATGCTTGCCGTCCCTACTGACCGAAAATCGAATTGCACTGTCGCTGGGCTCGGGAAGTATGATCCCGGCCTAAAAAGACCTCTCAGCGAGTCATTTGATCCTTCAGTGTTCTCTGAACTTGAGATCCCCTTCTAGGTAAGAGTAGGATATCTGAGTGAGCAACCACTATTAGTGATGATTGGAAATGGAGGAATGAAACTTTTGAGACATCTTTAGATTGGTTTCAGGAATTTTGTATTTTGTAACGTTTTTGTTTAGGCGAATGGATCCACAGCAGCTTCAGGTCATTCTACTCCTGCACCTCCGGCTCGTCCTCTTCCAAAACGGAAGTTCAGCTCGTTTTTCAAAAGCTTGGTTTGTTTATTTTATCATTTGTTGCATGCGCACACACAATCCCAAAAAAGGATGGCGTGTTGAAAAAAATAATGTAAAACGGTATCAACAAAGAAAAAACAGATTTTAGACCCCACTAGAAGCATTAAAGGCACAGTACACCCTCAGATATGAATTTTGAGATTTTCATGTAATTGTGTAGAAGACCCCTTCCGTATAACACGTGCCAAATGCCAGATCTCATTTCCTCCAAATAAGCGAGATATAAGCGACCACCACAGGCCCTACCCCCTTCGCTCACCACCACAGGCCCGGCCCCCTAACAGATTTTCGAATTCGATAGCGGATAAATGGGTGGATGAATTCCAACAAATCGTCGTTCTTCAGTCCATTACCGGATTATTTCCTTATCCTGGCTTTCTCTAGCGCAACGATTGCGAATGAAGAGAAATACAGACCTGAGCCAACTCGTCCACCAATTTTTCACCTTAAAAACCTAGGCATCTTTGAAGAGCCATAACTCTGTTCATAGGGGGTCTTGGACGATTTTAGAGATACCACTGTGATCAGCGTGTGACTGTCTACAAGGCAAGCATAAAATGTGAGAAATAATTTATTGGGTGTTCTGTGCCTTGAAATGGGTCCTGTTGCAGATACCGGTCAAGCTGCCTTTCAAATTTTTCGAATGAACTGGACACCAGTAGCTTTTACTAAAGCTCAGATACACTATCAATTTGTAAAAGAAATGTCTTTTATTGCCTGTGTAACAGTAGTTGTGAGCGACGTGAGATATGCGACTCACCAGAATAGCGTTCGTGCATGGCACTATGTATGATCTCCTATTTGTCTAGGTTATTGAGCTAGACAAAGACATATACGGCCCTGATAATCATTTGGTTGAATGGCATCGGACACCTACCACGAATGAAACGGATGGTTTTCAGGTCAGTATTCTCGGTGTCTCATCAAAGCAGATCAATCATAATATTTTTCGTTTGAGGTGAAGCGACCAGGAAATCGACCAGTAAAGTGTACCATTCTTCTTCTACTTGACTACCAGCCAATGAAATTCAAGTTACATCCTCGACTTGCTAAGGTATAAAAAGCTTTCTGTTTCCGTTATTTTAGAGCTTACTTTAAGTTATCGTTCATCGCTTAGGTTCTGGGCATTGCTGCTGAGACGAGGCCGAAAATAATTGAGGCATTGTGGCAGTATATCAAAACTCACAAGCTTCAGGTATAATGGAGGATGATATGATGTTAATTAAAACGGCGGCAGGTTAAAGATCGTGTGATTTCAGGATCCTGTTGATCACGACACTGTCAATAACGACACATTCCTGGAACAGGTCTTCAGTTGCAAGCGTATGCGGTTCATGGAAATCCCGCAGCGATTACACCAACTTTTGCAGCAACCTGACCCATTGGTTGGATTCTTACAAACCACTTCGCTTTTGTGTCGCTTGCCTAATACTTTCTGTTCTAGGTTTTAACACACATCATCAAGCACAATGAGGGGTTGGCCGAGAAGAACACCGCTTGCTACGACATAGGTGAGTCTAGACATCAGGTGTTGCGGAGGTTTTTTTGCGCTACATGAACAAAGCTGAAGATCTATGTAGAACAAACCCGGTCTGAGACCTTCTCAGAAGAGGTGTGCGAAAATTTTTGAAACCAAATAACGAGAAAATTTTGGTCTCAAACCGAAAAATTACGAAAAAAAGACCGAAAAAAGATTTTCTGTCTGAAAGTGTTTTTTCTCAGTGGCGTTTGTGTTTTTACCTTACTCAGAAAATTGCCGCATTCAATGCATGTCGAATGTCCACTCAACTTGAGTGACCACTCCTTTGGAAAGGCTATCGTAGGGGCACGTGCTCCAAACAGCAGCAATTGCTGCAAAATTTCATCGCAGGAGCACGTACTGCATCTTGGGCACTGTTATAGCAGCACACCGACACGCGGCGCGACAGCACGGCGAACACCATCTGGGCGGTTGGACGAGGCCTACAGCGCCTGGCGGGTTGATGTGGTTAGATGCGGCCACTAGATTAATAGGTTAATATTCATCGCGACACGACTGTAAACTAGGTTCTCTAAAGCTGTATTTCCATTAAGCCTTCCAAAGGAAACCATTCACAATATGACAAATACTTGCCACGCTCATGTGTGTATATCATTGCGCGCGGTGGTAACGCGAACCTGCGCGCGGTGGTCACGCGAACCTCCGAAAATGACGAGCTCGAAGTTGCTGCAGTAGCGACCATGGGATGAATCACATATCGACTTTAGATCGTGCGGAACCGCGGATTGTGGGCCAAAAAAAAATCGAAATCCTAATGAATTTTTTCTTTTTTTTTTCTTTACTGATTTTCTCCCCAAAAAAAGACCAAAGCTGAAAAAAAAACAAAAAGTGCGCATGCGTGCTTCTTAGGACTTCATTTCTCATGTTTTTTCGTTGCAGTTATTGTGGGAGCTAGGTGTGCCAGCAAATAACAAATGGAATGGCGTTCCCGGGATAATGGTCCAATAGTTGTGCAAAAAAGTTTCGCCTTGTCTTCGCTGCTATTGTTTGGAACTTATATACGCGTTGTGTGTTCGGTTTTGGAGACTAAATGGCACAGTTCTTCTGGGTATATCACGACCGTCCCCTGGGCTCTGTCACCTCCCATTGTTCATAGAGAGATTGCTTGCAGATGTGGAAGTTGAAGACCCTCTGAAGCAACACATGGCAGCCTTCGTACATGCGCAATCAAACACCCAAGACATTGCCAATCTGGACCAGAAAATCTACGATGTTGTGGATCAGGTCGGCTAACCATGATAATTATTTGAAACCCACAGCTGAATAGCGTCTGTTTTATAGATAAATGAGTGGAAAACACGGCGAGACTTCTACGTCCGCTTCGCCGACCATCCTCACGAGTTCATCAGGAAGTGGCTGGTCAGCCAGAGTCAGGACCTCAAGGTAGGTTATGCTGATATAACCGTGTTGTGTTGAACACATTTTTTAACAAAAAACGAAAAATTTCTTCAAGTGGAGAACCTCAACTGATACCGCATGAAGAATGAAAGCTCCTCCTTTGTTATGTTGCCAGCTTGTGTACCAATTTCGCGTATTTTCTCGTTCACTAATCATTGTTTAGTTTCAGAGTTTTTTTTAAGCATCATCTACATTTCAGACAATGACAGAGGCAAGCGGTGAAGGTGAAGCAGAACGGCGAGCAGATAATTACTACAAACCGGAAACGCAGGAGGGTGTGTTCAGGTAATGTTGGAAATGAATAAGCCATTGTTTTAAAGTTGATTTAACGTCATATCAAACCGTTGGTTTTCGAAATGGTGGTTGTAGACCCATGAGTGTATTTTGAACTCGTGAGATTTATAGATTTTTTTAAAAGTCGTTTCCGTTTGATGATTTCCACTCATTATCGGTATTTATAAGCACCAAATTTCATTTCGATCTGTCAGGCAGGGTACTGCACAATGTGTGGAGAAGGCCAGTTTTACTCAGACCCCCCCCCCAGGAGCGTAATTGGTCAAATTGTTGCCGATTTTCTAGCGGCCCCCAGGAGCACGACTTAGTCTGTTTTCGTAAACTTCAAAGAAGAGAAAGAATCTAATTCTCGGTTAAAAAAACTAATCCTAAGCAGTGTACACCCTTTTCGAATGATCCACTCAGTCTCTCGGCAGAGCTCAGACCCCTTCTGAATCTCAAAGATTTTAGCTTTCGGAACACCTTCGGAATTGCCGAAAGGGTACCCTTTCGCTAAGCTTGAGAAAGAAACGCTTACGCATATCTCCTCAATCCGGCAGTGTGTGTCGACATAGAACACAGTTTTACCGTAGATGTACAAGAGACGCTAGCAATGCGATTTGCTTTCAAAAATGTGTTTCACGGTTCAGACATTCCCTTAGTTAGACTCTGGTTCATTTGAAGTGAACTCCTTTTATCGATTATCGCAGCGCGGAGCGGTGGCTTTTGCGTCGGAACCTCCTTATCACTAGTTACATTTCGCCGAGGCCCACAGCTCCGCTGCTGGTGATAATCGAAATCCACAGGTCACTAGGAGTTTGCCAGAGTCTAGAAGCTGTTTTTCCAATGATATAATCATAATTTTTATACAGAATTGTTCTCGCTTTAGGTACATATATCAGAAGGTCCAGCAGAAGCGCGCGGAACTGGAACAAGGCCTCGGCGTCAGAAACAACTGAAATCTTTCCTCCAGATGTCAGTGATCGGGGTAACAATCGTTTCAGTGTTTTTGGAAGAAAGCGAATGTGTGGGTCACTCTGTAGGCTGGGCGTCATATGTCCTGGTTGAGAAAGAGACGGTTAAGAACACAGATCATCAGTTTTGTGGTAGTGAATTGGCTCGGCTGATCACCGTTAATGCCACTGCACACCTACTTCTCTGAGGCTGTTTTGCTCTCCTCTTCTAGCAGTGGTCAACTGTTTACACTGTTACTCAGTTTTTTCCTTAGCATTCTGCCGTCTCTGTTTAAAAGGGCTTCCTGATTTGGCATTGTTGAATCTAAGTAGTTTGAGCTCACATTGGGGTTTTCTTTTCTCTCACCTTTCCGCAATTTATTTCTTAAAGCATGAACTTTCATGATTATTTATTTTTATGCATTCTTTTCAAAGTCATTATAATGAAACATTTGGTCTCACTAGATGTCTCTTGTATTGTATACATTGTCAACGCGTTTCTTTTCGAATGTGTCAGCTGTTTTTTTGTACGGAATAAAAGTTGATCGTGTTGGGTTTGCATGTGTTAGTGTGAGTAGAGTCATTTAACTCATTAGTATTTCTGAATCTCTAAAATTTCTAATATAACTTCTACTTCGAGGGGAAAATTTGTCTTGTTCTTTTGCGTGCGTGTGCGGAGCGAGGGTATAGAGTCAGAGGGAGCCATGGAGAGAAAGAAAACCAGCATTAGCGCGCACACGCACGCGATGGGCCCGAGGGGATTGCACTCGAAATAGAGTATATAATGGTTTGCAGTCTCTGCTATCTACCCTGTATATGTGAATCTATTCGTTGCCTTCTCCACTTGGGGCGAGATTCGTCAATCGTGAATCTGTTAGTGTGGAGGTTCTGTAAGTTTGTTTAGTATAGAAAGGGCTGAAGGGCGGTGTTCCCGATAATCTTCAATTTCGGGATTAGTCGCAAAAAGGATTATTTGGTCCCCGTTAGAGCTGAGATGACGAAGAAATTGGAAAAAGCAGCATAAGCACAAGAAAAGAGGTGCTTCACTCCGCCTTTTTGTTACAATACAAACTGTTTGTTTTGACATTGAAATCCTTTGTGAACCCATCCGTTGAAATTCTCTGCTGTCCAATCCTCCATTTCTTCATTTGAATCCTTACTATTGCTGTTTTGCATGATACATTCTTTCGTACTCGATTGATCTCATTATTTGCCAGTTCCAGCCACCGAGAACTCGTTCAACCTATCGGACAACTAGCCCAAACGAGAAAATTATTTCACTTAATCGAGGCGTTTTGGTGCGTCTCTTCGCCGCTTCTTCCTCGACAAGAAAACCATCGTCAGAACTGCTTTAGCAATTTTTATACGCATGGGCTTGCGAATGATGAGTCATTGTCCTGGTGTGATTACAAATGCCCGGCAACTACTCAGAAACTCAAGGGGTCCGACCGCAGATTTCTGTCGGGTCGAACCCCTTTCCGTTTTCGCCCCTCACTTCTTCCAACTGAGACGACGTGGGGGAGAAGTCAAATTTATTCTCCCCCCAATTCGTCCCACTTGGGACTAGTGGAGGAACAATGCTAAAGGGTCCGACCCGACAGAAATCTGGGGATGGACCCCGTTCGAGCTGGGGTCGGACCCGGCGAATGTCCGGGTATGCGTGTTTGATGCTTCAACTGCAGTTTTGGCTGGAAAGCGATCATGATCATCTTCCTATGTCATAAATAAAGCCACCATGGAATCAACTTTGCCTCTGACACCTTCAATCGTTGTGAGGTCTCGTTTTGCTCGGATAGCTATCTGTTTTTATGCTCTGACTAGTGGCCCGTGGACCAACCGTGAGTGCGTTTGAAAGTAGGTTAAGACAATGAACTGAGCATAGTGTAGTGTAGAAAAACGTGCACATTTATCTACATGTGTATAAACCAGCTGCTCGCGCCGGCCAGCGCAGCTGGCGGACCGGCACCGCCGGTTCTGTGGTTCCTGTTCCAGCTAGCCCATTCAGGTGAAACAGAAAATGGGACGATTCTGTTTCTAAAGAATGGTTTTGCCAGTGAACACGATTTATCTTTAATCACAGCATCTCTGCTGAAAACAGTTTCCACGACGTCGGACTCTGAGTGTTGGCTTGGCCAAACGATAGGCCGGCTTTCCTCCTTCAACCATGTATAGAATTCGCTTGACTTAACTACAGCCCGGCTTCCCTCCATTAACAATGCGTAGATTCGCATGACTTCACTCAGCTATAGGCCGGCGTCCCTCCATTGACCATGTTTAGCATTCGTTTAGCTTCCCCAAACGATAAGCCGGCATGGCCGGCCTCACCCCTTCAACCAGGTGTAGAATTCGCTTCATTTCGCTTGACCCTAGGCCGGGTAGAGTCGGCACGAACCGCACTGGTCGTTTGTTTCCCTCTTGATAGTGTAGTTTGCGCCAGCTCAGACCGTGTGCACGCATCTCTGAACACACTGTGCTTATCTGGGCCAAATTCCGGTCCACAACTGCGTCTCGACACGCTTTGCGGCCGCACGCGCTGGATTAAGTCGAGTTTCCACCGCCAAAGCCGACTCGATATGGCTTTTTTATTCAGTTTTCGCCAATTTTGTTTACTTTACAGTTTCTAAAACCCACCTAGAGTACACAGATCGGCGGCTGGGGCGCTGGAAACTCTTCCGACTAGGATGCGCGCGGCTGCAAAGCGTGTCGAGACGCAATTGCGCACCGGATTTTGACCCAGAGAAGCACAGTATGTCCACCGAGATTTCGCCAAAGAAATGTGAACCAAGAGGAACCAAAGTGATCAGTGCGACACGTGCCGACTGAACCCACCGACGTCGCGTAATCGTGTGACGCAAAGAATGTACAGGCTGTAGAACCGCGAAATTCCATGGTTTCTACGCGTAATTCTCACCACTCATGGCATGAGCGGCGTGCGCGATGCTGCTTCCTCCGTCCGTCATGCGCTCTCTCGCTGTCTCTAACCTCAGCTCCGTTAGAGACAGCGAGAGAGCGCATGACGGACGGAGCAGCATCGCTCGCGCCATGAGTCGTGAGAATTACGACTTTACAAAGGATAGGTGAATTGAAACAGATTGAACCAACTGAACACCTTCAGCATGAACGAGGAATCCCTGGAAGTCAGTTCCATTGCACATGTCTTTTAATCAAATTCTGATTATTTATCCAAATGCACAATACTACAATGAGGAAACAAAAATATATCACTGGATTACACGTGAATTATCATCTCCGTTGATGTCACATTAGCAGTCTCTGATCCACCTGGAATGAGAAATGCATGTTAAAAAAATTTATGCATTCCCTTGAAGCTTCAATATTTCCAATAGAAGCAACTTTGTCATTCATGAAGAAGAATAGATTGAGATTGTCGAAGTAACATACTGTCATTATCAAAGCGAAATTCCGGTCCGCATTCGCGACAGCGGGTGTTGTATCAGGCAACACTATGGTAATTATGATGGGCCCCGGCACGAATAGCTTTTTTTCAGCACGACGATCATCGTATTCTGAGTTGCCGCAGCGGTCCTCCGCAAAAGCGGACCGGATTTTCGCTAGAAACGATAACACCACCAACTACTAACATTCCCAAACCTGTTCCGAAACCGTACCCTCCGACTCTTGCTGGTCACAAGAATCTCTCCGGACACCTTTTCATGGTGTGAACTCTAACACGCCTAAACCGTTCTGCGGTTGTTGATGCAGCGCGCTTTAGCTTCTACCACAACACTCCTTTCCTGTGTCCCTCACTCCTCTCCGCGTTGCAATCGCGCAGGTTAGGATTATCACAAGTAACCTATGTCCAGTGCTGAGCATAGTTGCGACTCGACACAACAAGGGGTCGTAAAAACTGGGAAGATTCTAGAGAAAAAATGCGAATTTCGGGAGGGGTCGTGAAATTTCCGGAGTGAAAGTAATCATCTTCGAAATAGTCATTTGCGTGGAAGAAGTATCGGGGGATCACGAAAATTTTGCAAAATTTTGGTCAACAGGGGGGTCGTAGCTCCGCCGAAAATTGACGCAACTGCCTGCTCAACCCTGCCTATGTCAAGAAATGATTTTTCTATGTAACACCAAAACTCGGGAAAGTCGCATTCTGAGCGAACTGCCCGTAACCCCTTCCCCCACAGACACCTGCCTCTCTCTCCCTCCTTCTCATTCCCATCTTACCTCCGGAGAACTTTAGAAAGGATAAGGTAAGGCATACCGTTACCAGTTTTTAATCCGTTCCCTTAACTATGACTTCTGACTAAATGTGAAAGTAAACAAGAAATTTCTTCTTCTTTGCAGCCGCAGAAGGGTTTTTGTCATAGGTTCAAGAAACGGGCGACCGAAGTTGGATTCAACCACAAATCTATTGTCGTCAGTGAGGTGGGCCTCTTCGGACAATCGAACAGATGAGCTGTAGTGTGGCCAGGGTTACCACAATCCGGACACTCGTCAGGCTTACTGTTGTCGATCCTATGCGAGTATGACATCAGCATAGGTGAATGCCCGCAGCGCAACGAGGCGAGGGAACATCTAGCTCGCCTACCGAGTTCCATCTCGGAGTTGCTGACTTCAGGTGGTGCGATCCCCAATATGGGGTTGACAGCCACCCTACTCAAGTGATCCCTGACGAAACGGGTGTGCTCCGCACGTAAAAGACGAAGACGATCTAATTGGGAGTCCGTCCATCTTTGTATATTGACTTTCTCGGGAGCATCCGCAAAAGGCCTTGAATCAGCAGCATGAAGATGCTCCACTGGAGTGCTCTTTGCACACCCAGTGGCAATCCGAAGAGCAGCATTTTGAACTCGCTGCATCCATCATGTAAGTATGGTGTGGGATCAAATGCGTTGGGACAAGAGGTGGATGGGGGAATGTAAACATTGACAATATCCAGAGGACAGCTTTGCAATACTATATGAACTCCTATACATTCAACAACATTGTCATTGGGAAGGTCAATAAGGTGAGATGGAATTGAAGATTTAACAAAAGTTGACACGCCACCGCCATGTGATGTACGGGGAATATGATAGGATGTATAGCCGGGAAGGCGGGGCTGAGAAGGGGAGGACACGCTAAGTTTGGTCTCCTGTAGGAGGATGACATCAGGTTGTGAGCGTTCAATGTACAATGTAAGTTCCATAAGTTTGGCACGCAAGCCATTAATATTGAGTTGAAAAATGTTGAGACTATGAAGAGGAACCGTAGAAGGTGAATTAATACAAGACATACAACAATAGGCATCAGTGTAATCATTATAGCTAGTTACCCCGAACACTTGAGGTGTACCCAGCCAAGGCAGCCACCGCACTGGATGCTCGCATGTTGTGCCGACAATCCACAATGACGGCATGGATATCGCGGAGTCTTGTTTCGCGGTCCAGGATTCTTCTCAATGCCAGCTCGTAACAGTAGAATACGAAGGAGTGTAGCAGCCAGCCATTTACACTCCCACACAGAAAAAACTCCTCGTGGAGTTGTTGACGCTCGTTTGATGAGTCTTCTTGATCTTGGTAGTCGACTCCACAGATCCACCACGCGTAGGTTGAGCATCTCGGATCCTCCACGGGAATATCAGCCCACTCCCGGGGATTTCCTCACCTGCCCATAGTGCAGTCGCAGGCTGCACCGTTCTTTCGGGGTTTCAACCGTTTTGCCCCTCCCAGATTTTGGCTTAACGGGAATATCTGCTCACACCCAGGGATTTCCTCCCCTGCCCATAGTGCAGTCGCAGGCTGCACCGTTCTTTCGGGGTTTCAACCGTTTTGCCCCTTCCAGATTTTGGCTTCACGGGAATATCAGTCCACACCCGGGGATTCCGTCTCTGCTCGCAGTGCAGCCGCAGGCTGCACCGTCCATTCTAGGTTGCAACCGTTTTGCCCCTCCCAGATTTTGGCTTCACGGGAATATCAGCCCACACCCGGTGATTTCCTCCTTTGCCCACAATGTAGCCGCAGGCTGCACCGTCCACTCTGGGTTGCAACCAATTTTCACCTCTGGATTTTGACCAATTTGCACCTCCTAGAATTTGGCTTCACGGGAATATCAACCCACACTCTGGGATTCCCTGCACTGCCCACGGTGCAGCCGCAGGCTGCACTGTCCATTCTGGGTTTCAACCAATTTGCATTTCCTAGAATTTGGCTTCATGGGAATATGAGTCCTCGACCGGGGGTTTCCTCCTCTGTTCACAGTGCAGCTGCAGGCTGCACAGTCCTTTTGGGTTTCAACCGATTTGCACCTCCTAGAATTTGGCTTCACGGGAATATCAGCCCACTCCCGGGGATTTCCTCACCTACCCACACTGCAGCCGAAGGCTGCACTGTCCATTCTGGGTTTCAACCAATTTGCATGTCCTAGAAATTGGCTTCACGGGAATATCAGTCCTCGCCCGGGGATTCCGTCTCTGCTCGCAGTGCAGCCGCAGGCTGCACCGTCCATTCTAGGTTGCAACCGTTTTGCCCTCCCAGATTTTGGCTTTACGGGAATATCAGCCCACACCCGGGGATTTCCTTCCCTGCCCACAGTGCAGCCGCAGGCTGCACGGTCCATTCTGGGTTGCAAACGATTCGCATTTCCTAGAATTCGGCTTCACGGGAATATCAGCCCACTCCCGGGGATTTCCTCACCTGCCCATAGTGCAGTCGCAGGCTGCACCGTTCTTTCGGGGTTTCAACCGTTTTGCCCCTCCCAGATTTTGGCTTCACGGGAATATCAGCTCACACCAGCTCAATGGACAGTGCAGCCTGCGGCTGCACCGTGGGCAGTGCAGGGAATCCCAGGGTGTGGGCTGATAATCCCGTGAAGCCAAATTCTAGGAGGTGCAAATTGGTCAAAATCCAGAGGTGAAAATTGGTTGCAACCCAGAGTGGACGGTGCAGCCTGCGGCTACATTGTGGGCAAAGGAGGAAATCCCCGGGTGTGGGCTGATATTCCCGTGAAGCCAAAATCTGGGAGGGGCAAAACGGTTGCAACCTAGAATGGACGGTGCAGCCTGCGGCTGCACTGCGAGCAGAGACGGAATCCCCGGGTGTGGACTGATATTCCCGTAAAGCCAAAATCTGGGAGGAGCAAATGGGTTACAACCCACAATGGATGGTGCAGCCTTCGGCTGCACTGTGGGCAGGGGAGGAACTTTCCGGTTGTGAGCTGATATTGCCGTGAAGCCAAAATCTGGGAGGGGCAAAACGGTTGAAACCCCGAAAGAACGGTGCAGCCTGCGACTGCACTATGGGCAGGGGAGGAAATCCCTGGGTGTGAGCTGATATTCCCGTGAAGCCAAAATCTGGGAGGGGCAAAACGGTTGAAACCCCGAAAGAACGGTGCAGCCTGCGACTGCACTATGGGCAGGTGAGGAAATCCCCGGGAGTGGGCTGATATTCCCGTGAAGC
This sequence comes from Aplectana chamaeleonis, assembly GCA_029168955.1. NCBI lineage: Eukaryota > Metazoa > Nematoda > Chromadorea > Rhabditida > Cosmocercidae > Aplectana > Aplectana chamaeleonis. Next base: position 450,329 of record JAPDOI010000193.1, read on the forward strand.
CGAATTCTAGGAAATGCGAATCGTTTGCAACCCAGAATGGACCGTGCAGCCTGCGGCTGCACTGTGGGCAGGGAAGGAAATCCCCGGGTGTGGGCTGATATTCCCGTGAAGCCAAAATCTGGGAGGGGCAAAACGGTTGCAACCTAGAATGGACGGTGCAGCCTGCGGCTGCACTGCGAGCAGAGACGGAATCCCCGGGCGAGGACTGATATTCCCGTGAAGCCAAATTCTAGGACATGCAAATTGGTTGAAACCCAGAATGGACAGTGCAGCCTTCGGCTGCAGTGTGGGCAGGTGAGGAAATCCCCGGGAGTGGGCTGATATTCCCGTGAGGCCAAATTCTAGGAGGTGCAAATCGGTTGAAACCCAAAAGGACTGTGCAGCCTGCAGCTGCACTGTGAACAGAGGAGGAAACCCCCGGTCGAGGACTCATATTCCCATGAAGCCAAATTCTAGGAAATGCAAATTGGTTGAAACCCAGAATGGACAGTGCAGCCTGCGGCTGCACCGTGGGCAGTGCAGGGAATCCCCGGGTGTGGGCTGATATTCCCGTGAAGCCAAATTCTAGGAGGTGCAAATTGGTCAAAATCCAGAGGTGAAAATTGGTTGCAACCCAGAGTGGACGGTGCAGCCTGCGGCTACATTGTGGGCAAAGGAGGAAATCCCCGGGTGTGGGCTGATATTCCCGTGAAGCCAAAATCTGGGAGGGGCAAAACGGTTGCAACCTAGAATGGACGGTGCAGCCTGCGGCTGCACTGCGAGCAGAGACGGAATCCCCGGGTGTGGACTGATATTCCCGTGAAGCCAAAATCTGGGAGGAGCAAATAGGTTACAACCCACAATGGATGGTGCAGCCTTCGGCTGCACTGTGGGCAGGGGAGGAACTTTCCGGTTGTGAGCTGATATTGCCGTGAAGCCAAAATCTGGGGGGGGGCAAAACGGTTGAAACCCCGAAAGAACGGTGCAGCCTGCGACTGCACTATGGGCAGGGGAGGAAATCCCTGGGTGTGAGCAGATATTCCCGTTAAGCCAAAATCTGGGAGGGGCAAAACGGTTGAAACCTCGAAAGAACGGTGCAGCCTGCGGCTGCACTGTGGGCAGGGGAGAAAATCCCCGGGTGTGAGCTGATATTCCCGTGAAGACAAAATCTGGGAGGGGCGAATCGTTTGCAAGCCAGAATGGACCGTGCAGCCTGCGGCTGCACTGTGGGCAGGGAAGGAAATCCCCGGGTGTGGGCTGATATTCCCGTGAAGCCAAAATCTGGGGGGGGGGGGCAAAACGGTTGAAACCCCGAAAGAACGGTGCAGCCTGCGACTGCACTATGGGCAGGTGAGGAAATCCCCGGGAGTGGGCTGATATTCCCGTGAAGGATCCGAGATGCTCAACCTACGCGTGGTGGATCTGTGGAGTCGACTACCAAGATCAAGAAGACTCATCAAACGAGCGTCAACAACTCCACGAGGAGTTTTTTCTGTGTGGGAGTGTAAATGGCTGGCTGCTACACTCCTTCGTATTCTACTGTTACGAGCTGGCATTGAGAAGAATCCTGGACCGCGAAACAAGACTCCGCGATATCCATGCCGTCATTGTGGATTGTCGGCACAACATGCGAGCATCCAATGCGGTGGCTGCCTTGGCTGGGTACACCTCAAGTGTTCGGGGTAACTAGCTATAATGATTACACTGATGCCTATTGTTGTATGTCTTGTATTAATTCACCTTCTACGGTTCCTCTTCATAGTCTCAACATTTTTCAACTCAATGTTAATGGCTTGCGTGCCAAACTTATGGAACTTAATTGTACATTGAACGCTCACAACCTGATGTCATCCTCCTACAGGAGACCAAACTTAGCGTGTACTCCCCTTCTCAGCCCCGCCTTCCCGGCTATACATCCTATCATATTCCCCGTACATCACATGGCGGTGGCGTGTCAACTTTTGTTAAATCTTCAATTCCATCTCACCTTATTGACCTTCCCAATGACAATGTTGTTGAATGTATAGGAGTTCATATAGTATTGCAAAGCTGTCCTCTGGATATTGTCAATGTTTACATTCCCCCATCCACCTCTTGTCCCAACGCATTTGATCCCACACCATACTTACATGATGTATTTACAATCCTCTCGTCTTCATCTGTTGTCATGGCTGGTGACTTTAATGCTCATTCCCCTTCCTGGTTCTCCTCCATAGATCCTGATGACAGAGGAGAACTACTTGAGCTTTTTGCGGATGATTGTGACCTAATTCCTATAAACGAAGATTCTCCTACTCGTCTCCCATCGATGGGCAGGCCCTCCTCACCTGATGTCACGTTCGTTTCCTCTTCTCTTGCCATGTCTTGTAACTGGTTCACATCTGTGGCCATGGCCAGTGATCATGTACCCATCAGCACAACATTGGATCTGTCTCTTAATAGTCATCTCGCACCTTTTTCTGGCTCCCGTAGCAAATGTTACATTAACTACAGTAAGGCTAACTGGGTCCTGTTTAAGGAGATGCTGCTCAGCCGGGTAGCCAACTATCCGCTAGCTGGCTCTGTTCATGACAAAGAGAAGTTCGTCGTCGACACCATATGCGAAGCCTCCAGAATAGCCATTCCGACCGGTCGCGTAAGGACGTTCCACCCTAACGTACCAAAGGAAGCACTGGAGCTAATCACACAACGGGACGACAGACGCAGAACTGATCCTTCCGATCCGTGCATTTCACTACTGTCAGATGAGATCTCTAAAGTGCTGAACGACTACAAGCAGAAACGCTGGAGGGAGTACACCGAATCCATCAATTTTGCGACTGATAGCAAACAAGCGTGGACCATTCTGAAGCGACTATCTGGGAAGAAGATGGCACCTGCGCGCAATACGCTTGAGTTCCCCTCGGGCAGATTTGAATTCGGATACAAGGCTGCCTGTCAACTTGGTAAACTCTATGCTTCTGCTTCATCTCGCCGCAACAAAGAGCACAGATGTACTTTACGTGCGATCAGAAAACTCAGTCGACATGACGTACCTGCCATAACTGCTTCTACCGTCTCTACCATCATCAAGTCGATGAAGAATTCGAGGGCAGAAGGACCAGACGGCATCTCAGCCGTTCATCTGAAGCATTTGCCGGAGCAGTACGCAGAGGTACTCAGTGATCTTATTTATTCGTCGTTTACCACTGGTATTATTCCTGCTCGTTGGAAACAAGCGACTGTTCTCCCAGTTCCCAAGCCTGGCAAACCAGAAGATAAAGCAACGTCACACCGTCCCATATCGCTATTGTCCCCTATCGCTAAGTTGGCGGAGAAAATCATAAACCCGCATCTCCAGGGCGCACTACAGCAGAACGTCCATCAGCATGGCTACAAAAAGGCGCACTCCACCATCACCGCATTAACGTCAATATCTGAACACATCATTGCTGGTTTCAATAGAAATGCTCCCGCCGGTAGAAGTCTAGTCGTCGCAATTGATCTGACTGCCGCTTTTGACAATGTCAGCACTTCCTTGCTATCAAAATCGATTCTGGACTGTGACATGCCCGACTGGTGCAAACGATGGACTGACAACTTCGTCAAAGATCGCTCCATACGTGTGAAATTTGACGGACACCTGTCGAAGTCGGTTCCCTTGAAGGCGGGCGTTCCTCAAGGTGGAGTATTATCACCAAGCCTATTCTCCTTATATCTATCCGATATTCCGAAGCCGCCGCCCAACATCCACTTATGTCTGTATGCAGATGATATCACAATTGTATGCACTGACTCTGTTATCGATCGTGCCACTATGGAGATGAACAAATACCTCTGCAGCCTGGCCAAATTTCTCGAATCGAAGCAGCTAAAGGTCTCTCCTTCAAAGTCTAGCGTCACTCTGTGCACTACTGCAACGGCTGAGCATCAGCTACATCCCAGGGTTCTCTGGGAAGGTAACCAGTTGCCCCTCTCCAAGCACCCTCGGCTACTTGGAATCTTTCTGGATCCTTCACTGCGCTTTAATGAAAACACGCGCATCCGAGCTGCAACTGCCAACACGCGAAATAACATCCTCCGTGCTCTGGCGGGTACTACCTGGGGTAGCACAAAGGAAGTTTTACGCACGACATATAAGGCCATGATACAGCCTACTCTGGAGTATGGAGCCCCGATATGGACTAGACACCTGTCGGACGCCTCTTGGAGCAAGCTACAACGTGTACAAAACACTGCACTTCGTGTCATCACTGGCTGCCCAAAATCAACACCTATATCCCATCTTCACCAAGAATGTGCCCTACTTCCTGTCAAGCAGCGCTGCCAACTGCAGTCACAACAGTTCCACATCGGCATAGTCAAGAATGCCACACATCCCAACTACCCCCTCTTGTCATCAGACCCCCATCCTCGTAATATTCGCACACCGCTGCATGCTGCCATTTCTACAGTGGATCGTCAAAGATGGGCCACCTCAGAGCTCACAAGGAAGAGGCTGCAGCAAATCGAACACACCAGATTCGTGTCTGAATACCTGTCCTGTGCCCCTCCTAATCCAGTCCTTGGTAGTGCGCCTCCTACGGTCGATGACAGTGAGAAGACTCTGCCCAGACGCTCCTGCGTCACTCTAGCGGGTCTACGTTGCGGTCATTCTTCGTACCTCAAAGCCTACGTACATAGGATCGATGAATCGGTACCGGATAAATGTCCTGACTGTCAAAATACTGGTCATGATTCACTACATCTATTTTCATGCTCTGCCAGACCTACTTCTCTGTCTGCTCGTGATATGTGGAACAAGCCGAGTGATGTTGCCGCCTTTCTGCGCCTATGAGAAGAAACTCCAATGTGGCTGATAAGAAGAAGAAGATTCCCGTGAAGCCGAATTCTAGGAAATGCGAATTGTTCGAAACCCAGAATGAAAGGTGCAGCCTGCGGCTGCACTGTGGGCAGGGAAGGAACTTCCCGGGTGTGAGCTGATATTCCCGTGAAGACAAAATCTGGGAGTGGCGAATCGTTTGCAACACAGAATGGACCGTGCAGCCTGCGGCTGCACTGTGGGCAGGGAAGGAAATCCCCGGGTGTGGGCTGATACGTGAAGCCAAATTCTAGAAGGCGCGAATTGGTCGAAACCCAGAAAGAACGGTGCAGCCTGCGGCTGCACTATGGGCAGGGGAGGAAATCCCCGGGTGTGGGGTGATATTCCCGTGAAGCCAAATTCTAGGAGGTGCAAATTGGTCAAAACCCAGAATGGACGGTGCAGCCTGCGGCTGCACTATGGGCTGGGGAGGAAATCCCCGGGTGTGGGCTGATATTCCCGTGAAGCCAAATTCTAGGAGGTGCAAATTGGTCAAAACCCAGAATGGACGGTGCAGCCTGCGGCTGCACTATGGGCTGGGGAGGAAATCCCCGGGTGTGGGCTGATATTCCCGTGAAGCCAAATTCTAGGAGGTGCAAATTGGTCAAAACCCAGAATGGGCGGTGCAGCCTGCGGCTGCACTATGGGCTGGGGAGGAAATCCCCGGGTGTGGACTGATAATCCCGTGAAGCCAAAATCTGGGAGGAGCAAATTGGTCAAAACCCAGAATGGACGGTGCAGCCTGCGGCTGTACTATGGGCTGGGGAGGAAATCCCCGGGTGTGGGCTGATATTCCCGTGAAGCCAAATTCTAGGAGGTGAACATTGGTTGCAACCCAGAGTGGACGGTGAAGCCTGCGGCTGCACTGTGGGCAACGGAGGAAATCCCCGGGTGTGGGCTGATATTCCCATGAAGCCAAATTCTGGGAGGTGCAAATTGGTCAAAACCCAGAATGGACGGTGCAGCCTGCGGCTGCACTATGGGCTGGGGAGGAAATCCCCGGGTGTGGGCTGATATTCCCGTGAAGCCAAATTCTAGGAGGTGCAAATTGGTCAAAACCCAGAATGGGCGGTGCAGCCTGCGGCTGCACTATGGGCTGGGGAGGAAATCCCCGGGTGTGGACTGATAATCCCGTGAAGCCAAAATCTGGGAGGAGCAAATAGGTTGCAACCCACAATGGATGGTGCAGCCTGTGGCTGCACTGTGGGCAGGGGAGGAACTTCCCGGGTGTGGGCTAATACTCCCGTAAAGCCAAATCATAGGAGGTGCAAATTGGTCGAAATCCAGAGGTGGAAAATGGTTGCAACCTAGAATGGACGGTGCAGCCTGCGGCTGCACTGTGGGCAGGGGAGGGAATCCCCGGGTGTGGGCTGATATTCCCGTGAAGCCGAATTCTAGGAGATGCAAATTGGTTGAAACCCCGAAAGAACGGTGCAGCCTGCGGCTGCACTGTGGGCAAAGGAGGAAATCTCCGGGTGTAGGCTGATATTCCCGTGAAGCCGAATTCTAGGGGGGCAAATCGGTTGGAACTCTGAATGGACGGTGCAGCCTGCGGCTGCATGGTGGGCAGGGGAGGAAATCCCTGGGTGTAGGCTGATATTCCCGTGAGGCCAAATCCTAGGAGGGCAATTCGGTTGGAACTCAGAATGGACGAAGGAAAACTCCGGGTACCCGGGTGTTAAACCCCTCCCTACCTTTGGCAAACGGTTAGAACCTCGGGTGGGCGAAACCAGGGCATGGTTGCGAAATATTTGCTCAACCAGGGCATGGTTGCGAAATATTTGCTCAATTTCAACTCCCGTTGCGCGCGTTTTCTACCCGTACAAGAAATCTTCCCCGACTTTCGGTAGGAAGATGGGACCTCCGACAGGGTGCCATCTCCGGTGCCATCATAGCGGGGGGGGGCACTATGGCGCGATGCGCTTGGCCGCGCACATTTAACCGTGCCGCACTAAAGTTGAGCACATACCCGGGATTTCCCTCCCCTGCCAAAACCAGGAGAGTCATTGCGGTACGAAAATATGGGGGTGGTCAAGTGCTATACAACAGTGGTCCCCCCGCTGCAATAGCACCTCATCTCTTTCCCCCTCCCCCTCCAGAAGACGGGCCCAATCCAGAAGCACCAGTCTTTCTCAGATTTTCTTATGCTTCTACAAGCTGCCATGAGCAACACCCAACAGAACAAAAAATAAATAAAAACAAGAATTGGAAACAAATAGCAGTCAATGAAAGCTGACCGACTGACCTGGCGAGATGTGCTTGAAAAGGACATTCAGCCAGATTATGAGGACAATAATTATTGCATCGGCTGGGAGATCGTCAAGCTAAGGCCGGACTCTCACGGAATTGGCACAGCAACCACCGCTTGCATAGAATCCGATCCCCAGTGAAAATCTGAATTATAGTGACAGAAATATTATAGTTACAGAAGTGGCGAATCACGGAAATTGCGATAAAACGAATTTCAGCCACTGAGAACCTAAAGAAACAAGAAGGAAACAAAATTGAAAAACTTGAGAACAAAAAAAAAGAAATGTAAAGCTCGGGCGTCGAATTCGAGAAGTGGTACGTACCTTACGTACAAAACAATGTAAAACTCGTTTGTACAGTTCATTGGCGCGCCCCAATGCCAATGTACATAAATTTAAAGGACTTTTATTTTGTACATGCCGGAACTCGTCCGCGCCAACATTTTTTCAATGGAAACTGCGGGTCGGCGCTAAGTTTCGGACGAGTTCCAGTGCAGCCTCCGCTCCTCTTTCTTTTTCGGTTCTTTATTAGTAGAGGATATTTGCCTTTGACAAATCGCGCCGAGCGTAAGAGTAGGCTCCGATCTTCGAGATTATAGGACCAGCCGGGAATCCTCTCTCAGAACATGAGATATGCAAATAATAGCCTGTGGAATCGGGTGTTTGCGCAATTGCCTGATAGCCGTTACATCGCTGTCCAAGTCTGCGAGTGTAGGGTGCGCTGTTTGGGTCAATTAATTGTCTTACCCTTAACCGCGCTTCTCCCTATTCATTATCAATTCTTGATCAGAAGCTCTTGTGGCGCGATTTCACATGGCATCGGGGTTCGGCGCGGTGTGGGGAAATTCACACGGGGGGTCTGAGTTTCACCGAGAGACCAGGTGAACATTCTGACCGGCGGTAGGTACTATACTTCGGACCGAATTGAATTGTTCGAAAAATATTTGAATGGCTTTTCGAATCTGTCAAAATTCGAAAATTTTGGTTTTCGAATAATATTCAAAATTCGAATATTTCGAAAACGGGCTTTCGATTACTATTCGAAATCCGAATACTTCGTGAAAAGCGGTTTTGAATAATATTCGAAATTCGAATATTTTCAAGAGCATATTCGAATTTTTGGAATTCGAATAATCGAAATGCACAATCATCATTTCATTAAAAGTTCTTTTTTCCTGATCAACCTTTGGAAGCACACTCTATCGAAGCACCATCTTGGCTTATTCACCCCACGCCCGATTTGGGGTTCTCACACGTTTGGATCGTGTGAAATATTGCGTCACCGTACAAGGTGCTCCATCTGTGGTATAGGCTGGCTTGAACGGCCAGCTGATTTTCTAGTAATCCAAAACACTGACTTCTTGTAGCTCAGAAGCGGCATTTTGTGCCGCCGTAAAAGGGCATAAGGGTTTCAAGCTCGAGTGTTCAGCCCTGCCCCCCCCTCCCCACCTGAAGTCGTGCAAGCTCGGCGGCAGCGAATTCGACTAGGCCGAGCCGTGGCGTAGTAGTAAGTCTTGAGTGCGGCGCTAGGTTCTCGGCGCTTGGATGCGATAAGGTGCTTCCCCGGAAAGGGATACTGGTGGTCAAGTCTCGCCTGAAGCCAAGCGTCTTGTGCTACACGCGCGTGACGCGCTTGCGGAGACTAACGTCGGCATGGACACTGAAGAGACTTTGCGTTCAACATTGGAGGTCGGCCCAAACTCGGTGCACCTATGTTATAGCACATGGCACCGAGTTTGCGCCAACATTCAACAGTGAACGCGAAGTCTCTTCCGGATCCATGCTGACGTTATGTATACTCCAGCGGTGACGCTATGGCGGAGCGGATTAAAATGGGTCCTGACTTTGCCGAGCAAGCGAAAAAATGAAATTGAAGACGGATTAATAATGAAAATGACGGAAAAGTTGTTGCGGCCGCCACCATGGTGGAGCGGGGGCCACGCGCGCGGGCGAAACGATAGGCTATTAATACATCAACGCCACTCCCGCGCGTCACGCGCGTGCCGTATGAATAGGGCCTAACATTGTGGTAGGCCGATGAATATTTCTACAAAGTGATAGTCACAGTAAGCGACAGCCCAAAACTGATTTTTAAAATCGGACTATCATTTGTGAATTAGAGAAAATTTTTCCGAAAAATAGAAAAAATTATTCGAAAATTTTGATTTCCGACTATACTCGAAAAGGTTTTGCCCAAGTATAGTAGGTACACTATTGAAAATTGTGGTGCGCGCGAAGCGCGCACCAGATTTGGCTTTGAATTGGCCATGCGCGCGACCCGTTTTTAGAAATCTGAATTCAGAGTGAACGAAGAAATTAGCTCTAAATTGCATTGAAAAGAGCGCAAAAAGTTGGTGTAGTAACCCAAAAATGGTTTGGAATGGTTAACTGGTTTTCGAGTAAAAAGTGAAAGACCGCCCGTTTTTGTTGTTAATCTCCTTTTTTTTCAGACGGCGTTCACGATCTTGCGGGTACACTTAAAATTGAGCTAGTGAGCTCATTTTTGGATAGGAGGCTGGAAATGGATGCAGGTCGCTCCTATTCCATTTTGAACTTGATACCTCAACTTTGAAGGGTACCTCAAAATCGTGGGTTTACATAGTAAATTAGCCGTGGAGCACGAAAACTGCTTCTTTCTGCTACGACTGTGGAGACCGTGGTGGGTGGGTGAATCTGCAGCCAATCAACACAGGTCGTCGGAGGCAATTACTGAACTTGTCAGAATTCGTACTCATGACGCGTCATCGATCGATAATCAATATTATCGATTTTGGCGCTTTCTGCACTAAATGCGGCCAGTAGTAGTGATTACTGAAGGGATTGGTTTTCTTGGTTGGGATATTTTGCTAATCAGTCATTATCGATAAATACCAATCAATAATATTGATTTTTCCGCCCGTTGCACAAAATGCCGCAATGATTTTTTATTGTTCACTTGTTTGGAAACTCTTCTCATCAGGCAAGATCAAATATTAATGATCAATAATATCGAGCTCTCACATGTTGCACAAAATGCGGGAAAGAGTGGTATTTTTTATGGTTTTGGGTCATAAGTTTTAAAAATTGTACTCATACGGCAATATCGTCTGTTAGATGTTTCATCATTCCAAAATGGAAAATTCTGAGCAATATTGAAGTCAGAAAGGGAACCTTCGGGAAAAATATGTGAAATTTCTGAAAATTTAGCTTCCTGGCGAAAGTAACGATTTGGTAATGGTGAAAAAAAAAAGTTTCAGAAATACCTTGAAATATCTTAAAAAATGATTTGGCGTAAAATAGCCTGGAGTAATAAAAAAGCTAGGAAATGAAATGAAATAACCAAAAATGCGATTTGGTGGTCGATCATTTCACAAACTTCTCCGTTAAACTTATCAAAACGAAATCAAGCGCGCAACGGAAACATCAAGCCATTTTTTAAAGCTGTAATAAGGAAATCAGCATAGGTCAAGCTAGGTGAACTCCATTCCATATCGTGCTTGATTTCGTTTTGATAAGTTTAACGGAGAAGCTTGTGAAATGATCAGCCACCAAATCGCATTTTTGGTTATTTCACTTCATTTCCTAGCTTTTTTATTACTCCAGGCTATTTTACGCCAAATCATTTTTTAAGATATTTCAAGGTATTTTTGAAACTTTTTTTTTCACCATTACCAAATCGTTACTTTTGCCAAGAAGCTAAATTTTCAGAAATTCTTGCTTTGCAAAGAAATCGATGATACCGTCCGCCATCTATGTAGCGGTCTTAGGCGGTGAAAGTTTGTATATAGGATAAATCTACCACTCGCGAGTCGATTATCCCACTTGAATGGTTGCCCTTTTTCAAATTCTTTTTTTTTGGAATAGGTTTATATGTTCCTCTTCTTTCAATTTTACAACAAAAACAAACAAGCACCGCTCCTGGGGGGGGGGTCTGAGAAAATTAAGCCTTGTCCACACCTCATGCCGTACCCTGCATGTCATTGGCGTTTTTGTTCATCACTCAAGGCCATTCCTTGTGTATCTAAATGTTTCTGTCCCTTTTATGGCAGGGATGGGGAATTGAATCGAATTTCAACAGGGAAAATAAACCTAAAAATCATAGAAGATAGTGAAATTGTTTTGTTTTTCGACATTGGGTTCGGTTCTGCTTAATATTTCTCTGTAGCGACTTCAATCGAGAAAGGATTATTTCTTGTCCATTGGTAGTCTGTGTAGTTGGCTATACATGTGTAATTGAAGCTTCCTCCGTGGATCGATCGTTTAGCTCACGTGACCAAGCTCACGCCTCTGCACAAATTCGTAGAAATCATTCTTTTCCCTCGAGTTGTCGACTATAGCCCGCATAGTCGAAACTATCCTCGAATAGTAATTTGAGCGGCGGCAGAAGTATTGGTTTCGGAGGTGTGTATTTTCTACAATTTCTTGTCCTTGTTATTATCAGCTTCTACGTAACCGTATAATTTTTTTTTTGCAATCGTGTTGCTCATCGAGCACCTGTCGTGGAGTTCCTCATGTGTTTGTCTCTGAGTGTCGTCCTCTGAGGTGGATATTACACTCAGTTGGCCTCGCGACCCCTGCAATTCATAGTATACTATCACGTGTGTGTGGTCCTGGCTCATGAATCGTCTGTGTCTTGTGGTCTCTCAGTTAGGGTAATTTTGGCTATAGAAAACTTCTGGTGTTCGCTGCCATTGACAATTTGTGGGTAGGCCTGATGTTTTGATGGAAGGACATCGTTGAAGTTCCTTGGCAATGCTATGTGTTTCCTGTTTGTCTTTCATAAAGAGATAAGCGATATTCGGGCTCAGTCATGATTGTAGGATCAAGCTCATGTTGGTCTGCGAACTGGTCAAAAGGTGGCTGACGGTCACATTTTTGGTTTATATTTGGTCTTGGGAGGACCGCACTTCTTTGCCTGATCGTAGAATAGGGTGAGATTTCAGACGGATTCGCTTCCAGATGCATGACTTCTTCGCACTCATGTGCTTTTTACTGGTGAGCTATGGATGCTTCGGTGGAGATTTACCGAGCAGCTGAGTGAGAGCGGCGCTGAAGCTTGAGTAACGCAGTGCGATAAGGCGCCCTTTTGGAAGGGGAATCTGCTGGTTCAGTCTTTCCTGGAGCGCAGCTTTTTGCGATCAACCAAGGAAGTTGTGTAAAATACCTTAACGTGTTCTGCGATGTTAAAAGATTGAGACTTAAAGTTCGTCTCGTGGCGCCAAACAGTGAGGAGGGCGAGCAGATCAGAGGGAAGGACTGAACAGCGCTATTACTCGACGCCACTTTCGCAACCCATAGCGTTGCTTAGCCCGGTCCTCTGATCTGCCCGCCTTTCCAACTGTTTGACGCCACGAGACGACCATTCTAGGACCTATGTTCTTTGTTCAAAGGGGAGACATCTGATGTACGAATCACTCCGGTTACCGCATGGTGAACTTCTGCACCGACGTAAGACATTCGCCCACCAGATGTGTCTAAATTGTCAACCCCTTGTGCAATTTTGAAGAACGTTTTGCACTAATAAGGATCAAGGGCTAGGTTGTTCCGGCCTTTGGAAGCTTCAAGGCTGCCGCAGCTATTCCTAGATAAAATGACGCGGTCTCTATTTAGTTCTTGTTTTTGCTGGTGTTGTCTAGAAGTCGCTAAGTTCCCCTGCATTTGACTCAGTTTTATTGTATGTGTGTATCGCCTCTTAATTAGTCTCTTGCGTTTTACTGTGTAGGATTTGGGAAATTCAGAACTCTCCACCTCATCTACAGAAATAACAGTTTTGGAACTCTTTTGATGGAAGTCCATGTTCTGTTATGAAAAAAGTGATACGCAGACGGAATTACTGTTTCTCTGCTCTCACTACAAGCCTAATCAATTGAAGCAGAGGGTAACTATTTGAAATCTCTGTGACATCCAAGCTGTGGCTTGTTATCTACTCTACACGGGGCTGCACAGTTACGTCAGTTACGACTTTCAGGCATTTGATGGCTTTGAAAACGACGAACTCCGGAAATCCCTTCAACAGTGTTAGGGCGGGGGGGAGGTTGAAGAAAAGTAACGCCTCTGAGGGCGGCGCCTCTACTTCCCGTCGTTGAACATTTCAGTTCAGGGTCTAGAGGAGGGCCTCACGAGGCAATAATGCTGTGAGAGAAGAGAGAGAGAAGGGGGGGGGGTGTGCGTACTGCCTCGGAGCTCCATCCGACTGCTTCCTATTTAGTATGTTACCAGGTAACACCCAGAAAATTGGACTAGATTATAACGGAAACCTTGCTCGAAGACGTTTACCAGGCTTTTTTTCTCTGTGTAATATGCAATGGTAGGATATTTCAGTCGGACAGCAAAATAGCCCTGGAGTCGGTAAAAACTTCCAGAGAACATGAACATTCTTCGAGCCAGCTGCTGTTTCATATCCTAATTATATCAGTAGAATATAACACCAGTAGAAGTGGGGATCGCATGTGCCATGTCGTAAATCACAAATTGCGTTTGTAATATGCGGATCGGTGTTGTTGCTAATGTTAGTATATCTCCGCGTTAATACTCGTTATTTTCCTTTTGATTCGAAACATTTGTCTACTAATGACGGCTTTGCATTTGCAGAGGCGTTATGGAGGTGGAGCAATGTGATTCTGGCATACAGTCCTCTTCCCGTTGCACAAGTGAAGGTGACATCGATGAAGCAGTCGAAGGTAAAGGTTGCATTACTCAGTAACCCACACAGTTTCTCTTACTTATAAGCGCTTTTCTGAACAATTTTCCGTAGTTGACGGTGTTTTCCATATTTTTGTTTGAGCTCTCTAAAGATGTGTTGTATTTAACACCGTGCTGCTGTGATAGGCAGAGAATTGGATGGTTTTTGCTGCGTTTCTGTTGATGAATCCGAATAGAGAAGCTTCTCGATTACCTACTTCGAGAGCATGCTCATAGCGGGCTTCATTGTTTGCAAAGAGTGCGCGAGATATTTTTTAGCAGTTGGCACCGATTCAGTGAAGCTACCACCACCACGCAAGTGCGGAGTCGGGCGTACCATCGAAATGACTAATCATTAAACCTCTGAGGGGTCGAGGCAAACGAAGTTTTTTCCTTGAGGTAAATCGGCCTATCCGCTGTTAAATCTATCACACCACGCCTGCTACCGCACCTTGTAGGGGGTTGTTTTCTGGCTGTTTCGAAAACGCGCACGCAGTGGTTAGACTTGGTTCGAACGATGGGTATGCGTCTACTAAGAGTTAGTCCCAAATTAACTTTAAGCTGTTTATTTGTTATCAGGGTCGCGCTTGAGATGCCTCTCTAATTCTGATTCGTTTTCCTTTTGGTTTTCTTCCGCGTTTTTTTTTTCTGAAGCTTTCATAATTTAGCAGCATTACTAGAGATGAAATGGATCCCAGTGATATTTCGCGTTCCGTATTGAAGGTTGGCGCAAGCTCGGGGCGCCTATGTTATAGCTTAATGCACCTAGTTTGCGCCAATCTTCAACAGAGAACGCAAAGTGTCACTAGGATCCATGCCGACTGCATATTCATCAAGAGTATTATGTTATGCAAAAGTTGGTAGTTTTCGACGTTTCGCTTCTCAGTGAATTTATTATGCATCTTTTTCTTTTAGGTTTCCAATATGACCTCCATTTTGGAGCGAAATTATTCTTCCATGCGCGTGTATGGAGCGAATGAAATGAGACAGCGAGAGATTGTGGTGGGGAAGTAAAAGCAGCATTCTCGCGCATACGTGCCGACTCGACCCTAGAAATATTCGCTCGGAAATAGAGGGTATGTCTGAAATTATTCTCAGTAGCCGTATCAACTGCGACCACTTTATGAAATTCTTCGGCAACTTCTTGATTCCGTGACGCTAGAAGTCTGCACACTTCGAGTCAAAGAACTTGTGCCGAACATGCATATCATCAATGTTCCCTGACCACCTTCTTTCATGAAGTGCAGCAATGATAAGAGAAAAGTTGACTAATCACAATTAAAGTCATCAGCCGGTCGTTAATGACGGAGTTTATTCATGTGCGGTGAGAACGCCCAGGCATTTCAGCTCCTGATGGCGTCCTGAACACGGCTGTTCTGCCAAACGTTCCTTCACAGTTATGGAACTTGGCAAACTATTGTCGAGCAGTTGTTTCGCGGGCGCTTTCTGCACTTGACGCGGTGTTACCCGGTTTTCATACTGAAGGCAAAGCGACGAATGCCGCAGAATCACGATGATCAAGCATCTAAGTGTTTCGGATTACTAAGAAATTAGGGAATTAGACGACTGGCTTTCTACATGAGAATGCCGGCAAAATTCTCAGATCGGCAATGTATCCTCGAACGAAACTGGAGCAGATACTAGAAAACGCGCCAAATGCCGCCGTGGGGGCAATAATGATCGAGATCATTTTTGCCGCCAACAGGGCGTTTGCGGCATTTCATCATACATGTGCCAGTTTCAATCGGGGATCCATTGCCGATCTGGGCATTTTTCGTCATTCTCATGTGCAAAGAAGTCAGTTGCCAAATTTCCATCTAATTTCATAGAGTTCCAAAACACTGATTTCGCCGTATGCCGGACCACTGTGATTCTGCGGTATTTTCCGCGTTGCCGCTAGTATGAAAGCCCGGTTGATTATACTAGTGGCATGAGCAGTAAGGAGCTGGGAATGCTGTTCGGGCGGGAACAAAAGTCGAATTGGTTGGTAGCAAGTTCAAGTACTGTGCTTCTCTGGGCCAAATTCCGGTCCGCAATTGCGTCTCGACCTGCTTTGCGGCCGCGCGCTTTCGAGTCGGAAGAGTTCCAGCGCCGCAGCCGCCGATCTGGTGACTCCGTGTGGATTTTAGAAGCTGGAAACTAAACGAAGGTTGAGAAAACTATAAAAAGAGCCATATCGGGTCGGCTTTGGCGCTGGAGTATAGGCTGTAAGACCGGAAACTGCTCATGGCTTCTACGCGTGCTGATGAGGAGTGAAGGCTAGAGACAGCGAGAGAGCGTATGACAAACGGAGGGAGCAGCATCCACGCGCCGCTCGCGCCATAAGTGTTGAGAATTACGATTTTTACAGAGGATATTGTCCAGTGGTAAAATTTTCAGAAAAAAAAAACCAATTGGAGGAGGGCGTTAATTTTCCGAAGAAGTTGGAATTTCGGTGGGGGACGTAGAGTTGCCGGGCGAAAATTGGGAAGTTTGGCAAGGTGGTTTCATCAGAAGGAAAGCTGACATTCTCCAAGGCTCGTCAGTAGGATGCTGCAATTGGTTACGAAAAAAATGTTACACAAAGAATAAAGCAAAAATTCAAAAATTTTCAAATTCTAAGAAATTCACAGTTCAAAATGTGTTGAAAAAATCTTCACCCAATTTGATGTAGATTTTTTTTAGCTAAGGAGTGACGCACAGTTTACGGCAACGGAAAACGGCTATTGTGCAGTTGCTTATTTCCATTAAGCGTGCTGTATGTTGCGCCATAGTCCACGGCAAAGTTGCAATTTACCCTGAATTCTGAGAAAAAAAAAACATCGGGAACGTTGAAAAACGTTGAATTTCTCTCCACACACATTATCAATACACCTAGAATTTTTACCATGGATACACTCAGGACTAACGAGAAAAAAATAATTTTTTCTGTTGTTTTCATTTTTTTTTGTAAGTTTTCTTTTTTCTTGTTATTCCTGTGCGTGTCTCTGGTAAGACTTCAGGTATATTGATAATGTGTTAGGGGGGGGGGGGGAGAGCTCATCGTTTCTCAACATTTCCGGTTTTTTTTCTATCAAAACTCGGAAAATTACAACTTTGCTGTCGATTATGGTGCAATCGACAGTATATCAGTGGAAATACGCAACCGCACATTCGCCTCTGCCTAGGCCGCTTATTTTGAGCCTGTCTAAGCAAGGCTTATCCGGCTTATCATGTCAAAATCTCCTTATCACTGTTATATTTTGCCATCACCGACCGCATTGCTGCTTACTCCGCCCAGACTCATTCTAGCAAGCTAAGCTATATTTAGCCCGGCTAGAAATGATGGGGAAAGGATATAGATGAGCAACTTCCGATGGGCTACACCATAGTTTTGTCGAGGGCTGAGACAACGGTCTGCTTCAACTTGGTTGGCTAAAAACTTTACGATTTAACAAATGATAATTAACTACGTACCGAAAATTCGGAAAAGTAGGCTTCCAAGTTCCTAGCAGCCGAATACATATTGATTTGCTCCGAGTATTTGTCATAAAATTGCAAATCTTTTCGTAGTTTACAAGCGGATTTCATATCGCATCCGATTCGTGAAGGTTTGAGGCTGCATAATTGTGTAGCTGCTTATTTATTCAATGGTTGTCAAAAATTCCATCAATCAGCATAATCTTGCCCGTATCATTTTCCCATTTATTGAGCAGATTTAAGATTTACAAATGAGTATTTCTAAAGTGTTCAAGTATTGTACTACCCCGCTGTGCGTAAATAGATAAAATATGGGTCAGCGTACAGTTGGCGCACGCCTTATTGATTTTTTTTCGATATTCTCATCATGGCCTCTAATTGACTTTATTCTCAGCACTTCTTATTGATTTTGGAACAAACTGATTGAAATGTTCAGCAAACGCTGTTGTGGGTAATATCTGCAGCTGCACAAGGTGACAGATCGGTTCGCCGACTGTCCTATCTGCCCCGAGCTGCCTCCAGTATTTCTGTTTTGTATCAGGTTTGCTACTTGCGTTCCTTGCACTTTTTTGTATAGGTTTTTTTTTCTCGTTGTTTTGTGTTTTGCTTGGCAAAGGGTAATGTCGCTTCCCGCAGTTCTCGGTCACTTTTGGAATTCACATTTAATTTTAGTGTGTGGTCCAAGTGTTGAATGAATTTTGAAGTGCTTGTTTTCACCTTGTACGAGATCCTCAAATCAGTCATTATTGGTGAGTAATTTGACTCATCTGGGGACTGGATGATGAAAAAGGGTTTACAAGATATCTTGAATGGGGTAAATTCAGAATTTTCGTTTGATTCGAAACTTCTGCAATTAATTGTTAATGCGAAGACATTCATGCGACGAGCTTCCTGGTCAAGTGCCATAGTGTGTTCCCAATTTAAAGGTGTTTATTGTGCGATTAATTCACCATTTCCTCCCAAAAATTAAAAACAATTTAATCGTCGATTTTTGAAGAAAGTAGTCAGCAGATTGCGAAGTAAATATGGCTGAATGGGAACTCCTTGCGGTACTGAACGACGAGGTTTGGTGCCCCAACGTGTAGACATGAAGATGAAAAAGACAGAAGCTTAAAATTTCACAAAAATTCAGTTTCCACTACACTTAAGAAACTTTGCGAACCTTGTTGGTGCTACGTATTGTCTAGTTTTTAGAGGAGTTAAAGTGCATCAACAATGACTGATTTGTTGCTTTGATAGTAGGCAAAAATGAACATTTCGAAAAATTCGGTACTGAAACTCCTACGGGAAATGAAATTCGAAAGTGTTCGAGTTTTACGGATAACGAAAGGAAACATGAGATAGTGGTAGAAAAGCGCTTTCGAATGCTGAACCACGCTTCGCCAAACACGCAGGTAGCGCAAGATATCGAGAAAAAAAAAACTCGCAGAAAGGGCGAAAACCCTTTTCCTTACCTAACAAATATGTTTCAAATCAGTCATTACGTTTATCGAGAATTTTTAGGCGTGCGGGAAAGTGTCATTTTATTCTTGGATCGATTTTCAATTGATTTTCGGGTTAATGAAATGGAGCGTTTTTGCGGCTCTTTTTTCGAACCAAAACTCAATCAAAGCATCAATGTGCCAAAAAAGACCGTCACATTTGTTCGTGGAGAATCCAATCCGCTCTCGAAAGGCCGGGAACATGGTGCTCAAATTTCAAGTTTCGTTTGTGGTGCAATATCCCACCGAAAGAAAGGTGTGGGAAGTCGGTCCTCAACCCGATATTCTGACATTCCATCTTTAGTCACCAGGGGCATCTATTTGACATATTCAGCGACAGTTCTTAAAAGTGTTCAGGGAAAATACAACATCAGGCGGATCATTTCTCCGGATCGCTTCCTCCCATCACTGGCGGGAGAGGAAAAATCGGTACGGTTGAGCGAAAACATTCATTATGTAAGAATTTTCAAAAGCAGTGTTGGCTCTAGTCGCCTCATGCAGACCGATCACCTCAACGCAAATTCTCTTCAGTGTCCATGCCGACGTTACCTTTCATTGCCTTTGTTCAACAGTCATAGTGATAGATGTTGCGTCGTTGATTTTCATTTGCTGATCTGTTCCGTTCGCGTTTAAGCTTTGTGTTATACATATTAAACATAAACGTAAATGGGAAGAAACAGATTTGTGAGAAAGCGCCGCGGATCTGCTGATTGTGTCGGTCACGTCTGTGGGATCATCCCTGTGGGACGTGTGTGTTGCGTTAAGTGAGTGTGATATTGATAGGAGGTGCAGCATTCAGTGCTTCTCTCTGTTTACGCGTTCAATGCCTGCGGGTAGCTCAACGACCGCAGTCGGCCACACTTTTTCTCAGCCGCTGGCGGGTTTCTCGTCTTCCCTTCTCTAAAGGAGTACCCATTTTGTCCTCTGCAGTGTAGCTTGGCTGTATACATTGTCATAGCTTCCTACTCCTCCCCTTAGATACGCCTAATTGGATTTCATGACAACATTAGTCCGGTGCTAATGAAGTTTCTTGTTCATTTGCGGCTAGTTTCGAATGTGGCCTTTGGGAAGGTTCTAAAGAGTTTCTTCCTTTCCAGTTAGTGATTCTCCTTAATTGCATGACCTATGTCACCGCTGTGCCTGAGCGTCCTGTAGTCGTTTCTGAACTGAAATTTCGTCGTAAAGAAAGTTTTTGTGTTAAATAATGTTTTTCGGTGGAATTGTAGGATGATAAGATTTCCCGCCGTCCTCTCCAATCTCATATCTTACAGTTCACCTCCGCACTGCCGTTCAGTCCGCAAAGTGCACGCTGATTGCGAAATCGGGGTGCGGCGCGGTTGCAAGTATCCTCAGACAGAGATGTGGGATCACCCGGCCGGTGAGATCACCCGGGCATCAAAGGCAAAAACCGCCCGGGTGATCCCACATCCTGTCTGAGTATACTCGCAACCGCGCCGCAGCAGGATTTCGCAATCAGCGTGCACTTTGCGGACTGAACGGCAGTGCGGAGGTGAACAGTAAACTACTCAGAAACTCCTCGGGTCTGTTCAAACAATTATTTGAGCCTTTATTACCTCATATCGGGTCGTCCTCAACTGCGTTTTGTGCCTTCCCTTGGACCGCGCTCAACTATTTCCTGCCTAGAGGGTGAACACAGGATAGTTTTCATGTTTATATGAAACGGCAGTATCTCACCTCGGCTCGCTCTTACCTGTTGTCTGAGTATATTCCACGGTAAAGCGGGGCTTTGCGTAATTTTTTTTCGAAATCGGAGCGACCCCCTCACGATCAAATTTTTTTTCCGAAATCCGAAATTTTGCGGTCCTCCCGGGGCGCGATTTCTGGGCAGGTTATATTTGATAACTAAAATTGTCAGACCCCGAAAAACCGGTCAGTGGTCGGGCTCAAGTGTTTAGAACCTGAGCATTGCTACGATCCTTCCCTTTGGTTCTCATTTTTGTTCCGAAATTTTTGCGGTCCCCCCCCTAACCGTTATTTTCAGGCCAAAATTTTTGCGACCCCCATCCACCCCGTCGCGAAATCTCGGAACCCCGCTTGACTCTGGTATGTCCTGGCTTCCGAGTGAAGATCTGCAAAAACAATTTTGATGATAACGTATAATTCAAGTATCCGTAAAAAAGACGTTGAACTCTCTAGAGCACATGAAATACGGTTTTCCATCGTGTGCTTACTTATATGACGCTATCTAAATGTATCAACAGCGGTCTGAAGAAAAATCATTAGACCTGGTCTTTTTTTAATGATCCGCAAATATTGTTAGAAGGTTAACTCCTCCCCTTGTTTTCATCGTATTGAAAATTAATTAAATGGATAGTGGAGTATCATTCCCATGTCACAGCTGACTTTCTTGGTAGAAATCTTAGGCAACAGTTGTACCTCCAATCGATTTCGAAAGCTGATTGCTTTTTTCGATACGGAAACGGCATTTTTGTCGTTTGTGATCTATATTTAGTGTCGTAAACGCAAGCAAACAAATAGAAGTGAACTGAACACACAAGTTGTCGCACGTACATACAGAGCGAGTTCATAATATCTGATTTCAAGATTCAGTGATGACAAAGCCTCTGACAGCCCTGGAACATGAGCTTACCGAATCTGAATTCAGATGCTGTTTGGATCTTGGGGAAAGCGACAGTGTTTTCGAGTCCTTACCCTTTCACTCGTTGGAGCGCTGACTAGGATCGCTAGATGAATTATCGCAGTTTCATGATGAATACCCTCTATAAACGTCGTAATCCACATAATTCGAGGCTCGAGCGGCGCGCGCGATGCCTCAGCCTCCGTCTGCCCTGCGCTCTCTTACTGTCTCTAACCTCCGCTCTGCACCAGCACGTGTAGGAACCATGTGAATTTCGACGGTTTATAGCCTGTACCTACTCCCCCCCCCCGTTGAACAATGATGTTTTACTAGTCGACTAGCGTGTTTTAATAGTTTTAATAGTCGACTAGAGTGGAATCTTCTCACTAATAAAGTCATCTTACAAGCACTTTTCCTGTCATGACGCCTTAGGCGTTTCAGGATTCGGAGGAATGGTCACACGAGGCAGCCGTCAGAGGTGCTAAGACTGTAGGTGCGGGCGGATCGCTGGCTTTTGGCGGGCGGATCGACATCCCCCGCCATCCGCCCTCCAGTAGCCAGCGATCCGCCCGCCATTAGCTAGCGATCCGCCCTCGATGCCACATGTGGGTTATTCCGATGTTTTTCCCCCACGGTCTCCGTGTGCGGGACCACCCCTCCCCCCTACCTAGCCATGGGGACCATCCCCTCAGCTGCCAAAAATTATTCTCCGGCTTCTGAGTGATCCATCAAAGGTGACTTGAAGTCATCTTCCAGGATCGGCCTTGAAATGCCGAGTGAGCGTTCGGTGAGATGAAACGGCTTTTATACCCTCAATTCTCATACATGATTGACAAGTTCCACCGTGTAAAATTTGGCTATCAAAGCCCTGGCGGACGGATCGCCGGCAGTTTGCGAGCGGATCGCTGCATCTCATAGCTCAGCGGGCGTATCGCTGGCTATCAAAGCCTTTGCGGGCGGACCGCTGGCAGCTTGCGGGCGGACCGCCGCTTTAGAGCTTGCCGACGATCTGCCCGCTAGCGTGATCAATTCTCCCAGGCGCCGCTATCCGCCCGCGAAAACGCAGCGATCCGCCCGCTGAAACAACGTGAGTCGGCGATCCGCCCGGCGAGGCCACGATGGGCAGCGATCCCACGATGGGCAGCGATCCGCCCGCAACTTCCCGGCGTACCGCCCGCAGATGCCTTGATTGCCAGCGGTCAGTCCGCACCTATTGTCTGAGTGGCCGATGAACTGAGTCTCACCCGGTCGATACGCACCGAATTAGTTACAGACGGGTGCAGGAAAATCAACCCACTGAGTCCAACGGCGACCGTCTGCTGCCGACCGCAATCCACCCAGTCGATACTGGTGTTTTACGCACGCACACGGGCAGATCCATTGCACCGAGGTCGGTTTTTCTGCGCCGGACTCGGTCGGTTTTTCGACCAAGTCTTTTGAGGGCCTCAGGGTGGTGTTTCCCGCCGAATACAAAGGCTGCGCGCCCGATACGTATCAAGGTAAAACTCTTGGTGAGCTTGCTGAGGGCAGCTCTGGATCTCGAGGAAGGGTGGGATCCGCAGGTGCCCAACTGGTCACTATGCAAAATTATTTGGGTTTCAGTGGTACAAAACGTTCTATTTAGTGCTCCTGGTCGTTGCCCGTAAAATTCGATTGCTTCGAAATCCCTTATTCAAATTTAGTGTGTGGTCCAAGCATTGTATATAACAAAGCGTTTATTTTCGCGTACTATAGAAGCACCACATCAGTGATGGATGATGAAGTTGGACTGGGTGATAACATAAAAGCAGTTTCGCGGAAATTATTCAAAGGAGCGAAATCAATATTTCTGTGACCTCTCTGCAATTTCTTCTTCATGCTAAGAAATCAAAGCTCAAAAATTTGTTGTCAAGTACTATAAAGAAGTTTTATTCAAAGATTCCATTTTGCAAATCATTGACCATTTTTTAACACTCGATTTTTCATTCTTTTTGAGTATTTGAAAGAAGGACAATTATTCACAAATCGAATATCGTCGAATATTCGATCTGAGGAAACTCATTGTGTTCAACCTTGGAGTTTTGTGCATTGAAGCCTATGCATAAAGAAGAATCTACAAGAGTAACAAATTTTATAAAAATGCAAGGAAAAAAGGAAAATTGCGCAACTGAAGATCTACTGCAAACCTGATTTGGTGCTGTCATTTCGCCTGCAGAATGGTCAAATGCTTAAAAAAAGAATGACTGATTGGGTGTTCTTGTAAAAAATGGGGAATTGTAAATGTTTCCTACTCGGACCACACACTAGATACAAACGTGAAATTCGAGAAAAATCGAGTCTCATGAAAAGCCACAAAAGGCTTCAGATTTTGGAGAAGGTGTGGCTCCGAATGAATATTATATTACACTTTGCCAAACACATAAAATATCGAGAAGAAATTCAACAAAAAGAAAACAGGAACTATCCGAACAGCAAAACAATAAAATCGTAGAGGGATTGCATATGATGGGGTAGAGAGGAGGATAATTATATCTAACAATAGACGCTATATAAACCGCCATTGGATGAACGTGTTCAACTGTTTGTGTTCGGCAGTCATCAAGTGGCGATTGATCCGGACTTTTCACTAGAAGGACAAGCAGTACCGCCAACAGCGGCTGACAAAGATAGTCAGAAGGAAGGAGAAAGACGACAAGGATCCGGCGGCGGGAGTATAAACGAAGCCTTATGCGACGTTCTCGAACAAACAGGGTCACAGGTACAGAGGACCATAGCGATTTTTTCTCCTTTGGTGGGGAGGGTTTTCAAGAATTTGCCGTGTGCGCTTCATATAAAATTTTGAAACACTACTCGTTTTGTTTTCTATATGCCTTCGAGGTTTTTGGGTGGCAATATTTATTCGTCGGCCTTACGTTTCGAAGTTTCGCTCTACTGGTCTCGTGCGAAGCAGACCGCGCTCTGCTCGTTTGGTGGTCCGATGTGCCTCTGATGACGACGACCCTGTCGAAACGTAAGGCCGACGAATAAATATTGCCACCTTAAAACCTCGAAGGCGTACAGAAAACAAAACAAGATTAACTCACCATGCCGAGGTTGCAAGACAGGAGAAGTTGGAGACTGAAACACTTTGCTGTTGTTACCAATAAACTCGCAAGTCTGGAGAAAGACCTCTCCAAGGCAAGGCTTGTACCTAGCATAAAATACAAAAAATTTGTTCACTGGGGGACCGGGGACCTGCGCCTTCCCCCAACCGGCGCTCAAGCGTGAGGCACACTGTGATAGTCTCACCTTACGTTCGAAGGCAGTGTTCACGATAAGTATCATATTTGAGTTCTACTCAAAAATGGAGTCGTTTGGTCGCGAGTTGGCGAATAGTGAAGAAACTGCCAAGAGAGCTCGCGGAACAAGCTACAATAACGGTTTCTAACGTACATACAGGTTCAGGATGCGACGAGCTTACGCGCCCTGCTAGATTCCGCAAGCGCTCGCTAATGGCAAAATGAGCCCGAATCGATCAGGCTGGACGTGACGGAGTTGCTTGTCATCGAAAACGTTCGTGGCGCTACAAGCTCGTAAGAATGGGGCAGGGCGGGCCAAGCAGGCGTACTGGGCTAACGAAATCCTCACTTCGCCGCCGTTTTTGTCGTCTTGTGGCCCGTTTCGCTGCTTTCTTCGACGCTGCCCCCTCTAGCATCTGCCAGTGTATGGTTTCACACTGAAAGCTCGAAAACGAGATTTATCGTGAACACGGCCTTTAAGCCTGGTTTTGAGGATTATAGTTTTCTGCAGAAATAGGTATTGCTCATGAAGCATATCTGCAACCAGCTGTATTCTAGCTAGCATCGTTCTTTTTTTAGATTTCTCTCCGTAGCGCTGATTGGAACTTGGGACTTCCCCTTGTTTGGCGTATAATTGGCCTGCGTTGCACCAGATAAGTCCGTTCTACGTCCGGAGTTCAGACGTTGCGCGAGCTTCTATCTCTAATTCTAAATAGGGTTTTAGCGTCTTTAAAGCTACTGCATGAGCAATGTCTTTGCGGAGATTTTTTTTTGTAGTTTAGAAAGTCCTTGTATTCAAATGAAAAGGATATATATATATATATATATATATATATATATATATATATATATATATATATATATATATATATATATATATATATATATATATATATATATATATATATATATATATATATATATATATATATATATATATATATATATATAGGGTGTAATGGCAGGAATTTTTTAAAGTCAATGTTTTCGTGAACGAAAAAATAATGCCTAGTTGCTCTAAACTATTTTCCAAGTTTGCGTCATCGATTTTAATCAGTTTTTATTCATGCATACGTAGCTGGCAGCATTTGTAAATCTGGCGGCATTAGCACCGACGTTTTCAGTTTGAATGAATTTTCGAGTGAGAACTTCGGTTGGTTTCTTGAGACTAGGTGTGCGTGGAGATCATATTCAATAGTGATATTGTCTCTTAAAGGCAGTGTTCACGATGATTTTCGTCCGCGAGTTTTTCACATAAAACAATGCGCTGGCCTCCAAGTGTTACCAAAATTACGAAGAAGTGGCGAGAAACGCATTAAAACGTCGTATTTCAGTGTCATTATTCTTTAACATGGGCTAGTTCTTCGGTCGGATGAACATGTTAATGGTGGTTGTCACCGTTGGAAAACTGTGTCAATCGAAAATAGAAAAATATTTCTTGCAAAGCAGAATCAGTTAGGGCTCTAAAGAAGGGACAGAGAGTAAAGAATTGCAAAGGACGCGTCCACAAAAGATTTCGTTTTCACAACAAACAATTCCTGTGACACTTAAGAGGCGGGGTGATACTCAAAGGCATCGTTCGTGCTGGAAACCAATTTTGATTTTTCAGGCTCATTTTCATGAATGAGCCCGGTAGACCACACTGGTAAACTTTGGCGAGTCAAAAAAGTTGGGTTACGAGGTTGGAAGGGGTTAAAGATGGGGATCCGCCACCAAATCCCACCAGTCATCTAGCACTTTTTCATAGAATATTGATGCGACTGTCAAACAACATGAAAAACAGTTGCGACACAAACTCCACATGCAGAAAAACTTCAAAAATTTCAATGACGAGGCCTTTAAATGCAGAAAAACTTCAAAAACGATTTTGGCGCGAAATTCAAATCCATATTTACAATGTGTTCTAAGTGAGTTTTCTTTACAATTGAAGGTTCCTCATGGGCCATTTCGACATTTTTGTTCACTAGAGAGGCCAAGGTACACAAAGACACAAAAAATATTATACGCTTTTCTACGCATACGATGCCTTTAAGGATTTCGCGTACTTTTGTTGCGTTTTTCTCAATTTCTACGTAATTTTAGATCTACACGGGGGCCAGTTAATCGATATAGCGAATAATCTTAAAGTTGAAGATTTTCGTGAACACTGCCTTTAAGCGGGCTCGCCCAATGTTTCCAAAGGGATGCCTGTTGTAAATATTTATGGAAGGGTGGCGTTACCGGACGTCATTGAGGGGGTTTCATATTCGAGGGAAGCTTCGCGAACAATTCATAAACGGATCTGTTGCTCGAAGGGCTGTCGTTGACAGAGGTCTCATTGACAGCAATCAACTTTATGGTGAAACCTGCTTTCAGCTCAGAAGGTAAATCGGGAACAGTCGTTTGTAAATTTCACCTTCGAGAAATTGTACTGCAGCGGGATTCCTGATTTATATTTTCTTGTAAAAATATTCTTTGAGGGTGTATTAGTTTTTCGAAAAGACTGTGTAAAATAAATAGACCCTTTTATTTGATGGAGCATTAAAGGCACAGTACACCCTTAGATATGAATTTTGAGATTTTCATGTAATTGTGTAGAAGACCCCTCCTGTATAACACGTGCCAAATTCGAGATCTCAATTCCTCCAAATAAGCGAGATATAAGCGACCACCACAGGAACGACCCCCTAACAGATTTTCGAACTCGATAGCGGCTCAATGGGTGGATGAATTCCAACAAGTCGTCGTTCTTCAGTCCATTGTCGGGCTGTCTCCTTATCGTGTTTCGCTCTCGTGCAACGATTGCGAAGGAAGAGAAATACAGGCCTGAGACAACTCGTCCACCAATTTTTTACCCTCAAAATCTAGGCATTTTTGAAGAGCCATAACTCTGTTGAAAGGGGGTCTTGGACGATTTCAGAGATACCTCTGTGATCAGCGTGTGACTCTCTCCAAGATAAGCATAAAATCTGAAAATTAATTTTCTGGGTGTCCTGCGCCTTTAAATCTCGAATTTTTGTTCTAATAAAAATGACTTTTAGTCTAAACTGCTGTCTCGTGCTGTTTGAATACGCTGCGTAAGGTTTACGTACTTAATACGGGTGTTCTGTAATGCACGAGCAACAGTGTAGTTTTGCTGAGAGATTTTTCTTTTTGAAATGTTCTGTAGTGCAAAATGTAGAGATTGATTGCAGTATTGGAAAAACGGAGGAAAATCTGGACAAGAGGCGCTATGAAAACATCGTGAACGTGTTTGCTGAGAAACGACAAGTACTCTCTCAAATCTTTCATCATTCGGATCGCTTCTTTTGATGTTGTTTCGATGGATGATTTTTCGAAATGTTATTTGATCTTCTGAATTTCTGCATTCATGGTGAGATTTCCCAAAGAAAGAAAATCGGCTGGTGTTCTACAAATGAATATTTCTGTGAGAATTGATGATGTCAAAAGTGGATGAGACGCGGGACGTATTCTATACGGATATAGGAACTGCGGAGTGGTTTCTAGTGTATTTATTCGCGGTACATATACTTGAAGTTTCAAACACACTCTAAAGATACTGTTTATGAGAAAAAGTCGAAATCGTTCACTAGTTTCTGAAAAAAAAAACTGAATTTCGGGTAGCGACATTTGTCCAAAAGACCTTGAAAAAGTTATAAGGCAGAAACATAATACATCAGTAGAGAAACGAGTGTAGTGTTATTCACAAAAAGTTTAGAATGAAAATGAATCTCTTTTTTTTTGGACAATTTGTCAACTGACTTCGGAACCAGGGATATGCGGAAAAAAATTGGAGACAGAAAACAGAAAAAAAGTCTCCAAAAACTGGCAGAAAACAGGAAACAGAAATTTTTCTCCAAAAATGAATAAGTAGTGTTCAGCGTACAGTATTTGAGATTTTTTACAGCGTTGAACTTCTTGCACATTTTTCTGTGATAAATGGTTCCGTTGCGCAATATCCGAAGACCAACAGTTGACCAGATGAAGGAATGTAGACACCCGAAAGGGGCAGATTGTAAGTGAAATTTGTCCCTCTAACCTCCCTTTTCCTGAGACAATAACACTCGATCAATTGATCAGAAGCTGATTATGTGCAAAGCGAACATAGATTGAGTCGAGGCAGAAATGACCTTGTCCTAGTGTACATATTTTGACGATAATTTCGAGATAATTGCTGGGTTGAACACTGTACTACTCCTCAACGACCTAGAGTCACGTTCTGCGCGTGCGCGCCGCGGGAGTTTAAATGTCCTAGCGCGCCGCTCACTAAACCATGGCGGGTTTGCTCGTAACTCTTAAACAGCTTCAACAACTGCATGGGCACCTCATCATTAATTTCATTGCACTTCATTTTATTCAAATTCAGCATCTTCCTGCGTTGGAATTATTTGAAACACGAGGTTGGAAATTGCGTGAATGGCACAGTTGGGAAAAACTTGACCCCACCCCACTTTAGCAGTGACACTGGAGTATTGTCAGTGTCTACCCACATTCAAAAAGTATTTATACTTGAACGCCGCGCCAGAGCGGGCTCCATTAGCTGGCGCTAAGTCGTATTCTAACTTTTTATTGTTATCGTGCAATAAAATTGGAGTTTTCGCGTCAATTGGCTGGATAACATACCCCTTCTGAGGGAATCTTCAACTTTATACCCTTAGTTAAGGGTTAGCACTATAGGATAAAGAAAAAGACTCGGCTTTTTCCCTATTGGAATACGCAGCACATTCGACGTCTATGCCATAGAGACTTGGATACCTCTCAGGGCTATACAGTGGCATGCGGGGGTCAGCCGATTTCCCAGTCATATCCTTCATCTCCTTACATGATTCTAGTTCCAATTCAAGAGCTGCGTAGGGTTAGTGGATCTGGTTGACCCTGGGCGAGGATCCAACCCTGCCGTGTCGAGCGAGCAGCAGCGCATCCTGCCACTACACCACCACAGCTCGGGTAGCCACCGTAGCGAGATAGACGAGTTAACCATGAGGTGCTGCAGAGAATAAGGGGGAGGTTTTCTAAACCGTCTACCGTCGCCAAACGTATGGGTTTACTTTCTATGAGTCCGACCCCTTGTCTATGGAGTCAATTTGCATCAAGTCGTGATTTATGGTTTCCTTCTGTTTTCTGCCCATATTCGCCTATTTCTACAGAAAACAGAAAAAAATGGTCAAAAATGGGCAGAAAACAGAAAATTCCACACTCCACCACCCGTTCGGAACTGATGGTTAGAAAAAATTGATTTTTTTTGTGATTTTCATCTTATTTTTCTTGTAATTCACAACATACCCCTTACCCTACTGACGTGCGTCAGAGACATGGCGCGAAATTTGTAGAGATTTTCGACGTTTTTTTTCAGTACTTTCGCCAGTTGGGGTTATGACGTATATTACCGCCTGAAGGATTTGAGTCCATCAGGCCGTAATGTACGTCCTATCCCCAACTGGCGAAAGTACTGAAAGCGCCCTTTTTCAATAGGTCCTTTCGCACTAATTTTTTGGACGTGAAGAATTATTTTAAATCCTGATGAGAAGGGATATGTAACGGTATAATTCTCACTATGCCTCGAGTTGGAAATCTGGTGTGTATTTTCAAAGTTGTTCTCTTCTGAGCGAATGCTTTGTGAAATATTGATTCTCGTCAAACTGCTGTTCAGTCTTAGTTTTGATGCTTTCCTCCAATCATTCGTAATACAGATTGTAAAAGTGGGCAAAGGTTCATAACCATTCTGTTTTTCCTAAAACCCTCCTTAAATGCGACGCTAATTTATTGCTTGAAATGTGAGTAATGACGGCTTTCGTGGCATGAAAGGGATTAGTTGTGTGCTGCGCGTGAAAGTGGCTGTGTTGGTGGCTGGCGATGGTGTTGTGGTCGGCTGGGACTAGAGCTCTGGCACTTCGTTCATTCGCAAATCGACCGGCGAGTCTCCGGGCACAGGGTGTCCGTCCTTTGACTGCGATTAATTGGTTCTGCGATTCAGAGTGAGTCCGCATTATATGAAGTGTGGCCCTAGACAAACTCACCTTTTCGTCCCTGAAGTCCTCTCGACCGATTTTTTTTAAAGTATTTTTCGCTTTTGCAATCTATCATCACTCTTTGGACTAATTTTCTTCTGCATTGGTGATGTGGCTCAGTAGCTTAGGTTGGTCCTCCCATTAGATTGCAAAGAACACCTAGCCTTTCTCCTGAAACTAGAGAAATTTTTAATGATTTCCATAAACTGCTAGATTGCGAATTTTGTTAGTTTTGCTATGTAGAGGATCTTGCCGTAACCTCGCAATATTCAAATTTTCGGCTTGCTGATGGTTTTTATCCTGTTTATGTATAAAGCTTCGGCCTATTTCGAAGAGGAAACATGGCATTTCCTTTTGTTTTCAAGAGTCCAAGGCATTATTCTCGGCACAGCATCCTTCATTTTGGAGCAGCCGCTCAACATTCAGGAACAACTTTGATTGGCAGTTTCTCGTCCATTCCATTCGTCTCAGCCGCCATCGTTACACTTTTTTCTTTCAAGTCTGCTTGCAAGAGTGACTGACTTTTTGTTTGCCTGAGCCTTGTCGTTGTTGTTCGAATGCCTGTTTTTGTTAAATTTATCAACTTACTGACTAACGAAAGTTTGTTGAATCGTATTCCGTCCATGAGTACATATAGAAACTTGTTAGCCGTCAGTTTGGTGAACCTCGATAATTTCTCGCTCTTACAAGGGAAGTATACAAGGGTAGGTCGGATCTGCCAAAACGACTAGTGTCGTCAGTATCTATTGTGGCTCAGTAGTAAAACTGCGCAGTATCCCGCCCCGAGCTGCAGGTTCCGAGAAGTTACAAGCTTGAAAAGGTCTTTTTTGTGCTTTTTGTACCTTCCAAAAAGCGCATTAGTCTTTCGAAAATCCGGAAACGGATCTCATAATCGTGTTCAGCGCCCAAAACTACCCCCCTAGGCAAAGTTTGGGTGAAGGAACATTGTTTTGGACTTGTGCGGGTTTTCGGGTGGGCGTTTATTTATACCGATTAGATTGCTTTGGAAGCGTTCAGGGGGGTTTTTTGGAGTGCTGATCACGAATCTGTGGTTTATGAGTCGAGTTTCCGAAGTTTTCGGCTAATTTCGTTTGAAGCTGCCCAACCGGGGAAAATTTCGAGGGAAAAACGCCACTTTCGAGATTTCCGGATTTCTACGATAGATATGTCTCAAAATCATTCTCTGAGGGTTATTTGGAGTGTAAAACACGAATCTGGAGTCCGTTTATAGGTTTTCTGCAGATTACGGTTGATTACTGTGGGTGGACGGTAGTTTGGTGAAAATCTCAGATTTTAATCAAAATTTGTTTGCGGGGTTAATCGGGGTGGTGAATACGAAATTAACGTCCGTTTGTCGATTTTCAAAATACTAAGTTGGGTTTTGTCCCCTAAATGACATGTTACCTACCGTAACGTACAGTAAACCTCAAAATTTCGACAAATGGACTCCAGATTCGTGTTCACCACCCGAGATTACCCCTACATACAACTTTTGAGCTAAATTCGAGAAAATTCTTTGTCTCTTTTTTTTGCAAAAAAAGGCCTGAAAAATGTTCCAGATTTGCCCTAGAATTCTTCCAGGGGAACTTTTAGGGGCGCTGATCACTAATCTTTGGTTTATTAGTAGATTTTCCGAAGTTTTCGGCTACTTTGTTCAAAGCTTCCCAGCCGGGGAAAATTTCGAGGGAGAGACACCACTTTCGAGATTTTCGGAGTGCTACGGTAGATATTGCTCAAATTGTCCCTCTGGTTCTATTTGGAGTGCTGAACACGAATCTGAAGTCCGTACATCGATTTTTGTGCAAATTACGGTAGATTACGGTGGGTATACGGTAGTTTGATCAAAATCTCAGATTTTATTATTTTTTCATTTTTTTTTTTTTTTACAAAAATTGTATATGGAGGTTTTTCGGGATGGAGAACAGGGATTTGACGTCCGTTTGTCGATTTACAGGATACTAAGGTGGCTTTTGCCCCCTAAATGACATGTTACCTACCGTAACCGACAGCAAACCTCGAAACTTCGACAAATGGACTCCAGATTCGTGTTCACCACCCTGTATTACCCCTACATACAAGTTTCGGGCTAAATCCGAAAAAAATTTTTAAAACTCGCAAAAAATGCCTGATGGGTACCCTTGCCTTTTCGCGAGACTTGAAAAATGCTCATAACTTTTTTGAACCTGCAGCCCGGCGGGATACTGCGCATTTTTACTATTGAGCCAGAAGAGATACTAACGATACTAGTCGTTTTGGCAGATCCGACCTACGCTTTATATACCTCCCTTGTTAGGAGGAAATATCTTTTATCTTGCATGAAAAAGATGTCAATGAAAAGAAAACAATATTTCTACAAATTAAGATCGGTATTTCAAGAAGTTTGGAAACGTTGATGGTTTCAAATGCATGTGTTTGAGGACTTTTAATTTCGGTCTTTTTGGTTTCTGGTCTGCGTACATGAATACCTGTGTTTGATATCCGCTGTCAAAAATTTCTACGAGATTGTATACCTGACAAGAAGGGAGTGGGAAGATTTCTAATGCGGGAGCTGTCCTTAAGTGTCTCTATCGATTTTGCTACACAATGTGGTGCGTGGTTATTAAGTATGCAATAAACAAGTTTTTTTCGCTCACTTCGTGCTCTCGACGCGTTTAACCCGCAGTAAGCTTGCCTTACTTTCAAATGTCAGTATTCCTTACTTGTGACGTGAGCGATTTGGGATTATGAGCTTTACGTCGCCGTCGCCATGAGCCGCGTCTCCCAACATTTTCTTTAAAAAAAACTGCTACAGGCAACCTCTTTTTCCCGCTAACCGCGGAGAACATCAACGTTTTCTCGATTTTTTTTATTCTTCCAAATCTTTTGCGCGCTTTAGCCTTCTTTGTGCTTGTTTCCTGCAAATTTGCAATCGTTCATACAGAAAGAAACATTTATTTTTGTGGAGAGTTATGAATAGAGATGTCAGAAATGAAACATGTATCCGCTACCATGTGCTGCAGTTAACATTTCTCGGAGGTTTTACCTTGTTTCTGACCGTGTATCATGAAACACTTGGGGGCAGATGTAACTGGTAACTATGTTCTTTCTATAGTCTACAGCAATGGAAGTAGGACCTGGTGAGGTTGCGGACTCTTCCTAACATACTGTAGTCTGATTGTGTTATCACTCATTTTTTCGAAATAACATATTGGTTAGTGAGTTTTTGTTTCCACTTTCACATTTTCAGCTGTTTTCATTGCCTCCGCATTTGTAGTCATATCGGTGAAAACACAGACTCACCGATCCATCACAGCTGTTTCGTAAAAATGAGTGATACCACTAACAAACTATCGTATGGTAGGACCAGTCCGCAATCTCACCATGTCCTACTTCCACTGTTCTAGACTATACAGTGCTTCTCTCTGCCAAATTCCAGTCCGCAATTGCGTCTCGACACGCTTTGCGGCCGCGCGCTTTCGAGTCGGAAGAGTTTTTAGCGCCGCAGCCGCCGATCTGTTTACTCTTGGTGGGTTTTGGAAACTGGAAAGTAAACAAAATTGGAGTAAAGTGTATAAAAAAGCCACATCGAGTCCGCTTTGGCGCTGGAAACTCGACTGACTCGAGCGCATGCGGCCGCAAAGCGTGTCGAGACCAGGGATGAGCGCAACAAAAATATGAAATTTCGGAAATCGGTTTTCGGGTTTCGGAAATAAATTTTTTTTATCGGGTTTCGGAAATCGGGCGCGAAACGCCTGAAAATGCGCGGAAATGCGGGTTTCGGAACGCGAAACGCGGAAAAATTCAGAAATTATCTGACATTTTCCTCCTCCCAGATGACCCGATACAATACCGCTCGTAGGATTTGGTCAGAAAGCGAGCGAGGTCGGGTTTTCGCGTCTTTTTCGTCTTTTATGTATAACTCGCTCCAAACTCAAACTTTGAGCGAAACTAGGAAGATATTCATGATCCTGGCGCCAAGGGCTACCCATTGGTTCACTGTTTGTGGTGGTTTTGTTGAAAACTAAAAAGTTTCGCTGTAAGAAAGATTTGTGATTACAGTACCATGACGGTATGGGGCTCTACCGTCTCCGTATGCGTTTCCATATGTCTACCGTATCTAGAGCTAGTTGATTACGAAATTTTCATGGTTCTCCACGAAATCCCGACAATGGCTATACATTTGGATAGCCCTCCACGCCAGGATCATCAATATCTTCCTAGTTTCGCTCAAGATTGACTTCAAGACGAGATATACAAAAAGACGAAAAGACGCAAAAATCGGACCTCGCTCGCTTTCTGACCAAATCCTATGAGCGAGCAATATTATTTTCGCATTCCGCAGCGTTTTTTGCGGTTTTAGGAATGCGGAACGCGGAATGCCAAAAATGCGCGAAACTGCGGGTTTCGGAACGCGAAACGCGGAACTCCGCTCATCCCTGGTCGAGACGCAATTGCGGACCGGAATTCGGCCCAGATAAGCACAGTACCTGTTGCGCAGGAATGGTCGGCTGAAAAAAGTGAGAATATCATTTTGCATTAGCCAACCTTTGATTTCGGTAATATAGTGAGTGATTTAGCACTGGAATAGCATTTGGTGCCCGAAAGTCGCTCTGTTGGTGTGTGTTATTCACAGCGTGAGTTGCACCCGAGCGAAACTGTGCCTGTGAGCAACTTCTATCGAAAATTGAACAAAGGAGAGCGGTGGGAATATTCAAATGTTAGCAGTTAGATTAGAATGGTTTAAACTGAAGATTAGATGCAGCTGTTTGGATAATTTTAGAATAACTATATTGTGAATTTTCTCAGGAACGGAAGTTATTGTCATTTTCTGCGAAAGAAAGTCTTGGAGAGCCCGAGAATCGGGGGGGGGGAATTGTTCCGAAAGATTCAAACGCTCTGTCGAAGTTGGATGAAAAATAGCTTTCAAAAAATTAATGATGAATACGATCAGTGAAGCAAAAACATGCATTGCATACAATATACCAGGTTTGCATGTAGGTTTCGTGGGATTTCCAAGACATGGCGTAACTAGCTTGCTGATTTGCGTAGCGTGTCAACTGAGGAAACATGTTGAAGCTGCATCAAAACTATCTAAATATTTCCGAAAGTTTAGCTTCCTGGCAAAAGTAATGATTTGGCAATGTTATAACTACAAGAAATATAGAAGTTGACAAAATAAAATTTAAAAAAACAACTCGAAATATGTTTGAAAATGATTTGGCACAAAATAACCAGAAGCAATGAAAAACTGGGAAATGTAGTGAAATGACCAAAACCGGATTTGGCGGTCATTCATAGGCCAACTTTTGATAAGTAGTGACTGACGAGGGATTAAATTTTACAAGATTCTCCGTTAAACTTATCAAAGCGAAATCAAGCGCTCATCGGATTTGAGCGTAATAGTTGACCATAGTTGACCTAAGCTGATTTCCGTATTACAGCTTCAATGAAATGTTTTACGGTTTCTGTCGCGCGCTTGATTTCGCTTTGATAAGTTTAACGGAGAATCTTGTAAAATTTAATCCCTCGTCAGTCACTACTTATCAAAAGTTGGCCTATGAATGACCGCCAAATCCGGTTTTGGTCATTTCACTACATTTCCCAGTTTTTCATCACTTCTGGTTATTTTGTGCCAAATCATTTTCAAACATATTTCGAGTTGTTTTTTTAAATTTTATTTTGTCAACTTCTATATTTCTTGTAGTTATAACATTGCCAAATCATTACTTTTGCCAGGAAGCTAAACTTTCGGAAATTTCATATATTTTTCCCAAAGGTTCCTTTGTGACCTGGTTTTTGCTTAGTAGTTCCCATTCTGGAGAGGCAAAACCTTTAAAGGCAGTGTCCACGATAAAAACCATGTCTGATTTTTTGGTGGAGATCGGCAGCGGGAGGGCCTAGCGCAACCCTCATGTTGAAAAAAACTAAGAAAAATGAGCTCGGAACTGTCCCCTACGGCCCCAAAGTTGGACACCCGTCAGCTCGTCACACCCAGATGCACTTTTCACGCCCACCGACGTGAACAAATGAATGCTCGAGATTGTGAGATGAGCGATGGTTTCCGATCAATAGCCCCGTTCTTTCCTTCATTCTCAACCCCTCTCTTTACTCAGGTCAGCTCGCATACATCGGCTGCAAAAGATGGAAGTTACAAGCCTCGTACAACTCGTCCACCATTTTCCCTAGCTAAATTTTTGAGGGACCATAACTCCGTTTCTATAAGGTCTTGTACAATTCCAAAAACATCATTGGAATCGGCATGTGATTGTCTTCAAGATGGGCGAAAAAGCAGAAAAATTATTCTCATCGTGAACACTGCCTTTAAAGGCAGTGTTCGCGATAAAACGAATGTCAATTTTTTCGCACAATCCTGAGCTTTCGGTAGTTTCCGTCCCAGAACTGAAAAGGAACGGTGAAAAACGGCCAGGAAGTGGGTCAAAATCGTGTGCCGCAGTCGACCCAGTGCTACAGCCATTACAGTCACTACCGATCGGTGTGGTCGGACGACTATAACTCCTAAAAATTGTGACCCGCAGACATTGAAAACGACCTATTCTTTCCTACTGAGGCCCCTACACGTTTTACAGCGTCGTGCGCTTTCCCACTGGGGTCCCGCACACTTTTTTTGGCGTCCTGTGCACTCCCACTGTTGGGCCGCACACTTTCTGCGGCGTTCGGCTCACTCTCGTTTGGGTCCCACACCCTTTCTACGGCGTCCTGCGCCCTCCCACTTGGGTCCCGCACACTTTCTATGGCATCCGGCGCATTCCCACTGAGGTCTTGCAGACTTTCTACGGCGTCCTGCGCACTCCCACTGTGGTTCCGTACACTTTGTACGGCATCCTGTGCATTCCCACTGGGGGCCCGCACACTTTCTACGGCGTCCTGCGCATTCCCACTGGGGGCCCGCGCACTTTCTGCTGCGCCCTGCGCACTCCTGAAATCCTATTCACACCAACCGTCTCAAAGAGGAAACAATCTTGGGCGGAAGCCTATTATTAGCTGTGTTGATTTTCATTAGTTCATTTTTAAAGTTCAGTAAGCGTCGGAGGGTTTACAATAACATGTTTTTACCCGTCTTGGCCCTCAATTTCGAGGTTCCGCAAAAATTGAGCTTTCAGCTCCGAAATTGAATAGGAGCTAGCTGCATCCATTTCCAGCCTCCTGCCAAAAAATTTACTTCCTAGCTAAATTTTAGGTTTTGCAACAAGATCGTGAATGCCGCCTGAAAAAAGGAGATCAAAAGTTTTTCGACCAAAATCACGTGGTTTCCTCCATCTTTCTCAGGTGCCAAGAAACCATCCCACAAGGATCATCCCTGTTGTGATCCTAACGAGAGGTATGGGATGACCCCACCACCACTGTTCGCAGTGGGGTCCACCCCACTGCAAACTGTGGGGAGATGGGCCCATACTTGGGTACCACCTCCCCCCCCCCCGAGCTGTGGGGATATCCCCTCGGCGATAAAAATTATCCTCCGTTATCCGGTGGATCTCCTGGAAAGTGACTAAGGCCACCTTCCAGGTCCGGCTCCGAAGAGCCGACTGAGGCACACGGTGAGATGAGGAGCCTTTTATACCAGCAACATTGTTAATACCTTTGTATAAACATGTGTATTTTATACGCGTATTGACATAGAACACATAAAACAGGTTTGAACTTGCCCCAGTAAGCCAGAGCGCAACTTTAATAGGATAATCCTGAGTGAGAATTTTTTGCCGGTGGCAAATTATAATCCTATTTTTCTGCGGCGTCCTGCGCACTCTTCAAGTCCTATTTACGCCAATCATCTCAAAGAGAGAACAATCTTGGCCGGAAGCCTATCACTAGCTGTGTTGATTTTCACTAAATCATTTTTAAAGTTCAGTGAGCGTCGGAGGGTTTACAATAACATGTTTACATGTTTTTACCCGTCTTGACCCTCAAAATTGGGGTTCCGCTAAAATTGAGCTTTCAACTCCAAAATTGAATAGGAGCTAGCTGCATCCATTTCTAGGCTCCTGTCAAAAAATTAGCTTCCTAGCTCAATTTTAACTGGTTACACAAGATCGTGAACGCCGTCTGAAAAAAAAGGAGATTAACAGTTTTTCGACCAAAATCACGTGGTTTTCGCCATTTTTCTCGAGCGCCAAGAAACCGTTCCAAACCATTTTTGGGTGTATACCCCAACTTTTTACGCTCTTTCCAATGGAGGAAAAACCGTATTTCCACAGTCACTCCGAACGCCGATTTCGTAATCGCAGAGTTGCGCGTGGGCGAGTTAAAGCCAAATCTGGTGCGCGCTTCGCGCGCACCACAATTTGTATTTGTCGTCCCGTTGAAGTGTTAACAACAGACATTTTTGCTCTGGCCATGTGAACTTTGCTGATGAAAAAAACGCAGTTCGCGGTAAGTGCTGCCTTTTGCCTGAGTTGGAAAAAGAGAGCCGCTAAAGGGCATCATATAGGTACGTGTTCCAAGATGATAAAAGCTTAGAAGTGGTTATTTTTTAACTGTAAGTTTTAGTTAATCAAATTGAACAAAACTATCAAAAATAGACAGCTAGCTGTTCCAGCATGTAGAGACCATCATTTTAGAACGTAATCAATAACAATTAATGCAATTGAGAATAAAATCCTAGTTTAAGTGCTCCAATATGCGCAAAGGCGCAAATAGGCGATCTTCCCGCACGTCGACTCCAGGCGACAGGTTGCAAAAAAATGTAAAGTAGTCTTCAGAGAGATTTCGGTGGGATATTCTACCCCTCCCGCTAAACTGACTAGACATTGCTCTTTTTGGCTAGCACTTTGCCAGTTTGTTGCTCCTGGCCTGGCCTAGCAGCACTTCACTTCCTACGGAGGAATCAAAATTTAGTAGGAATGGTAGGAATAGGTAAGATCGTCGTCACAGGAAAGAGGAATTCCCATGACGCGTAGCCTGTATTTTGCTGAAAAAGATAGGTATAGGTCGTCCGGGGTACACCAGATCGGATGAAATGCACTGCACCGTGTTTTCAGAATAACTCATCAAAGTTACCGAAAAAAAGCCTCAAAACTTATTTTTAGACTTAAAGGCAGCACACTCGCTCAAGAATGGTATCGATTTTATGACATAAATCAAAGGTTTGGAGCTGGTTGTATTGGGAACTGACGAAAAAATGGACGAAAACTGTGTGCAAATAGAGGAATAACGGTTATTTTGTTATCAGGTGAAAGTGGACGAGTTTTACGACGCGCGGTTGAAACAGCGAATATTAGCTACAAAACGGTTGAGATAGAGAAGCCGATATACTCTTACAGCCTGTACTGGAACGTTCACCTTGTTGGAAGCATAAAAAACCAGCCAAAGGGACCGTATTAGTGCTATCAATCTGGACGAGTTTGTATTTTGGGGCGCGGTTGCAGAAGCTTAGGGGCGGGGTTGCAGAAATTTTTCGATTTTCATTGCTGAAATTTAGTAGTTTTGACTCGTTTTTGACGCTTCCAAAGGCGTGAGCAGTCTACTAGGAGCCATGCGACTTCAGACAAGTAGTTATTTCAAAAACTTTTTCGAGCGTGTCTGCTGCCTTTAATGCAACCCGAATTTTCCGTAAGCTCCTGCACGGTGTTTATTACGAAAAAAAAACATCCAAAAAGACCCCAATGCTTTTACTTGAGCTGGAATTGTTCGGTGGATCATTGCTTTTTGACTAAGACATTGAAACGGCTCGTCGCATACCTTGACGCGCAGTGACGCTGAATGCTCGAGTGTACGTTGGCCCAATGAATAGTTCCGCGTCGACTGTTTCATTTCCGACTAGAATTGCGAATATTCGGGATCAGCGAACGTCTCAAATCGCTCGCATTAGGACGTTGTCCCATCCGTCGTGCGAGTTTTTGCGTTCAGCTTGACGTTGATGCATGCTCCAATTTCTCATGGCCGCCTGCCTGCCTTCGCATTTTTTGTCTTCGCAGTTTGGGCTGCCTCCGATCCTCGTCAACGTCGTCCTTTTTTTCGTGGTGTCCGCACTTTGTATTCAGGGGGCGGACCTTATCTTTTCCGCTCAGATTCATCCCTCTGTTTTTCGTCTATTGCCTTTTTAATATTCCAATCGCTCTGCCACGGCAGGCGACTCCTTTCAGTCAAAGTCACCTGCGTACTTTGTTGGATATATGGTTTGTACGTCTAAAAGCGGTTGACAATGAGGCAATGTCCCTGTGCCATTCTTCCTTGTGTACATAAGTGTGATGGCTGTTGTACTCCCTGGTTGTGTTAGACGCATAGTGGGATTAAAAAATTTATCAATTATCAATATTTCCGTAACGTATTTGAGTGTGGTTACTTTTATTGTTTCTCGTATCGTGGAGGTGACCTTGTCCCCGGTGTTTTGCGACCCAGTGGTGCACTTTTTTTTATAAAGAACGAATCGATTTTAGTTGCGAGTGCAAAAGGTTTGTTCAAGTTGGCTAGGAGTGTTGTGACATTCGATATCCTGTAGGGCTTGTCCTCATCTTGACGTTTTGTGAGAGATAGGCGAGGATGTATTTCCGCAAATCCCATCAGTTCGAACATTACGTTTCTCTTTTGTGACTTTTTCCGGGCAGGGATCATACGTACAGCGACGAGCGACGCGGTGCTTACCATCAATACTGACCAAAAATGGGTATACCTGTTACTTTTAGACGCTGTCGCTGGTCGCGGCAAATATCATTCCGGCCTTAAAAGTCGTTTATACTTCCGCCGCGGAGCGGTGCGGCAATAAGTGGGGCGGCGCGGCGCGCCGCGCCATTTGAAAAATCGCGCCACCAGGATGTATAATAGGGCTGCGTCGAATTTACGCGGCGACGTCGCAGAATGACGTTAAACACAGCCTGGAGTAGCTCTGACATAACACAAGGCCGATTGTAATGAGTGATTTCTTGTGCAAAAGATATATATATATATATATATATATATTATATATATATATATATATATATATATATATAATTTTTCGTACCATAACACAGCATCCGAAGGCGGATAGAGTCTTCGAAAACGATTTCTCCTTAGAAATATGATTTCAAAAGCTAAAAAATTTAACTTTTCACAACCCTGCCTACTCTAAACAACGCCCAGGACCTTGGAAGGAATTTTAGAGATGAATCAGAAGAACAAAATTGAGAATGTGTATGAAATAACAGCAAAAGAAGCTTACTATGTCAATGCGGATCGCACGCGGCCGCCGCGCCGCCTGCTTTCCTCGGGCGGCTCGGCAGCACCTAAGCGGCGGCCGCGTGCGGCACCGTTGGTAGATTTGGAGCAGAAAAACTCTAAACGCCTCGCGGCGGCGCCGCTTGATCGATATGGCTGTATTGCATCTCTCCGCGCCGCGGCGGAAGTATAAACGACCCCTTATACGCGCTATACCTAGAAAACGTTTATGAGCTTCTTATTCATTTGGCTTGGCACTTTCAATAACAAATCCCATTGATAGATAATTAATGCTGACAAGTAGTAATATTCTTGTGTATGAGAATATATATATATATATATATATATATATATATATATATATATATATATTTATAGTGCGTTCAGAAAGTATAGGGACACCCCCGAAAATCGAGGTTTCCAATAAAACTTTGTGTTTGGTGATCAATACTGTTCATCAATGAATTCAGCATCATGGAAAACCCATGTTTGATTATTTATATAACAATTGTGAAATTTTGTGAGATTTTATCTCAACTTTTAGAATTTTTCGCCGTTCAGAAAGTATAAGGACACCCTTCGAAAATTCAGATTTTTTAATCTAAACAAAATTTCCCGTTGCAAGTTCGCTACATAAACTCAAGATGAGTACATGTGATATCTTTATTCCTAAAATGGCTCATGGTACTGCTCTAACTGCTGCTGAACATGCTCAAATTCGTGCACTCAGCGTTGCCGGGTTGAGCCAACATCGAATCGCTACCCAGCTCGGAAGATCTGTCAACTGTATCAACCAGTTCCTGCGAGATCCAGATTTCTACGGTACTGCAAAACATACTGGACGGCTGAAGAAGATCAGCAATCAAGATTCGCGGAGAATCATTCGGCTCTGCTCCAACAGCACACTGTCGCTGAACCAGATTAAGTCGGAATTATCGCTCAGTGTTTCGAAAACGACAGTCTGGAACACCATAAATGGCGATAAAACATTGTCCGACAAGTGCAAACCATAAAGAGGCTCGACTTGAATTTGCAAAGAGGAACATGGCAACTGATTGGGCAAAGGTAAGGCAGTCTTATAAAATCCGGAAAAAATCGAGAAATGACGCAAAAAAATTAGGTCATCTTTTCCGACGAGAAGAAATTTAATCTTGACGGACCGGATGTTGCTCGATCCTACTGGCGAGATCTGCGCAAGGATCCATTGATTTTCAGCAGACGGAATTTCGGCGGAGGCTCGCTGATGTGTTGGGGAGCATTCAGTAGCGAAGGTGCTTTGGAATTGGCCTTCACTTCTTGTCGCATGAACTTGGAGGAATATCAAGAAACTCTT
Source organism: Aplectana chamaeleonis (assembly GCA_029168955.1). NCBI lineage: Eukaryota > Metazoa > Nematoda > Chromadorea > Rhabditida > Cosmocercidae > Aplectana > Aplectana chamaeleonis. Next base: position 493,282 of record JAPDOI010000193.1, read on the forward strand.
CGCACATATCTACTGCCCTTTTTGTCCGGAACACGACGTCAGCGTTTCACTTTCCAGCAAGACAACGCGGCGGTACATTTGTCCAGATCTACAAAAACCTGGTTTCTACGTCATCGAATCCGTTTTTTGGAATGGCCCGCGGTGGTCCAGATTGTAACCCGATAGAGAATATCTGGGGCATACTTGTGCGCCAGGTTTATGCCAACAATAAGCAGTACAGAACGGTAGATGAGCTGAAGGTCGCTATCCTCGAAGCGTGGGCCAATCTGGATGAAAACGTCATCGCCAATTTGATCAAATCTATGCCAGAGAATTTTTGAGATCATTGCTAATGGTGGTGCAGCTATTTCATTTTAGATTGTATGTTTAATTCTTTCTTTGTTCATTAATTTTTGTTTTTGTGTTGTGTCTCTATACTTTCTGAACGGCGAAAAAATCTGAAATTTGAAACAAATGCTTGTAAAATTGCTCAGCTGTTATAGAAATGAACAAATAGAGGTTTTTCACCTTTTTGAATTCATTTATGAGCAGTATTGATTATTGCCAAATATAACATGATTTATAAAACCTTGATTTTCAGGGAGTGTCCCTATACTTTCTGAACACACTGTATATATATATATATATATATATATATATATATATATATATATATATATATATATATATATATATATATATATATATATATATATATATATATATATATATATATATATATATATATATATATATATATATATATATATATATATATATTCTAGACTACTCTTAATAAGCAAGTCAAAGATGAAAAACCCTTTCAGCTCTAACATTACGTTTTTCTTTTGTATGAAAGAGTATGAAGCAGAAGTCGACAAATTTTGTTTCGCTTCTAGCCTCAGAAACATAGTCTCAAATCAAGGGAAAACGGCATATCAGTCTGCACATCAGATTTTTATTACGTCCTTCTGCTTCTCCAAATCGGTTCGACAACGGTAGATTGTTTGTAGTTAGTGCTCATTATCTTTTGCTAGCCTTGTATGTGTCTGTTTCTTCCGTCTGCTGTTTGAGTATGCTTGCTAGACTTGGGTTATAGATTGTGGCGTTGAAAAGATTTTCGCCACTGATCGGATGTTCCTGTAATCTTTCCGTGCTTTTTGAATTTTTGTATTTATAGCATGGCATGCTGTAAGCGCAAGATTTAACAAAAGATCCTATGGTGGGTGCGCACTCCAATGTTTATTCAAGATCGTGCTGTAATGTTCGGAATACTAATGTGACGTTTATGAAAATTCTTGGCGAGCAGCGAATTACAAATTGTAGCATTCTTGAACTAGGTCGCACACTCGTAGATGTGCTTTTTGTTTGTTCTTTTTTGACCTTACAAGGGAAGTGTTTAGAGTGGTAAACGCATCTGCTAAAGCGACTAGTATCGTTAGTATCTCTAGTGGCTCAATAGTAAAACTGCACAGTCTCCAGCCCCGAGCTGCAGGTTCCAATAAGTTACAAGCTTAAAAAGATCGTTTTTTGTGCTTTTTGTACCCTCCAAAAAGGGCATTAATCTTTCGAAAATTAGGAAACGGACCCCATAAATGTGTTCAGGCCCCAAAAATACCCCCTGAGCGAAATTTGGGAGAAGGCGCATTTTCCATACTTTCTCCAGACTGATAGCGTTTTGGACTTGTACGGATTTTCGGTGGGGCGAATATTTATACCGATTAGAGGGCTCTGGAAGCGTTTTGGAAAAATATTCCAGATTTGCCCTAAAATTCTTCCAGTTGGAAAAATGTTCCAGATTTGCCCTAAAATTCTTCCAGTTGGAAAAATGTTCCAGATTTGCCCTAGAATTCTTCCAGGGGAACTTTTAGGGGCGCTGATCACTAATCTGTGGTTTATTAGTAGATTTTCCGAAGTTTTCGGCTACTTTGTTCAAAGCTTCCCAGCCGGGGAAAATTTCGAGGGAGAGACACCACTTTCGAGATTTTCGGAGTGCTACGGTAGATATTGCTCAAATTGTCCCTCTGGTTCTATTTGGAGTGCTGAACACGAATCTGAAGTCCGTACATCGATTTTTGTGCAAATTACGGTAGATTACGGTGGGTATACGGTAGTTTGATCAAAATCTCAGATTTTATTATTTTTTTCATTTTTATTTTTTATTTTTTTACAAAAATTGTATATGGAGGTTTTTCGGGATGGAGAACACGGATTTGACGTCCGTTTGTCGATTTACAGGATACTAAGGTGGCTTTTGCCCCCTAAATGACATGTTACCTACCGTAACCGACAGCAAACCTCGAAACTTCGACAAATGGACTCCAGATTCGTGTTCACCACCCTGTATTACCCCTACATACAAGTTTCGGGCTAAATCCGAAAAAAATTTTTAAAACTCGCAAAAAATGCCTGATGGGTACCCTTGCCTTTTCGCGAGACTTGAAAAATGCTCATAACTTTTTTGAACCTGCAGCCCGGCGGGATACTGCGCATTTTTACTATTGAGCCAGAAGAGATACTAACGATACTAGTCGTTTTGGCAGATGCGTGTACCACTCTAAACACTTCCCTTATTAGTCGCAGTTTTTCAGATGAACAGACTATGTGCGGGTTGACGGACCTTGTGTCGAGCTGTCTTTCGAAGGCAAGCGGAAGTCACAATCGAACTAACACTGGCCAGACACATCAGCCATTCCTCAGGTCGAGCCTCTTCACTGGAGTCCCGCCAACGATACGTTTCTATACGAAAGGAACCAAAGGTGTGTAGATTTGGTGAACAGAATCTCTTAAAATAATATGCTATTCGCAGTTTCGGCTAAGGTAGGTTTTTGGTCTTAGAGTTCGGTTCAGGGTCTATGTATTTTCTCAACGGTAGGTTAGGGGGGGGGGAAGTTGGGAAATTTTCAGCTCAAAAACTTAAATTTCGGGTGGGATCGCAAGAAACTCGGCCTCAGAATGGGAGTGTAGAAATTGGAATGTAACAATTCCTAAAAACCCTGGCCACCAAGGAAGAGGGATCGTAGCTCCGCTTTGGTCCCACAAAGCGGCAAAGGATTTCTCGTTACTGTTTCTCAAGTATGAAATTTTTCACTGTCTGATTTTTTGAAGTAATGAGGTTTTGTTCAAGGGCAGCGTTCACGATGATCATCCTCATTGACTTTTCACAGTGAAATGATAGGCGAGAAGGATCCTAGGCTCCCAGTGTCGAAAGAACGTTAGAAAACGAGTCAGGAGCGGCAAAATAACGGCTGCAAACAAGCGTTTTGGTGCCCCAGACACGCCTGGTGCCCCAGATCCGCACCCTCGGAATTAACACATGAAGACTCAAATTACAGGAATGATCAAGTTAAGGAAGTGCTGATAAGTGAGCTGATCGCTTCGTTGCACTGATAGGTATCATCCTTCTAGCGGTCAATTCCTCCGCGCTCAAAACTCAACGTAAATAAGGGAGGGCCTATTTTAGCTCAAAAACGCGTCTTTCGTGTCCTTTTTAAGCATGCCTTGCTATATAGGGCACCAGACCTTCCGTAAACCGTGGAGATATCGGGAGTGAAATTTATCGTGAACACTGCCTTTAAGCAGCGTTCTTGATTTTCCCTGTTTTCGAATCATTTTAATCAATGGGTACAGGGCAGCTTAGGCGCGATTCCTCTCGAACAAATGCCGCCTGAAATTGCCTTTGCTTGCGTCATGCGTCTACTGCGATTAAAAAGGTAATTAAGCGGCGTTTATTGCTGCAATTCGTCTTGGGGAATTCGTTCTTTGGTTGTAGAGCCGAAGAATGCGTAGAAATTGTGAGCTTAGAGATTTTTAGCGGCGTTTCCGCATTGGTGTGGACGACCGGTGCATGACTAGATGTGGTATCCGATAAGGTTTACTTGGTTACAGGCTTCGTTTTTAAACAACGCTATATAGGGATTTTTTTGGGTGATCAGCTTTTTTTGTGCTTATGAGAATGTATAGAAGAAATTGATTTGAGCATTCGTGAAAAATCAGCCCACGTGGGTACCTATACTATGGTTTGGTTGTTGAGAATGCCCTCTAGAACGGCCTCGGCGAGTACGAATTATTTCCCACACCTCTCGAAAGGTATGAAAGAGCAGCGCCGCTATGGCACGGATGGAAGAGCGGGATGAAGAAAGCGATCAATATACACTTGCCGTGAACGGAAACTACCGTGGAGGCGCAGACGTAAAGCATGAATCACTCAGCGGCGCGACGCGACATCATCGCTGACACAAGTCGTCGCACCGCCGCGAAAACTCTGTACACTGCCTCAGACCATGCAAACACTCCGCCTCGCGCTGGATCGAATGGCACTATCTCTAGGAGCTGTTTACCTTCGGTAATGATTACATGCATGGTTTTAGTGTTCCGTGAAACTGTTTATTCTTTGTGCCGAGTTTATCCAGGTGTGGTATGCAGTTAGAAGCAGGCTTCGCGATAAAAATGGTGGTTGTGCTATCCTCTTGGGAATGTGGATCGGGCCATTACAAAAGTGAAAATTAGTGAACAGTTGGAGAAATAAACGCTCTACAACAAATTATTGGTGTCCGCCCGTCCCAAATTATCGAAATTTCTTTTCCGTAAACCTTCATTTTGCTCTAAAGTGGATTTTGGCTTTTTTAGAGACTAATGACAACTTCAAAAGAACAGCAAAATAAAAGACAGATAAACAAGCATTCATGAAAATCTCGTTAAATGATGGGCGTGCGGACACCTGTAATCATCCGTTCCACCTTATTTTTGGGCGTTTTCCCGTTATTTTTTCACTTTTTTCACTCTTATGATGACAAAATCTACATTCTCATGAAGAGAGCTCAATTTTTTTTTGTCGCGAACTCTGCCCTCAAATGTAAACTGTTAAGTGAAATAAGGAGAAGATATGTGTGATAAGGAGAGAAAGCTTATCATTTGAATGAGAAACGACAGGCAAAATTCAACTCTGCTCTCCTCATCTTGACTGCATGGGTAAACGCTCTTTGTGCCAATGGTGCCTATGGGATGTAATATGTTCGCCACCTGAGGACCTGAATAAGGGAAAAAGTTCCGCGATTCGTGCACCTGTCGCAGTTGCGTCAGGTTTCGAGGGTAAAACAAGAGTAGAAAAAAGAGTAGCAGAAAGAGCTTTCCTACTCAACTTTCTCATTCATCATCTCAGATCCTGATTTGCAGAATAGTTTCTTGCAGTCATGTTGCTATGTACATATTACCATAAGGACGCTCCTTGCTGACCTGAAGTACACCTAATGCATTGTGCTATTCGCTGAAGCAGATTGCAGAGCTCTATTCTTTTGCGCCGTACAGTTTTTTTTAGTGGAAGATTCGTTCGGTCGGCGTTTGGACAAAAATCGTTTTCAAGGCTTTTATTGTATAATATAGTAAAGTTTCTTTGAAGCAGAGGTGATCTATGCAGTTTTGATAAACACCAATATCTTCATCCCCGTTTATGAGAGGTAATTCCTTCAGCACTTCGAACAAGTTATTCGCAAAGCCGCGTGTTAACCTACAGCTCTGTGAAGGCAGTCGGACTTGGAAAAGATTACAAAGTGTTTATATAAAAAAACCACCCTTAAGCCGCGATCATTGTACTTCCGCGGCCGCGCACATCAAGCCTATCGATTTTCCGTCGATTTGTATGGTAAACATTACGTAGCATGGCCCGTCGCGTGAAGTGTGATTTCGACCTCAGGCTATTCGATTGTCTTCATCGTCGCGTGGATTTTGTGCGTTTTCACTGGAGAAGTTGCTCCGCTATTTTGATGGCAACTTTAATCAACCTTACGTAGTGATCATTGAAACAGGTGGCGCGCATTTCTGGAGACGATTGTTTTCAAATGACGTCAAATCCAAGGTGGTAGAAATGTCAGCTGCGCTTGGTTGTGTAACCTGACGCGAAGGAATGCGAAAAAAAACGTGCTGGTGCACTGAGAGCAGGGATGAGTAAAGTTTTACTGCAACATGAAGTCCATGCTAGAAAACAGTAGAGTGCTAATGATGCCATTTGGAATCTGGTGTTTTTTATTTGGCCAGCGTTTATGTAGCATTGCTTCATTAGAGTTCGGTAAACAATTGAAAAAAAAAAACAGTCCCGACTGCTCCTCAATCACATGGTCGACTATCAAGAATGAGACGGACCATTGGCACGCGTTTGTGGTTTAAACGGTATTTTGTACATTGCGTATCATAAAGATATGGCACCCCCCTAATTTGTCGGACTCGTGTTTGTTAAACAAAATATACCTTTTTCGTTAATACTGGGGGTGTGTATACAAGTCTGTTGGTACCTGCTCGTTGGTGCCCCTGCTTCTACTGAACCCAACAGACGTTTGAGTGTACACAGGGAACGTTCGAGCGATATAGCGTGCACAACTATATCGCGAAAGTATCCCGCACATTGCATAAAGGTGTTGCCGTCCGGCACACTAAGGCCGCTGGTCCCTAACACCTTAGGATCCGTACCTAGGGAGTTCATGGAGTTTTTGGCCACAAGCCACAATTTCGCCACCCTGGTTTGCCGGTCATTGTCGAGTGATATCCAACAATCTGCGTTGTCCAATCTTCTGAGCTACTTCCATGCACCGCTTGCTGCTTTGCAGGAAACTCGCCTCAAGGATAGACCAGTCATCAACGTCGGAGAGTACGTCATCTACTGTGGTGACGCTGATGATAGGAGAGTGGGAGGCTGTGCGATAGCTGTAAGGAAAGACTACAATGGTATGATCGAGGAATTCGGCTCAACGTCGCGTAGGGATGCATTTGTGCGACTGGGGGATCACAAAGTATTAAATCTGTGTATAGTGAGTGCTCATGCGCCCACCGAAACCGCCGAAGATAATTCCAAGGATGCCTTCTACGAGGAACTCAATACGTTGCTAGCCAGGATACCTTGTCAACATGCTGTTGTGGTGGGAATCGACGCAAACGCGAAGATGGGACTTGATCAGGAATCCGAAGTACTCGGTAAATGGTTCTTCCCAGTGGAGCAAACATCGGACAATGGCTACCGCCTTGTCGACTTGTGTGAATGCAGTGGTCTGATTATTGCATCGACATATAAGAGGAATCATCGCCGCCATCAGCTTACGTGGCAGGGACCAACCCAGCTATCTCTGGAAGAGCAGCGGAAGCGGAAGATGACAACTTTGAAACTACAGCTCGACTATGTTCTGACGAGGAATATTCCAGTATCGGACATTCGAAGATCTAGAGCTGTGTGGGATGTCGCATTCGATTCGGATCACCGTCCAGTTCTGTTGAACTTCACTGCGAGGATTCATAAGAGGAAGCGAGGGGCTAATCCTCTCCAGAGGATTGATACGACAAGTCTCAGAGATGAAGAATGTAGAAGGAAATTCCGACAACGCGTTTCTGTTCATATTGGAGTACGGACTAAGAAGAAACTTTGCGACGCAAACTCTTTCGTCAAGTGCATCCAGGACGCTTCGAAAGAGGCACTCCCGGTTGTACAGCCCAGGAAGAAGCTCGCCTACGTCTCAGAGGAAACAACATCTACTTACAACAGAGTACTGGCTCTCCGAACTGCAGGAAACGTCGTGGAGGAGAAGCGTCTCAGGAGGAAGTTGCGTCGGCAGCTTCAAAATGACCGCGAACGAGAATGGACGTGTAGAGCTAAGGAGTTTGAGAAGGCTTGGGAGGAGAAGAATCCGAGGAAAGCCTACACGTTGTTACGACAGTATAGGGGCAAGATGAAGAGATGTTCTGCTGTCCTCAACACTACCAATGGAGTTGCAGTTGGTGATGCGACGCTGCCAATATGGAAGGATTACTTCAGTTCACTTCTGAATCGTCCAGCGCCGTCAGTACCAGAGCTGCCGCATGTTCAGAGAACACATTACGATGTCAGTGAGGAACCGCCGACTGAGGCTGAAGTCTCGAATTGTGTCCGTAAAATGAAGAATGGAAAGGCAGGTGGAGATGACAACATCACTGCTGAAATGCTGAAAGCTCTTCCTCCGTCTGGGATTCGTGAAATGACCAACACCATCCGTGCCATATGGATGAGCGAAAGGATACCCGATTCGTGGAGACATGCGATCATCGTACCTCTTCACAAGAAGCTATCCGTCACGGATCCTAAGAACTACAGAGGAATCTCTCTACTTCGTGTCATGTACAAGGTTTTAGAACGTACCATTCTCGAGCGACTCATCAAACATCGTGAGGAAACGACCAGAGAGGAGCAAGCCTATTTTCGACCTGGAAGATCGACCATCGACCCAGTGTTTGTTGTGAGAAGAGTAATCGAATCGTGGCAGCGGTATTCGAAGCCATTAAAGCTTGCTTTTTTGGACTTTGAAGCCGCATTCGACTCTCCTTATCGTGATCGATTGCTCAACGCTCTGCGAGCCGATGGAGTCCCGGAAAAGATGTTCGACTAATCGAGGACATGAACAAAGGAACAACAGCAGCAGTTCGTACGCCTGTCGGATTTACGTCAGCTTTCGAGGTGAGAACAGGAGTAAGGCAAGGAGCTGTAGCAGGACCTTTCCTATTCAACTTTGCCGTTGATGACATCATGCGTAGAGTTGCAGAACAGTTTCCTGCGGACGTGATCCTAACACCATCAGGACGCTCCCTTGTCGACCTGGAGTACGCCGATGACATTGTGTTATTCGCTGAAAACAACGCAAAACTGCAAAGGATTGTGAACCTCGTTTCGAAGTATGCCGCAGCCTATGGACTTCGTCTTCGTCCGGACAAATGCAAGCAGATGTGGGTCTCTCAGAGGCCTTCTACGGGAGTTTGTGTGGACGGACAACGTATCGAACTGGTGGACGATTTCTGTTATTTGGGCTGTTTGCTGAAGAACGATGGTAGTTATGCAGCGGATATTCAACAACGATATGCGAAAGCTACGTCTGCATTCAATTCTCTAACCAAGTGTTTGTGGTCTACCCCCATCGCGAAGGAAGTCAAGTTGCGCGTCTACTTATCCGCTATTCGCCCTATCATGATTTATGGATCGGAGACGTGGGCAGCACCGAAGACGCAGATGGAAAGGTTGGATTGCACGGAGAGGAAGCTGTTCAGACGTTTGCTCGGATATTTCTGGCCGCGGATGTGCCACAATCGAAGATCTCTACAACAAGATTGACGCCTTACATCTACGTTTGACACGAGGGAGGTGCCAACATCTCCCAGTGCCATCTCAAGCGGCAACGGAAGGTCGTCTTCGTCTGTTGGGGCATATTTTAAGAAGACCGCCAGATCGTCTTGTTCAACACGCTCTAGGGATGCTTCCAAGTCCTGTCTGGAAACGGCCGCCTGGACGTAGGCGAAAGTTTTGGACGGATGTGGTGAAGGAGGATTTGAAATCACTCGGCATTGAAAGGCAATTCAGGTACGATGTTTTACTTCGCAGGAAGTGGAACAGTGATCAATGGATGGATTGTGTTCAAATTGTGGCTGAGGACCGTGACAAATGGATACGGCTGACTACTGGGACGGCAGACCTCGGTGAAGATGCGGAATGACCGCGTCAGGCGAAAGCCAACCGATTGTAAGAGCAAGTGTTGGTGAAATTTTTTAGAATGCATTTATGTTTTACGTCGCGAAACAAAAAGATAGGACACCCTTGGATTAAGTCGGAAGTCTGGTTGGATAAAATTGTGTGATCACAAATTCAATGTCCGATCAGTCCTCCGCGCACCTTCGCTTCAACGAGTACCCGATTCGGTATATTTTCGACTAAGCCTCTGCGAGTCCATCTTGCTCCATTTCTCGGTATGGCCTGCTGGAGCGCAGAAATCGAGAGATTTCGCCGGCCATCGGCTCAGACCCGACGAACTAAAATACCCTAGAGATTCTTCATTGGGTTGAGATCAGTACTGTAGATGTGCTCACGTCAGCATTCACGTCTTCTCGCTAGAAACTGCAACTTTGGCGCGCAAAAACATGGGGGAAATGAAGGTAGACGTCACTCTTACATCCTCTCGTACTCGCTGGATATCATCCGACAGCTGACGAACGCGAGCTGTAGACGTTCTCCAGGGGCGAATGCTCTGACGGATTATGGGAGATCTACCTTCGCAGTTCTGACGGCTAAATTGGATAGGACCTATCTTCGAATTACTGTAGTAGCACTTCGGACCATCAGGCCTATTTATATTCAATTTTTTCTCGTCAAAAACCATCGCTTATACACAAATAGTCGAAGTCGCTGTCCATTCTAGCCGTCGGAACTGCGGTCATATCTATCGACTCGCAAAGGCTGGCTAATTTGGTCAATAGTATACCAAATCGAGTTTTTGATGCGATAAGGGAGCAGGGAGGGCCAATCGACCATTAGATTTGTGATCGCACAATTTTGTCGAACAAAAGTCCCGATTTAACTCAGAGGTGTCCTATACCTTTGATACGCGACGTAAAACAAATCGTTAATCTAAAAAGGTGCACAAACATTTGAAATTACTCAAAAAGGTATGAAGGGGGTTATTTTTTACATCCTGATCACAGTAGTAATGATGCAAAAATATCTATCTTGCACAACAAACACTATGCTAGCAAATTCAGAGGGTGTACTATTTTTTTTGATACGCAGTGTAGTCTTCGTTTCGGCAAGTGCATAACGCAGGTGCTGCGCTCGCGGTTAAGGCTGAAAAATGGATTGAAAAGAAAAACTGCAATAGGTTGTTTTGCAACTTACATGCAGTCCACCGCTGCGGAAAAAGCTAGCGGTTGCTAATAGTTTGGTGGAGATCGACCCACCAATTGTGTGGTAGATTCTTGGCACAACATCGAGGTAAAAAGGCTTCTAGAGTGAGCCAATATATGGACCCTCCCTAGTATCCTTGGCAATAACAAACAATCATAACAAAAAGAAAAACATAGTGCGAAACAAAAAGATCAACAATTCAGCTGTAATTAACAGCTGATTCAGTCATTGAGTGGCGGATCTTTGCAAAGCGGCATAAATCTACCGTAAGTGTAGTTGGTGTTTTGGCCGCAACCGTATCACAACATTTTTCTGGGGCAGTAGTCTGTTCTTTACATGTACCATGCAAAACTCTGGAATGATCGAAAAACATCTATCTCGTATTTTGGAACGTTTACAGGTTTTTAGGTTGCACATGATTGCGAACAGTTTGCTAAATCGGTTCCGCAGTCCGAAAGTTTGTCCTTTGAAGGGCAGCGTTTTATCGAGTTTGTTTCCTACGGGCGTGAATGTCGCTGATTGGTAAAGGTCGTTTCAGTTGTGGAACCTTTTTCTGCAGGAAACACGAGTAAATGGGGAAATTCTATTTTCTCTGATCATCAGAATGTGTTACGTTCTAGGACTTTGTTTGTGCGAACTCTGGACCTCAGCTCTAGAGAATTATAGGGAACCGACACCTTTCTTCTTCAACGTAGGGTGTTCAGAGTGAGGGATTAAATACCTCCTCCTTATAATTCGCTCTATAGGCGAAGAACCAGCGTTGAACAGGGTTGCGACTCGGCTCAACGTGGGTCGTAAAAAATTTTAAAATATTTGGATAAAAAAAATGAAATGGGGGGGGCTCGCAAAGTGATTGGAGAAAAGTTTTCTCAAATCCGCTTGGTAAGCTTAAATGAGACAGTGATATAGTTGCCCTCTGATAGTAAGATTGCAGCGCGAGAACTGCTGTTTCTGCAGAGGCCGTCATGAAATTCTACGTACATAATTGTAGGCATACGGTAGTCCGGGCAAAGTACAGGCCATAAAACGGCCAATGTCTCACCGTCGACTGCGGAGTTTCGGGCGCCGCGCGGCGGCCAAAACTCGTCGCGCGGCGGCCAAAACCCGTCTGCTTCCGACGCGCGTGCGGTCGCGCAGCGCGTGGTACGCAGTCGACGGTGAGACATTGGCCGTTTTATGGCCTGTATCAGATGGCAGTCACAATTTTGGTGTGCTGAATGCCAATTTGATATCTACTTGGCGAGTGGGGATCGCAAAAAATTCTCGAAATTCCCCAAAGTTTCGGTCAGCAGGGGGGGGGGTCGTAGCCCCGCCGAAAATTGGCGCAAAGGCCTGCTCAACCCTGCGAAGGACTGAGTTTCTCGCCGGGCTCTGCGCTAGTTTCCGTCTGTTCAATTTTCGTATCTATTGGTCTAGCCGTATGACTGTTTGGTAAGCTGATTAGTGAGTTTTGCGCTAGACTTTTTTCATGAGGCTCATAGAATTGAACTTTCCCTGGGTAGTGTTGAGTGCTTTGTTAGTGACTCCGCGTCAGTGCTAAACAGAAGTTAACTTTAATGTTCGAGTATCAGAATCCGAGTTTCACGGTGCTATGTGTGATGCGTTAAGTGACCCTTAGTGAGTGCTCAGAGCTCCCTATACGTCACCTTTGTCTAGTTCTTCCTCAGGGATGTACGTTTTTTTTAAAACAAACAGAAAATCCTGTTTGATAGAAAATAAAAAATCTCAGAAATATGCAGAAAAGTGAAAGTTTTCACAAATCATTAAAGAGCCATTATCTAACTGTTTTGCTTTGCTAGGGATAAGTATGATTTGGAAATGAAACATTTGTGAGAAACTCGTTAAAAGAAGTGAAATGTCTTATGTTACTGATTTGGCATGGGAATAAACTCGAAAGAAGCGTTAAAAACTCAGTGAAATGATTCATCGTTGATTTGGCTGTGCAATTGTTCACTAAACAACAAAAATTGAGTGTGACATTGAAAAACCAAATCACGCACATCTTACTAAGCACACACATTTATTCGTGTGACTGCAATTCTCTTAGTTGACAACATTTGCATAGACACACAGCGTGATGTTATTTCCACTTTCATTAATTGATAGTCAGTCGGAAGCGAATGCGTCAAATGATTTAATAATGCTTGAAAATCAATATTTCTGAATGATTGAGGTGGGAGACACAACATAATTTTGCAAGGACCTGAGACTTGTTAACCTAAACTGCAAGCGTTAGGTTGATTTCAGAAGAGATGTGCGTGATTTGGTTTTTCAATCTCACACTCAATTTTTGTTGTTTAGTGAACAATTGCGCAGCCAAATCAACGATGAATCATTTCACTGAGTTTTTAGCGCTTCTTTCGAGTTCATTCCCATGCCAAATCAGTAACATAAGACATTTCACTTCTTTTAACGAGTTTCTCACAAATATTTCATTTCCAAATCATACTTATCCCTAGCAAAGCAAAACAGTTAGATAATTTCACTTTATTTTAGCAAAGGTTTCCTTTCAAAGGCGCATTACACCCTCAGATATGACGTTCAAATGTTCATGCAGTTGTGTAGTAGACTCCTATTGCATCACACTTGCCCACCTTTTCTAGCACCACCACAGTTCACACCCTTTTTCATGGTTTCCGAACCCAATAACGACTAGATGAACGGTTGAATCACAACCGCGTTTTCGATTTTCACTCCCTTGCCGGTCCTCCCGGTTGGGTCGAACACACGATCCGTAACGCTTGGCATACTCGCAGTTGGGTCCCGCCCTCTTTACCCGGCGCTTGGCGCTTTTTAAGTCGAGTCTCACACACTTTCCCCGGCGGTTGGCGCACTTCCAGTTGGGTCCCGCACATTTTCCTAGGCGCTTGGCGTACCCGAAGTTGGGTCCCGCACACATTTTCTGGCGCTTTGTGTGCTCCCAGTTAGATCCCGCACACGTACCCGGCGCTTGGCGCACTCCCAGTTGAGTCCCTCACGCTTTGCTCGGCGCTTGGCGCACCCGAAGTTGGGGCCCGCTCACGTTCCTCGGTGCTTGGCGCGCTCCCAGTTGGGTCCTGCACACTTTCCCCGACGCTTGGCGCGCTCCCAGTTGGGTCCCGCACTTTCTCCGGCGCTCGGCGCTTTTTATTTGGGGTCCCGCACACGTTCCCCGTCGCTTGGCACACTTTTAGTTGGGTCGCGAACACGTTCCCCGGCGCATGGAGCACTTCCAATTGGGTCCCGCACACGTTCTGTGGGGTTTGGCACACTTCCAGTTGGGCAGCGCGCACGTTCCCCGGCTCTCAGCACAGTTCTAGTTAGGTCCCGCATACGTTTCCCGGCGCTTGGCGCACTTCTACTTGGGTCCTGCACATGTTCTCCGGCTCTTGGCGCACTTCTAGTGTGGTTCCGAACACGTTCCTTGCGCTCGGCGCACTTCTAGTTGGGTCCCGCACACGTTTCCCGGCGCTCAGCACAGTTCTAGTCGGGTCCCGCACACGTTTCCCGGCGCTCAGCGCAGTTCTAGTTGGGTCACGCCCACCTTCCAGGCGCTTAGCGCACTTCTAGATGGGTCCCGCACACGTTCTCCGGCACGTGGTGCACTTCTGTTTGGGTCCCGCATACGTTTCCCGTCGCTTGGCGCACTTCTACTTGGGTCCTGCACACGTTCCCCGACGCTTGGCGCACTTCTACTTGGGTTTTGCACACGTTCCCCGGCGCTTGGCGCACTTAACTTTGGGTCCCGCCCACCTTCCAGGCGCTTAGCGCACTTCTAGTGTGGTTCCGAACACGTTCCTGGCGCTTGGCACACTTTTAGTTGGGTCGCGAACACGTTCCCCGGCGCATGGAGCACTTCCAATTGGGTCCCGCACACGTTCTGTGGGGTTTGGCACACTTCCAGTTGGGCAGCGCGCACGTTCCCCGGCTCTCAGCACAGTTCTAGTTGGGTCCCGCATACGTTTCCCGGCGCTTGGCGCACTTCTACTTGGGTCCTGCACATGTTCTCCGGCTCTTGGCGCACTTCTAGTGTGGTTCCGAACACGTTCCTTGCGCTCGGCGCACTTCTAGTTGGGTCCCGCACACGTTTCCCGGCGCTCAGCACAGTTCTAGTCGGGTCCCGCACACGTTTCCCGGCGCTCAGCGCAGTTCTAGTTGGGTCCCGCACACGTTTCCCGGCGCTCAGCACAGTTCTAGTCGGGTCCCGCACACGTTTCTCGGCGCTCAGCGCAGTTCCAGTTGGGTCACGCATACGTTGCCCAGCGCTTGGCGCACTTCTACTTGGGTTCTGCACACGTTCCCCGGCGCTTGGCGCACTTAAATTTGGGTCCCGCCCACCTTCCAGGCGCTTAGCGCACTTCTAGTGTGGTTCCGAACACGTTCCTGGCGCTCGGCGCACTTCTAGTTGGGTCCCGCGCACGTTTCCCGGCGCTCAGCACAGTTCTAGTCGGGTCCCGCACACGTTTCCCGGCGCTCAGCGCAGTTCTAGTTGGGTCACGCATACGTTGCCCAGCGCTTGGCGCACTTCTACTTGGGTTCTGCACACGTTCCCCGGCGCTTGGCGCACTTAAATTTGGGTCCCGCCCACCTTCCAGGCGCTTGGCGCACTTATAGCTGGGTTCCGCACATGTTCCTGGCGCTCGGCGCACTTCTAGTTGGGTCCCGCACACGTTTCCCGGCGCTCAGCGCTGTTCTAGTTGTGTCACGCATACGTTGCCCAGCGCTTGGCGCACTTCTACTTGGGTTCTGCACACGTTCCCCGGCGCTTGGCGCACTTCTAGTGTGGTTCCGAACACGCCCACCTTCCAGGCGCTCGGCGCACTTCTAGATGGGTAGTTGGGTCCCGCACACACGTTCTCCGGCGCTCAGCACAGTTCTAGTCGGGTCCCGCACACGTTTCCCGGCGCTCAGCGCAGTTCTAGTTGGGTCACGCATACGTTGCCCAGCGCTTGGCGCACTTCTACTTGGGTTCTGCACACGTTCCCCGGCGCTTGGCGCACTTAAATTTGGGTCCCGCCCACCTTCCAGGCGCTTAGCGCACTTCTACTTGGGTCCTGCACACGTTCTCCGGCTCTTGGCGCACTTCTAGTGTGGTTCCGAACACGTTCCTGGCGCTCGGCGCACTTCTAGTTGGGTCCTGCACACGTTCTCCGGCACTTGGCGCACTTCTGTTTGGGTCCCGCATACGTTTCCCGTCGCTTGGCGCACTTCTTCTTGGGTCCTGCACACGTTCCCCGGCGCTTGGCGCACTTCTACTTGGGTTCTGCACACGTTCCCCGGCGCTTGGCGCACTTAAATTTGGGTCCCGCCCACCTTCCAGGCGCTTAGCGCACTTCTAGTGTGGTTCCGAACACGTCCTTGGCGCTCGGCGCACTTCTAGTTGGGTCCCGCACACGTTTCCCGGCGCTCAGCACAGTTCTAGTCGGGTCCCGCACACGTTTCCCGGCGCTCAGCGCAGTTCTAGTTGGGTCACGCATACGTTGCCCAGCGCTTGGCGCACTTCTACTTGGGTTCTGCACACGTTCCCCGGCGCTTGGCGCACTTAAATTTGGGTCCCGCCCACCTTCCAGGCGCTTAGCGCACTTCTACTTGGGTCCTGCACACGTTCTCCGGCTCTTGGCGCACTTCTAGTGTGGTTCCGAACACGTTCCTGGCGCTCGGCGCACTTCTAGTTGGGTCCTGCACACGTTCTCCGGCTCTTGGCGCACTTCTACTTGGGTCCTGCACACGTTCTCCGGCTCTTGGCGCACTTCTAGTGTGGCTCCGAACACGTTCCTGGCGCTCGGCGCACTTCTAGTTGGGTCCCGCACACGTTCCCCGGCGCTCAGCACAGTTCTAGTCGGGTCCCGCATACGTTGCCCGGCGCTTGGCGCACTTCCACTTGGGTCCTGCGCACGTTCCCCGGCGCTTGGCGCACCTCTACTTGGGTCCTGCACACGTTCCCCGGCGCTTGGCGCACTTATAGCTGGGTTCCGCACATGTTCCTGGCGCTCGGCGCACTTCTAGTTGGGTCCCGCACACGTTTCCCGGCGCTCAGCGCTGTTCTAGTTGGGTCACGCATACGTTGCCCAGCGCTTGGCGCACTTCTACTTGGGTTCTGCACACGTTCCCCGGCGCTTGGCGCACTTAATTTTGGGTCCCGCCCACCTTCCAGGCGCTTAGCGCACTTCTAGATGGGTCCCGCACACGTTCTCCGGCACTTGGCGCACTTCTGCTTGGGTCCTGCACACGTTCCCCGGCGCTTGGCGCTTTTCTGTTTGGGTCCCGCACACGTTTCCCGTCGCTTGGCGCACTTCTTCTTGGGTCCTGCACACGTTCCCCGGCGCTTGGCGCACTTCTACTTGGGTTCTGCACACGTTTCCCGGCGCTTGGCGCACTTAAATCTGGGTCCCGCCCACCTTCCAGGCGCTTAGCGCACTTCTAGTTGGGTCCCGCACACGTTTCTCGTCGCTTAGCACAGTTCTAGTTGGATCCCGCATACGTTGTCCAGCGCTTGGCGCACTTCTACTTGGGTCCTGCACACGTTCCCCGGCGCTTGGCGCACTTAATTTTGGGTCCCGCCCACCTTCCAGGCGCTTAGCGCACTTCTACTTGGGTCCTGCGCACGTTCTCCGGCTCTTGGCGCACTTCTAGTGTGGTTCCGAACACGTTCCTGGCGCTCGGCGCAATTCTAGTTGGGTCCCGAACACGTTTTCCGGCGCTTGGCGCACCTCTACTTAGGTCCTGCACGTTCTCCGGCTCTTGGCGCACTTCTAGTGTGGGTCCCGCACACGTTCCCGGCGCTCGGCGCACTTCTAGTTGGGTCCCGCACACGTTCCCCGGCGCTCAGCGCAGTTCTAGTCGGGTCCCGCATACGTTGCCCGGCGCTTGGCGCACTTCTACTTGGGTCCTGCCCACGTTCCCCGGCGCTTAGCGCACTTCTAGTGTGGTTCCGAACACGTTCCCGGCGCTCGGCGCACTTCTAGTTGGGTCCCGCACACGTTTCCCGGCGCTCAGCACAGTTCTAGTCGGGTCCCGCACACGTTTCCCGGCGCTCAGCGCAGTTCTAGTTGGGTCACGCATACGTTGCCCAGCGCTTGGCGCACTTCTACTTGGGTTCTGCACACGTTCCCCGGCGCTTGGCGCACTTAAATTTGGGTCCCGCCCACCTTCCAGGCGCTTAGCGCACTTCTACTTGGGTCCTGCACACGTTCTCCGGCTCTTGGCGCACTTCTAGTGTGGTTCCGAACACGTTCCTGGCGCTCGGCGCACTTCTAGTTGGGTCCTGCACACGTTCTCCGGCTCTTGGCGCACTTCTACTTGGGTCCTGCACACGTTCTCCGGCTCTTGGCGCACTTCTAGTGTGGCTCCGAACACGTTCCTGGCGCTCGGCGCACTTCTAGTTGGGTCCCGCACACGTTCCCCGGCGCTCAGCACAGTTCTAGTCGGGTCCCGCATACGTTGCCCGGCGCTTGGCGCACTTCCACTTGGGTCCTGCGCACGTTCCCCGGCGCTTGGCGCACCTCTACTTGGGTCCTGCACACGTTCACCGGCGCTTGGCGCACTTATAGCTGGGTTCCGCACATGTTCCTGGCGCTCGGCGCACTTCTAGTTGGGTCCCGCACACGTTCCCCGGCGCTCAGCACAGTTCTAGTAGGGTCCCGCATACGTTGCCCGGCGCTTGGCGCACTTCCACTTGGGTCCTGCGCACGTTCCCCGGCGCTTGGCGCACCTCTACTTGGGTCCTGCACATGTTCCTGGCGCTCGGCGCACTTCTAGTTGGGTCCCGCACACGTTTCCCGGCGCTCAGCGCAGTTCTAGTTGGGTCACGCATACGTTGCCCAGCGCTTGGCGCACTTCTGCTTGGGTTCTGCACACGTTCCCCGGCGCTTGGCGCACTTAATTTTGGGTCCCGCCCACCTTTCAGGCGCTTAGCGCACTTCTAGATGGGTCCCGCACACGTTCTCCGGCACTTGGCGCACTTCTGCTTGGGTCCTGCACACGTTCCCCGGCGCTTGGCGCACTTCTGTTTGGGTCCCGCACACGTTTCCCGTCGCTTGGCGCACTTCTACTTGGTTCCTGCACACGTTTCCCGGCGCTTGGCGCACTTCTACTTGGGTTCTGCATACGTTCCCCGGCGCTTGGCGCACTTAAATTTGGGTCCCGCCCACCTACCAGGCGCTTAGCGCACTTCTAGATGGGTCCCGCGCACGTTCCCCGGCTCTCAGCACAGTTCTAGTTGGGTCCCGCATACGTTTCCCGGCGCTTGGCGCACTTCTACTTGGGTCCTGCACATGTTCTCCGGCTCTTGGCGCACTTCTAGTGTGGTTCCGAACACGTTCCTTGCGCTCGGCGCACTTCTAGTTGGGTCCCGCACACGTTTCCCGGCGCTCAGCACAGTTCTAGTCGGGTCCCGCACACGTTTCCCGGCGCTCAGCACAGTTCTAGTTGGGTCACGCCCACCTCCCAGGCGCTTAGCGCACTTCTAGATGGGTCCCGCACACGTTCTCCGGCACTTGGCGCACTTCTGTTTGGGTCCCGCATACGTTTCCCGTCGCTTGGCGCACTTCTACTTGGGTCCTGCACACGTTCCCCGGCGCTTGGCGCACTTCTACTTGGGTTCTGCACACGTTCCCCTGCGCTTGGCGCACTTAAATTTGGGTCCCGCCCACCTTCCAGGCGCTTAGCGCACTTCTAGTGTGGTTCCGAACACGTTCCTGGCGCTCGGCGCACTTCTAGTTGGGTCCCGCACACGTTTCCCGGCACTCAGCACAGTTCTAGTCGGGTCCCGCACACGTTTCCCGGCGCTCAGCGCAGTTCTAGTTGGGTCACGCATACGTTGCCCAGCGCTTGGCGCACTTCTACTTGGGTTCTGCACACGTTCCCCGGCGCTTGGCGCACTTAAATTTGGGTCCCGCCCACCTTCCAGGCGCTTAGCGCACTTCTAGTGTGGTTCCGAACACGTTCCTGGCGCTCGGCGCACTTCTAGTTGGGTCCCGCACACGTTTCCCGGCGCTCAGCACAGTTCTAGTCGGGTCCCGCACACGTTTCCCGGCGCTCAGCGCAGTTCTGGTTGAGTCACGCTTACGTTGCCCAGCGCTTGGCGCACTTCTACTTGGGTTCTGCACACGTCCCCGGCGCTTGGCGCACTTAAATTTGGTTCCCGCCCACCTTCCAGGCGCTTGGCGCACTTATAGCTGGGTTCCGCACATGTTCCTGGCGCTCGGCGCACTTCTAGTTGGGTCCCGCACACGTTTCCCGGCGCTCAGCGCAGTTCTAGTTGGGTCACGCATACGTTGCCCAGCGCTTGGCGCACTTCTACTTGGGTTCTGCACACGTTCCCCGGCGCTTGGCGCACTTAATTTTGGGTCCCGCCCACCTTCCAGGCGCTTAGCGCACTTCTAGATGGGTCCCGCACACGTTCTCCGGCACTTGGCGCACTTCTGCTTGGGTCCTGCACACGTTCTCCGGCACTTGGCGCACTTCTGTTTGGGCCCCGCATACGTTTCCCGTCGCTTGGCGCACTTCTACTTGGGTTCTGCACACGTTCCCCGGCGCTTGGCGCACTTCTACTTGGGTTATGCACACGTTCCCCGGCGCTTGGCGCACTTAAATTTGGGTCACGCTCACCTCCCAGGCGCTTAGCGCACTTCTAGATGGGTCCCGCACACGTTCTCCGGCACTTGGCGCACTTCTGTTTGGGTCCCGCATACGTTTCCCGTCGCTTGGCGCACTTCTACTTGGGTCCTGCACACGTTCCCCGGCGCTTGGCGCACTTCTACTTGGGTTCTGCACACGTTCCCCTGCGCTTGGCGCACTTAAATTTGGGTCCCGCCCACCTTCCAGGCGCTTAGCGCACTTCTAGTGTGGTTCCGAACACGTTCCTGGCGCTCGGCGCACTTCTAGTTGGGTCCCGCACACGTTTCCCGGCACTCAGCACAGTTCTAGTCGGGTCCCGCACACGTTTCCCGGCGCTCAGCGCAGTTCTAGTTGGGTCACGCATACGTTGCCCAGCGCTTGGCGCACTTCTACTTGGGTTCTGCACACGTTCCCCGGCGCTTGGCGCACTTAAATTTGGGTCCCGCCCACCTTCCAGGCGCTTAGCGCACTTCTAGTGTGGTTCCGAACACGTTCCTGGCGCTCGGCGCACTTCTAGTTGGGTCCCGCACACGTTTCCCGGCGCTCAGCACAGTTCTAGTCGGGTCCCGCACACGTTTCCCGGCGCTCAGCGCAGTTCTAGTTGAGTCACGCTTACGTTGCCCAGCGCTTGGCGCACTTCTACTTGGGTTCTGCACACGCTCCCGGCGCTTGGCGCACTTAAATTTGGGTCCCGCCCACCTTCCAGGCGCTTGGCGCACTTATAGCTGGGTTCCGCACATGTTCCTGGCGCTCGGCGCACTTCTAGTTGGGTCCCGCACACGTTTCCCGGCGCTCAGCGCAGTTCTAGTTGGGTCACGCATACGTTGCCCAGCGCTTGGCGCACTTCTACTTGGGTTCTGCACACGTTCCCCGGCGCTTGGCGCACTTAATTTTGGGTCCCGCCCACCTTCCAGGCGCTTAGCGCACTTCTAGATGGGTCCCGCACACGTTCTCCGGCACTTGGCGCACTTCTGCTTGGGTCCTGCACACGTTCTCCGGCACTTGGCGCACTTCTGTTTGGGTCCCGCATACGTTTCCCGTCGCTTGGCGCACTTCTACTTGGGTTCTGCACACGTTCCCCGGCGCTTGGCGCACTTCTACTTGGGTTCTGCACACGTTCCCCGGCGCTTGGCGCACTTAAATTTGGGTCCCGCCCACCTTCCAGGCGCTTAGCGCACTTCTAGTGTGGTTCCGAACACGTTCCTGGTGCTCGGCGCACTTCTACTTGGGTCCCGCACGTTTCCCGGCGCTCAGCACAGTTCTAGTCGGGTCCCGCACACGTTTCCCGGCGCTTAGCGCAGTTCTAGTTTGGTCACGCATACGTTGCCCAGCGCTTGGCGCACTTCTACTTGGGTTCTGCACACGTTCCCCGGCGCTTGGCGCACTTAAATTTGGGTCCCGCCCACCTTCCAGGCGCTTAGCGCATTTCTACTTGGGGCCTGCACACGTTCTCCGGCTCTTGGCGCACTTCTAGTGTGGTTCCGAACACGTTCCTGCGCTCGGCGCACTTCTAGTTGGGTCCCGCATACGTTGCCCAGCGCTTGGCGCACTTCTACGTGGGTCCTGCACACGTTCTCCGGCTCTTGGCGCACTTCTAGTGTGGTTCCGAACACGTTCCTGGCGCTCGGCGCACTTCTAGTTGGGTCCCGCACACGTTCCCCGGCGCTCAGCACAGTTCTATTCGGGTCCCGCATACGTTGCCCGGCGCTTGGCGCACTTCCACTTGGGTCCTGCGCACGTTCCCCAGCGCTTGGCGCACCTCTACTTGGGTCCTGCACACGTTCCCCGGCGCTTGGCGCACTTATAGCTGGGTTCCGCACATGTTCCTGGCGCTCGGCGCACTTCTAGTTGGGTCCCGCACACGTTTCCCGGCGCTCAGCGCAGTTCTAGTTGGGTCACGCATACGTTGCCCAGCGCTTGGCGCACTTCTACTTGGGTTCTGCACACGTTCCCCGGCGCTTGGCGCACTTAAATTTGGGTCCCGCCCACCTTCCAGGCGCTTGGCGCACTTCTAGATGGGTCCCGCACACGTTCTCCGGCACTTGGCGCACTTCTGCTTGGGTCCTGCACACGTTCCCCGGCGCTTGGCGCACTTCTGTTTGGGTCCCGCACACGTTTCCCGTCGCTTGGCGCACTTCTACTTGGTTCCTGCACACGTTTCCCGGCGCTTGGCGCACTTCTACTTGGGTTCTGCATACGTTCCCCGGCGCTTGGCGCACTTAAATTTGGGTCCCGCCCACCTACCAGGCGCTTAGCGCACTTCTAGATGGGTCCCGCGCACGTTCCCCGGCTCTCAGCACAGTTCTAGTTGGGTCCCGCATACGTTTCCCGGCGCTTGGCGCACTTCTACTTGGGTCCTACACATGTTCTCCGGCTCTTGGCGCACTTCTAGTGTGGTTCCGAACACGTTCCTTGCGCTCGGCGCACTTCTAGTTGGGTCCCGCACACGTTTCCCGGCGCTCAGCACAGTTCTAGTCGGGTCCCGCACACGTTTCCCGGCGCTCAGCACAGTTCTAGTTGGGTCACGCCCACCTCCCAGGCGCTTAGCGCACTTCTAGATGGGTCCCGCACGTTCTCCGGCACTTGGCGCACTTCTGTTTGGGTCCCGCACACGTTTCCCGTCGCTTGGCGCACTTCTACTTGGGTCCTGCACACGTTCCCCGGCGCTTGGCGCACTTCTACTTGGGTTCTGCACACGTTCCCCTGCGCTTGTCGCACTTAAATCTGGGTCCCGCCCACCTTCCAGGCGCTTAGCGCACTTCTAGTGTGGTTCCGAACATGTTCCTGGCGCTCGGCGCACTTCTAGTTGGGTTCCGCACACGTTCCCCGGCGCTCAGCACAGTTCTAGTTGGGTGCCCCATACGTTGCCCGGCGCTTGGCGCAGTTCTAGTTGGGTCACGCATACGTTGCCCAGCGCTTGGCGCACTTCTACTTGGGTTCTGCACGCTCCCCGGCGCTTGGCGCATTTAAATTTGGGTCCCGCCCACCTTCCAGGCGCTTAGCGCACTTCTAGTGTGGTTACAAACACGTTTCCCGGCGCTTGGCGCACTTCTGTTTGGGTCCCGCACACGTTTCCCGTCGCTTAGCGCACTTCTAGTTGGGTCCTGCACACGTTCTTCGGCGCTTGGCGCACTTCTACTTGGGTTCTGCACGTCCCCGGCGCTTGGCGCACTTAAATTTGGGTCCCGCCCACCTTCCAGGCGCTTGGCGCACTTATAGCTGGGTTCCGCACATGTTCCTGGCGCTCGGCGCACTTCTAGGTGGGTCCCGCACACGTTTCCCGGCGCTCAGCGCAGTTCTAGTTGGGTCACGCATACGTTGCCCAGCGCTTGGCGCACTTCTACTTGGGTTCTGCACACGTTCCCCGGCGCTTGGCGCACTTAATTTTGGGTCCCGCCCACCATCCAGGCGCTTAGCGCACTTCTAGATGGGTCCCGCACACGTTCTCCGGCACTTGGCGCACTTCTGCTTGGGTCCTGCACACGTTCTCCGGCACTTGGCGCACTTCTGTTTGGGTCCCGCATACGTTTCCCGTCGCTTGGCGCACTTCTAGTGTGGTTCCGAACACGTTCCTGGCGCTCGGCGCACTTCTAGTTGGGTCCCGCACACGTTTCCCGGCGCTCAGCACAGTTCTAGTCGGGTCCCGCACACGTTTCCCGGCGCTTAGCGCAGTTCTAGTTTTGTCACGCATACGTTGCCCAGCGCTTGGCGCACTTCTACTTGGGTTCTGCACACGTTCCCCGGCGCTTGGCGCACTTAAATTTGGGTCCCGCCCACCTTCCAGGCGCTTAGCGCACTTCTACTTGGGTCCTGCACGTTCTCCGGCTCTTGGCGCACTTCTAGTGTGGTTCCGACCACGTTCCTGGCGCTCGGCGCACTTCTAGTTGGGTCCCGCACACGTTTCCCGGCGCTCAGCATAGTTCTAGTCGGGTCCCGCACACGTTTCCCGGCGCTTAGCGCAGTTCTAGTTTGGTCACGCATACGTTGCCCAGCGCTTGGCGCACTTCTACTTGGGTTCTGCACGTTCCCCGGCGCTTGGCGCACTTAAATTTGGGTCCCGCCCACCTTCCAGGCGCTTAGCGCATTTCTACTTGGGTCCTGCACACGTTCTCCGGCTCTTGGCGCACTTCTAGTGTGGTTCCGAACACGTTCCTGGCGCTCGGCGCACTTCTAGTTGGGTCCCGCATACGTTTCCCGGCGCTTAGCGCAGTTCTAGTTTGGTCACGCACACGTTCCCCGGCGCTCAGCGCAGTTCTAGTTGGGTCCCGCACACGTTCCCCGGCGCTTGGCGCACTTCTGTTTGGGTCCCGCACGCCTTCCCGGCGCTTAGCGCATTTCTAGATGGGTCCCGCACAAGTTCTCCGGCTCTTGGCGCACTTCTAGTGTGGTTCCGAACACGTTCCTGGCGCTCGGCGCACTTCTAGTTGGGTCCTGCACACGTTTCCCGGCGCTCAGCGCAGTTCTAGTTGGGTCCCGCATACGTTGCCCAGCGCTTGGCGCACTTCTACTTGGGTCCTGCACACGTTCCCCGGCGCTTGGCGCACTTAAATTTGGGTCCCGCCCACCTTCCAGGCGCTTGGCGCACTTCTAGTGTGGTTCCGAACACGTTCCTGGCGCTCGGCGCACTTCTAGTTGGGTCCCGCACACGTTTCCCGGCGCCCAGCGCAGTTCTAGTTGGGTCACGCATACGTTGCCCAGCGCTTGGCGCACTTCTACTTGGGTTCTGCACCCGTCCCCCGGCGCTTGGCGCACTTAAATTTGGGTCCCGCCCACCTTCCAGGCGCTTGGCGCACTTATAGCTGGGTTCCGCACATGTTCCTGGCGCTCGGCGCACTTCTAGTTGGGTCCCGCACACGTTTCCCGGCGCTCAGCGCAGTTCTAGTTGGGTCACGCATACGTTGCCCAGCGCTTGGCGCACTTCTACTTGGGTTCTGCACACGTTCCCCGGCGCTTGGCGCACTTAAATTTGGGTCACGCCCACCTCCCAGGCGCTTAGCGCACTTCTAGATGGGTCCCGCACACGTTCTCCGGCACTTGGCGCACTTCTGTTTGGGTCCCGCATACGTTTCCCGTCGCTTGGCGCACTTCTACTTGGGTCCTGCACACGTTCCCCGGCGCTTGGCGCACTTCTACTTGGGTTCTGCACACGTTCCCCTGCGCTTGGCGCACTTAAATTTGGGTCCCGCCCACCTTCCAGGCGCTTAGCGCACTTCTAGTGTGGTTCCGAACACGTTCCTGGCGCTCGGCGCACTTCTAGTTGGGTCCCGCACACGTTTCCCGGCACTCAGCACAGTTCTAGTCGGGTCCCGCACACGTTTCCCGGCGCTCAGCGCAGTTCTAGTTGGGTCACGCATACGTTGCCCAGCGCTTGGCGCACTTCTACTTGGGTTCTGCACACGTTCCCCGGCGCTTGGCGCACTTAAATTTGGGTCCCGCCCACCTTCCAGGCGCTTAGCGCACTTCTAGTGTGGTTCCGAACACGTTCCTGGCGCTCGGCGCACTTCTAGTTGGGTCCCGCACACGTTTCCCGGCGCTCAGCACAGTTCTAGTCGGGTCCCGCACACGTTTCCCGGCGCTCAGCGCAGTTCTAGTTGAGTCACGCTTACGTTGCCCAGCGCTTGGCGCACTTCTACTTGGGTTCTGCACACGTCCCCCGGCGCTTGGCGCACTTAAATTTGGGTCCCGCCCACCTTCCAGGCGCTTGGCGCACTTATAGCTGGGTTCCGCACATGTTCCTGGCGCTCGGCGCACTTCTAGTTGGGTCCCGCACACGTTTCCCGGCGCTCAGCGCAGTTCTAGTTGGGTCACGCATACGTTGCCCAGCGCTTGGCGCACTTCTACTTGGGTTCTGCACACGTTCCCCGGCGCTTGGCGCACTTAATTTTGGGTCCCGCCCACCTTCCAGGCGCTTAGCGCACTTCTAGATGGGTCCCGCACACGTTCTCCGGCACTTGGCGCACTTCTGCTTGGGTCCTGCACACGTTCTCCGGCACTTGGCGCACTTCTGTTTGGGCCCCGCATACGTTTCCCGTCGCTTGGCGCACTTCTACTTGGGTTCTGCACACGTTCCCCGGCGCTTGGCGCACTTCTACTTGGGTTATGCACACGTTCCCCGGCGCTTGGCGCACTTAAATTTGGGTCCCGCCCACCTTCCAGGCGCTTAGCGCACTTCTAGTGTGGTTCCGAACACGTTCCTGGCGCTCGGCGCACTTCTAGTTGGGTCCCGCACACGTTTCCCGGCGCTCAGCACAGTTCTAGTCGGGTCCCGCACACGTTTCCCGGCGCTTAGCGCAGTTCTAGTTTGGTCACGCATACGTTGCCCAGCGCTTGGCGCACTTCTACTTGGGTTCTGCACACGTTCCCCGGCGCTTGGCGCACTTAAATTTGGGTCCCGCCCACCTTCCAGGCGCTTAGCGCATTTCTACTTGGGTCCTGCACACGTTCTCCGGCTCTTGGCGCACTTCTAGTGTGGTTCCGAACACGTTCCTGCGCTCGGCGCACTTCTAGTTGGGTCCCGCATACGTTGCCCAGCGCTTGGCGCACTTCTACTTGGGTCCTGCACACGTTCTCCGGCTCTTGGCGCGCTTCTAGTGTGGTTCCGAACACGTTCCTGGCTCTCGGCGCACTTCTAGTTGGGTCCCGCACACGTTCCCCGGCGCTCAGCACAGTTCTATTCGGGTCCCGCATACGTTGCCCGGCGCTTGGCGCACTTCCACTTGGGTCCTGCGCACGTTCCCCAGCGCTTGGCGCACCTCTACTTGGGTCCTGCACACGTTCCCCGGCGCTTGGCGCACTTATAGCTGGGTTCCGCACATGTTCCTGGCGCTCGGCGCACTTCTAGTTGGGTCCCGCACACGTTTCCCGGCGCTCAGCGCAGTTCTAGTTGGGTCACGCATACGTTGCCCAGCGCTTGGCGCACTTCTACTTGGGTTCTGCACACGTTCCCCGGCGCTTGGCGCACTTAAATTTGGGTCCCGCCCACCTTCCAGGCGCTTGGCGCACTTCTAGATGGGTCCCGCACACGTTCTCCGGCACTTGGCGCACTTCTGCTTGGGTCCTGCACACGTTCCCCGGCGCTTGGCGCACTTCTGTTTGGGTCCCGCACACGTTTCCCGTCGCTTGGCGCACTTCTACTTGGTTCCTGCACACGTTTCCCGGCGCTTGGCGCACTTCTACTTGGGTTCTGCATACGTTCCCCGGCGCTTGGCGCACTTAAATTTGGGTCCCGCCCACCTACCAGGCGCTTAGCGCACTTCTAGATGGGTCCCGCGCACGTTCCCCGGCTCTCAGCACAGTTCTAGTTGGGTCCCGCATACGTTTCCCGGCGCTTGGCGCACTTCTACTTGGGTCCTGCACATGTTCTCCGGCTCTTGGCGCACTTCTAGTGTGGTTCCGAACACGTTCCTTGCGCTCGGCGCACTTCTAGTTGGGTCCCGCACACGTTTCCCGGCGCTCAGCACAGTTCTAGTCGGGTCCCGCACACGTTTCCCGGCGCTCAGCACAGTTCTAGTTGGGTCACGCCCACCTCCCAGGCGCTTAGCGCACTTCTAGATGGGTCCCGCACACGTTCTCCGGCACTTGGCGCACTTCTGTTTGGGTCCCGCATACGTTTCCCGTCGCTTGGCGCACTTCTACTTGGGTCCTGCACACGTTCCCCGGCGCTTGGCGCACTTCTACTTGGGTTCTGCACACGTTCCCCTGCGCTTGGCGCACTTAAATTTGGGTCCCGCCCACCTTCCAGGCGCTTAGCGCACTTCTAGTGTGGTTCCGAACATGTTCCTGGCGCTCGGCGCACTTCTAGTTGGGTCCCGCACACGTTTCCCGGCACTCAGCACAGTTCTAGTCGGGTCCCGCACACGTTTCCCGGCGCTCAGCGCAGTTCTAGTTGGGTCACGCATACGTTGCCCAGCGCTTGGCGCACTTCTACTTGGGTTCTGCACACGTTCCCCGGCGCTTGGCGCACTTAAATTTGGGTCCCGCCCACCTTCCAGGCGCTTAGCGCACTTCTAGTGTGGTTCCGAACACGTTCCTGGCGCTCGGCGCACTTCTAGTTGGGTCCCGCACACGTTTCCCGGCGCCCAGCGCAGTTCTAGTTGGGTCACGCATACGTTGCCCAGCGCTTGGCGCACTTCTACTTGGGTTCTGCACACGTCCCCCGGCGCTTGGCGCACTTAAATTTGGGTCCCGCCCACCTTCCAGGCGCTTGGCGCACTTATAGCTGGGTTCCGCACATGTTCCTGGCGCTCGGCGCACTTCTAGTTGGGTCCCGCACACGTTTCCCGGCGCTCAGCGCAGTTCTAGTTGGGTCACGCATACGTTGCCCAGCGCTTGGCGCACTTCTACTTGGGTTCTGCACACGTTCCCCGGCGCTTGGCGCACTTAATTTTGGGTCCCGCCCACCATCCAGGCGCTTAGCGCACTTCTAGATGGGTCCCGCACACGTTCTCCGGCACTTGGCGCACTTCTGCTTGGGTCCTGCACACGTTCTCCGGCACTTGGCGCACTTCTGTTTGGGTCCCGCATACGTTTCCCGTCGCTTGGCGCACTTCTAGTGTGGTTCCGAACACGTTCCTGGCGCTCGGCGCACTTCTAGTTGGGTCCCGCACACGTTTCCCGGCGCTCAGCACAGTTCTAGTCGGGTCCCGCACACGTTTCCCGGCGCTTAGCGCAGTTCTAGTTTTGTCACGCATACGTTGCCCAGCGCTTGGCGCACTTCTACTTGGGTTCTGCACACGTTCCCCGGCGCTTGGCGCACTTAAATTTGGGTCCCGCCCACCTTCCAGGCGCTTAGCGCACTTCTACTTGGGTCCTGCACACGTTCTCCGGCTCTTGGCGCACTTCTAGTGTGGTTCCGAACACGTTCCTGGCGCTCGGCGCACTTCTAGTTGGGTCCCGCACACGTTTCCCGGCGCTCAGCATAGTTCTAGTCGGGTCCCGCACACGTTTCCCGGCGCTTAGCGCAGTTCTAGTTTGGTCACGCATACGTTGCCCAGCGCTTGGCGCACTTCTACTTGGGTTCTGCACACGTTCCCCGGCGCTTGGCGCACTTAAATTTGGGTCCCGCCCACCTTCCAGGCGCTTAGCGCATTTCTACTTGGGTCCTGCACACGTTCTCCGGCTCTTGGCGCACTTCTAGTGTGGTTCCGAACACGTTCCTGGCGCTCGGCGCACTTCTAGTTGGGTCCCGCATACGTTTCCCGGCGCTTAGCGCAGTTCTAGTTTGGTCACGCATACGTTGCCCAGCGCTTGGCGCACTTCTACTTGGGTTCTGCACACGTTCCCCGGCGCTTGGCGCACTTAAATTTGGGTCCCGCCCACCTTCCAGGCGCTTAGCGCATTTCTACTTGGGTCCTGCACACGTTCTCCGGCTCTTGGCGCACTTCTAGTGTGGTTCCGAACACGTTCCTGGCGCTCGGCGCACTTCTAGTTGGGTCCCGCATACGTTTCCCGGCGCCCAGCGCAGTTCTAGTTGGGTCACGCATACGTTGCCCAGCGCTTGGCGCACTTCTACTTGGGTTCTGCACACGTCCCCCGGCGCTTGGCGCACTTAAATTTGGGTCCCGCCCACCTTCCAGGCGCTTGGCGCACTTCTAGTGTGGTTCCGAACACGTTCCTGGCGCTCGGCGCACTTCTAGTTGGGTCCCGCACACGTTTCCCGGCGCCCAGCGCAGTTCTAGTTGGGTCACGCATACGTTGCCCAGCGCTTGGCGCACTTCTACTTGGGTTCTGCACACGTCCCCCGGCGCTTGGCGCACTTAAATTTGGGTCCCGCCCACCTTCCAGGCGCTTGGCGCACTTATAGCTGGGTTCCGCACATGTTCCTGGCGCTCGGCGCACTTCTAGTTGGGTCCCGCACACGTTTCCCGGCGCTCAGCGCAGTTCTAGTTGGGTCACGCATACGTTGCCCAGCGCTTGGCGCACTTCTACTTGGGTTCTGCACACGTTCCCCGGCGCTTGGCGCACTTAATTTTGGGTCCCGCCCACCATCCAGGCGCTTAGCGCACTTCTAGATGGGTCCCGCACACGTTCTCCGGCACTTGGCGCACTTCTGCTTGGGTCCTGCACACGTTCTCCGGCACTTGGCGCACTTCTGTTTGGGTCCCGCATACGTTTCCCGTCGCTTGGCGCACTTCTAGTGTGGTTCCGAACACGTTCCTGGCGCTCGGCGCACTTCTAGTTGGGTCCCGCACACGTTTCCCGGCGCTCAGCACAGTTCTAGTCGGGTCCCGCACACGTTTCCCGGCGCTTAGCGCAGTTCTAGTTTTGTCACGCATACGTTGCCCAGCGCTTGGCGCACTTCTACTTGGGTTCTGCACACGTTCCCCGGCGCTTGGCGCACTTAAATTTGGGTCCCGCCCACCTTCCAGGCGCTTAGCGCACTTCTACTTGGGTCCTGCACACGTTCTCCGGCTCTTGGCGCACTTCTAGTGTGGTTCCGAACACGTTCCTGGCGCTCGGCGCACTTCTAGTTGGGTCCCGCACACGTTTCCCGGCGCTCAGCATAGTTCTAGTCGGGTCCCGCACACGTTTCCCGGCGCTTAGCGCAGTTCTAGTTTGGTCACGCATACGTTGCCCAGCGCTTGGCGCACTTCTACTTGGGTTCTGCACACGTTCCCCGGCGCTTGGCGCACTTAAATTTGGGTCCCGCCCACCTTCCAGGCGCTTAGCGCATTTCTACTTGGGTCCTGCACACGTTCTCCGGCTCTTGGCGCACTTCTAGTGTGGTTCCGAACACGTTCCTGGCGCTCGGCGCACTTCTAGTTGGGTCCCGCATACGTTTCCCGGCGCTTAGCGCAGTTCTAGTTTGGTCACGCATACGTTGCCCAGCGCTTGGCGCACTTCTACTTGGGTTCTGCACACGTTCCCCGGCGCTTGGCGCACTTAAATTTGGGTCCCGCCCACCTTCCAGGCGCTTAGCGCATTTCTACTTGGGTCCTGCACACGTTCTCCGGCTCTTGGCGCACTTCTAGTGTGGTTCCGAACACGTTCCTGGCGCTCGGCGCACTTCTAGTTGGGTCCCGCATACGTTGCCCAGCGCTTGGCGCACTTCTACTTGGGTCCTGCACACGTTCTCCGGCTCTTGGCGCACTTCTAGTGTGGTTCCGAACACGTTCCTGGCGCTCGGCGCACTTCTAGTTGGGTCCCGCACACGTTCCCCGGCGCTCAGCACAGTTCTATTCGGGTCCCGCATACGTTGCCCGGCGCTTGGCGCACTTCCACTTGGGTCCTGCGCACGTTCCCCAGCGCTTGGCGCACCTCTACTTGGGTCCTGCACACGTTCCCCGGCGCTTGGCGCACTTATAGCTGGGTTCCGCACATGTTCCTGGCGCTCGGCGCACTTCTAGTTGGGTCCCGCACACGTTTCCCGGCGCTCAGCGCAGTTCTGGTTGGGTCACGCATACGTTGCCCAGCGCTTGGCGCACTTCTACTTGGGTTCTGCACGTTCCCCGGCGCTTGGCGCACTTGATGTTGGGTCCCGCCCACCTTCCAGGCGCTTGGCGCACTTCTAGATGGGTCCCGCACACGTTCTCCGGCACTTGGCGCACTTCTGCTTGGGTCCTGCACACGTTCCCCGGCGCTTGGCGCACTTCTGTTTGGGTCCCGCACACGTTTCCCGTCGCTTGGCGCACTTCTACTTGGTTCCTGCAACGTTTCCCGGCGCTTGGCGCACTTCTACTTGGGTTCTGCATACGTTCCCGGCGCTTGGCGCACTTACATTTGGGTCCCGCCCACCTACCAGGCGCTTAGCGCACTTCTAGATGGGTCCCGCGCACGTTCCCCGGCTCTCAGCACAGTTCTAGTTGGGTCCCGCATACGTTTCCCGGCGCTTGGCGCACTTCTACTTGGGTCCTGCACATGTTCTCCGGCTCTTGGCGCACTTCTAGTGTGGTTCCGAACACGTTCCTTGCGCTCGGCGCACTTCTAGTTGGGTCCCGCACACGTTTCCCGGCGCTCAGCACAGTTCTAGTCGGGTCCCGCACACGTTTCCCGGCGCTCAGCACAGTTCTAGTTGGGTCACGCCCACCTCCCAGGCGCTTAGCGCACTTCTAGATGGGTCCCGCACACGTTCTCCGGCACTTGGCGCACTTCTGTTTGGGTCCCGCATACGTTTCCCGTCGCTTGGCGCACTTCTACTTGGGTCCTGCACACGTTCCCCGGCGCTTGGCGCACTTCTACTTGGGTTCTGCACACGTTCCCCTGCGCTTGGCGCACTTAAATTTGGGTCCCGCCCACCTTCCAGGCGCTTAGCGCACTTCTAGTGTGGTTCCGAACACGTTCCTGGCGCTCGGCGCACTTCTAGTTGGGTCCCGCACGTTTCCCGGCACTCAGCACAGTTCTAGTCGGGTCCCGCACACGTTTCCCGGC
Source organism: Aplectana chamaeleonis (assembly GCA_029168955.1). Lineage (NCBI taxonomy): Eukaryota > Metazoa > Nematoda > Chromadorea > Rhabditida > Cosmocercidae > Aplectana > Aplectana chamaeleonis. Next base: position 525,902 of record JAPDOI010000193.1, read on the forward strand.
GCTCAGCGCAGTTCTAGTTGGGTCACGCATACGTTGCCCAGCGCTTGGCGCACTTCTACTTGGGTTCTGCACACGTTCCCCGGCGCTTGGCGCACTTAAATTTGGGTCCCGCCCACCTTCCAGGCGCTTAGCGCACTTCTAGTGTGGTTCCGAACACGTTCCTGGCGCTCGGCGCACTTCTAGTTGGGTCCCGCACACGTTTCCCGGCGCTCAGCACAGTTCTAGTCGGGTCCCGCACACGTTTCCCGGCGCTCAGCGCAGTTCTAGTTGGGTCACGCATACGTTGCCCAGCGCTTGGCGCACTTCTACTTGGGTTCTGCACACGTCCCCCGGCGCTTGGCGCACTTAAATTTGGGTCCCGCCCACCTTCCAGGCGCTTGGCGCACTTATAGCTGGGTTCCGCACATGTTCCTGGCGCTCGGCGCACTTCTAGTTGGGTCCCGCACACGTTTCCCGGCGCTCAGCGCAGTTCTAGTTGGGTCACGCATACGTTGCCCAGCGCTTGGCGCACTTCTACTTGGGTTCTGCACACGTTCCCCGGCGCTTGGCGCACTTAGTTTTGGGTCCCGCCCACCATCCAGGCGCTTAGCGCACTTCTAGATGGGTCCCGCACACGTTCTCCGGCACTTGGCGCACTTCTGCTTGGGTCCTGCACACGTTCTCCGGCACTTGGCGCACTTCTGTTTGGGTCCCGCATACGTTTCCCGTCGCTTGGCGCACTTCTACTTGGGTCCTGCACACGTTCCCCGGCGCTTGGCGCACTTCTACTTGGGTTCTGCACACGTTCCCCGGCGCTTGGCGCACTTAAATTTGGGTCCCGCCCACCTTCCAGGCGCTTAGCGCACTTCTAGTGTGGTTCCGAACACGTTCCTGGCGCTCGGCGCACTTCTAGTTGGGTCCCGCACACGTTTCCCGGCGCTCAGCACAGTTCTAGTCGGGTCCCGCACACGTTTCCCGGCGCTTAGCGCAGTTCTAGTTTGGTCACGCATACGTTGCCCAGCGCTTGGCGCACTTCTACTTGGGTTCTGCACACGTTCCCCGGCGCTTGGCGCACTTAAATTTGGGTCCCGCCCACCTTCCAGGCGCTTAGCGCACTTCTACTTGGGCCCTGCACACGTTCTCCGGCTCTTGGCGCACTTCTAGTGTGGTTCCGAACACGTTCCTAGCGCTCGGCGCACTTCTAGTTGGGTCCCGTATACTTTGCCCAGCGCTTGGCGCACTTCTACTTGGGTCCCGCACAAGTTCTCCGGCTCTTGGCGCACTTCTAGTGTGGTTCCGAACACGTTCCTGGCGCTCGGCGCACTTCTAGTTGGGTCCCGCACACGTTCCCCGGCGCTTGGCGCACCTCTACTTGGGTCCTGCACACGTTCCCCGGCGCTTGGCGCACTTATAGCTGGGTTCCGCACATGTTCCTGGCGCTCGGCGCACTTCTAGTTGGGTCCCGCACACGTTTCCCGGCGCTCAGCACAGTTCTATTCGGGTCCCGCATACGTTGCCCGGCGCTTGGCGCACTTCCACTTGGGTCCTGCACACGTTCCCCAGCGCTTGGCGCACCTCTACTTGGGTCCTGCACACGTTCCCCGGCGCTTGGCGCACTTATAGCTGGGTTCCGCACATGTTCCTGGCGCTCGGCGCACTTCTAGTTGGGTCCCGCACACGTTTCCCGGCGCTCAGCGCAGTTCTAGTTGGGTCACGCATACGTTGCCCAGCGCTTGGCGCACTTCTACTTGGGTTCTGCACACGTTCCCCGGCGCTTGGCGCACTTAAATTTGGGTCCCGCCCACCTTTCAGGCGCTTAGCGCACTTCTAGATGGGTCCCGCACACGTTCTCCGGCACTTGGCGCACTTCTGCTTGGGTCCTGCACACGTTCCCCGGCGCTTGGCGCACTTCTGTATGAGTCCCGCACACGTTTCCCGGCGCTTGGCGCACTTCTACTTGGGTTCTGCATACGTTCCCCGGCGCTTGGCGCACTTAAATTTGGGTCCCACCCACCTACCAGGCGCTTAGCGCACGTCTAGATGGGTCCCGCACGCGTTCTCCGGCACTTGGCGCACTTCTGTTTAGGTCCCGCATACGTTGCCCAGCGCTTGGCGCACTTCTACTTGGGTCCCGCATACGTTGCCCATCGTTTGGCGTACTTGGGTCCTGCACACGTTCTCCGGCTCTTGGCGCACTTCTAGTGTGGTTCCGAACACGTTCCTGGCGCTCGGCGCACTTCTAGTTGGGTCCCGCACACGTTCCCCGGCGCTCAGCACAGTTCTAGTCGGGTCCCGCACACGTTTCCCGGCGCATAGCGCAGTTCTAGTTTGGTCACGCATACGTTGCCCAGCGCTTGGCGCACTTCTACTTGGGTTTTGCACACGTTCCCCGGCGCTTGGCGCACTTAAATTTGGGTCCCGCCCACCTTCCAGGCGCTTAGCGCACTTCTACTTGGGTCCTGCACACGTTCTCCGGCTCTTGGCGCACTTCTAGTGTGGTTCCGAACACGTTCCTGGCGCTCGGCGCACTTCTAGTTGGGTCCCGCATACGTTGCACAGCGCTTGGCGCACTTCTACTTGGGTCCTGCACACGTTCTCCGGCTCTTGGCGCACTTCTAGTGTGGTTCCGAACACGTTCCTGGCGCTCGGCGCACTTCTAGTTGGGTCCCGCACACGTTCCACGGCGCTCAGCACAGTTCTATTCGGGTCCCGCATACGTTGCCCGGCGCTTGGCGCACTTCCACTTGGGTCCTGCGCACGTTCCCCAGCGCTTGGCGCACCTCTACTTGGGTCCTGCACACGTTCCCCGGCGCTTGGCGCACTTATAGCTGGGTTCCGCACATGTTCCTGGCGCTCGGCGCACTTCTAGTTGGGTCCCGCACACGTTTCCCGGCGCTCAGCGCAGTTCTAGTTGGGTCACGCATACGTTGCCCAGCGCTTGGCGCACTTCTACTTGGGTTCTGCACACGTTCCCCGGCGCTTGGCGCACTTAAATTTGGGTCCCGCCCACCTTTCAGGCGCTTAGCGCACTTCTAGATGGGTCCCGCACACGTTCTCCGGCACTTGGCGCACTTCTGCTTGGGTCCTGAACACGTTCCCCGGCGCTTGGCGCACTTCTGTATGGGTCCCGCACACGTTTCCCGGCGCTTGGCGCACTTCTACTTGGGTTCTGCATACGTTCCCCGGCGCTTGGCGCACTTAAATTTGGGTCCCACCCACCTACCAGGCGCTTAGCGCACTTCTAGATGGGTCCCGCACGCGTTCTCCGGCACTTGGCGCACTTCTGTTTAGGTCCCGCATACGTTGCCCAGCGCTTGGCGCACTTCTACTTGGGTCCCGCATACGTTGCCCAGCGTTTGGCGTACTTGGGTCCTGCACACGTTCCCCGGCGCTTGGCGCACTTCTAGATGTGTCCTGCACGCGATCTTCGGCGCTTGGCGCACTTTTAGTTGGGTCTCGCACACGTTCCCCGGCGCTTGGCGCACTTCTAGATGTGTCCTGCACGCGTTCTTCGGCGCTTGGCGCTTTTTTAGTTGGGTCTGCACACGTTCCCCGGCGCTTGGCGCACTTATAGCTGGGTTCCGCACACGTACCCGAAGCTTCGTGCACTACTAGATGCGTCCCGCAATAAGTGGTGTGCATACGGCTCCTGATGGATGAGAAGCAGACCTACGCTAACGCTTGCAATCAATTCACTCTTATCATAATACCACTTCATTTTCTCTCAATTGGCCAACCATGTTTCTTATCATTCAAAAGTTTCACCGGACAGACACACACACACACACACACACACACACACACACACACACACACACACACACACACACACACACACACACACACACACACATTTTAAAATTCACAAATTTTTCCATATCTCGAAAACCACAAAGCGGATTTTTCTGAAACTTGGGCAGTGATAAGAACCTTTACTGCTCTACATTTTGTGAAAATGCCAAGTTCGGAACTATCTACCAAACCGAGATTCTGTAACGAGGGGTTTGCGCAGAAGCAATCCTTTTCCAAATCAGGTGCGCGCTTCGCGCGCACCACAATTTTCAAAACTCATCAGTTGGTCATGGCAAGTAGTGCATGGTATCTTTGTAGAATTTAGTCTAGTTTACGGGCGAGAATCACGGTCGAAACCCCGCTGAACGGTGGTTTCCCGAGTGCGGCGATTCCCGCCTCAGTGATCGGGAAGATCCATTCGCTTGACTAAATCTGGCGAGAATATTCTAGGCGTCCAACAAGCGTAGGTTACCAGCGGAAGTATTATAGGTGCGCCTCAACCTCTCGTTTCACACGTCAAAACACACAAGCAAGTGATGACATTATTGTTACGACATCTTACTTGTTAGGGGTTCTCTGTACTCCTCAACGCCCATGCGTCAGGCGCGTAACGCGTGGGTGAGCCGTTCGAGTATGAATGATCTGATTCTTCTTTCGCTCCATCGTGTCGGCGCCGCTTGTACCGATATCGAGATTTCATCAGCTGGTGCATGGTCCCAACGTCAATTTCTTTCCGCTTCAGCTTAGTTAATTTCTGTACCATCTTACCCTGCGGTGAAAGAAAGTGCGCGTCTAGATTTTGCTTCGATGGATGGTTTGGGGCCCAAATTTGCCGTGCGGCGCCATAGCGGCGCTGGAGTGTTCATGGTTTACTCATGCGCGTAACGCAGCAACTGAGCCGCGCTCGCATGACGTGCCTTTGTTAAGGAGCATTAGTAACCGTTTAGTATGCGATCGTTTCGGAATTTTCGCGCGAACTGGGCTAGGATTCATGAACGCAAACCATGGGCTACAGTTGGGTTTGCCTCCTAAAATTGCGTGCTATTTCCGTCGCAAAGACTACTGTACTCCATGGTTAGCCGTTCATGAATCCCAGTCCTGACTGTAGAGTGTACCATCTGAGAGATTTATTCACGGTTAACCTTAGGTGAGGGTAGCCACTAGGTATACATTGAAGGGGAAGTGTTTAGTATAGAGAGCTGCAGAGAATCCGGGTGAGATTCACCTGGCTTACCTAATGAATCCGTCCGCTTGTCACTGGATTAACTCTCTTACAAATCGTTATCTACGAGTTTCTCTCCGTTTTCAACCAAATCCCGCCCTTTAAACAAAAAATAGGAAAATCATCGAAAGTGGACAGAAAGAAGAAATTTCGCGCATCCCCGATTTCTCGCGAACTAAATTGGCATATTCATTTTCTCAAAATTATTGAGAATTTCCGTGTTGCATTCTACTTGATGCTTTCAGTGACGAAGCCAAACAAGAAAGTCTCAAGTCGTTTGACATGGTGCCACAACAGTCTTCTTCCAATAGTTATGCGACACTGTCTCGCTGCCAGTCATTTTTCGGTCGGTTGGTCGTTTTGACCCTTTTGTTTCGTTTATTTGAAGTTGAGGCTGGTGGTTTATTTTTTCATTACAGATTTGCATTTCATCTCAATTTTGGTCTCTGTTTAGATAGTTGATGAATCGTTATTTTATATTGGGTACTGGGGTCGTCACCTCAAAAGCAGTCAGTACAAGGTTCTTAAGCCGTATCAGAAGGTAATTGTTTCCTCTTTTTAGAAAGCACTTTTGGTCGATCTGGCAAATTTTAATGCATAGAACTTGTGCCAATCGGGTGTACTTCTAAGGAGGATTCCAATTCAGAGTTTGTCGCTGCCAAATATATCATCGAGTTGGGCTACGGAGGGATTTTGTCAGTTGTGCGAAAAAGTAAGGGTACCCGTCAGGCAATCCTTAGTTTGCTGAGAAAAGAATGTTTCGGATTTGGCTCACAACATTTTTAGATGGTTGGTCCTTATCCTGAATACGAATCTGGGATGATTTTCCCGATGTTCTAAGGCTCACTATTTGTTACGGTAGATATAATGCTAGCTGATAGCTGACAAAACCTAACTTGGTAGAGTACGTATTTGGTCTTCTTCTTTTTCTTCTTCTTGATCCTTAATCTTGATTTTTCTTCTTAATTAATGTTTTTGCTTTTGTGTCTGACAGGCTCCTAGGGCGGAGCCCTCTGTTGGCCTGACGTTTCGACCTTGCCGCAATGAGAAAAGGCGGATCAGTAAGAAAATAAATGGAAAAGGGCTCTCATTGCGGTGGTCTCTTCATGTTATGCTTCATTGACATCCCTTACAATTAGATCCCTCATTGGACAGGCCCCATGAACTCTATCGCAACAATCTTGTTTTGCTCCCTGTCGTAATTTGGGCCGTATAGGGTTCGCCAATGATTTGTTTTTTAACTACTTTAGGCCTCGGAAACGGCGGATTGTCGAAGCGTCAGGCCAATAAAAAGTCCCGCCTTAAAGGCAGCATACACGCTCGTAGACGTAATTGAGATAGCTACGGAGTTGGAATGGTATGGCACGGAACGCAACGCCCACGCATTTTGAAGCGTCAAAAACGACCCACAATGACGCTACACGAGTGAGAAGTTGGCCCCGCCCCTGGATCTGCCAGCCCCTGTATTTGCGTCCTCCTACAAAACAGGGGTGCTGGGCCATTCCCTTCGTCGGCGACGTTTGTGGGTGGCGGATTGGGTACAATTGGTTAACTACACCCATCGACGACAGTGGAAATGGCCCAGCACCTCTGTTCTGGAAGAACACGCAAACACAGAGGGCGGGAAGATACATGGGCGGCGCCAACTTCTCACTCGTGTAGCGTCATTATGGGTCGTTTTTTGACGCTTCAAAATGAGCAGGCGTTATGTTCTGAGCCATACCACTCTATTTCCGCAGTTATCTCAATCACGTTTACGAGCGTGTATGCTGCCTTTGAATGCAGCGGTCACGATGAAAAACTTCATCGAAAAAATCTACAAAAATCAGCTTAGATCGAAAACAGCTGAACAACTATGAAGGTAGCGCGGTGAAAAACATGCTAGAATTAGAGTATCTAGGGCCCAAAGATGCCAGTTCGTGCGCACTTGCACAGCGCCGACCAGAAAGATCGCAGTTTCATGCCGAGCGGTCAAAAATCATCAAAAATCTTCCTTTCAGAGGAAGAAATAAATGCACATTTACCTTATAGAAACAGTTGAACAATGAAGCAAGCCTTTCAGTCAATGTTTTGAACTAGATGAGTATATAAATATTCGAGCAGGTCAGTCCGAAGGTTAATGTTCATTTATTGAAATTCAATTTCAAGCCAGCTGATGTTCTTAATATCAGAGATCATTCATGCAGATGATGTGGAGTGGGGCTCTCCCACCATCAAAAGACGAGAAAGTTCAGGCATCAATTTTGGCCCGGAACAGCGGGGTTTTCGTGATTTTTTCCATAGGTCATAATACTCCTAACTTAGAAAAGCATTTAGAGAGGAAAAGAAGGCAAGCGTATTAGATCGCAACCACTGCCTTTAACAACCTTTCAGGCATAGAAGCATCAACAAGATTAAGAGCCTCACTAAGCATTTCGAAAGTCGATAAATGAAACCTGCCCGTTATTTGAAAAACCGTTAATGTACCTCAAATTCGTGCTTACAAGAGAAGTGTACAAAGCGTAGGTGGCAGCTGTGAAAATGAATTGTATTGTCAGTATTTCTCGGACACCTATAGTGGAGCTGTGCATTACCACGCCCCGAGCTGCTGGTTCAAAGAAGTTATGTGTTCCAGACGGTCAGTTTTGTACTTTTCGTACCTTCCAAAATGCGCAGTAATCTTTTTAAAATCCGGAATCGGTCCTCATAATCGTGTTCAGCGTTTAAAATACCTCCTCTCCAGATTACGAGGGGAGGGGGGGGGGGGTGGGTGTTTTAGGCGCTGAGTACAATTTGGAGATCCGTTACCGGATTTTGGAAAGACTACTGCGCATTTCGGAAGGTACAAAAAGTACAATAAACGACCGCTTTGATCTTATAACTTGCCGAAACTACCAGCTCGGCTCGGAACGGGGTAGTGCGCAGTTTTACTATAAACGCCCTTGAGATACTAACCCCCCCCTCCCTTCAGATCCTTGCTGAGCACTCCAAGTAACGCCTGCAGAGAAGTTTCGCAGCAAATCTATCTTAGCGGTATGGAAATCTTCTAAGTCTCGTTTTGCCTTGAAAAAATTGTCCTGTTGGGGAGCTTAGGACAAAACCTGTCGAAGTTATTCGCAAATCGGCGGATGAACCTCGATTTCGTGTTCAGAACTCCGAATAACCCCCAGAAACATGTTTAGAGCCAAATCCTAAACATTGTTTTCTGAAAATCCTGAAAACTGCCTTGGCCAAAGTAGTTGTCCTCTACAGCTGAGAAAGCTCCTTCATGAGCGGACCCGAAATTCTCTTTTGTAGCTACAAACTACGTGTTGGAAACACTTCTAGAAGTGCTCCGCGCTGTAGTATATTTCGTTGCGAACGGCCGTATCGTTCAGTACCACTGTTACCCTAGTCGGAGAACTGCTGCTTTAGAAAAGGTTTTTTTGGATTTGCTGCATGCATATGGCAAGATTTTTACAACCTGTAAAAAATAAAATGAGAAGAGGGATCTCATATTTCGAAAACTGCACAAAATCAAAAATATAAGCATTGTACAAACAACGGGAACCGTTCAAAGAAACTGATGCTGCATCTTCAATAACGTGTGCGCTGATCTATATATCAATTTCACCTTCCCCTTAGTTTTCCGTACTTCATAAAATCTCAGAGTTTGATGCGCAACAGTAGTTCAAGATAAGTAGCTATGAAACTTGGATGGTTATTGCTTACTGGGTTAGATTTTTGACCATTCTGAAAATCTTATGAATGAAATACAAATTTGAGTCCATTTTCTTTGCATTCAGGTGAATCATTACCCCGGTGCTTTCCATATCGGTCGCAAAGATCGTCTGTGGATGCATATCGAGAAGCAGCAGCGTCGTTTTGGTGAGAGCGTTTATGGCATAATGCCAAAAACGTACCTCCTTCCGAAAGATTATGAGCACATGCGTGAATATCTGGCAGCGTCGCCAGCTAACCATGTCATCATTAAACCGGTATGGTTCTTTCCGAGTGGTGTTTTTCTTGTGTGTTTCTACTTCCAGTTGAATCAATCCTCTGTTGTTATTTCAGCCAGCCAGCGCCCGTGGAACTGGAATTAGCGTCACGCGGAAGATTAAGGAAATACCCGACAAGACTCAGCTGGTCGCCCAGCAGTGAGTTGATCGATCGTTTTCCATTGTGCAATTTGCTCAGTGAGGAATGAGGGTTCCTCATATGTAGTAGGTAAACTCTGGTACCGCCGTAGTGACCTGTTGATTTCGATTATCACAGCGCGGAGCGGTGGCTTTTTCGTCGGAACCTCCTTATCACTAGTTATATTTCACCGAGGCCCACCGCTCCGCTGCTGGTATTGATCGAAATCAACAGGTCACTACGGCGGTACCAGAGTTTACATAGAGGCCCACAGTTCTCTAAGATTCGTCAGTCTGAAGCCTTGTTTCTACTGCAGCTAGTCGCTGCGGTGGTGCGGAGGAAAACTGTTTTTTTTTCCTGCACGCATGATTGATAAATGCTCTAGTTCTGATAACCTCGTGGCAGATGTCCACCGTCGCGGCGGCCAAGTTCTGTGTTTTACTGCGTCTCTGCTGTGGTCGCTGATGATCGCTCCGTCGCAGCGAAGGAGCGATTAACAATTGAACCGTTGACGTAACGAGATCAGTGTTTAGAGTCGGGACATGTTATTGGTGACCACCTATTCAGATAATAAGGCAGCGTCCATACGTTGCGAGGGCCCGCGATTGCGCAAAATCGATGATCATCGTGGGCTGATTTGCTAGCCGCTCTCGTCCGCTCGTCCTCACACACCCACGTCCGCTTGCTCTCGGGCGCTCACGTCCGCGCCCACGTCCGCTCCAAAAAGGAACCAGCAAGTTTCAAGTACAGTGCTCCATCCCAGAAACAGGTAGCATCAAACATGATTCAAAACTATAGCCTTCGTTACCCAGTATTCCACCACGGGCATCAAAAACCGTTGGAAATGATCAGTCAACGCGTCGACTCGAGTGACTGATCACCCGGTCAAACGTTGTCAATGGAACCTACACGATGCAGGGGGTATTTTCCCGTGTATATTGCGTGTGCGGGCATCCTTCAGCGTTTAGAAGCATTGTGTGGCGCACAGCAGCGGGAACGCACGATCTCGCTACGTATGGACGCTGCCTAACACCGGTAGGGCCGACGGCGCTGAAAGCTGCTCCGGGCTGATTGCAGGAGCATGGTTAGAGGATTGCCGTAGGAGGAAGGGTCGACGGGCTGACCGCGGGACGATGCGTACTCGTCGGTCGGATCGAGGGCAGCCATTGAAACTTCGGTCGGCTCGCGGGCAACCCTTGATCCGAAAATTCGGATCGCGGAAATAGAACCTTTCTTGTTCACGTTTGCTAACCCGCACCATATGCGAAGCAGGTTTTATTGACTTTCGGTCATGTCGACTCTTGAGTCGTCCGAGTCTCAGGGACCACTGAGGTTTCCTCTAGTGCGCTAGCGCAAATTAGTCTCTTTGTTGCTAACAAACAAAGAGACTAATGGGCGCTAAAATCTCATTTTTGTGTGAGTATAACTACATGTACACGCGTTTCACTTGTAACGCTGTTCGGACTATGGCAGTCGGATCGCGGTATTAGTGTTTTTCGGCCCGCCATGTGCCCGTGATCCGACCGTTGTTACTGTCTGAGTACCCATTAATTTCTCCTGATTGTTTGATTGGCATCAATTATCCGTGAGGCTACGCAATAAGAATAAAATCGCTGCTGTGGTCAGATCGCTGCAGCAGCGGGCGCGTAGTGGCTGCGACGGAAAATAGCAACAATGCAGTTAAAACAAGGCTTGAGGGAGATAAGCGACAGATTCGGGACATTTTTATTCATCGCGTTGAGAGAGTATTCGGAGAACTGCCAAGGGCAGTGTTGAAATAGCTATGGCTTCTTTAAGGATCTGCTCGTTTTTCAGTTACGTCGATCGACCTCTAACAATTAACGGAGCCAAATTCGATCTCCGGCTGTATGTCTACGTTCCGTCTTTGGAACCGTTGCGAATTTACATCTACGAGGAGGGTCTGGTGCGATTCGCCAGCGTGCCGTTAGTAAAATTCATATATTTATTTATTATTTTTCAGTTCACACATATTCATTTACTAGCATTTACTTCGTATTTACTATTTATTTTTTTAGCTCACACATATTTATTCTTCATTTAGTAGCTTCAGTGAAAAACCACGAGAACTCAGCCCAGATACCTTACAGTGGTGGGAGGATTGAGCTATCTCCTGGCAACACATGTTGGTAGGGCTCACTTACCCATTCTCCGCTGGCCCCGCTATAAAGAACTCAGCCCAGATACCTGTCATTGGTGGGAGGATCGAACTATCTCCCAGGAACAATGCGGGTAGGGCACCTTATTTAACCGCAACGGTTAGCGCAGCGGTGCACCTTCTATATTTGAATACCGGACGAGCTATCGATCCATTGTTTTGATGCTATTTCATAACGGATATATACTTTATGCGTCTCCACCATTCGCCTCCCCGGTTGTGAAGGTCATAGCTATGAATAGTCTCGCAAACTCCCGCACTGGGCAGAATTTGGGCTCATCCTATCTGTTTTCTTATCGTTTCGTATTTTGATTTGGTACAGCACATCTGTGCAATTGACGATTTGTCGCGTCGTTTACGACGTATTTATATAAATATAAATATATAGTGTCAGATTCATAAGAAGGTGCTCAATTACGGGCCAGCTTTAAAGCGATCGGTTGTTATGTCTTGTTGCTTTATCTAAAATTAAAGACATCGTATACGCAGAAAACCATATACTGTTTTTTATGTCTCTGAGTGGGTATGCTTCTCTTGTGAATATCAGAGGCAAAAGAACTGGTTAAACCCTTGGTCAAATTCGGTGGAATGCTTCACATTGGACCTTCCATAACTTCGCCATGGTGTATTTGTGACGCACCAAACTCTGGCCATTGGACCAAGCTGGGCCCAGCTGGGGAAATGAAGGCAGAGTACTGTGAATGGTTTGCCCGCGTACGATGCTTTTAAATAGGTACCATCCTTGAGAATATTCACCCTTCTCGACATGATTTCATTGCCGTCCGATTATTACATACCAAGCCTAGAGGTATTGTCTTGTGTACTCTCCTGAAGTTTACTCCAAAAACAGAAATGTTTGGGCTCGAAACAACAAGCCTAAAGAACAGCCGAAACGACTATGTGGCCTCTAACAATAGGTCCTTTATGTCTCTCTAGTTGTAGCTCACGCAAAGCCCCCTCGCTCAAGTTTCACTCATTGGCTTGCGTAAATTTGAATTTTCTGCTCAGGTCGAACTCGCCTTCTCCCAGAGTAAAGGCGCTAACTAGTATCTTCTGAGCAATTGCTTAAAGTCTGAAATTCCCGGTAGCGACTGATTCGCGCTTGCATTTTTGCGCACCTACAATCTGAGAGACAATGTCTCAAGCGAATGATCGTCATTCTTTGACAAATATTGCCGCGACAGGCTCGTGACTCCTTCGCGACTTCTCCGTGGGTCAAGCTTCCGCAACTCTACGGCGACTCCCCCGGGACTCTTCCGCGGCTTACTGCGATTCGGTCAATGAAGAATCGTCCGCGGTTCTGCCTCTCATCTCCCCCGTGACGGCCCGGCGAGTTCAGTCGCAGGGAAGTCGCTGCAATATTTTGCAGAGTACGACGCTACCCCGAGGAAGAGGATCGAAAGCCGAGGAGCTGCCAGACGAAGTGTGTGTCATGACTGGCTGTCGTTGTTTTGTGCAGCCCGACGATGTGCATCCTCGATCTCGAACCGTTCGGCAAGGAACGGCTTGTTGTTGATTTTTTATGAACGAGGTTTTGGTAAGCTTGGTACCGGTTTTTGCTACTCAGACAGAAGGTGCGGGCGGATCGCTGGCTTTTGGCGAGCGGATCGAAATCCCCCCGCCATCCGTCCTCCAGTAGCCAGCTATCCGTCCGCCAGTAGCCAGCGATCCGACCGCCATTAGCCACCGATCCGCTATCGATGCCACATAAGGGTTATTCCGATGACTCCCTCCACTGTCTCCGTGTGCGAGACCACCCCCTCCCCTCCCTAGCCGTGGGGATCATCCCCTCAGCTACCAAACATTATTCTCCGGCTTCTGAGTGATCCTTCAAAGGTGACTTGAAGTCACCTTCCAGGATCGGCCTCGAAATGCCGAGTGAGCATTCAGTGCGATGGAGCGCCTTTTATACCCTTCGGTTTGTTTACTCCGAGCCAGGGTCAGGCACAGCGGTGGTCCATGTCGTCCTGAACAACGATCCCCCCTGAGAGGGACTTTTTTTCGGCTAAAAAACGACCCTCTAGGAAGGGTGAAAAAAAATCGTAGACTTTACTGACTCGTTTCATTTTGGAGGTTTTTTTCAATTTTTGGGGCCTCACCCTTCCAAAGTGGATGAATAGCGTTCCATGCGCTGCCGATATTCAAAAAATTCAGCCAGATGGAAAGCTGAAAAGCATATCAGAAACCGGAGAAACCTTCGCCCTCCGTTTTTGTCCTCGGTGGTCCGGTGGGGCTTTTGGACCACCGTGGGACCACCGCACCTTCGTCCGTCCATAACTCGGCTCAAAATCGATTATATGAGCTCATCTCCGGACGTTAACATTTTCTAACATCTGTCTACAGTTTCCACTCCTTCACTAGGTCATGTATCTAGATGACCCTTTTTCGATTTTTGGGCCGATTTTTTCAATGTCCGGAGAGGGGTAGGTGAAGTTCAGTTTTTGAAAAACGTTATTTTTTCACCTATCTAGCAATGATTTTTGAAACATTTCCAGTCGATTGGTACCCTCGTTCTGAGTGCTTTTTTTTGAAACTGACATTCGGCCATTTCCAGACTTGTTTCATTTTGGAGGTTTTTTCAATTTTCGGGGCCTCACCCTTCCAAAGTGGATGAATAGCGTTCCATGCGCTGCCGATATTCAAAAAATTAAGCCAGATGGAAAGCTGAAAGGCATATCAGAAACCGGAAAAACCTTCGCCCTCCGTTTTTGTCCACGGTGGTCCGTTGGGGCTTTTGGACCACCGTGGAACCACCGCACCTTCGACCGTCCATAACTCGGCTCAAAATCGATTTCATGAGCTCATCTCCGGACGTTAACATTTTCTAACATCTGTCTACAGTTTCCACTCTTTCACTAGGTCATGTATCTAGATGACCCTTTTTCGATTTTTGGGCCGATTTTTTCAATGTCCGGAGAGGGGTAGGTGAAGTTCAGTTTTTGAAAAACGTTATTTTTTCACCTATCTAGCAATGATTTTTGAAACATTTCCAGTCGATTGGTACCCTCGTTCTGAGTGCTTTTTTTGAAACTGACATTCGGCCATTTCCAGACGCTTCCTTTCGGCTTGCACGATTTTGAACTTGTTTTGAATCTTCGAGTGCTAAGGTATTAAATGATGACGGAGATGTTGTGTGCTATCTTCCTAAAGTCTCGGAGCGAGAAATGGCATTCGTGTGGTATTTTTCAGAATATTTTTCCTCCTCTAAGAGCTTCAGCACCCAAAGGTATGAGGTGTTATGTGAACCAAATAGAACAAAGCTCTAGATGATTCAGGTACAGTTTTAGTTTTGCTACCGACTCCAAATTTCTGGTCACGGTCTGCCCCAGAATACGGATGAAGAGCTTCGACCTGATGCAGAAAATATTTGCAGACCTTATGCCAAGGGTGCAAAAAAGGAAGTGGGAACAGTATGGGGACATTCACACAATGAGAGCTCAATTGCTGGAGCTTGCGACAGCTTTGTAGGGCCTAACAGAGATAGACGACATAAAACTTGCAATGCCGAAATTTCTGAAAGCTCCAGATAATTTTCACGAGGGTGAGGAGGTGTTCGCGCAGAAAACCGTGTCAATCTCATGTTTTACCACAGAATGCTGCAAATATTCTCAGCACGGACAATGTCTTCATACCAAGTTTTCGATTCTACCTCGTATGTGGTGTCGCTGCCAAGGAAGCTCTATCGTTCGCTAAACAATTCTCTTTTATTGTGATGACAATGAAGTCTGATGCGACGCCTGCTTAATCGCATTACGATCCCACATCCGCAGGGCGTATGGTCCAGAGTTTTGCACAGCACATGAAGTTTGATTTGCTCAAATATTCAGTGGGAAACAACCTCCCCTTTTCTCTGTTGACCGACGGCGTTACCGACACCGATCGCAAATGGATTGTGTTTCTGATAAGTTTATCTCACCCTCCTACACACCCGTAACTCTCCACTTCTCTTCTTCTTAGAAGAAACAGAAAGCGAAAGTCCGAAGACATCGTCGACGCATTCAGGAATTTTCTTATTGGGGAGGATTCGTGGGCAGATATGCAAAATGGTCTTTCTCACAAGCACTTCGCGTTTGCCATAAGAAAGGTGATGGCCCCGTCTGCCGACGGTGCATCTGTGATGACAGGGCAAATAAACGGCATTCATGCAAGACTTCAGCGCATAGTAGATGACGACACAACACTATGGAAATATGAGAGCAGGTGCGAACCCAACATGATTAAAAGAAATTTTAGGTATCTAAATATGTTTTGTTTTAGATTTTTTTCTCAGCGTCTACGCAGCACATACACTGAATTCCGTCGCAACTGCTCAGAACAACTACGCGTATCGGCTCGCTCAGGAACAAATGAACTTTTCGTACCTCAAAATGGAGGCGGTATATCGGGTCCGCTGGTCGGCCAGCATGCAGCAAGCGCTAGCAAAGATCCTGCGCAACCACCCGTTTTGATGGAGAGCCTTCATGCCTTGGCGAACGGAGATACAACTGAAAGTATCAAAGCAAGAGCTGTGGCTGCTGCGTGGACGGGCGCACGTTTCCAGCTCTTCACCACGTGAGCCACACACTATTCCAGCTGACATTATTTTCAGAGGAACTACAATAAGAAGAAGGTCTCATAGTATAATATGTGTCTCGCTGGCGCTATTTCGACCACATGATGGGAGACAAGGGCGGCAAAATGGCGAATGTTGCACAAAGATTATTGAGAGACAATAACGATTTGAAAATGAAGAATCCCTCATGCTTAAAGGCAGTGTTCACGATAAAAACCGCCCTCGAGTTTCCATTGAAAATAGGTGACTGAAGGCCTGTACGTACTAGAAACGAAGAAAAAAGCGAGAAAAAACGCTTGGAAATGCTCAAAATTGAGGTTGTGATTATTGCAACGATTTTCAGCGTGGACGAGTTCCGCGCGAAGAGTTCATCTCGGACGAGTTATTGCGCTCTCCGAGTCAGCTGCTGTCTCCTCGCAGCGCACGTCATCAAACTTTTTTTTCTAGTGTGCATTCATATTTCATCTTGTTATTTCACAAGATTTTCCCATTCTCATCGCTTGGGCTTGGGGTGTATTGATTTTAGGGACGCCAGATGTTGGCGGTTTTTTTCAGGCGGTACGAATAATTGCTTCAATTTTAACGGTTTTTTTCCTTCGTATGTTTCGTGATTGTTCCATTTTCTTTCATACTTTACATGTGCATTCTTTCGGTAATGATTTAGCTGGAGCGTTTAGCTTTAGATTCCGAAAAGGTACGAACACCTGGATCGGTCGGAAGTTTTTTGTAAGTAAAAAACACTTGTCCTCTTTCTGCTTTTTTCTCACTTTGAAAAAAGGAGAATAAACGCAAAAAGCGATATTAACTGGACTTCCAGGTCCGAATACGATTCTCATATGTGTTATTCTCTGCGAAGTTGTTTCATAAGAAAATTTCGAAGTCATATTTTTCTCCTGATAATTTTGCCAGCTAACCACCTCCGGAATTTGAATTTAATCAAATACGCATTAGATTTTTCATAGGATAGTGAGTCGTTATTATTCCAGTTTTGGCTGCCTGTGCCTAGATAACTTTCAAGCACAACCTTGTTATGAAACTTTTGAAGCGGGAGGCTTGAATATCCTATAAGTACAAACCAACTCCAACTGTGATTGTCTCTTGTATAGCCAGTTTTCGACGTTAAGAATTGGGAGCCTCTAGCGATCAAATCATAAAATTAAAATCCAGTGACTGCATCTTTTCTTGTTCTTGTTTGTGGCAATTATGGTGCGGACTGTACGCACTGTACGCGGTGTTTTCTATCCATACATTCTGTAGAAACATTAGATTTGAGATTTTCTTATGAATTAATAAAGGCGAGAACAGATTTTTCTTATGAATTAATAAAGTCCAGAACAGATTAACACTAATAAGAATCGTATTCTACATAGAAAATCCGATTACTAATGCTTTCCTCGTTTATTTTCGGTTCTGGCGTCAAATACGGCTTGTGTCGTACGCAGCCGACAGGTCCGATACACATCAACTAACGGCAGGGATTACGTTGGGAGCGATTTTTCTTCACTTCATTTAGCTTATGGTCCTTTGACAAGCCACTAACGGTCAAATTTCCCGGCCTGTCCTCGATCAACAGTACTCTTGTTCGCGGCGGGACCAGGCATGGATTCTTGGCACGCCAGCTCAATCGACTTGTTCAACATATTTGTCAACGCGGTGCCTGCCGCGGCATAACTTCCATAATCTACGGTTTCTCTTCGTAAGCGATTGGAAATTTACGTCCGCTGCGCCGTTTTTCGCAATCGGTGAAGTTTCCTATCAAAAGAATGTTGAAATCGGTGTCTGCCTCCACACTGCACAGACTTAGAGTAATTTTGAGCCGACATGAGCTATTCCATGGTTTAAGTACCTATAGTTTTCACACATTTCAACCGTTTTCCTATGCAGTAGCTTTCAATGGAGACTTCCTTTCCAATCCAATCTGTTACTTTTACGTTACTTCAGCTAAGCTCCCGAGACGTACTTTCACTGCGGTTGTTCCTCTTCTGAATTAATGTCAGTATGGAATGGATCAATTAGGCGAAATAGCCCTGTATTGTCTTGCAGAAAAAAACCTTCGATCACGTGGCGTTTTGGTTATGAAATGTCGAGCGGTTAGGCGTGCCAACAAACCGTAACGGGTCCCACCACGAACAGGATTATAGTGGATCGGGGGCAAGCCGGAAAATTTTGACCGTTACTGGCTTATGGTCCTTTACGCCTAGTTGTTGCTGCCTATTTTCCATTATTCTCGTCACTGTGAGTTGCGTATTTTTCATGTTTTCTTTGTAAACAATTGTAAACATTTACAGATGCGTTCGAAGGTGCAGACACCTTGAGATGTCTCGTTGGACGTCACATGACATCCGAGATGCTAACGCACCCCGCAAGGCCCTACTGTAGGTGAGATTCATCTTTTTTTTACAGATTCAGATTTTCATTTTTGTTTATTCTCTTTTTTAAAGTCTGCGTTACTGTGTTGTATAACGTAACGCCGCTGTGAAAGTTGTTGAAGGAAAGAAAAAAGGGTTGGCTCTGCAGGATTCGTGTGTGTTGGGAAGCCCTGCTCGGTCGATGAGCATTTCTCCTCTACTATAGTTGGTAGCACTTTCACAAAGTCCAACTCCTGACGACTCGTATCCAAAAAACTTTATTTTACCGTAGAAGTATAAAAGTCCAGTCAGTCATCAAACGTAGGTACAATAGTTTGGAAAAGACAATGACTTTATTGAGTGGATCTTAATCAATCAGCGATATCCTTCGGCATTCGCGTCTTTCTAGATCATATAGGGGTGAAAAAGCGGTCCGTGTTGTAACTGTGTTTGTCTGCAACTGCGGACTAGGAATTTCACAAGGATGTTACAGCATACTATCCTTCGGGATGGAATTCCAGGCCGCATATGCAGACAACCACTGTTGGAGTCAGCCGCTCTTGCAGCACGCAGTACGAATATAATGGTGACGAGACACTGTGATCTGCTCACGATTATCCTTGAGCAGCATTCATCCGCTACTACCACCGGAGTTTCGTTATTTTTTTGAAACAACTATTTCTTTGTATCTGGATATTCGAATCGTTCTACGATCTTTCCCTTTCATGTCCAAAATATCCAGAATTTTTGGGATATCTTCATCAAATTTACATTTTTGGTCCGAAGTTTTTGCGATTCCCCCCAAACCTTCATTTTCGGTTCAAAATTTTTGCGACCCCCTTATCCCCGTTGCGAGTTTTGCGAGCACTCTTGATCCTAAAAATGAGTCAGCAAGGAACTCGCTGAATGACATGATCCCCTCCCAATTTCTATTCCTCTGTATATAGATATAGTTCAAACAATATCTCGCCATCCCTCGTCATCAAATGTGCAGGTGCGGCTAGAATTCGTGCTCGCCTAAAGCATTCTTCTAGTTATTGAACATTTCGAGATAGGAGTGAATATTGGATAAACCTTGAATCCGACGTAGGATCCAGTAGCTGACGGGAATTCCGCCTGTATGGCTGCCTTCACGCAAGCGGGGAGCTCAAACCTTCTCCCCATTCCCACAGATCCGTAGGCCCAGAAAACAAATTGTTTGTATGCTGTGAAGCGGAGCCTTCTGAATGTGATGGGTGCAATTGCTTGAGCCAAAGAAGCTTGTTACCAGAATGAAACATACTTATTTCGGTCTACCTCTTTGACGGTTTTCCCTTTACGACGATTCACAAAGTCTTGCCGTCGTAGGTCGTTATCCAGAACCTGAAGCAGTGAATGGCAGGAGCAACCCCTGTGCCACATCTCAGTAGAGCGAGTACAGTGAGAGAGACCTGCTCTCATCTACAGAAGAGGGACTCACTAACCTCTTCGTCCAGTACTACCTTGCGGAAGGAAGGATGCTGGACAATGCACTGCGATTTGGCGCATTTCATCCTTCCTCGGAACTCCTCTACGACGTCGTGGTGAATGCGCCCGCTTTTGCCCACTGAATCGTCCATGATTTCCCGGCAGCACACGTTTTCGCGGGCAGTTGCCAACGTGTTGCAGTTTCCGCAGCAACACCATTCCGTGTTGTTAACCCTCGTTGAGGGGAGGTTGCGCCCCAACAGAAGGCAGAATCTGAACGACATGATTTAGCGGTAGCCATTGAAATTGAAACCGTACAATATTTAAATGGCAGATTCACGTTGGGTTTTCTTCGCTCTTTAGTCTTTCCTCTATTTTGCGACGCTTTTCCATCACCTTTTCCACGACAGCTGGATCTGGATCAACCATCACGACGGGGCATGGTACCCTTTTTCTCGCTGATTCCATTCTCTGGCAGTTAAATTATGGGCAAAGGTGATAAGATGTTGTACCTCGTTGTAAAACACTGTGGGCAACAACCCATGGGCGGCTGGCGCACGGTAAATTAACAAAGACCGTATGAGTATTGAAGCTTTTATTAAATTCCCAACATTACAGTTCCATATCATAGAGGTCCTCTGCCTCCATCATGTCCAGAGGCAGCGGCCCATCGACCACATCATGCTCTAGCATTTGACGGCGGCGGTCAAGCACCTTCTCGAAAATGTATGACCTCCAAAGATGCGTCACCGGTGTCTTCTTCACTAATGTGGAGGCTCTCGCGAAGTACTTCCTCTTAATTTCCGTCACTTTCTCTACCCGTCGTTTCCCACTAAGTTCATCCAGCCTTAGAGCGTTGATGTGCATAGTGGCCATCATTGTGTAGAGTGGATAGGTTGAGATTGGGCTGAAAGTATGGTTTGATCAATCGCGCACACTTCATAAGTGTTTAATGTTTTTCAACTTACTAATATATCTCTTTTCTACAATACTTCCTATCCAAAGCATGCTTCGTCTCACAGACAGAGGTGCCGCCATGTGGGCTCACCCTTACTAAGCCTTTTTGGAAGGACTTGTTAAGGACAACACCTCGAACGCGGTCGTAAGCACGACTACACTCTTCCAAATAGTCGCGACGGGGTGCAGGTAGTGCATGTGAGCAACAGTTGTACGGTTCGGTGGTTTCGTCCTAAATCTTTCCCTATGGAGTGATGTTAGCGGATTATGGGATATTAGTCTGAAAATATGACCTCGTCCCAATCATGGACATCTATAATGTGCTTGAGGCACGTATTGAATAGGGATCTTGCCTGACTCCCATTATCCCCGGCCGCCTCAACACAGTGCCACATGTGTGTTTTCAGCGGCTCTATCCATGGAAAAACAACATCGCCTCCACTCTCCTTGGCAACCTAAAAATTTTGGGATGGAGAGTATTCGTCTTGGTTGGCGTAGTTGCTCACCTTTTTAAGCTCGTTGCCGAGCCATTTGACTAGGTGCCAACCGTCGAAATAGTGACGGATAACACCTATCTCCTTTTCTAGGTCTTTCAGGAGGGGCGCGAATGCACGACTACGGTCCGTCGTGAGGGACGCCACGGATAGGCCGCTTCCAGTTACCCACATGAGAAGGCGACGAAGGCCCTCAACTTCCATGCGCGTGCTGATGCCTCCTAAACAGAAATAGGAACCACAAAGGTTGCTTATTTGTTGCTTTGTAGCCTCACCCGTTTCATCTCGGTGTAGCACCTCGGTATGGAGGACAAGTTTTGTTTTAGCCTCAACCAAAACCACTTTTCCAATAAGAGCCGAATAACCGCGGCTGTCGTAGGCCCCGTCTGCGGAAACATGAAGACCTTCTCCCTTCTGAATTCGTTGCATCGAGCGACGTGTAAATATGACCAAGTTTCATATCAGCGTTACCCCGTAGGAATTTGTCACAATTTCCATCACTAGGCTCTGCTGACCGCGGTAGACCTCCTCAATCGCAGGTTTGGCCCACGTGAATATTTTCCAGAAAAATGTTCTGGAGAAAATACTCATATTCATTTGCTTAGCCCAGTCCTGCAGCTCCTGAATATTTGAAATCTTTGTAAAGTATTCCGGTTCAATATTTGTAAACTTACTACGAAGCGTAGGCCCGTTGTTATGGCAGCGACTGAGGCAGCTACGTTCCCTTTAAAAATCCGCTCTTTTGAGTGTCCTACAGCACGGTCCTGGCTCTCCCATCTCCCAGTCTTGCTCTTCCGGACAGTACAGAAATCGCACCTGTAGTTAACAACGGCCGCAGTGCCTACCGCCGTGAGGTTGGTATCCCTCAATTCATGCCCACATTCCGGACAAAAGCGGAACAGTGACAGGATCTTCTCTCCTGTCACAAGGAAGTACTTCTGCATGTCCGCAGGATCCGTCCTCTTCAGCGGTTGAAAGGTCGTTGACGTTGCACAAGATTCTGGGCGAGGGCGGTACTCCGAGAGATTCTGTAAATGACACGTTATTATTTAACTTCCTATGCTCCTCAAGCGTAGCATTGGAGTCTTAATAACCTCTTCAACTTCGTCAGCATCATAACCCTCTCCATTGTCTTCATGCTCATCATGCTTTCCATAATCCTTTTCAGCGGACTCCATAGGCATTTCGTGCTCACCACGTGCTTCTATCCCACTCTCGTCCACACCCTCCATTGGCTCAACCGCCTCTTCCTCATTCCCATCTAACGCCACAACCTGCGCCGCCTCGTTCGTTACCTCTATGTCATCGTTGGTTCCAAGCCACATGTCCGAGGTGAAGTATCGCTTCAGAGCATTATTCAGGAAACTCCATACATCGGTGTCAGATATGGTTACTCCACTCTAAATAATGTGTAATTGGAGGGCAACCGTGCAGCACTAATTTTTTCCTTTGATCGTTCGCGTACCTTATCGTGAAAGCTTTAATACTGATCGTGTAACTATAATAAAGGGTCTTTCACACGCAGCTGTGGGGCCGCTTTTATTTTTATGTGTACAACACCAAAAATAGACAATCATGGTACAAAGCATTCGAATAATTCGCAAACTCGAATTTTCGAAAGGTATAAGTAACCAATTATTCGAGCCATTGAGTACTGCAAAGAAAATCTGACAATGTCAAAGTATAGTACCTAGTTTCTAAACTTCTATCTGCTGTGTTTTCTTAGCTTTTGTAGCCGTCACTTTGCTCGTGCATTTCAAGGCAATAGATATGCTTTATTCAGGGTTCCGGGCCTATGACTCGTGACCATGGCTGCGGCGTAGACTTCTCTGAACAGATCAGCGGCTTTCGTCGACTACATCTCTCGAGGGTAGGTTTTGAACAATAACTTCGAAGGAGCTCCATCCCAGTTTTATGGCTGTATTCTTGTTTGTTTCCTGCTTCTGTCCTAATTAGTGCCGTTTTGTGGCGATGCGCTTTATCGCAACAAATTCCGGTCTGCAGTTGCGGGCAATCGCTGTTGCAGCACACTGCTCGAATAGGATCTTGCTGGAACTTTGTGGTCTCGGCACGATTTCCCGTGACGACAATGTTATCTTCGCGTTGTGTGTTGCAATTACGGTTGTCCGCAGCTGTGCGCAGGAATTCCGTTTTGGTAAGGATAGTACCAGGGTTTAGCAGATGCTTTGCCTGCTGCAAGGGGGTCCTAAAGGGCGTCGACCGCAATAAGGTGCTTATTCTGTTTCTTCCAGCACCGCTTGTACTTGCGCCTTTGGTGCGAAGAGATTTTCTGCTGCACCGTTGCGGAAGAATTAGAGCGTAGTTATACTCCGTTGTTTCGTTGCCACTGGCTTCTGCGACGGCTCTGCTTTTGGTCAATGTCAGAATTCCCGGAATGCCTCTCAGTTGAAAAAGCTCCGTTAAGGCCAGCTAAAACGAAACGCCGAATTCGTAGTAGGGGTCTTAAAGGCAGCAAGCACGCTCGTAATCGTGGTTTGGATAACTACGGAAATAGAATGGTATGTCTCGGAATACAACGCCTAAGCATTCTATAGCGTCAAAACGCCCCACAAGGACGCTAAACGAGGAACAAGTTGACGCCGCACCTGTAAATCTCCGCCCCCTGTATTTGCGTCCTCCAAAACACGGGTGCTGGGCCATTCCTACCGTCAGCGACGTCTGTGGGTAATAGAACATGTACAATAGTAAAACCACATATATTGTCGACGGTGAGAGTGGCCCAGCACCCTTGTTTTGAAGGAGGACGCAAATGTAGGGGGCAGAGAAATACAGAGGCGGGGCAACTTCTTGCTCATATAGCGGCATTGTGGGTCGTTTTTGACGCTTTAAAATGCTTGGGCGTTTTATTCTGAGCTATACCATTCTATTTCCGTAGTTATGCCAACCACGATTACGAGCGTATATGCTGCCTTTAATCGAGGTTTACAAGAAAATCCTATTTCTGATAGAGGAGAGCCTTTTTTAGAGGCGTAAATCGATTGCTTATAGACTGATTTTCGCGACGCGGTCTTTAATGGTGTTTGGATAGGGAATAGTGTGACGAGCTCGGTGATCATTCGGACAAGCGTTTTTTTCCGCTGGCATCCTCATCAGTACGGTTGGTAGGTTCGTTTTCTCCTTCCACTTTCTGCTTTTTTTGTTACCTTTTGGCTCCAAGCACAGCTGTCTTGGCGCGATTTGTCGCATGGGGCCAAGACCGGCAGTGAATGTTAAGGAGCAGCATGTTTTGTTCGGGTTTTCATCTGCAGTTTGCGCGCGGCTCTTCCCGCCCAGATATGCCTAAATTTTTGCGCACCATTCGCAAATAAAGCACCGTAACCGTTACTTGCGGTAGCTGACTTGGCAAGGCCGTGTGGGGTTGCTTCGTGACGTAGTGGGTGGTGAGTAGGTCGTCAAATTCCAATTCCGAAGTGGCGTTTTAGCTTCTGTTCAAGAGCTTCGGTGTACAGACCGCACGGATCGTACTGATACATTACGTTCCTTATGGTACGTTGACGCAATCTTGGTACACATATGTCATAACATGCGTGCACCGAGCTTGCTCCAACACACAAGAAGGAACGCAATGTTTTTTTGCAATCCGTGCCGACTTTAGTATGCATTGCGATGTAGCTAAAAGAAGCAGGAAGCATTTGAGCGGCGATCGTGGGCAGGGAGTGTTTTTCACGAGGCCTCACATCTCTTATTTTTGTGCATTTGATGTGCTGTATCGAAACCACATAACCGTTCTGAGGATTTGGTAAGAACGCGCGCCTGGACTTGTCGTTAGCGTCCTTCTGTAGTAACTCCCTACAAACAGATTTTTTTCGGATTCGAAAGTGATGAAAGATTCGGGTGGGAAGGACTGGCTGTCCAACGGTTCAATGATTGCTCAGATATCTAGTCTGCAGCAATCGAAGAAGGGCATGGCGCGGTTACGAACTCTTCCTAACATACTGTAGTCTGATTGTGTTATCACTCATTTTTTTCGAAATTACTGAGATTGGTCGGTGAGTTTTTGTTTCCGCTCCCACATTTCCACCTGCTTTCATTGTTTCCACAGATGAAGTCCTATCGGTGAAAACAAAGACCCACCGATCTATCACAGGTGTTTCAGAAAAATGAGTGATACTACTACCAAACTTCCGTATGTTGGAACGAGTCCGCAGCCGCACCACAGCCTTTTTCCATTGCCGTGAACTTCACGATCAATCAAGGGACTTTGGGGTGCAGTCTTAAGTGTGCCATAAGTCGGCCGTAAGCCTGCACGGATCCATCGGCTGCTGGTGACCCGCGGGAACATAATGGGGTGACCCAGTTGGACATATTCGCGTCTTACAAGGGAAGTGTACATTGCGGAAACGCATCTGCAGAAACTACTTGTGTCGTTAGTATCCTCCATAGTAAAACTGCGCAGTCTCACGCCCAGAGCTGCACGTTACAAGAAGTTACAAGCTTAAAACTGTTGTTTTTCTGTGCTTTTTGTACCGTCAAAAACGCGAATTAGTCTTCGGAAAAGCCGGAAGCGGCCCTCATATTTGTGTTCAGCTACCAATACAACCCCCTGGACAAAGTTTTGGTGAAGACACTTTTTTCCCAGACTTTTCCCAGAATGATAGGGTTTGCGTCCACATCTGACCTAAAATTCTTACAGGTGGGTTATTTGGGGCGCTGATCACGAATCTGGGGTTTATTTGTCGATTTTCCAAAGTTTTTGACTGAATTCTTTCATACACCCCAATCGGGGATAAATTTGAGATCAAAACACGACTTTCGACGATTTCCGGAACGATACGATAGAAATGGCTCAAAATGTTTATTTGGAAAAGACGAATCTGGGGTCCGTTTATCGATTTTTGGCAGCTTACGGTAGATTGCGGTGGGTATATGGTAGTTTGGTCAAAGAGTCAGATTTGACGCAACATTTTGTATACGCGTGTTATTCGGGGTGCTGAATACGAACTTTTAAAGTCCGTTTGTGGAGTCTCAAAATACTAAGGTAGGTTTTGCCCCCCTAAATGACATGGTACCTACCGCAACCTCAGAATTGCGACAAATGGACTCAAGAGTCATGTTCTCCACCCTAGACTACCCCTTCATACAAATTTTGAGCTCAATCCGAGGAATTTCTTTTTTTGAAACAACCAAAAATGTCTCTGATTGGTGGCATCCTTGCCTTTTCGCGAAGCTTGAAAAACGCTTGTAACTTCTTGGAACCTTCAGCTCGGGGCGGGATACTGCGCAGTTTTACCATTGAGCCACAAGAGTTACTAACAATACTAGTCGTTTTTGCAGATGCGTTTACCAGTTCCCTTGCAAGTGTATTTCCTCCATAGAGCGCCGTTTCTTCAGCGCACACACTCGTTGTGCTAGTACACTGAAGGCTGTTTTCGTGTAATTAAGTGCGTACTGCCAGTGTATGTAATAAAATGGTTAGGAATCATGTATGGTGCTCCATAGCAATAAAGTACTTCTTCTGGGGTTCTGTGTGCGCGCTCACTTTGCGCGGATGAATTCCTAGTATTTCTACGAACACAGAACCCCACGTTGGTCAGGATTGCGTACTCAACATCACAACAAGGATTATGGTTGTCGAGGGTTTTTCTTCAACTTCTGCGGGACCCTCTAAAACTTCTGTGAAATCTGTTTCTGTTCTTCTTACATACCGTTTAGAAGATTCTCGTTACATTTCAGGCTGTGGTCGAGCGTCAACAGGAAGGTAACATGGCAAATGATTCTTCTTTGTGTATTGCATGATCGATGAGTTTCCTTATGTTTCTTTTGTTTAAATAAATTTTTCATTATTTGCGTTTTTACTGGGCTTTCGTCCTCCATTGCCCACTTATGGCACAACGTTACAGTCGGCATGGATCAGGGTACGGGGGGGGGGGTGTGAATATCCACACCGCGGGCTGCGCAAGGGTGAGGGGTCTGAGCTCCGGCCGTAGACCAAGTGAACCGTTCTGTATGGGGTTATACACTGTTAGAAGTTTCTTCAACCAAGGTTTCGACTATACCGTGCAATTTACATGAAATCTTGTTCCAAGTGTGTGTGGGGCCTCCGTATTGTGTGTGGGCCCGAGCCCGGTGTGCATATTTTATATTATAGGTGCACCGTGTGTGCCAACGCACAATAAGGAACGCAACGTTTCAGTGCGATCCGCGCCGAGTGTTTAAATGACTATGCTTCGTTTCCATTATAATGGTAGGAAGGCGTACTGCCGTGAAGTGAGACGTAGTTAGTTCCATAGGTGTTTTTCAAATCTCGATACTATAAAGGACAGTGACTGGTAGTGGCATGTCCAATATGCTTCGGCGACTCGATTTTTTTCGAGTAGAGTTCTCAACGAACTCTATTTTCCAAGAATGTCGGAAAATCGAGTATTTTACTGCGTGTACACGAATTGACTCGATTTTTTGAATAATCAGATGACCAAGTTTTCTGCTATCTAAATTTCTCCAAATTCCAGCAGACGAATCTTTGAAACACCTTTGTTTTAACGAAGTTTTTTTTTACAGCTTGAAGTCTTTCATTGAAAGTATCGATGAATGGAAAACTATCGCAGCACGGTACTTTGAGAAAATGCTCCGCGATCGTCCACGGATAAAATTCCCTCGGTCTCAGGTAGGGGCCAAGAGGATCTGGGCACTGGACTATCGCGAGACTATTGCGAAATTCAACCGATAGCGTACCGCGTCTATTTATCGATACTCCAGTGGAGTCCGGGGTTGGCGATGAACGATCGCAAGTTTCTGCCAGTTTGCATATTGATGTGTTCGGAATGTTACATCGCGAAACGGCGAGCAACCCCGCCTGAAGCGATCGCGGGACGATAACGAGATTTTGCCAGACTTCATCCCTGATCGTATCGCGTCATATCATCCATGCCGTCTCGGTGGTTCACACGAAAGGCTGTGTCGACTGTTTCAGTTGCTACCAATACTCGATGACTCGACATTGGTGCTTCATGTGGCCAATTCCGGGCCGCAATTGCTTCTCGACACGCTTTGCGGCCGCACGCTCCCGTGTCGAACCCGCCGCCGATGTGATGATTCTGGGTGAGCATTAGAGACTGTGAACTTTCAAAAATGGAGACAACTGAATAAAAAAAAACCACCTCAAGCTGCTGGAAACTCGACCGACCCAAGCGCATGTAGCCGCAAAGCGCTTCGAGACGCAATTGCGGAACGGATTTTGGCATGGAGAAGCACAGAAAGTATGATGCCCAGTTGGCGAAAAGCTGCGAGGCCATACTGCTTTGGTGAATATCGATGGAATGACATGTTCAAGCACCCTCATAGCTGCGCTGCGGGTTACTCTTGACCCCAAAGAAGAGGTATGCTGGCCGCTTACACTGGCCGGTTTGCACGGCTGATGATGTTAGTTGTTAGTCGCGTTACTGTAAAAAATCATACTTGTATTCGACCAATTATTTGGTTCAGCTCCGCCACCACTTGCATCGGTACATCAACTTTCGTCAGGTATGGAGTACCGTCGCTTGCAAGGGCATAATACTTTCCGAACGCTGCCATCTTGCCAAACAAATGTTTTGCCTGTTAGAATTAGCGTAATTGGTTAATGTCCTTGTCCTTACTCAATCCTAAGCTTACAGCCTCGACTATGTGAATGTGGCACATAGGGAAACGGCGGGATGCACATTTCGCCTGAATTTCTTCTCTCCTCCATCCTTCCAGCCGACCAATCGCCTTTAGACAAGATATCATCACGAAGTTGTGAGCTGTCGTTCTTGATGACTGCGTCATCTCACTCAACTTCGACTTTGTGGGGCAGAAGGCACACACTCTCATATTGTGATGTATGAATGCTCGTTGGTCGTGTATCTAGAAATCAGCTATTAGTTGTATTTCAATTGCTATAAGTTCGCGACAGAGGGAAGTTGAAAGTGCTCCCAAACAATAGTTCCTGGCGAGACGCTGCATTACGATGCTTTAGTGACCGAAGGGTGCGGATTTGTTTATCCACCCCCTCAATGGCCAGCTTTCCGCCTGGAACCTTTTATGGTAACCCCATTTTCATACTTTTCCTACCGCGGCAAATGCCGCACTTCGATCTGCGGCGAAATCAGCGTTTACGAATGTTACGAAACGAGGAGGAATTGCAATTGAATCATCCTCATTGCCGCGCTTCAGAGTACGTGTAGCAGTATCAAACAGGGGTCTGATGTCGAACTAACTACAATGCACATTGCTGGGAGCAACAAACTCGTCTGTACGATTCCTCTCGATTTCTTGACATTCAAAACACTAATTTATCAAAGACCGGCATTTGTCGCAGCTACAAATGTACGGAAAAGGCGTGAGCGTCGCTCGACACGTGACCAGGTCACAAACACAAAATATTCAGATTGATGGCTGGAGAGTTTCTAAACGTCTAGAAAATAACGAAATCAACATCGCTTAGTAAGATTTGAAAAGTTGGGGATTGCTGCGCTGATTCCACTGGTGCGAATAAATTGGAGGCCATAGTTCTATCGATTGCCAATGGGTCTTTGATCATCATGATCAGGGGTGCGCTCTAAGAGCATTGCAATGGAAAAAGTTTTCAAGCGAATCTACGTAACTCAGTGGTGTGACAAAAATCTTTGTCTTCAACTCGTAGCTGTGGGAAGCAAATTCGGTATGGAAAACATCACCACGCCCATTCCCGCTCTAACGCGGAACGGTGGAAACATTTTTGGAATGTTCATTACCGGTTTTACTGATTAGGGCGAGATATACGCGCGAACTACTGTTGTGTATAATCCATTGGAGAGATTCTCATGCGACTTCAGTTATGACTTCGAGAAGGCTAACTTCGAATGGGCGAACACCAATTGTTTTCTTGATATGGTGCTATGATCATTAACATCCCATTTCGATCGTACAGGAAACTCAGGAGCCTCAATCTCAGTAGTTAGTTATGCATACAGCAAGACTTTTCTCATGCTCACGATGTCTACGACATCATTCCGTTTTAGCACAAGATGTAAGCAGAACATCCCTAGCGAAGATTGGCCTCAATTTCTCACACCTAAAGCAACTCGACATTTCTGTGCGATCATATACTGAAACGACGCTGTAATTGAATCTTAGTGCTAATGAGTGCTTGAGGCGACATTGCAGACACCACAGTGCAGAATGTAGAAACTGCACTCGCTAGTTTTCACATTGTCAAACACGTGTTGCTGAGAAAGAAACACAATGAATGGACGCATTTATCAAATATTAGGAAAACATGTTGGAAATACACTCGTACAGTTTTGAACGATCGCCCTCGGGTGTTCGCCATTCAGATTAGAACGAACTGCGGATGTTCGCTATTCAGACAAGGAGATTTACTCCTTCAGTTCACACGTTGACTTGAGCACCAGTAGGCTGCATGGACAAGGTTTACTCCAATACTATGTTCGAGCGATGCTCAGTGCTAGAAAACAGCTATCACCATGAAAACTGATTTTTTAAGGCAGTGTTTACGATAAAGACGGTTTTTGAGTTTCCATGGGAAATGGAATGTACCGTGGTCCATTGCAATGATGAGGGCTGGAGAGCTGCTAGAAACGAGCCACATATAGTCCTTCACAGCCCTCAAAACTGGTAGAGTTATGCCTGCCCCGCCCAGTCTCTGAACTGTCAACAAGGACATGGGCGGTTGGGGCATAGCGCATACAAGTTTGAGGGATGTATTGTGCTATCTATTAGTCGTTTTTCAGCCATTATTTTGCCAATATAGTTGCAGTGGATCCCGGCATAGATTCTACTTTCGGTTAGACCTCGAAGAGCATTTTTTATCGTGAACACGCCTTTAACATTCACAACACCGTCACATATACGCCTTCCGTTTCCCAAATCTAGGTTCGGCTAAATTTGGAAAACGGATAGCGAGCCCCGTTTCGCAACTTTAACCCCTAGACGGGAACACGAAGCACACACTGCTTCTCCCCGTGCTCATCAGTAGGGGAGGGAGAAGCAATGGAAAACAGAACTTACCAGGCACTTCAAATACCGTTTCCAGATACAAACAACTGAGCGTATCTACCATTTAGATCATGCTGAAATGATTTTATATGTCACTCTTACACAAGTCATAAGAGGTACAGCGTTAGACTGGGGTATAGGGCGGGGTTGTTTGATGTCGGCCCTAAACGTCTGTGACGTTCGGGGCCAAGTAAAACGGCGCTCAGATTGCACTTCGCTTGTAATACTGATTAGGGTGTAAGACGGCCACGCCATTGGCAGGTACTGAGGCAATAGGACTGGCTGATCGAGGGCATTTGCTTGACGAGCCAAAACCATTTCCGGTATCTGATAGCCTTTGGCCAGAGGTCCGTCAGAACCTCCGCCAAGATGCTGGCCGACCCCTGGCAGGTTCCTGGCAACTAACCGGCACTCCCGATGTTGAGTAACCACTTCAGTGCGGTGTGCGACTCTTAACACATGGTTGGGTCGAGATGGGTCCCCCCCCCCTCAGCGAAGCCATCGAGGATTTCCCCTACGGCTGTCGAAATTATGCTGGTACCTATAAAGAGGCTTTAGCTCACCAATATAGGCCGGCATCAAAGTGCCGCCGAGTGCGCATTCGTTGGAATGATACCGCTTGGGCATATCAGTGGCATCAACAATCAAAGTAGTCGTTAGCTGTCTCGAGCGCTAGCCATGTGACACTTCTGCCACAAGCGAGTGCCATTCGGCCGCAGGATAAGGCATGCCCTGGTTATTGGCCCAACTCAAAGTGGTAGTGTCTGTGCCACTTATAGAGAGCAAATTGTACTGGAATTCAATTACAAGAGCCGAAAAATGGATGATTATGAAGAAACTTTTCAAAAATAAGATCCCTTTGGCGGTACCTCAAATACAGAACCCGTTTTTCTGCTTTCAGATGCACTAAGTCAAAACAGGTTTTGGCAACTTTGACACTCCAGGATACAATGTCGTCGTCCTCCGCTCGGCCGTAAGAGGTCCGCGTAACATAATAACCAGTAAAATCCCTGCGACCACCGTTCCCCAGGGCCTAGAGTTGCGGCCCCCCTTGGTTATGATAACCGAAGATGCTTGACCCTGCTCGGCCGTTAGGTGCCAATTGGGTTCCGATTGGTGGAGAACTGCGTTTTCATGCGCTCGGCAAAAAGTGAAAAGCATGGGCGGCAGCCGCATTTTGGTTTGAAGACATGGTTTCGAACAATTCTGTATGTGGAACGCCGTCAATCGCAATTACACAGTTTTCTGTACCCCCACCCTATTAAAGAGTCGAAAATAAGAACCCATGAATTTCCTAACCAGTAAACAACAAGACTTCAGGCACTTTGTTAGCAGGGCCAGGTGTCCACCAGGGGAAGCAGAAGCCCATCTGTCACCTACCTAAAATACGAGTTTGACACCTACCACCAATTCCAGCTACGAAATCGTGAAATTTGAGTTGGAATCTTCTCAGAATAGGGTCGGATTAGGGGTAACTCGCCTCTTTCGTGATGATAAACGCCCTACTTTATGGATTTAAAACTTGAGAAAGGGGTGGCAGCCCCCAAGGCGTATTAGAACTGAAACATTTAGTACTGAAGCGGGACTCGCAAGTTCCGCGAAATGTTCAAATCAATGTGCAAGGAACCCCATTCTTTCACTATTGGAATAAACACAGCAGTACCCGTATCCTCTGTTTCCGAGTGTGATTTATTTCCGTTCGTCGCGTGCGTCTGCGTGCGTGCGTTGCGTCTCCTTCGCGCCACAATTTCTCGCTGTCTCTACCCTCGCTCCGCACAAGCGCGCGAGGGAACAGAGTAAATCTGGCTCGGAACCAGAGGATAGAGTCCATGGCAGCGGAAATGGTGGTGGTACGGTTGCGTACTTTCACTAGGCATACTGTGACCACGGTTGGCGCGGTTCCAACTTTGCCATTAATCGACATGAAACAGCTGACAATTATTTCTGGGTTGTGGCTTTTCCTCTTTCTTTCGTTTTCTTTTCTTATTTCTGCGTCTATCTGTACTAAAAACTTCAGATGAATTGATATTTTTGTGCGCTAGGAGGGAAATTTGCGGTTCCTCTACATCTCAGGTGCGATATCTCCCAAATCCAAGAAAATAACATAAACTGGCCGTCGATTATGAAGCAACTAACGCAGACGCGTACACGTGCACCTAGTCAACGGCAAATTTTAGGTATTTTTCCTCAATTTTAAAGAAAACAGCACGGGCACCCTTACGAAGCCTTAGGTTTTCGCTCCAAATATCCGGTATAGATTCACCTAGAGTTTTTACTTTAGACAGGAACAGAAGGAACTTGCGGAAAGGAAAGAAAGAGAAAAAACCTCAACTCAGAAAAAATATCAGATGTCTTACATCGATTAATGGCAAAAATAGAACCGAGCTTCAATAATTGAAAAAAAAACCTCCCAACGTGCATATACTGTAGCAGAATCTTTCCATACCTTTTTTTCCATGGTGTTTGAATTGGCTCAAATTGTGTCTAAAGTGAGACCAAAATGTTCGCTTCACCAGGCATCACTTTCATGGAGAAATTGTGGTCGACCTGAAATCAGTGAATTAAACAAAACACAATCATGAAATTCCTCGAGAGCACCTGAAAAAAGAGGGAATGAAGTGGAAGGTTCAAGGAAGGAAGAGGCAAGGGTGGGGTGTGCAGCCAGCCGTTCGTGGAATGGCATCGATTTTCCTGATATCGAGCAAAATGGGTGGAGCGGCTGTCTTGGCAATTTGCCATTGAACACGTCCATATCCCCGGGAACTCGTCGCAAGAGAGGCGGGCTGGCTGCTTCTGGGCGGACTGGCTTTCCAAACTGGCCACTTTGCATCCCTTTTTGGCGATTCCTGGCCTGTTTTCGCTGCTTTCTTCGACACCATCCCCTCCACCATCTGCCAGCGTAGTGTTTCACACTGGAAAATCAGAAACGAGATTTATCGTGAACACTGCCTTTAAGATACGAAATTGTGAGCACAGAGTTTCTCGATCAGGACTATACCTCTTTTGAAGGCCCAATTTCTGAATACCTGCTGTGGTATGACGCTAAGACATTTAAGGGTCTTAGTGGACCGACATCGCAAAGCCATGAAACGCTCTCAGTTTCGGAGTCCCGAAACATAAAGCCAGAAAAACAGAGATGAGGAGTCACACTCCATCAAAGAGAACAAGGCAACGCTTATCGTTACACCGAATACATTACCTTTGACATCGATGCTCTTAGCCATTGAGCCTTGGGTAAAGTGTATAACGAAGGGACATCTGTTGCTCTGGTTAGCACCCACATCACAGAGTTATACTCCAGCTATGCCAATCAAATTCGAAGGTATATATTCCCAGGAGACGAGGCTAACGCAGGAAGCAGAAGGACTTTCCCTATACTTTGGGTCGTCACATACTGCTGGAGATGATACAATGTGAAATAGCGAGTTTCAAAAGCTTCAAAATGTATAAACCTACAAACGCCAAGTTCAATACCAGAGGCTGGCCCAAATATAGACGACGCGAACAAGATACAGATCACAGTACGTCTAGATTCGATTACGAACTCAATCGCCTTACTTCAAAAGTACTGCGCTATACAGGATGCGATGCCATCGTGCGAAACCTACGCTAGCATTGCCAGATCTGCAAAAAGTTTGCAGTCGTGGCCCAACCAGTTCCGAAGCGATAAAACAGTCTTCGCTTCTA
Organism: Aplectana chamaeleonis; assembly: GCA_029168955.1. Classification (NCBI taxonomy): domain Eukaryota; kingdom Metazoa; phylum Nematoda; class Chromadorea; order Rhabditida; family Cosmocercidae; genus Aplectana; species Aplectana chamaeleonis. Next base: position 560,625 of record JAPDOI010000193.1, read on the forward strand.
TCGGACTTAGCTAGAAAACCCCCAAGCAATGTCTACTCCGAATGTTGTAGTCGAGATAATGTTGAGCTAGTACACGCTTGATGATTTACTCTATTTTTTATTTGCTGGGAAACTGCTCTTGTTCCATCGATCATGTTGACCATTCCATGGTAAATAATCATGGCCCCAAATAATTTTACCTCAAGATTCAATTTCTCAGCAATAGACATTATTTTAGATGGGTCAAAAAAATGACGATCCCCCTCGGTCCCACGGTGGTCCGCGGACCACCGTGAGCTTGACCCTGCTCCGAGCATAATACTGATACCAGAAAAGAGCTCGTCAATGATTGAAAAGTTTCACCGTGTAAAATTTGAGTGGGCGGATCGCTTGCTATCAGAGCTCTGGCAGGCGGATCGCTGACAGGTCGCGGGCGGATCGCTGCATCTCATAGCTCAGCGGGCGGATCGCTGGCTATCAAAGCCCTTACGGGCGGATCTCTGGCAGGTTGCGGGCGGATAGCCGCTTTAGAGCTTCCCAGCGATCCCCCCGCTAACGTGATCTACTTCCCCAGGTGGCGCTGTCCGCCCGCCAAAACGCAGCTCTCCGCCCGCGAAGACAACGAGAGACAGCGATCCGTCCGGCGAGGCCACGATTGGCAGCGATCCGCCCGCAACCTGCTCTCGTACCGCCCGCAGAGGCCTTCATTGCCAGCGGTCAGTCCGCACCCATTGTCTGAGTAAGCTGCTACTGGTAGTCGCCTTGATGCTAGAGTTCTTCGCCCAGATCTTAACCAGTAGCCCGCCCACGACAGATAGTAGCTCGCGACAAGAACGTAAGTTAAGTGCGCCAGAACGGGGCTACCGTGATCTCACTCGAGTTGGCTCTAAATTTTTCTAAGTTTAGACTCCAATTTCGCTACATCTTGACAACCGGAGGTGCTGTTTTCCTGATTTGTAGTCCAGGCAGATCCTCAACTGCTGACCCCTGAAGAAGGACGCTGTGTGAATGAAGACACACCGCTCTCCACTTCTTTTATATTCTACCCTTTATCTATTGGGTATCATCAATTTTGTTAAGGCCCCGGTCAGAGTTGGTGCTATTTGCATCTGTATCCCCCCCGCACCCCCCAACACCCCCCAACACCCACCCGGTCGATACGTATGTTTAAAATGATGGAGTGAGGTTGAGAAAATCACTCGATGTATCCAACTAGATATGACGATGATTACGTGGCCAACAGGATTGCACCTGTTCAGAGAAATAGTGAAGGAGAGTAGGGTGAAGTAACGGAGGTAGCAGTAAGGTTAGCTTTCCAGTGATACCCAATGTTTTATCATCGACCCGCCCACCCGGTGATTTTCTCATCCACGTATTGCATGGATATCGACCGCGTCGGATACATCGAGTGATTTTCTCAACCTCACTCCATCATTTTAAACATACGTATCGACCGGGGGGGGGGGCGCGGGGGGGATACAGCGAGTGATTTTCTCAGCTCCACCTCACCATGTTGTTCATACGTATCGATCGGGTGGGTGTTGGGGGGTGCGGGGGGGATACACCGAGTGATTTTTGCATCCCATTTCCAATGCATTCTGTGTGTATCGACCGGGCTGGAGACGTCGGCTCATCCAACTATGACCGGGGCCTTACGAGAGCCGAATGGGGGCTGTATAACATCATTTCTGAGATAAAGGTAGCCCCGTTCTGGCGCACTTAACTTACGTTCTTGTGTAGCTCGCGCGGAAAAACTACTACCTATAACCGAGCTCCCTCATTTTGAGCCGGTCAAAGTAAGGCTTATCACGCTTATCATGTCAAAATGTCCTTATCATTGTTATATTTTGCCATGACCGACCGCTCCGCTGCTTGCTCCGGCCGGACTCATCCGAGCAAGCTAGGCTTTATGTTCTTTGCCAAACGGAGGCGATAAGCCCTTTCGACATATAGGCGGAGAACTCGAGTTCGCGAAGGGTGCTATTATAAGAAAAACCAATTATAGGAGTCCAATCTCTTGTGAAAATATGTAACTAGTATATTTGAGACCGAGTCGAGTAAGTATTCGAATAGTATTCAGTCAATTTGATTATTCAAGCATTCAAGTTTTCCTTTCATTCGGGAAGTTGAGTTATTCTTCGTTTCGAATATCCGATTTATTCAGAAAATTGAATTCTTCGTATTTTTTTCGGAAAACCCAATTTGTTCGAAAAATTGAGGTAATCGATTTTTCGATTATCCGTCCAGTTTCATTTCGTGCAAACCGAGATCAGCCAGTTCAACAAAGTTTGTGAGTTACTCCGAATCATTTGAGACTTTTGTTGTTCAGTTGAATATTAGAATGAATTATGCGACTATTCATTGAAACCGAATAGAGGGAGGACAGGTTTTCGATTTATTGGAAAAATTTGAGAGACCTTTTTTGGAAATTATTCATTTGTTTGCAAATTTCAAAAAGGCCTTTTTTTTCTGAAAATCCATTCATCCGATTTTTTTGAACGGGTTTATTCCAATCATGTATCCATACGGCGTGTTCTTAAAATGCACCAGTGAAGCTATTCATTCATTCGAAGGTATTTCTGATCCGACAAGACCGTTTTCGCAGTTTTCCAACTTTTGGCCTCCATTTAAGGTGGCAGATCATTCGTTGACCATTGAAGAGTCGGAACCAGAGCTTATCGTGAGCTCTAGGCTCTTTAGTTCCCGGGACTGTCAAGATTGCGCCAAGCACTCGTTTGAATCTTTTCCTGGACACTGTACAATAACGAATTGAGATCATGAGCTGGATCCATCTGGTGTATGAGAAATTCATTTTTTGCACGAAATAGTTCCGTATTTTCCCGCCGCCTCAAAAATAAAGTTTCAGGTATTCTCGATGCGTGTCAACGGTGTCAAACAAGTACATGCATCTCACCAACTACAGCATCAACAAGTTGGCCGAGCAGGACGGAGTGGCTGATTCACCGGTGCCGAAGTGGCGATTGAGCGAGCTTTGGCAGTACTTTGAGAACAATGTAGGCGTAGTTTCGCATTCCTAGAAAAAGCTTCGGCTCTTAAAGGTGGTTTTAGGGAGTGAACTCAGCAGGTATTCGGGAACGGATCGAGGATGTCGTATTGAAAGCGTTCATCGCATGTGAGAAGGCTATTCGCGATCACATGGTCCGATATATTCAGCACGGGTTTGTGGCGCTTTCAGTTTATCGCTCCAGCCGCGAAGCGGCTGGAGAGGTTTGGTTTTGCCTGGCACTTGTGATCACTTAGATTTTGGTAAAGTAGTTAATAAAACCTGTATAACAAATTTTCTAGAGATTTCCTTCTGGACATAAGTGAGAGAGTATAGAAGACACCCGCTGACAAAATTTGAGCCAAATCGATTGAAAATTAACAAAGTTAGATCGGCGGAAGCTTAGCGAGAATTCGCGTTTTTTCTTGTAACGCGTCCCTCGTGTCCTGTTCCTCGTTCCTCGTTCCTCGTTCCTGCCACTAGCCACTGCCAGTGGTCGCAGGCGATCAGTCGGGCAGGTAGGTAAGTTGGTATGAGGACAGATATGATTACCTACTCACCTACTTTAACATTAACTACTTCACCTTTTACTACTTATCATATCAAGTGATATTATCAGTTGGTAGATCAACTCGCTAAAACACGTCGTAAGCTGTACTTTTCGATGGGGAGGGACAGAGAAAGTGACTAACAAGTTTGTTACTTACTGTTTCACAACAACTACTTTACTTCTTACTGCTTTTCATATCATGTGATATTATCAGTTGGTAGATCAACTCGCTTAAACACGTCGTAGGCTGTACTTTTCGATGGGAAGGGGCAGGGGAAGTGCCTAACAAGTTTGTTAATTACTATTCACATTCACTACTTTACTTCTTACTGCTTATCATATCATGTGATATTATCAGTTGGTAGACCAAATCGCTTTAACGCGTCGCAGGCTGTACTTTTCGATGGGAAGGGACAGGGAAAGTGACTAACAAGTTTGTTAATTACTGTTTCACATTCACTACTTTACTTCTTACTGCTTATCATATCATGTGATATTATCAGTTGGTAGATCAACTCGCTAAAACACGTCGTAAGCTGTACTTTTCGATGGGGAGGGACAGAGAAAGTGACTAACAAGTTTGTTACTTACTGTTTCACAACAACTACTTTACTTCTTACTGCTTATCATATCATGTGATATTATCAGTTGGTAGACCAAATCGCTTTAACGCGTCGCAGGCTGTACTTTTCGATGGGAAGGGACAGGGAAAGTGACTAACAAGTTTGTTAATTACTGTTTCACATTCACTACTTTACTTCTTACTGCTTATCATATCATGTGATATTATCAGTTGGTAGATCAACTCGCTAAAACACGTCGTAGGCCGTACTTTTCTATGGGAAGGGGCAGGGGAAGTGACTAACAAGTTTGTTAATTACTGTTTCACATTCACTACTTTACTTCTTACTGCTTATCATATCATGTGATATTATCAGTTGGTAGATCAACTCGCTAAAACACGTCGTAGGCTGTACTTTTCGATGGGAAGGGGCAGGGGAAGTGACTAACAAGTTTGTTAATTACTGCTTCACATTCACTACTTTACTTCTTACTGCTTATCATATCATGTGATATTATCAGTTGGTAGATCAACTCGCTAAAACACGTCGTAGGCTGTACTTTTCGATGGGAAGGGGCAGGGGAAGTGACTAACAAGTTTGTTAATTACTGTTTCACATTCACTACTTTACTTCTTACTGCTTATCATATCATGTGATATTATCAGTTGGTAGACCAAATCGCTTAAACACGTCGTAGGCTGTACTTTTCGATGGGAAGGGACAGGGAAAGTGACTAACAAGTTTGTTAATTACTGTTTCACATTCACTACTTTACTTCTTACTGCTTGTCATATCATGTGATATTATCAGTTGGTAGACCAAATCCTTTAAACACGTCGTAGGCTGTACTTTTCTATGGGAAGGGGCAGGGGAAGTGACTAACAAGTTTGTTAATTACTGTTTCACATTCACTACTTTACTTCTTACTGCTTTTCATATCATGTGATATTATCAGTTGGTAGACCAAATCGTTTAAACACGTCGTAGGCTGTACTTTTCGATAGGAACGGACAGGGAAAGTGATAAACAAGTTTGTTACTTTCTGATGACGTCATCAAAGTGCAGGGGGCGTGTGATGACGTCATCAGGGTGTCATGCAAGGTACATAGGCCATCTGATGACGTCATCAGGATGTCATGTAAAGTACACAGAGCATCTGATGACGTCATCAGGATGTCATGTAAAGTACATAGAGCATCTGGTGACGTCATCAGGATGTCATGTAGCGTACATAGGGCATCTGATGACGTCATCAGGATGTCATGTAAAGTACATAGAGCATCTGGTGACGTCATCAGGATGTCATGTAACGTACATAGGGCATCTGGTGACGTTATCAGGATGTCATGCAAGGTACATAGTCCATCTGATGACGTCATCAGGACGTCATGTAACGTACATAGGGCATATGATGACGTCATCAGGATGTCATGTAACGTACATAGAGCATCTGGTGACGTCATCAGGATGTCATGTAACGTACATGGGGCATCTGATGACGTCATCAGGATGTCATGCAAGGTACATAGGCCATCTGATGACGTCATCAGGATGTCATGTAACGTACATAGGGCATCTGATGACGTCATCAGGGTGTCATCTAAAGTACATAGGGCATCTGATGACGTCATCAGGATGTCATGTAAAGTTCATAGGGCATCTGATGACGTCATCAGGATGTCATGTAAAGTACATAGAGCATCTGGTGACGTCATCAGGATGTCATGTAACGTACATAGGGCATCTGATGACGTCATCAGGGTGTCATGTAAAGTACATAGGGCATCTGATGACGTCATCAGGATGTCATGTGAAGTACATAGGGCATCCGATGAAGTCATCAGGATGTCATGTAACGTACATAGGGCATCTGTTGACGTCATCAGGATGTCATGTAACGTATATAGGGCATCTGATGACGTCATCAGGATGTCATGTAAATTACATAGAGCATCTGGTGACGTCATCAGGATGTCATGTAACGTACATAGGGCATCTGATGACGTCATCAGTATGTCATGCAAGGTACGTAGGCCATCTGATGACGTCATCAGGATGTCATGTAACGTACATAGGGCATCTGACGACGTCATCAGGATGTCATGTAACGTACATAGAGCATCTGGTGACGTCATCAGGATGTCATGTAACGTACATAGGGCATCTGATGACGTCATCAGGATGTCATGCAAGGTACATAGGCCATCTGATGACGTCATCAGGATGTCATGTAACGTACATAGGGCATCTGATGACGTCATCAGGATGTCATGTAACGTACATAGAGCATCTGGTGACGTCATCAGGATGTCATGTAATGTACATAGGGCATCTGATGACGTCATCAGGTTGTCATGCAAGGTACATAGGCCATCTGATGACGTCATCAGGATGTCATGTAACGTACATAGGGCATCTGATGACGTCATCAGGGTGTCATGTAACGTACATAGAGCATCTGGTGACGTCATCAGGATGTCATGTAACGTACATAGGGCATGTGATGACGTCATCAGGATGTCATGCAAGGTATATAGGCCATCTGATGACGTCATCAGGATGTCATGTAACGTACATAGGGCATCTGATGACGTCATCAGGGTGTCATCTAAAGTACATAGGGCATCTGATGACGTCATCAGGATGTCATTTAACGTACATAGGGCATCTGATGACGTCATCAGCGTGTCATCTAAAGTACATAGGGCATCTGATGACGTCATCAGGATGTCATTTAACGTACATAGGGCATCTGATGACGTCATCAGCGTGTCATCTAAAGTACATAGGGCATCTGATGACGTCATCAGGATGTCATGTAAAGTACATAGAGCATCTGGTGACGTCATCAGGATGTCATGTAGCGTACATAGGGCATCTGATGACGTCATCAGGATGTCATGTAAAGTACATAGAGCATCTGGTGACGTCATCAGGATGTCATGTAACGTACATAGGGCATCTGATGACGTCATCAGGATGTCATGCAAGGTACATAGGCCATCTGATGACGTCATCAGGATGTCATGTAACGTACATAGGGCATCTGATGACGTCATCAGGATGTCATGTAACGTACATAGAGCATCTGGTGACGTCATCAGGATGTCATGTAACGTACATAGGGCATCTGATGACGTTATCAGGATGTCATGCAAGGTACATAGGCCATCTGATGACGTCATCAGGATGTCATGTAACGTACATAGGGCATCTGATGACGTCATCAGGGTGTCATCTAAAGTACATAGGGCATCTGATGACGTCATCAGGATGTCATGTAAAGTTCATAGGGCATCTGATGACGTCATCAGGATGTCATGTAAAGTACATAGAGCATCTGGTGACGTCATCAGGATGTCATGTAACGTACATAGGGCATCTGATGACGTGATCAGGGTGTCATCTAAAGTACATAGGGCATCTGATGACGTCATCAGGATGTCATGTAACGTACATAGAGCATCTGGTGACGTCATCAGGATGTCATGTAACGTACATAGGGCATCTGATGACGTTATCAGGATGTCATGCAAGGTACATAGGCCATCTGATGACGTCATCAGGATGTCATGTAACGTACATAGGGCATCTGATGACGTCATCAGGGTGTCATCTAAAGTACATAGGGCATCTGATGACGTCATCAGGATGTCATGTAAAGTTCATAGGGCATCTGATGACGTCATCAGGATGTCATGTAAAGTACATAAGGCATCTGATGACGTCATCAGGATGTCATGTAACGTACATAGGGCATCTGATGACGTCATCAGGGTGTCATCTAAAGTACAAAGGGCATCTGATGACGTCATCAGGATGTCATGTAAAGTACATAGGGCATCTAATGATGCATCAGGATGTCATGTAAAGTACATAGGGCATCTGATGACGTCATCAGGATGTCATGCAAGGTACATAGGCCATCTGATGACGTCATCAGGATGTCATGTAACGTACATAGGGCATCTGATGACGTCATCAGGGTGTCATCTAAAGTACATAGGGCATCTGATGACGTCATCAGGATGTCATTTAACGTACATAGGGCATCTGATGACGTCATCGGCGTGTCATCTAAAGTACATAGGGTATCTGATGACGTCATCAGGATGTCATTTAACGTACATAGGGCATCTGATGACGTCATCAGGATGTCATGTAACGTACATAGAGCATCTGGTGACGTCATCAGGATGTCATGTAACGTACATAGGGCATCTGATGACGTCATCAGGATGTCATTCAAGGTACATAGAGCATCTGATGACGTCATCAGGATGTCATGTAACGTACATAGGGCATCTGATGACGTCATCAGGGTGTCATCTAAAGTACATAGGGCATCTGATGACGTCATCAGGATGTCATGTGAAGTACATAGGGCATCCGATGAAGTCATCAGGATGTCATGTAACGTACATAGGGCATCTGTTGACGTCATCAGGATGTCATGTAACGTATATAGGGCATCTGATGACGTCATCAGGATGTCATATAAAGTACATAGGGCATCTGATGACGTCATCAGGATGTCATGTAACGTACAAAGGGCATCCGATGAAGTCATCAGGATGTCATATAAAGTACATAGGGCATCTGATGACGTCATCAGGATGTCATGTGAAGTACATAGGGCATCCGATGAAGTCATCAGGATGTCATGTAACGTACATAGGGCATCTGTTGACGTCATCAGGATGTCATGTAACGTATATAGGGCATCTGATGACGTCATCAGGATGTCATATAAAGTACATAGGGCATCTGATGACGTCATCAGGATGTCATGTAACGTACAAAGGGCATCCGATGAAGTCATCAGGATGTCATATAAAGTACATAGGGCATCTGATGACGTCATCAGGATGTCATGTGAAGTACATAGGGCATCCGATGAAGTCATCAGGATGTCATGTAACGTACATAGGGCATCTGTTGACGTCATCAGGATGTCATGTAACGTATATAGGGCATCTGATGACGTCATCAGGATGTCATATAAAGTACATAGGGCATCTGATGACGTCATCAGGATGTCATGTGAAGTACATAGGGCATCCGATGAAGTCATCAGGATGTCATGTAACGTACATAGGGCATCTGATGACGTCATCAGGATGTCATGTGAAGTACATAGGGCATCCGATGAAGTCATCAGGATGTCATATAAAGTACATAGGGCATCCGATGAAGTCATCAGGATGTCATGTAACGTACATAGGGCATCTGTTGACGTCATCAGGATGTCATGTAACGTATATAGGGCATCTGATGACGTCATCAGGATGTCATATAAAGTACATAGGGCATCTGATGACGTCATCAGGATGTCATGTAACGTACAAAGGGCATCCGATGAAGTCATCAGGATGTCATATAAAGTACATAGGGCATCTGATGACGTCATCAGGATGTCATGTGAAGTACATAGGGCATCCGATGAAGTCATCAGGATGTCATGTAACGTACATAGGGCATCTGTTGACGTCATCAGGATGTCATGTAACGTACATAGGGCATCTGATGACGTCATCAGGATGTCATTCAAGGTACATAGAGCATCTGGTGACGTCATCAGGATGTCATGTAACGTACATAGGGCATCTGATGACGTGATCAGGGTGTCATCTAAAGTACATAGGGCATCTGATGACGTCATCAGGATGTCATGTAAAGTACATAGGGCATCCGATGAAGTTATCAGGATGTCATGTAACGTACATAGGGCATCTGATGACGTCATCAGGATGTCATGTAACTTACATAGGGCATCTGATGACGTCATCAGGATGTCATGTAAAGTACATAGGGCATCTGATGAAGTCATCAGGATGTCATGTAACGTACATAGGGCATCTGATGAAGTCATCAGGATGTCATGTAACGTACATAGGGCATCTGTTGACGTCATCAGGATGTCATGTAACGTATATAGGGCATCTGATGACGTCATCAGGATGTCATATAAAGTACATAGGGCATCTGATGACGTCATCAGGATGTCATGTAACGTACATAGGGCATCTGATGACGTCATCAGGATGTCATTCAAGGTACATAGAGCATCTGATGACGTCATCAGGATGTCATGTAACGTACATAGGGCATCTGATGACGTCATCAGGGTGTCATCTAAAGTACATAGGGCATCTGATGACGTCATCAGGATGTCATGTGAAGTACATAGGGCATCCGATGAAGTCATCAGGATGTCATGTAACGTACATAGGGCATCTGTTGACGTCATCAGGATGTCATGTAACGTATATAGGGCATCTGATGACGTCATCAGGATGTCATATAAAGTACATAGGGCATCCGATGACGTCATCAGGGTGTCATCTAAAGTACAAAGGGCATTTGATGACGTCATCAGGATGTCATGTAAAGTACATAGGGCATCTAATGATGCATCAGGATGTCATGTAAAGTACATAGGGCATCTGATGACGTCATCAGGATGTCTTCTTCTCCTTCTTCTTTGCAGCCACAGAGAGGGGTTCTGTCATAGGTTCAGAAACTCGGCCACTAGCACTGGGTTCGTCCACAGATCCATTGTCGTCAATGTAGTCGGTCTTTTCGGGCAATTGAACAGGTGCGCAGTAGTATGCCCTTGACTACCGCAATCGGGACACTCGTCAGGTTTGCTGTTGTCAATCCTATGCAAGTATGACATAAGCATGGGGGAGTGTCCACAGCGTAACGATGCAAGGGTGCACCTGGCACGCCTGCCAAGTTCCATCTCTGTCTCGGAGACCTTTGGAGGTGCGACTCCCAGGATGGGGTTTATGGCAACTCTGCTCAAGTGTTCGTTCACGAATCGGGTATGCTCCGCGCGCAAGAGACGGAGGCGTTCTTGTTGTGCTTCAGTCCATCTCTGCACATCTACTTTCGACGGAGCATCAGCGAAAGGCTTTCTGATACATCTCTCTCTCACCGGGTTTAGTACTCTTCTCGAAGGATGATTCGGCTGCTTCACGATGTTAATGTACATTTGTTGCGCCTGGAGTTGGCAGTGGTCTCTAACTGGCAATATGCGAGCTTCGGCATGTAAGTGCTCTATTGGAGAGCTTTTGGAACAGCCTGTTGCAATTCGCAGAGCACAATTTTGGACGCGCTGCAGCTTGGACCAAGAGGTGTCCGACACGATGTGCTGCCAGACTGGCGCAGCATACTGCAAGGCGGGTTGCACAATAGCCTTATACGTGGTCAGGATCGTTTCTTTATTGCATCCCCAGGACGTTCCACCGAGAGCACGCAGGACGTTGAGTCTTGTTTTCACTGTGGCTTGCTTCTGCTCAGTGTTCTTATGAAACTTCAACGAAGGATCCAACACGAGTCCAAGCAGCTTGGGGAATCGGGTGGCCTGCAATTGAGTTTCGTCCCATTTCACCATAGGATGGGCACTGTGCTCTGCATTATCAGTGGAAAAGACGGTGACGGACGATTTGGAGGCAGAGACTGTGAGCATTTTGCGATCGAAGAAACATTTCAACTCGATCAAGTAGTCATTGATCTTACTGGTGGCTACCTTAATGTCGCGATCTCGGCACAGAATAGTAATATCATCCGCGTATGCAACGACCTTGATGTCTTGAGGGGAACGGGCAGATCTTCTAGATATAAACTGAAAAGTGCAGGCGATAAAACTCCTCCTTGAGGGACACCAGCGGCGATGGGGATGCTATTGGAAACATGTCCCTGGAATAGCACATTTGCCCGACGTCCTTTAGTGAAGGCAGTTATCCACCGCTTCTGCCATGGCTTGATGGTAGATTTCAACAGACTCTCTGATAGTAGGCCTAGGTTGACAGTGTCAAATGCCCTTGTTAAGTCGAGGGCCACACCAACAGTACGTTGGGGTTTGATGGCATTGAAGCCGTCCAGCACATAGCTCACAATTTCCAACAAGGCCGTAGTGGTGGAATGTAATTTACGGAAACCATGTTGGTGCTGCTGTTGGCTGTTATGCTCGGCAAGCTCCTCCACAACCAGTTTTTCGGCAATTTTGGCGATGGGTGAGAGCAGACTGATCGGCCGGTACCCTTTAGCCGTGGATGGTGACTTTCCCGGCTTCGGCAGTGGAATAACACGAGCCACTTTCCAATTTTGGGGTAAAATACATGTACGAAACGATGTATTTATGACGTCAGCAATAAAGGGCAGTAGTTCACTGGGCAGTCTCTTCAGGACTGCAGGGCTCAAACCGTCTGGCCCTAATGACTTCGAGTTGCTCATCTCCTTTATCGCCTTCTCGACCTGTGCAGGCGTGACTGCATCATCTACATCCATAAGAGGCAACTTACAGAGTTCCCGTACAGTTATTCTGTTCTGTTTCTCTCTTTTGGTTCTAGTGATGAAAAAATGCTTCCCAAGAGCATTTGCGGCCTCCTTCCCTGATTTGAAGACTCCATCTTCAAACTCAATCGTGGAATTGTCGGCGGAGGTGAACTTCCCGGAGATCCTTTTCAAGGCCTTCCACGTTGCTGCTGCATCATTTCTGAAGTTCATCTTCTCAGTGAACTTTTCCCAAGTTTCCTTCTTGTGCCTGTCAAGGTCCTTCCTTATCTCATCATCCAGCGCAGCGATGTCTGGGTCAAGATGATTTGCGGCTCTCTTTGCGTCCCTTGTCCTTATCTTCTGCAGTGTTTCCCTGGTGACATTGGGAAAGAAGGTCTTAACGCGGCCTTCAGGGATCGCAGCTTTCATAGCCTTCAAGATAGCATCAGATAGGTGGCGCTCCTTCTGGTGTACATCGCCATTCCACGGATAATCAGCCGCTTGGCGGAGCGCAACCTCCCTGAACAGGCTCTAGTCTGCAGGGCCTAAATTAAGATAAGAACGATGACGAACACCTGTACAGGGAGCAAGAGAGTTAGAGAGATCAATATCGACAAAGACAGGGATGTGATCGCTGGGAAGAGTTGTGGATGTTGACCAAGAGCAAGCATTAGAGAGATTGGAAGAGACGAGGGAGATGTCTGGGCTAGATGATCGGCCGTTGGCAGGGAGAAGAGTGGGCTGGCCATCGTTTAAGATAACCAGATCGCACTCCTCCGCCCATTCTTCGACGTAACCTCCTCTAGCATCAGAATCAAGCGACGAGCAGAACGTGTGCATTGAAGTCACCCGCAAAGACAATTGAGGGAGAAAGAGAGCAGTCATACAGCTGCTTGAAAAGAGGGATAGGATTGTATGTTGAGGAACAAGAGAAAGAAGGAGGGATATATATATATATATATATATATATATATATATATATATATATATATATATATATATATATATATATATATATATATATATATATATATATATATATTAAAAAGAGAAAGTGGTGTTTTAAGAGGTAGATGGATGGGGATGTACTCGAGAGTGCCATCCACTGGAGTGTTTGGAATAATGTGAGAGGGAAGAGAGGACAGAACAAAAGTATACACATACACATACATATACACATACACATATACACTTATACATATACACATATGCATATACATATACACATACTACACATATACACATACACTATACATATACATATACACATACACATATACATATACACATACACATACACATACACATATACACTTATACATATACACATACTACACATATACACATACACTTTACATATACATATACACATACACATACACATACACATACACATACACATACACATATACATATACACATACACTTACACATACACTACATAAAGAAGAAAATAACAAAATAGATACATAGTCTACAGCAATGGAAGTAGGACCTGGTGAGGTTGCGGACTCTTCATAACATACTGTAGTCTGATTGTGTTATCACTCATTTTTTCAAAATAACGGATTGGTCGGTGAGTTTTTGTTTCCACTCTCACATTTTTTTCTGTTTTCATTTCCACAGATGTAGTCATATCGGTGAAAACACAGACTCACCGATCTATCACAACTGTTTCGGAAAAATGAGTGATACCACTCACAAACTACCGTATGTTAGGACGAGTCCGCAACCTCGCCAGGTCCTACTTCCATTGCTGTAGACTATATAAAGTAGGCCAAGGCGAAATACGACAAAGAGGTTAAAGATAAGGTGTGGATGAAACAAATGACAATGTTGAGAATGACGCTAAGGGGCTGAGCAGAGTGCCACCGCGGCGCGGCGCGGTCTGATGATGGAGAGCCGTATTGATAGATCGCCGCGATCTATCAATACGGCTCTCAATCATCAGGCCGCGCCGCGCCGCGGTGGCACTCTGCTCAGCCCCTAAACGATGACGTGGCGAATTGTTTGAGCACGTTTCGATTTGTCTCGACATGATCAACGTCGGGCGTACGTGCACGTTTCGGAAACTGCTTTGTCGTGGGCTAGTAGCGACAGCAAATCATAGATAAAAGTCAGCCGTATACTCGTGGGCTACTATAAAGTTGGAAAAAAGCATTTCGCTAGTGGCCCACGAGCTTTGCCAAAGAATACCGCGACGAAGTCGCTTTTCGCCACTTCGCGGTATTCTCGCTCCAATCTCCACAGTCGTGGGCTAGGAGCTCCCCAATGCCTGAGAAGGGCATCTGATGACGTCATCAGGATGTCATGTAAAGTACATAGGGCATCTGATGATGCATCAGGATGTCATGTAAAGTACATAGGGCATCTGATGACGTCATCAGGATGTCATGCAAGGTACATAGGCCATCTGATGACGTCATCAGGATGTCATGTAAAGTACATAGAGCATCTGGTGACGTCATCAGGTTGTCATGTAACGTACATAGGGCATCTGATGACGTCATCAGGGTGTCATCTAAAGTACATAGGGCATCTGATGACGTCATCAGGATGTCATGTGAAGTACATAGGGCATCCGATGAAGTCATCAGGATGTCATGTAACGTACATAGGGCATCTTTTGACGCCATCAGGACGTCGTGGAAAGTGAGTAGCGCTTCATTTGTAGCGTGCGC
The DNA here is from genome assembly GCA_029168955.1 of Aplectana chamaeleonis. Taxonomy (NCBI): domain Eukaryota; kingdom Metazoa; phylum Nematoda; class Chromadorea; order Rhabditida; family Cosmocercidae; genus Aplectana; species Aplectana chamaeleonis. The sequence goes on from JAPDOI010000193.1 coordinate 575,685, forward strand.
AACAAGTTTGTTGCTTACTGATTATTATAGCAATCCATGTTATTTGAAAAATATTAAAGATTTTTCAGGGATATTACTTCGTAATATCAATAAAAGGGGAACAATTCTATCAAAAAGGGGTCTTCCAAGCGAAAGAGGTTTGGTTGGCGTCAGAAACGTTCCAACAAAAAGGGAAAACTAGGTAAGTAGATTGAGGAGAGTCTACAAAAAGTGAACAATATTTTCTGAAACTGATTTTCCTGGCCGATACTTCTTAACAGCAAAAACAAACCGTTGTGGAATTTCACGAGGATGAGTTCAATAGTTTCCAAAAATGGACTTTAATTCTTTGACGAGATAATAAAAAATACTCTTATTAGGTGCTGCACTTTAGTTTCGCTTCTCGTAGCAGCTGGAGCTAATCTGTCTGTCTTTTTGACATCATCTTCTATTCTGATGGTAAGTATTAGGTTTACATGCACTTACATTTAAACGGTTCTCGCGTAATCAAGACCATTTTTGGAACCACAGAGTGCTTCCGTGTAGAACACCGCAACGGTTTGTTTTCGCTGTTAAGAAGTATCGGCCAGGAAAATCAGTTTCAGAAAATATTGTTCACTTTTTGTAGACTCTCCTCAATCTACTTACCTAGTTTTCCCTTTTTGTTGGAACGTTTCTGACGCCAACCAAACCTCTTTCGCTTGGAAGACCCCTTTCTGATAGAATATCTCTTGCTTTTTTTTTGGGGGGGGGGCGATTCTGGTACATGATATTATTCTCAAATTTTCTATAGAACTACGCCTATGGTAGGCTCTTGAACAAAAAAAAGGTTAACTGAGTTAGCAGACAGCTCTTGGGAGCGGAATCTCGGCTTGTCGTCCTCTCCGAAATGTAATGGAATTGAGCCACTTGAGATACGGAGTTGAGATTTGGAATCAGTGGAATGAGCTCTGATATGCAGTCTGTTGAAGTTTATCAGAAACGGGTCTGATTTTCAAATTCGTGGACCAGTCAGGGACCAAAAGCTTTGAATCCGACGATTACTGTGGACCGGTTCAGTAAGGAATTCGAAAGTCGAGGAAATTTAGTTTGAAATAGAGCCCAGACAATCTGCATTCCACTATTAGGTGTCGTTCTACTGATCTGAAATTGAAACTCAGTTTTTGGAGAAGTTGACTCTGAAGGCATGTTTTGATATTGGTGAACGCGACGCTGAAAAAGCTATGCAGTTCAATATTCTCAGTGTGAGTTTTCTACATATTACCCAATACCAAAAAACGATTATTAGGCAGCGAATTTACTGTTCTCTTCCTTTTTTAGATTCATTTGTCATGAGTTGTTTGGTGTGGACATTTTACTGGACGAGGATCTCAAACCATGGCTGTTGGAGTTTAGTGCTTATCTTAGGCTATGCTTTGAAAACTGTTTTGGCTGTCCATTTTAATTGAGAGAAAGGGCGAGCTGTCTTATTGTTGATTTTCAGGTGAATATTTCACCGTCTTTGCACTCTGGCACTCCTCTAGACGTATCAGTGAAAGCGCCGCTAGCAAAGGACGTACTGAATATGGCAGGAATCAGTGTTCCACCCAGGTTTGTAAAGAGAGAATTCGGAAACCTAGTGAAAACGGGAGAGCAGATGGTTGTAATGGTTCATTATGATGTAAAAATCAAGCTGATGTATGTGATTTCAGTCCAGATCTTTTGCTGACTGCTGATTACAGCATGAAGCCACGCAATTGGCCGAAGGAAGAAGAACACATTCAGGTTTCCAGGCCCATTTCACCTAGAAGTCTTTGTGTTCACGTAGTAAAGCGATTTTTTCCAGAAAGAAGCAGCATGGACGGCTGCGTTTCTGGAGGAAGGCCGCTTGAATAGGCGCGTTTTGAAACGATTAACCCGGGAGGACCTACGGATTCTGGTGGAGTTTGAAGGTTAGTCTCGTACCCTATTCTTGGATTTTTTTCCTGTCCAGATGAGGTAATTTGTAGATGAATATACAAGACGGGGAAACTTTCGCCTAATATTTCCCACTGCTGAAACTGCCTTCATGCAAAGGTTTGTTTGCAATTTTTATCCAGAACGTTGTTGCAGCATTCCATGCCTTTGGAGGCGCCGCGCAATATTCTGTACTTATCACGGCTAGAGAGCTCTCAAACGCGACCACGTGACTCCTTTCAGTTGTGAGCTCGCAATTGCTTCGAACTGGTCACCGTTTTCCTGTTTGTCTGTTCATTTGCGCTAAATGCCTGGGCTTGACCTTATTTGGTGACACAGTGTCAGGTGGTCATCGGCCTTCTCTCAAACAATATCGAAAATTCTTCTTATGTTATCCCTAATCAATCTTCATTCATCCTGATACAAAAAAAGGATTTGCACAAAGAAGTGAAGCTTCTTCGATTTTGCGCGCTCTGTTTAATTGTTTCATTGTTTACTCTGACAGCAAGCTAAAATTGTGACAAGAGTTTTCGGTGGCTCTGAACATGGTGGTACTGGTGTTGTAGCCCAAAATTTGTAACTGATGTTGTTACAAACGGATTAACACTCGAATCGATTATTAGACTGTAGGAACATAGATGAACTAGCAATTTATCAACAATGAAAACAATGCTATGCCAGGATATTTCTGAAGATAGTAATGTGGGGACAGTGGTCGGCGACGGAAGAATGAGGGCACTGGAGTGGAGAACAGGAGAGTAAGGCCAGCAGAGATATGCGCAATGACGATTAACGACTAACGAATTTGACGATTAACGAGCTTTTTAGGTGTGACGTCTAACGACGAAGGAAATAGAAAATATTTTCGTAAGCCATCCCAGAGTTCGTTAGAAAGTCAATAGTATTTCACATCGCGCTCCAACGCAAGGATTACATCAGGAATGATACATACTCAGCTCTCTCTTGGTTGTTCGAAATGGATGGTACAAAATAACCATAGCCTTCTTTATTTCTGCTGAACTGCTTCGTAGTTATGGAACCCCCACATCATGACTCGTTGAGCATGGTTAGGCGCAGCATTTATGCGACTTCATGGTAGGCTCTCTAAGAGGCTCTCTAAGAAGAAAATGGTAGGCTCTCTAAGAAGAAGAAGAAGAAGTACCCATGTGCCACATGCGACGGAGACGTCACTTGGAATGGGACCAGCGTCCAATGCTTTGGATGCCAAAGGTGGGTGCACTTCTCTTGTTCGGGTCTCAGTTCTGTGAAGCATCATAACTCTTCTTTTAGTTGTGTTATATGCTCTTCACCTTCTAACTCTGATTCCTCCAACTCCAATCGCCCCCTTTCCATTGTACATATCAATCTCAACAGCCTCCGTACCAAGCTTTCTCAGCTCTCTCTCTTCGCACGTACTTACCATCCAGACGTGATCATGGTTCAAGAAACCAAGCTCTCCATCCCCTACCCGTCCTCGGTTCAAGAAACTAAGCTCTCTCCATCCCCACCCGTCCTCATCCTAATATCTCGGGCTATACTGCCTTCCATGCTCCAAGGTCAGCTCTTGGCGGAGGAGTTTCAACTTTTGTTTTATCTTCTCTCCCCTCCCACCTCATACCCAACACCCTCACGCATGGTACTCTCGATTACCTTCCAATCCATCTCCTCAGAACACCTATTTCTCTCTTCAACATATATATTCCACCTACTACCTCATGCCCCTCTTCTTACAATCCTATTCCACTTCTCAAGCAGCTTTACGACTGCTCCCTATCATCTACGGTTGTTTTCGCGGGCGATTTCAACGCTCACACGTTCTGCTCGTCTTTTGGCTCTGATGTTAGAGGAAATTACGTCGAAGATTGGGCAGAGGAATGCGACCTGGTCATCTTAAACGATGACCAGCCCACTCGTCTCCCTACCAACGGCCGATCTTCCAGCCCAGACATTTCTCTAGTCTCGTCCAATCTCTCTAACTCTTGCTCATGGTCCACCTCAACTACTCTGTCAAGTGACCATGTCCCCGTCTTTATCCACTTCGATCTCTCCAACTCTTTCGCTCCCTATTCTGGTGTTCGTCAACATTCTTATCTTAATTTAGGCCGAGCAGACTGACGCCTGTTCAGTGAGGTTGCACTTCACTTAGTGGCCGATTACCCGTGGAATGGCGACGTGCACTAAAAAGAGTGCCATTTATGTGACGCGATCCGTAGAGCCAGGAAAGCGGCTACTCCTGTCGGCCGCGTTAAGACGTTCTATCCAAATGTCACAAGAGAGATCCTCGATAAGATCAGGACAAGAGATGCCAGGAGAGCGGTCAACCATCTGGACCCCGTCGTTGCTGAACTTTACGATGAGATCAAAAAGGATCTAGACAGGCACAAGAAAGAAGAGTGGGAAAAGTTCACTGGACAGTTGGATTTCAAGACGGACTGTGCAGCTACCCGGAAGGTTTTAAGGAAGCTCTCGGGTAAGAGCTCGCCTGCCACCGTCTCCACAATAGAATTTGACAGTGGCGTATTCAAATCAGGAAAGGAAGCCGCTTATGCGCTCGGTAAAAATTTTTTTCATCACCAGTGCAAAGCGTGGTCCACCGAACAGAGTGACTGTACGAGAGCTGTGCCGCCTCCCGCTTATGAGCACGGCCGAAGCGTTCGCTACGGCGCAAGTTGAGAAGATTATAAAGGAAATGCGGAACTCTAGAGCTATTGGTCCTGATGGGATATGTCCTGCTGTCTTGAAGATGTTACCAACTGAAATTTTTCCGCTTCTCACTGACTTGATAAACACCTCGTTCAGGTCGTGCACTATCCCGCAGAATTGGAAAACAGCTAACGTCGTGCCGCTGCCCAAGCCTGGCAAGCCCCAAGCTTCAGTCAAGGGATATCGCCCCAATAGTTTGCGGTCCTCTTTTGCTAAAGTAGCCGAAAAACTGATCGTAAAGGACCTTGCAGAGCATAATGACAACCAGGTGTTTCAGCACGGATTCAGAAAGCTGCATTCCACCACGACAGCTCTGCTGGAAATTACAAGCTTTGCCATCGATGGGTTCAATGCCGAGAAGCCACAGAGAACTGTGGCTGTTGTCTTAGATCTTACAAAGGCATTTGACGCAGTAAACCATGGAGTTCTGTCAAGCAACTTACTGAAATCATCACTACCGCCGTGGCAGAAACGCTGGATATCGGCATTCATCAAGGGCAGACGAGCCAGAGTTCTGTTCCAGAACCATGTCTCCAATAGTATTCCTATAGCAGCTGGAGTTCCACAGGGCGGTGTCCTATCGCCAGCCCTCTTCTGTCTGTACCTCGAGGATATGCCTGAGCCGCCACAGGATATAAAGGTTGTCGCGTATGCAGATGACATTACTATCATGTGTCGAGATCGTAACATACAGGTGGCCGCCAATAAGATCAATGAGTACCTGATTGCACTAAAGATCTTTTTCGACGAGAAGATGCTAAAGATCTCTGCATCCAAGTCGTCAGTATCCGTTCTCACAACGGATCCTTCCGAGCACAGCGCTCATCCGGACGTAAAGTGGGATGGAGACCGTCTACCTGCTGCGCGATTTCCAAAACTGCTCGGTCTTGTGCTCGATCCGTCGCTCAAGTTTCATAAAAATACCGAGCAGAAGCAGGCTGTCGTCAAAGCCAAGCTCAATGTATTCAGGGCCCTGGGCGGTACCTCATGGGGAAGCAGCAAGGAAACTGTACTGATTACGTATAAGGCGATCCTCCAGCCCGCACTGGAGTACGCCGCGGTCTGGCAGCATATAGTCTCAGACTTCTCTTGGACGAAGATGCAACGAGTACAGAATGCCGCTCTTCGCATCGCCACCGGTTGTGCCAGGAGTTCCCCAGTCGAGCACCTGCATGCCGAAACACGTTTACTACCATTGAAGGAGCACTGTCAGCTGCAAGCTCAATAAACCCCGTGAGAGAGAGAAGTATAAGAAAGCCATTCGCCGATGCTCCAAACAAAGTCAATTTGCAAAGATGGCACGACTCACAGCAAGAACGACTCCGTCTTTTGCGCGAGGAGCACACCAAGTTCGTACGGTGTCATCTTGAAAAGGCGGCGGTGAATCCTATACTAGGAGAAGTACCGCCCCCAATCTGCAAATCCGAGACTCAACTCGGAAGAAGGGCTAGATGCACACTCGCATCGCTGCGCTGCGGTTACTCGTCAATGCTCATGTCCTACGTCAGCAAGATTCACAGCAGCAAATCTGATGTTTGTCCGGACTGCGGTACTATCGGCCATGATACAGTACATCTATTTAACTGTCCGGTGAGACCTACCACGCTGACCACAATGGATCTATGGACGAATCCACTACTGGTCGCCCAGTTTCTCCGCCTATGAAAAAACCCTCGATGTGGCTGCAAAGAAGAAGAAGAAGGTAGGCTCTCTGAACCGGTTCCAACACTGATCTACTCGAGCGGAGATTTTTCAGAGGGCACTACCAGAGGTGATAATATGGAGTGCTGCTTGCAGGCTACAACTGCGCACCGACGGGAACTGTACCCGATCACTGGATTGTAAAGGGCGCCACCCTCCGATTTTCTGTCGAAATTCGAGATATGGTGTCTCTATAAAGTGATGCTGGGGCCCTTCAGCGGGTGAAATTTTCACTTGCGTGCTAATTTTTTCCTACTTTTCCCCCATTTTGAAGCGCTCAACCCGCGACGCTGGGAAACGAACAATTGGTGAAGCGTTGGTGCAGTTTTCCGTGTTGTCACCATGGGGCAGATCTCATATAACATCATATAGCGCAGAACGGCAAATTTTGCACTGAAAAACGCAAAGAGCTCAAGGTTTCCTCGGTTTCCTATATCACTTCTTTTCTCACCGAGAAAAAGGCCAAAAATCGACAAGCACACTGTCAAGTATCAGGTTTTCATTCATATTTTTAATTGTGGATATGTACGTTTGCACTTTAGACTAGGTTCTCTGACGATGAATGATTTGTGTGTTTAATGGTCGTGAAGCTGCCGAGATGTCGTACGTTCACGCCGTGGCAGTGTGGAGGAAAGAAGATCACCTCTATGCAAACCGACGTCACCCCCTCCGCGAAGAGGGTTTTTGTCATGGGAGAGGTGCTGGCCGGCCGCAGCTCTCCTTCGGATTCTCCTACAAAGGGCCGGCGTGGAGAGGAATCCTGGACCCGCTCAGAAGTACCTATGCGCCACGTGCGGCAAGGATGTTACCAGGAGACATACCAGCGTCCAGTGCTCCGGATGCCAAAGGTGGGTGCATCTCTCCTGTTCGGGTCTCAGTTCTGTGAGGCATTATAACTCTGCTTTTCGCTGTGTTTTATGCTCTTCACCTACCAACTCTGATTCCTCTTCCTCAAATCGCCCCTTTCCATTGTACATATCAATCTCAACGGCCTTCGTACTAAACTTTCTGAGCTCTCTCTCTTCGCACGTACTTACCATCCAGACGTGATCATGGTTCAAGAAACCAAGCTCTCTCCATCCCCTACCTATCCTCATCCTAATATCCCGGGCTACACTGCCTTCCATGCTCCAAGGTCAGCTCTTGGCGGAGGAGTTTCAACCTTTGTTTTATCCTCTCTCCCTCCCACCTCATACCAAACACCCCCCACGGATGGTACTCTCGAGTACCTTCCAATCCATCTCCCTCTTAAAACACCCCTTTCTCTTTTCAACATATATATTCCCCTACCACCTCATGCCCCTCCTCCTACAATCCCATTCCTCTTCTCAAACAACTCAGCGATTATTCCCTCTCATCATCAGTTGTTTTCGCGGGCGACTTCAATGCCCACACCTTCTGCTCGTCCCTTGGTTCTGATGCTAGAGGAGAAGAAGTCGAAGAATGGGCTGAGGAGTGCGACCTGGTCATCTTAAACGATGATCAGCCCACTCGTCTCCCTGCCAACGGCCGATCTTCTAGCCCAGACATAACTCTTATCTCGTCCAACCTTTCCAACGCTTGCTCATGGTCTACCTCAACAACATTGTCTAGTGATCATGTTCCCGTCTTTGTGCACATCGATCTCTCAAATTCTCTTGCTCCTTATTCTGGTGTTCGTCAACGTTCTTATCTCAATTTAGGCCAAGCAGACTGGTGCCTGTTCAGTGAGGTTGCGCTACGCCTAGCGGCTGATTACCCGTGGAATGGCAATGTGCACCAGAAGGAGCATCACTTATCTGATGCAATTCGCAGGGCCATGAAGGCGGCTATCCCTGTTGGCCGAGTTAAGACGTTCTATCCAAACGTAACCAGAGAAATTCTTGAGAAAATCAGGACTAGAGATGCCAGAAGAGCAGTTGACCATCTAGACCCTGTCGTCGCTCAGCTGGATGGTGAGATCAGAAAAGATCTCGACCAGCACAAGAAAGAACAGTGGGAAAAATTCACAGAACAGTTGAATTTCAAGACGGACAGTGGAGCTACTTGGAAGGTGCTTCGGAAACTATCGGGAAAGAGCTCGCCAGCCACCATCTCCACTATTGAGTTCGGTAATAACGTTTTCAAGTCAGGAAAGGAAGCCGCCTACTCTCTCGGTAAAAGTTTCTTTGTCACGAGTACAAGGCGAGGTCCGCAAAATAGAGTGACAGTAAGAGAGCTGTGCCGCCTCCCGCTCATGAGCACGGCCGATGCGTTCACTGTGGCGCAAGTAGAGAAGATTATAGCGACATGCGGAACTCCAAAGCTGTCGGTCCGGACGGCATTTGTCCTGCTGTACTGAAGAAACTCCCGACTGAGATCCTTCCGCTCATCGTTGATATGATTAACACTTCGTTTAGCTCTTGCACTATTCCGCAAAACTGGAAGACAGCCAACGTCATCCCGTTGCCCAAGCCTGGCAAACCTCAGTCATCAGTAAAGGGATATCGTCCCATTAGCTTGATGTCACCTTTCGCCAAGGTGGCCGAAAAGCTCATTGTCAAGGATCTAGCGGAGCACAACGAGAAGCAGTTGTTTCAACATGGGTTCAGGAGGCTACATTCCACAACTACGGCGTTGCTAGAAATTACCAGCTATGCTATCGACGGGTTCAACTTTAACAAGCCATTGAGAACTGTAGCTGTTGCGTTGGATCTCACCAAGGCATTTGATACGGTTAACCTTGGAGTCCTGTCAAGCAACATTCTGGAGTCGTCAATACCATCTTGGCAGAAGCGCTGGATATCGGCCTTTATTAAAGGTCGGCGGGCAAGAGTCATGTTTCAGAACCATGTCTCCAACAGTATTCCTATGGCAGCTGAGTCCCTCAGGGCGGAGTTCTATCGCCAGCCCTCTTCAATCTGTACCTCGGAGATATGCCTGAGCCTCCACAGGACATCAAGGTCGTCGCGTATGCCGATGACATAACAATCATGTGTCGAGATCGGGATTTACAGGTGGCCGCCAATAAGATCAACGAGTACCTGATCACACTAAAGGGCTTTTTCGACCGCAAGATGCTAAGTATCTCTGCAGCCAAGTCGTCAGTGTCCGTTCTCACGACGGACCCATCCGAGCACAGCGCTCATCCGGATGTCGTGTGGGATGGAGACCGTTTGCCTGCTGCTCGCTTTCCAAAGCTGCTCGGTCTTGTGCTCGATCCGTCACTCAAGTTTCATAAGAATACCGAGCAGAAGCAGGCAGTCGTTAAAGCTAAGCTCAACGTTCTCAGGGCCCTGGGCGGCACTTCGTGGGGTAGCAGCAAGGAGACTATACTCACAACGTATAAGGCAATTCTGCAGCCCGCCCTGGAGTACGCCGCACTGGTTTGGCAGCATCTCGTCTCAGAATCCTCCTGGACAAAGATGCAACGAGTACAAAATGCTGCTCTCCGTATCGCCACCGGATGTGCAAGGAGTTCCCCAATCGAGCACCTGCATGCTGAGACCCGTCTATTACCAGTGAAGGAGCACTGTCAGCTCCAGGCCCAGCAATTCCGCATTAACATTATAAAGCAACCAAATCACCCGTCGTGGAGAGTGCTAAACCCCGTGAGAGAGAGAAGTATAAGAAAGCCATTCGCCGATGCTCCAAACAAAGTCAATTTGCAAAGATGGCACGACTCACAGCAAGAACGACTCCGTCTTTTGCGCGAGGAGCACACCAAGTTCGTACGGTGTCATCTTGTGAAGGTGGCCATAAATCCTATACTAGGAGATATACCGCCCCCGTCTGCACCTCAGAGTCTCAACTCGGAAGAAGGGCGAGATGCACGCTCGCATCATTACGCTGTGGTCACTCTACAATACTAATGTCTTATGTCAGCAAGATTGACAGCAGCAAATCTGATGTGTGCCCGGACTGCGGTATCGTCGGCCATGATACCGCACATTTATTCAACTGTCCGGAGAGACCTACCACGCTGACACCAATGGACCTATGGACGAATCCACTACTGGTCGCCCAGTTCCTCCGCCTATGACAAAACCCTCTATGTGGCTGCAAAGAAGAAGAAGAATGGTCGTGAACGTTTTGAAAATGTCTTTCCGTGCCTTCCTTCTTTTTCTACCGATAAGGGGTTTTTTCTGCCTCAACTGTGCTTATTCTAAAGTTTAGATTTTTAACGACTAACGAGGGTTTTGGTTGGTTGAACGACTAACGAATTGCAGACTTTCTAATACGCACACCCCTGAAGGCCAGCATTGCTGGAGCACTGGAAGAATCCTTAGTTGTCAGTCGATAACTCAGGCGCCTTTTATACACGCTGCGTACGCGCGCCACCGCTGGTCACCGCCACGTGAACTTGTTTGAGGCCATTGGTATCCCTCCCTGTCGCTGCAGCGACGGGTTTCGACAACTGTCACTCATCGTGTCGGGACCAGCACCGGCGTTATGGCAGGGTCGGCCGCGGTATCAGTTTGCGTGCGCCCGTCGTGGAAACAGGTCGCTGAGGGATGATATAGTTTTCAGTGACGTAACCCTGGTATACTCCGTCGCCGCAGCGGCGGTACGTCGCTGTGCTGCGCACGGCGACGGGCTGTCGCTGGCTCTCCTGGACTCCTTAGATTCATCTCTTTCACGCTGTCTTATGTGATTTCTGGCATATCATGGATAGTTAGTGATATCAAAAGACCTTATACTTCTGTACGCTTCGGGTTTAGTTGTTTACCTGCAGTTTTTTTGAATTGGGTGTTTACGTGCTGTCATTATCTCATTCGATTTTTTTATAAATAGTTTTTTATATTTATAGATTTGTCTAGGCTGTCAAATGCATGGATTATATCCCAAGCCGACGTGTTTTGCCTCTTCTATGACAACTTTTAGATTTTCCGCTTCCCAACTACCAACTAAAAACATGGTTAAAACGACGAGAATAGTGATCATATTGTGACAGAAAGTGAAAACAATTGAAAATATCACGGAATCCTACATAGACTGTGATGCCATGCCCATAATCGATTTTTTTGTTTGCTATGCAGATGCGCGTGTGCGGAAATGTCAGTACGCAGAAGCGTTGGGAATGCAATGCGGCGACTACGACTACCTCGCCGTGTCCGTGGCCGGCGACCGGCTGTCGCTGACGTATACCAATGGCCTGACTGCTTAATAGCGTGAAGTGCTCTCCACCCCCGCAGAGCTACATTGGACTAGGACGCAAGCGAGCGCGCTGGGATCTGCGAGACAGCTTAGACAACCATTATCTGTAAGAAATAATTATTGTTGTTTCAGCTATTTCGTACTACCAGTGTACGCCAATCTTTTATTGCAACAATGGCAGATAGAGCAGGAGGCGTGCGATCGTGAAGACGGGATCGCGCGACTCGAGTCGCTTTGCCGCCAACGAGTCGCTCGAAGTCTAGACAGCGACGCAGAGTGCTAGCAAAGACGACGCACCGTATCTCACACTTCCACATCTCCTAACTGCCAACCACTGACTTGTTCTGTGCCTTTCTCGGTTCAGTAGGGGTCACTTTGTGATAGACCTCGATATTATAGCCTTTCTTGTCAGTTCACTTTAACCAGTGCTCTTTAATTGCTACTGCTACTGTCCCATCTTACCTATTGCGAAGACATCGACCACAGTCACATCACGATCTGCGGGTAAGGCGAAGTTCGGTTTTCGATTCCGAACAGAGTTCCCTCATTTCTGTAGAACTGACCAAACTTGTGAATGCTGTTTTCATTTGAATTCTGTTAGAATATCCATTTTGCCTACTCAGGTGCACATGCTACCATGAAAACTTCCGTGATTCTTGTAATTCCAATTTCCTAGGTTGATCATATATGATTCTCATCTTCATCTAACACCAAAAGCTTTATTTCTTTTGTTAATTAGAGGCAGTATTCGCATTGAAGAAAGGGGGGTTTTCAGCTCAGTTCTAAAGGCTTTACACCTTTCTTGTCACAATAGTGAACCAAGCATAGGAAAGGGGGTGGGTTCTGATTGAAAATCGAGGGAAAACTGTCACTTAACTGGCAGAGGTTCCAGAGAGATCCTAAAGGCAGTGCCCACGATAAAAACTATCTTTGAGTTCCCACCGGAGATCGAAAGGGCTGCTGCTCAGGGCAACAACCACGTCGAAAGTTGGTTCTGAGCGAGCCCCAATTGGCCTCATACGGCTCTAAAGTTGACTGGACGAGCGCTCAAGCTCCAGTCTTCATAACAGCCACCCATAGAGGTGATCACATGTGGAGGAAGCATAATATATCAAAAAGTTACAATCTGGCGAGTCCAACATGTTTACTTCGATGATGGCCGTTGTGTGAACTGTGTGGATGCGCAGTCAACCTTGAGGCCTTTTAGGTCCAATTGAGACTCGCTCAAAACCGTTTTTACGACATGGTTGTTGCACCGGGCCAGAGTTCTTTCGGTCCCCTTGGGAAACTCGTAAAAAGTTTTGATCGTGGACCCTGTCTTTAACGAGTTCATAGTCACACTCCCTCCTCACCTACTTTCCGGTTGTTTCTGTCCGGGATATTTTTTTCAGCGCGAATACTGGCTTCAGCGGATTTATTAGTGTCATTCATCTATTTTTTTTGCTCAAACTTTCATACTTACGATAATCTGCGCCTTTATTTGTGCCTCTTCCTACATTCATTGCTGCGTTATGATTCTCAATCGTTTACACTTGCGTAAGTGCTTCCAGTCGCTATAATTGTCTGCGTTTGTACTTTGACATGATGAAATTTCTATGAGCCTTATCGCGTGTGTATGTACAATTGCGGCCTATGCTTTCATTGTAAAGCAATGAGCGTCGGAACATTATCCGATAGTGGTCTGGTGAGGAACACATTTTTAGGGAAGGGTACATGGACGAAGTGGCCATTTAAAATCGAATATATGTTTTTAGGGTCATTCTCTGACGTAGAATTCAGATTTACCTCCGAAACGTTTTTCTGAACGGAGTCATAAAGTTTTCAGAAAGGTGTGGGTACCCACAAGGGAATTCATGGAATGAAAACTTGTGTGTAAGGATTATACAGGGTGCTGAACCCAAATCCGTGATCTGTTTGTCGATGTTGTCAGGTTTACGGTTACAGTTACGATGGGAGTTACGGTTTGTATAACGCCATTAAGCGGACGAAACCTACTTTATGAAAAAAATCGTAAAATGGACGTCGTACTGGTATTCACTAACCCAAATTACCCCACAGGGAAGTATTGAGCCAAATCTGTGACGGACCAAATTAACGAAAACGCACCGTGACCTATCATACTGACTCATTTTCTCAGTTAGGCCTTCCAGGTAGTGGTGATATATAGCAAGCAGGCCTGTTAGCCAATCCCGGAGTATTCAACCTCTTTTTTCACGGCTATCTTGGTGTGCCATATGTAATACACTAACTTGGGAAATTTCAACGTCTGAAATGGTTTAGTACCTTCACCTCCTCAGGTTGGTTACTCTTTTTGTCTTCATTCTGTGGAAAACTCGAAGTATTTAGCTTCCAAAACGCACGTTCGAATGCGAGTATCTCTCGAATTAAAGAGTCGTTTTGAATTAAAAGGCAGTACTTACGCTTGTAAGCTTGCTTGAGATATCTACGGAAATGAAACGGTATGGCTTAAAACACATCGTCTACGCATTTGAAGCGTCAAAAACGACCCTAAATACCGCTACACGAGCAAGAAGTTGGCCCCTCCCTCTATATTTCTCCGCCCCTGTATTTGCCGTCCTCCAAAACGTGTGTTGGGACATTCCTACCGTCGGCGACGTTTGTGGGTGGTGCACCAAGTACAATAAGTAAACCACATAAGTCTACGACGGTGGCGATGCCCCAGAATTCGTTTTGGAGTAAGACGGCAAATACAGGGGGCGGAGAAATACAGGGCGGGGCTAACTTCTCACTCGTGTAGCGGCATTATGGGTCGTTTTTAAAGCTTCAAAATGCGTAGGCGTTATGCTCTGAGCCGTACCATTCTATTTTCGAAGTTATCTCAAGCACGTTTACCAGCGAGTATGCTGCCTTTAAAATTGTGGAATTCCTGCTGCTCAAGCTAGGGGATCGACCAGGAGAACGCTTTTTCAGACCTAGTTTTCTCAGAGCTATTGTGTTACGAGTACGGAATAGTGAGATCCCAAGCTTTGTCAGCGATCTTCTCTTGGTTCAAACATTGGATTGAGAAGAAAAAACCGTAAGTGGTTCTGTGCGCGGACGCTGTCTGTAATGGGCTGGCTTCCGTCTGACGCGGTCAGTCCGCATCTTCGCCGAAGTGTGTCGTCGAAGTAGTCGGCCATATCCATTTGGCACGGTCTTCAGCCACAATTTGTGCGCAATCCATTCGTTGCTCACTACTCCATTTTCTTCAAAGTATAACATCGCGCCTGAACTGTATTTCGATGCCGAGTGACTTCGAATCCTCTCTTATCACATCCGTTCAGAACCTTGGCCGACCTCAAAGTCGCCGCTTCCAGACAGGATCGGGAAGCATTCCTAGAGCGTGTTGTACGAGACGATCAGGCGTTCCTCTTAGTATATGCCCGAATAATCGAAGTCGACTTTCCATTGCTGCTTGAGGTGGTGTTGAGAGATTCTGGCGCCTCCCTCGTGTCAAGCATGATATAGCATGTTGTTAAGTAGACGCGCAACTTGACTTCCTTCTCGATGTTGGTAGATCACAAACACTTGGTTAGAGAACTGAATGCGGATGTAGCTTTCGCAAATGACTGAAGACCAAGCTCATTGGCTGCGGTATACTTCGAAACGAGGTTCACAAGTTTTAGAAATTTTTTGTTGTTTTCAGCAAATAGCACACCGTCGTCGGCGTACTTCAGTTCGACAAGGGAGCGTCCTAAAGGTGTTAGTATCACGTCCGCTCGAAACTGTTTAACTCTACGCTTAATGTCATAAACGGCGAAGTTGAATAGAAAAGCCCGATTACGACACCTTGTCTTACTCCTGTTTTCACCTCGGATGCTGACGTAAATTTCACAGATGTAGAGTTCGCGTATTAAGTTTGGTCTGATGAATGGACGAGGCTGCGACGGTAGATCACTGCGCTCGGATCGAAACCGCATTCGCCAGTGAGGCCACCAACACCTCAAGGCCCGCCGCCTCGTCCATGCGTCAGACTAAAGCCTAGTTTTGACTGCATCGCTGCTGTTTTTCATCGCAGCGATTCTGCACCCGCTGCTGCAACGATGTAGCAGCGGCAGCGATTCTGTTCATAGTGCATAGGCCCACGGATGATCGAAGAAATTCATTCAATCAGTGAAATTAATGGCTGATAGTCATCAATAACACGTTTCGACTCGAAAACACTGATCTTGTCATGTGAAAGGGTCAACGTTCATTAGACGAAACGTGTCATTCGCTGGCAATCGCTCCATCGCTGCCATTTTGGCCGCGATGGAGCGATGGTCAGCGACCATTGAGAATCGCTCTTCAAGCAGCGATGCAGTGAAACATAGGATTTCGTCGCCGCGACTCAGCGATGTAGGACGTTTGCCACGAAGCGATCACAGTTGGTGCGACTTTCCATTACGCGCGATGAAAAAGGAACAGTTGTCCCTCGCATGGCCGCAGCGACCACCTGCAGTCAAAACTAGGCTTAAATCGAAAACGGAAACCATGCCAACTGCTGCTGTTGTTCCTTTAGTCATGTCGAGCATACTTCTACGGAACTCCATCGTCGCGCAAAGCTTTGAGCAATCGATCGCGATGAGGACTCGAATTGCAGGATGCTACCTGTAATGATTTAAAAAACCGCTGCCACGGTTCAATCCTTCTTCTCACGACGAACACTCGGTCGATGGTAAATCTTCCAGGTCGAAAACAGGCGTGCTCATTTTTGGTAGTTTCTTCGCAATGCTCGATCAGTTGCTCAAAGTTAATACGTTTCAAAACCGGGTACAAAATACGAAGAAGAGATTTCTCCAGTTTTCAGGGTCCTTGTCGGTCAACTCTGTGAAGAGGCACGGTGATACAGTGATTTCATAACCATACAACCACCCCCGAGATTGCCGCTCCTGAGAAATCAAGAGCTTCAGTAATTTCGCCATTGTGTTTTTCAGATTCTACGTCCAAAGTAAATGTGAAGTACGAATTTCCGTTTCTGTTTCTTGATTTAGATTATTCAAAATAACAGTTTTAACAATTTTATGCTGTTTCAAAACGACACGACCACTTCTCGTTTCAAAGAAGTCACAAAAGAAGATCAGAAGGGGAAAGAATAAAGCGTTCTCCATCGTATAGGCAGCAGCATCCGGTCCATCGCTAAGGAAATCGAGCATTCTCACAGCACTGTCCTTCAATGTTCGAAGGATTTGAAGCACATGGTGCACTCCGATTCTATGGCCATTACCGGCTGGTGTCCGCTTATGACAGGCGACGAATTTTGGGGGAAGCCTCAAACAGCTCGTCGTCTGTCAATCAGATTTGCGCTGACCTACAACTACGTCATTCGAGATCTACCCTCTGGAGATTGATTTCTAGCAGCACCCAAATCAGGAGAGAAGCCATGATGAAAGCCCCACGTCTCACCGGACGTCATAATGCTGTGCGACAAGAGTTTGCTAAATGTAATCTGACAAGAGATTGTACAAGTTCGTAGAGGAGTCTCAAACTATTGTCTTACAGGTTCTTTGTTCCCAAAAATATATACATGTTCAGGTGGGGTTTTCGGATGAAAAGAAGTTTGCCGACCGGACGGCTCAATATTCTATTGGCGCGATCTCCGGAGGAATCCAATCAACTTTAGCAGACGTAACATTGGTGGAGGAAGTGTAATGGTGTGGGGAGCATTCTGTGGCGGCTCGGTTCTGAGGTTAGCGCTCGTATCTACCAGGATGAACTCGACTGATTACTAGACCACGCTCGAGTCACACCTTCTCCCCTTCATGACGCCTGCAAATAATCTGAGTCATGTTTTCCAGCAGGATAACGCAAGCATCCTTGCAAGCCTGTGAACTCGAGAGTGGCTCGGATCGCATAACGTCACCACCCTGACGTGGACAGCCTGTAGTTCCGATCTAAATCTTGTGGAGAATCTGTGGGGAATCATCGTCATAAAGGTTTACATGAACAATCGCCAGTTTGATTCAGTTGCGGACCTCAAAAATGCAATCGAGGCAGCATGGAATGAAATCGACTCATCAATTTTCAACAGCTTGAAGGCAGTGTTCACGATGATTTTCGTTACCGAGTTTTCCACTCAAAACCATGCGTTGGCTACCAAGTGTTACCAGAATTACGAAGAAACGGCGAGAAACGTACTAACTCGTCTTTTTTCGGTGATATTATTCTCTGGCCTGGACTAGTCCGGTTGGATGAACAAGTTCACGGTGGTTGTCACCGGTAAAAAATGGGGCGGATCGAAAATGGAATAGTATTTTGGGCAAATAGTATTAGTTGGGGTCCGAAGAAGAGAACGGTGCAACACAAAACAGAGAATTGCAAAAGACGGGTCCACTAATGATTTCATTGTCACAATAAGCAGTTCCACTGAGAGTAAGGAAGCGAGGTGAGAGCAGAGGATTTCGCGCCTTTCTGGAGCGTTTTTCTCGGTTTCTTCGTCATTTCAGTTCTACTCGGGAGCCAAACAATCGATTTAGCGATTGAACTCAAAATCGAGGTTTCTCGTGAACACTGCCTTTAAAGGCAGTGTCACCGATAAAATCAGTCTCCCAGTTTTCACCGGAAATCGAGAGTTTGAGCCCTATTCAACCGGTAACGTTGAAGAAACGGCTGAGAACGAGCACGTACGAGCCCTATACGGCCCTAATTTAAGTGTTCCGCTCACGCAACGCCCACTCTCTCAACGGCTATAGATAAAGTTGTCCAACTCAACATTCCAGTTTGAGAAGGTAATCGATCATCAAATGGGGTAAGTATAGTTAAGTGGAGTAGACTATAGCTCCCTGAATGCATGCTGGTTCCTCAAAATGGGGTTTCCAGTTATTTACCGATCAGAGGCGGTTGAAAGGAGTGGGCGCTGCGTGAGCGGAACATTCAAGTTTAGGGCCGTATAGGGCTCCTCTGTACTTGTTCCAATCCGTTTTTTTTAACACTACTGGTAAAGTTCAACTCAGACCTCTTGATTTCAGTTGAAAACTCGAAGATGAGTTTATCGCGGACACTGCCTTCAACTGCAAGTACTATTCGAATTAGTTAAGCAGCGTGGAGGACATATAGACTACTGAACTTCTGTGTTGTTGCGCTTTTCTTTGAATGAAATGTGTTTTTTTGAGTGGTCGTGTGTTTTTGAAACACCATAAAATTAAAAAAAGTTGTTACAAAAAGATTTGGAATTTAAGAACAGAGACGGAATCTTGTACTCCACACTTATTTTGGACGTAGAATCTGAAAAATACATGCCTCCACGAATCGGGTAACTTTTCGCTCATTCATATGACGCGGATTTTTACCATGGTGTCCTGCATAATTTCCCAGATGGCCAGCAACGGGTCGCGGACTCCTGCTCATTTTCCCGGGTGTCCTGCATAATTTGCTGGGTGGCCAGTAACGGGTGCTGGACTCCTGCCCACTCTCTGGGGTGTCGTCTACGATTTCCCGGATGGCCACTAATGGGTCCTGGGCTCCTGCTCACCCTCTGGGGTGTCCTGCATAGTTTCCCGGATGACGAGCAACGTGTCCTGAACTCCTGCTCACTCGCTCGCCCCTAGAGGTGGCCTACACACTCTCTTAGATGTCCTACACACTTTCCCAGACGGCCAGCACAGAGCTCCCAGACTCCTGCTCATTCTCGAACGTGTACTGCCCCCTTTCCCCTGTACGGCGTATCTGTAGTACTGGTCTTCCTTCTAGGTTTAATATGCGTTCTTCCTTACGACCAGCACACTTCCTCCAACATTGTGCACACACTTGAAAGCATCTTTCTCGTATCGAGTAAGGCCCTGCTGACTTTTCCAGATTGACTGCGCACTCCATCCAGTGCCCAGTACGTCCAACTATCCTAACTGTCAACGCTGGGTGATGACACTCTCAATTCACATCTGACTCTCCTAACTGTCGGCTCACATCATGGCATTCTCCTAAGCGTTCGCTGGTTCTCCTCATATATGCAAAAGGAAATTTCCAAATAATCTCTCCGAATATTACTACTTTTGAATTTATAAATATATAGTTGATCTTAGGCTTAAGCAAAATCAAACCACACCAGCTGCATAGCGGTTGGAACGATAGCTGTACACGCTATGGCCAGGATTATACTTCCACCGACGAGCGATGTGAAGCAATGTTTACCATGAATATCGACCAAAATCGATGTGCTTGATCTCTGGTGGCGGGGAGTATGATTTCGACCTATATCTCTCAAAAGCTCCCTGTGTATACTCAAACTCCTGCTGGGTTTAGAAGCGATAAGAACATGACGAGAAGGTACTAACATACATACTTGTACACACGCCCTCCTCCCAACCTTCGTAGCCTATAGAAAATCGATAGTCGGACTCTAAGTTTGTGGTCACCACCTCAAGGAATCCAATTTGGAGCCGAATTGATCCCAGCACTACGGAAGTGATCAAAGTTCGCGTTTAGCCCTCCAAAATTCTCTCTCTATCGGTATGAGCCTGGAGCAAAGCCGGTTGACGTTCTTCGAAAATCAATAAATGGGTTTCTGTTTCGTGATCAGCGCCCCATGGGAACTTCTGTGTATATCAGATCTGAGTCGTTTCTCTTAACGCTTTCGGAAACATCTGTCTGACATAGGGAGAACGCTCGCCTAAGCAGATGAAAAACTTGAGTTCTATGCCGAAATGTGGTTCTACAAACATACCGTATTTCCTGCTGTTGAATACCCGGGTGCACTATTTTTAACCTCCTCCAAAAGGGGTTCAATTAGAGGGAGGAGTTCAAATACAGGGGGAGGCTCTAATTTTCAACCGAGAATTCAAGAGTCAATATGGGCAAACAAAGTTTATTAGGCAAACCAAAGTGGGACAATAATGAATAACTTCGGGAATACTGAAAGATCATCATCAATAAAGCCATTGTTCAAGTCCTCAAGATCAATCTCTTCGGAAATGTCAACAAGGCTTTGGGTGTCGACATCCCGGGCAGCGCTTATCAGTTCACGTCCAGTAGGAATGAGTATACGATGTCTTTTCAACTGAATGGGGGGGCTCTCATAGTGGGGGTGTTCTATTGTTCAACCTCCACCGAAAGGGAGGTTCAAATAGAGGGGAGTGTACCTACAATAACAGGAAATACGGTATAAACCATTTTAAATGGTCAATCGTCCCTGTGTCCTTCCGTTGTATATTCTTGGTTATGGGTGGATTGAAGAAAAGGGGTTTCCATCAATGATGTCGTGAATGCATTATTTTTCCCAACGGGCTGTGTAAAAACACCTGGGTTGGCGAAGTTTTAACGGGGATGCAAATCTAATCTTGGATCCCCCATACCGGAACCAGCTTTAAACAGTTTCGAAAACTAGATAGTGGAGTTTTTGTCCAATGAGGCACTGAATCAATTCAATCTGTATTCTGCTGACCTCCGATATGCTATAAATAGTGCTTTGAGTGGTGAGTCACTGTTTTCGTGGGTTACTACAATCGTACATACGACAGTATGGGTCGCCGTTTTTTTCAAAGAATCGGTTGACCAACATATTAACCGCCTTTTCACACTGGAACAGTTTATGGTCAACGCAAATAAAGTCCTCTCCCATGTCCATTTATAGCCGATTTCTGAGCCACAAAACGCCTAAACATGAACGGTTTGCTGGTGGTTTTTTCCTCTCTAGTTATGGGAGTCAGCGGTTGCGCTAATTGTGAGTTCTTCCCTGGTTTGCATTTTTTGATTGCACCTAATTTTTATCATCCTATGAAGCAACTGCTAGGTGGCGAAGTTCTGTTTACAGAGCTTCCAGTGCTCTTACAGATTTCTTATAGTCAGTAGATAGATACGTATTCCACTAGCAAATCAAATCTGGCAAAAGTAGCCGTTTTTAACGGAATTCGTATCAGTTAATATTCCTTCCATAAAGTTTTCCACACGTTTGTTTGTAGCTGTTGAAGACTTCTTTTTTCGAGCTATGGGGTTACCTCAGTTGTGTAGAACGATGTGTTTTAGAAACAAGCAATTTTTAGGGTTTTCAGAACAATTTTTTTGAATTCGGCTGCTTACCTTTTCTGGGGTAACCGCGATTTTCGAAAAACTCCGACAGGAGTCTATCCGAGGGCAATTTTTTCGTGGCAAAATTCGACTTCTGATGAGTATCAAAACGCCATGACATATTTGCCTTGAAACGTTTCTGTGGTGCTAAATATGAGTTTGACAAAAAAACTACTACTGGTCAGCCTGGTCATTCCGGATGAAATGTTCTTCTCTAGAACCGTTTTTGACGTAGAATCCGACTATGATCTTCGCAGCTGCCTGAACCCACTCTGAAAAAAGCTTTTCACTAGATTTTCGTACCTATTTTACCTTTCAAAACGGGCAACGATTTATGGAAAATCTGAAAACGGACCTCATAATCGTGTTAAGCGGCGAAAACTACCCCCTGAGCAAGGTTTGGGTCAAGGCACATTTCCCAAACTGCCCAGATTGATAGCGTTTTGGACTTCGACGAGTTTTCGTTTAGGCGTTTATTTATACCAGTTGCAGGGCTCTGAAAGCGTTTTAGAAAAATTTTCCAGATTTGAGTTCAAATCTTCCTAGGTGGGTTATTTGGGGCGCAGATCACGAATCTGGGGTTTATTTGTCGATTTTCCGATGTTGGACTTGATTCGTTCAAACCTTCCCGTCAGGGGAAAATTTGATGGCAAATCGCAACTTTTGACTATTTTCGGAGTGCTTCAATAGATATTGCTCAAATTGTTTCTCTGAGGGTTATTTGGAGTGCTGAGCACGAATCTGAGGTCCTTTTTATTGATTTTCGGCAAATTACGGTAGAATACGATGGGTATACGGTAGCTCGGTCAAAGCCTCAGGTTTGACTCAAAGCTTGTATGCGGGGGTTATTCGGGGTGGTGAACACGAATATAATGTCCATTTGTCGATTTTCGAAATACTAAGGTAGGTTTAGCTCCTAAATGGCATGGCACCTACCGTAACCTACAGTAAACTTCAGAATTTCGATAAACGGACTTCGGATTCGTGTTCAGCACCCTAGATTACTCCTTCAAATTAACTGTCAGCCAAATCCGAAATTTAAAAAAAACGCCCCAAAAATTTCATGGGGGTATTACCTCGCCGAAAGGTCTTGAAAAACGCGTGTAACTTTTTTCACAGTGGTTTTAGGCAGCTGCGAAGATTACTATCGGACCAGGCTGACTAAAAGTAGTTTCCATGTGAGTAGCGTTTACCGACTTGTGATAAGTACAATACCCGCCTTAAGTTTTTTTAAAAACGGTGTGCATTTGATGCATGGAACTTTTTTAGCAAAGACTCCTTTGGATTCTGTGAAAGCTATCATATCCACATCTCGAATTTCTTCCTAATAATATCATTTGAGTTACGGAGTTCTCTAAAATGGCTTTGTTCCGAATGAAATTGTTTCGCGGCCGTTTCTCAAAAGCGAAACATTAAGTAATAATTGTAAAAGTTATATAAGAGATTGTCTCACCTGCACCTAAATCATGGAGAAAACATTTCAATGATTTCTTCATGATTTAGATGCAGGTGAGACAATCTCGAGAATTTTGCAGGTAGAATTTTGGAAATTCTTCACTAAACAGGCTTGATGACTTGTTGAAAAGCTGGACTTGTGTTGCAAAAATTCCAAACCATCAAACGAATTTAACCTGCACAGGTCTGGAGATTATCCCACCTGAAAATATGGGGATGGCTCTTCTACTACTTGCACAATTACTACTCAAAGTTTCGCGCACTTTGCCAAGCTTAGACTTTGAGAAACGATTGCAAGAACGATTTCCTTTAAAGGCAGTGTTCACGATGAAAATCGTTCTTCTGTTTTCCCGCCTATCTTGAAAACGGCCATATGCTGATTCCAATGGTGTCTTTGAAATCATACAAGACCTTCTGTGAACGCAGGCATGGTCCCTCAAAGATTGAGCTATGGAAACATGGTGGACGAGTTGTCCGAGGCTTGTAACTTCCGTCTTTTGCAGCCGATCTATGCGAGCTGACCTGGGTAAAGAGAGAAGCTGAGAGTGAAGGGAAGAACGGGGCTAATGATTGAAGATCATCGCTCATCTCACGAGCTCGAGCATTCATTTGTTCAGGCTCCGTCCATACGTGGCGAGAGCGTGCGATTATGCAAAATCGATGGTCATCGTGGGAACACGATTCGCTATCCGCTCACAGGCGCTCCTTCTCGCGCTCCCTCGCCCGCTCGCTCTCGCGCGCTTACGCCAGCACCACGAAGTAAGCAGCAAGTTTCAAACTTACTGCTCCATCACTAAAGCAGGTGGCACTGAACCTGTAGTGAAACTATTGCCCTTGTTCTTCATAATCCCACCACGGAAGTCGAAAACCGTGGGAAGTCATCAGCCGTTGCGCCGACTCGAGCGATTGATCACCCGATCAAACGTTTTGAATCGAATCAACACAAGATGGGGGGTGTTTTCCTGTGTTAAACTGCGGGCAGCGTTGAGGAGCGCCGAGAGGCGCACAACAGCGGGAGCGCCCGCTCTCGCGACGTATGGACGCTGCCTCACGTCGGTGGGCGTGTGATGCGCTTTTGGGGTTTTCAATGCGCTCGAAGTTGCAACTTCGGGCTCTTTTGGGGCTCTTCCTGGCTCGTTTTCATGCGTTCTTTCGACGTTAACGTTACAGAGTGTCCCTCCACTACCCAATCTTAGTGGAATTTCGAAAACGTTTTTCATCGTGAACACTGCCTTTAAATACAAAGCTATGTGAGGGAACTTCGTTCCAATAAGCATACCATTAGGTAGACATTCGAGCTGTGAGTATGACAGCGTTTTCAGAATCCAAAAAAGTCTGTCTTCGTTCGCGAATGTAACAAGCATCGGACCTTTTTTTGCCAAGTTTAGCGAATGCGCCCCGTTTTTACAAAACTTAGCGCGTGCATTGTATATGTAGGTTGCGCTGGGTGTGCGACAGTTTGGCCCAATTCTCGGATTTGGGCTAATACGGAGCTGTTACCAATATGGAGGGTTTTCTCCTGGGTGCGAGAAAAAAAACATTTTCCGCACCTAGGCCAAAATTTCAACCACTCAGGGTTCCAAAGTTTTGGAGAAAATCAGAGAGCCTTTAACACATACTATGCTATGTTCCATGAAAGTTTCAGGTCTCGTAGTACTAAGGCTTCTACGTTACGCCAGCTAATAGCGTTATGTCTACCGCAACCTACAATAAGCTTGAGAATATCGAGAGAGCCTTGCTGCAACCGAACTGCTTCCGTTTTATATTTTATTATTGCAAGAAACAATGTTTCTTAAACTTCCCTAAGCTCTGTTCAGACGGCTGGAGTACCCATTTCTCAATCAGTGATGAAATAATTTGTTTTTGTGCTGCGAAAGCAGGGGCTATTCCTCTTATCAAGTTCTGTCTTCTATGTATTGTTCGAGTTTTTGAGATGTTGCTATGCGTTTTACGTGTGCCTTCGGTCACGTCGTAATTAATATAGAAGACGAACCCGATATTCATGTTCAAGACCAAAAATGAATGACTTCTAGAAAATGTTTCGAGGGAAATCAGAAACAATCCCTCTGAAGATCCTGAAAGTTGCCTGAAGGGTGGTACCTATTGTTTGCGGATAAAATTTAGCCTTTTGAATGGGCCAGGCGCTATGATTGCAGCTGGCCGTGCGGTGTTGGAGGCATCACCGACCAACGCGGTTTCGATCGCGTGCGGCGATCTACCGTCGCAGCTCCGTCCACTCGTCAGAATAAATTGAATGCGAGGACTCTATGAGCGCAACGCAATATACTCCCCTCTAACTCGGTTCAGAAAACTCTTCAGCAACTACAAACAGGTTTGAAAATGTCATTGGAAGCAAATTCTTCTTCTCCTTCTTCTTTCCATGTTGATGTACACAGAACTCGTCTGTTTTGTTTCCTTACTCCACTTACTCCTGTCAGCTGCTTCTGTCAGAGTCTTAGAGTGAGGCGTGCTTTAGCCATGTCGGTTGTCGGCTGATGAAGGATGAAGGAAACTGACTGGAAGCGCACTGACTGGTGTAAATGTTGTTGGGAACGACCACTTTGATCAGCTGTGAATCCCTAGAAAGAGAGAGGCTTGAAAAATAGTAGTACACATGTAGATCTATAAAAAATTATTATGGCATAAAGTGTCGCCTTTCTTATTCTCGATTTTTGTGGAAAATTGGAAGAGTTGATCTGTAGCCTGAATGTAGCACACGATTTTGACCTTTCTCAGTTTTGCAAGCGCCGGGTGAGTGGACGAGGCAGTAGGCTCTCTGGCTTCTCGAACAGCAACACCAGTCGGACCGATGGCGTTTGCAGCAATCACTCCGCTGTTTTACGGACATCGGCTGGAAAAAGTGTTTGAGAGGTCGACGCTGATGGGTTGGTACGGCTTATAATCAAGCGCTAACGTCGACGGGAGCGTCGAAAACGAGTCAAAATGACTTTATTTGAACCTTGTTGAGGCAGCAAAACATGCTGTCCCCTCCCACTTTCTTTACAATACAGGCTCGTCCAAATTGATGGCTCGAACGCGGTCACTTTGGTCAGTTTCTAAAGCTTCCAACGACCTGAACATTCTATTACAAGCCGTACTCTGAGAGAATCCCCCGCGATCGTTCACGGATAGAATTCCCTCGGTTTCTGGTAGGGGCCGAGAGAATACTAGCATGGGGCTATCGCGGAACGATCGCGAGATTCATCCAGTTTCAAACCGAGAGCGTACCGCGTTCTTCCATCGATGCTCCCGCCATGCTCCATCGCGGAACCGCAGGTAATCGAGCCCTGGCCTGCAGAGGAACGATGGCGAGATTTTACCAGTTTCAATCTGAGGGCGTATCGCGTTCATAAATTGAAGTAATCGGGGTGTTACATCGCGGAACCGCGATGAACCGAGCCCGGAACCATCGCGCGACGATCACGAGATTCTGCCAGCCTCCACCCCTGATCGTGCCGCGTCCTATCATCCATGTCCTCTCGGTGTTTCACCCGAACGGGTATTGCCAATCAGATCAACACGAAGCTACATATAAGATATTGTTCATGCCGTATTTCGCGCTGCGTTACAAATTTGCTCATCATGAGAGCGCGGGACCGGGGGGAAACTATCACGGTCCCAACGCAGATCGCGAATGCACCACGGTACTAGTGCGGCAAACTTGGTAACGATCGCGGTACCATCACGGTACGAGCACGAGAATTTCCACGGATGGGTCGATTGGGTAACTATCGTGGATCGGTCGCGGATCGCGGGAGAATCACGGTACTAGAGCGAAAGATTCACTCATGCCGGGACCATACTTCCAGCGATGAGCGACGCAACGCAATGCTTACCATCCGTGTCGATCAAAAATCGATATGTCTGATCTGCACTGTCGTTGGTCGCGGAAAGTATGATCCCGGCATCAGAGTAAAGTGCTCTGCAGAGTCGCGCCGCGGCGAGTGCCGCTGCGGCAAGGCAGTGTTGGAGAATGGGGGGCGCCACGCAGCGGGCGAGAGCGGCGACGTGTCGCGCAAGAGCAACGACGCGGGTATCTCGCAGAGTGTTCTCGTCGCCGCGACAGCAGCGGCTGCTGGAACGACGTCGCCAGCGAGCGGCGACGAAGAATGGTCTGAACTATTTTATCGTCGGCGAGGAGCGCCGCCTTCGATCCTTTCAGTGTATTTTTCCGTTGTTTAGTCATCCATGCGAATTTTCCTATTTTTACTCTTATTTGATGTAGTGATCGCACGCATCCATAAATCCTTAAACGCTTTTCATTCGTCCGTGGCTTTTTTATTGTGACCCATTCCACGTCACTTTCGAAATAACCGATTTTACTTTTTGTGGCATAATATCGATTCTCATGAGAAGTTCCAAATTAGCGTCGCTACTAGATATTATGTTTACCGCTTCTGAGAGCATATCCTTTGATTTTTCTTAATGACGAAAATTTTCAAGAAAATACACATGGAAGTTTAGCAGTTTTTGAAAAGCTTTTCAGTTCTTGGCTTCTCTTAAGTTCCTCTTAAGTTCAAATTTCTGTTCAAGTGTGATTTCGTGGTTTTTGAAATCAATGAAGTTCAAATTCCGGCGTATAATGAATGAGTTTGTACGTAATGGAGAGAAATGAAAAACGACGGTAGGCATCGTCGCCACTCCGCGATACATTGAAGTGCGCAGCCGCGTGAGGGTTTGACCACACCCCAATCCTCTCGCTCGGCGGCGTGCCGTCGGGCGGTGCAACTCTGCACAGCCCTTAAGAGTCTGTTGTGTTCGCTAACACAGCCATGTTGTCGCAATTTTAACCGAGGGCATATGCCGCGGTGTAATTCGTCCACTTCCATTCCAATTTAAAACCACCTATAATTTCTGATTAGCGCCACGTTTCTGTTTTTTTTTTCGTCAGCTTGCTGCCGCCAACTTTCGTCATGCCTGTAATACAATAAACCATGCTTCGTATATGTTGCGGGCTAGCAGTCATGTCACACATGGGCGGTTTCCCACCTGCCATCCCACCATTCTCTTCAGTACTGCATGGGGTTCCAGCGAAAAGTTCACGTCACTTCGCAACGGGCCCCGCGAGCCTTCTGTTTTATGCCGGTTTTACACTTCCGTCGCTGATCGCCGCGATGGCATGCTTTGAATGCAGATCGACGTACGTACGGCGCGATCTCGATCGATTCTCATGGTGATCATACCATCGCATTGCGGCGCAAACGAACTTTGAAAGAGGCCTTGAGCCGGGATCATACTTCCAGCGACGAGCGTTTGTTTACCATCAATATCGAACGCAATGCAGTATACCTGGTATGCACTGTCGCTATCGCTGGTCGCGGGAAGTATGATCCCGGCCTTACGCCATGCGCTCGCCATATTCCGGCGATCGTCCCAGCGAGGCACTCACTTGGGACTCCTTTACACGCACAGCGGCAATTCGGAAAACCATATTTTCGTTGCTGTAGGTTTGTGACAATAACATCGACATGGATCTTAGTGAGACTTTGCGTCCCCTTTGGAAGTTGGCGCAAACTCGGTGCACATATGTGATTGCATTTGGCACCGAGTTTGCGCTAACCTTCAATAGTGAACGCAAAGTTCCATTAGGATCCATGTCGACGTTAAATAAATAACCTGTGCTCGAAATTCCCTAAATGGCTCCGGAGATTCCAAAAAAAGGCATTTTCATTGCTTCCTAAAAAGAAAGGGTAGAACAGAGAAATTTTTTGTGGTCACGTAATTCCACCAGTCAATTTTTGGGGTGTTCAGAACAAATTGTTTGTATTTGGCTCAAAATTTTCAACTGTGGGTTATACAATACCGCTCGTAGGATTTGGTCAGAAGGCGCGCGAGGTCGGGCTTTAGCGTCTTTTTCCTATAACTCGCTTCAAAGTCAACTTTGAGCGAAACTAGAGCGATATTCGTGATCCTGGTGTTGAGGACTATCCAATGGTATAGCTATTGTTGGGGTTTCGTTTTGAAAAAAAAGGAAACGGACCTCATAATCGTTTGATTTTGACATCAAATGCACGATTCTAAGTCGTGAGGAGGATATTGGAGCGAGGAAAGCACTGGAGGCCTTCTATATCATGTCCCGCTCCCCCAGACTCAATAATAGAAATGAGTGCATTTCCATTACTAGTGACTTCCTACCATTCATACCGCTGTGCCAGCTATAGCACGATCAGCCGTGTATGACCAGGCGGGTTCACTTGTCTCCTGGCTTGCGGTCTATCTGGTCGATACGGGAGCTCGTCGTTGGTGGAACTGGCGTGGGTGGGTTTCTGTGCTGATTTCGGTGGCTTACTCAAGTTTTTTTGGGGCTTGTTGAACTTGTCGTAGAGGGAGAAGCGCTTGATGGAGCAACTCACAGGTCACTAAAGTTTTTAGCACTTTCAGGCCTTCGAAAACGACGATTTGTTCGAAACGTCAGGCCACTAATAAACCAGTTTCACCGTTTATCAAACCTGCACGGCAAAGAATCACAAAAGTACGTTCAACTCATGCCCAGGTTTCAAGACAGCCAAACATGGAATCTCAAGGCATATAGGGTTGAAACAATCAATCGAGTGGGTGAGCAGTGGGAAAATGTGAAACGCTGTAATGTGTGACTGTGTCTACTCTAGTTTATTCAACTTATCTTTATTTGAGTTTTTTTTCATTTCACAAATTTTATTTCTTTTAGCTTCTTCATTTTTTTTAAAGTTTAACTTCATTTCGCCTGTGGGTATTATTTATTAGCCATTCACTTACTTACAATTCATTTCAAATTTTGAAAATGTTAAATTTATTTCATTCTACCAGAAATCTGTATATTAAATTTATTTCATTTTACCAGAAATCTGTATAATTCAAACTTCAACTTAATTTGATTAAAATTTTCTACTCTTATTGAAAATTCAAACCTAAATCGAATTTTGAGAATTTAGGCTTTGCCGGGAAGCCTCAGTGTTGACATTTCTTCTTTGAATCGAAGTTTTTGAGCCCTCAGATCTTTGCTGGTCCCTCACCCCCGTCTCGTTCATTTATGGCGCCCTCCATCTTAGCCAGTAAACCCACCCCCCCGCCCCCAGCCATCATCCCATCCAGCCAGCTGTCAGCGACAGGGAATGGGCGCCTGTAAGTCAATGGTATACATTGTCGCTGTGGCGACAGCCATGACATTTAGCACAAATCGTGGCGGGACCGGCATCGGAGCAATGGCGCCGACCGTCGTAGAAACAGTTGTCGCGTGTCCGTCGCAGCGACGTGTCGCGGAGGGCCGACACTGCAAATGTGTCGATGCCTGTCGCTTCCACAGCACACAGCGACAGATTTAAAGTGCAGAAGGCGGTCGCTGTCGCTGTGCAGAGCGACGCAACCGTGTATCGTGAAACTATACCATTGGCCGTACATGCGTGCTGGATTCTCAACCAATCCATCGACCCTCTTTAGGACCTTACCTGATGAACATAGTGAATCGGGTCGAATCGAAAATTTTCATTGCGCGTGATTGAATAAAAATTTTTTCTACAGTATTGTTGTGAGTATATATATAAATTTCATTCCCGGAAAAGGATTTTTTTCAATTTCCGATCAATTTCTGACCTTCAAATCATGATTCAAATTCAAATCATTGAGAAAATCATAATTTATGGTTACTGGAAGTTCGAATTTTGTCAAGAATTGGGAAAACTCCGAACTCCGAAAAAATTTCGTCAATATAATTTTAAAATTTTTAATAAAATTCAGTCTTTTCGAAATTTGATTTTAAGGCAGTGTCCGCGATGAAAATCTTTTTCGAATTTTCACCAGAAAATGAAGGTTTAAATTCTGACTATCTCATCAGTAAAGAAAGAATCATGAAAAACGCTGCGAAACATCCAAAATCAGCTCTTCTTCTTTAAAGCCACATTTCAACGGTGGATGAGTTGCGCGGGCATGGGTTTGAAATAGACAGCTTGCGCAAATGCGCCCAAAGCTAAAACTCAGGCGCGCTCGCGCTCCAATGCTAATGCAGAAGCGGACCAAACTGTTCCTCGAAAAACTCGACCGCGAGCGGAAGGGATAGCGCGAGCGGACTTCTGAGCCGTATGGAGCTCTTTCGGGCTCGTTTTCGTTCGTTCTTTCGACCCCAGTTCTCCAATGAGACCCCTACCTTTCCATTTCCGGCGGGAAGCTGAAGGCAAAATTTATCGTGGACACTGCCTTTAAATGCAGATTTCTCGTTATGAAATAAATTGAAAAATTCCGGAAACTGAAATAGAATAAAAATCCTAATAAATTGAAATAAATTAGAAAACTCGAAATGAATAGGATTTTTTTACTTAAAAAAGTCGGATCTTTGAAAACAGAATTAAACCTGAATTAAATTAGAGATTTTCTAATACTTTCTTCAAATTCGTTTTATGTGTGCGTCAAAAATTTTGATTCCAAGAACTAATACTGTGGCTTCTCGGTAAAGCCTCCATTCTCAGAATTCGATTTAGATTTGAAATTCCAATAGGAATAGAAAATTCTAATCAAATTAAGTTGAAATTTGGATTGAATTCAGAGTTCTCGGAGAATTAAATAAATTTGACATTTTCAAAATTTGAAATGAATTGTAACTAAATGAATGGCTATTGAATAATACTCACAGGCGAAATGAAATGAAACTTTAAAAAAATGAAGAAGCTAAAAGAAATAAAATTTGTGAAATGAAAAAAAACTCAAATAAAGATAAGTTGAATAAACTAGAGTAGACACAGTCACACATTACAGCGTTTCACATTTTCCCACTGCCCACCCACTAGATTGATGGTTTCAACCCTATATGCTTTTTTGGGAGTAAGCCATGTATAGATCAAAAAGAAAGAGTGATAGATGCTGATTCCGAAAATGTCTTCGTGTTTGAAAAATGTCCACTGAGAACCCATAGCGCATGTACAGGCGTCCTTTCCATGTTGCTGACAGCTGGCTGGATGGGACGATGGCTGGGGGGAATGAATGAGACGGGGGTGAGGAACCAGCGAAGATCTGAGGGCTGCTGTCTCTGGAAACGGCATGAAGAAAGAGTGCGTTTGACGCGGAGAGTGCAGAAAGCAGCGGCATGGAGGAACGCAGACAGTGGATGCCGAGCACCCCTGTCCATGGAACTGTAGTATACAGTATCCAAATTTCGCTAGTTCAAAACGAAACCCCAACAATAGCTATACCATCGGATAGTCCTCAACGCCAGGATCACGAATATCGCCCTAGTTTCGCTCAAAGTTGACTTTGAAGCGAGTTATAGGAAAAAGACGAAAAAGACGCTAAAACCCGACCTCGCGCGCCCTCTGACCAAATCCTACGAGCGGTATTGTATAGGGCGCAGAACGCAAATCTGGAGTCCATATGTCGCCAGACTTAGGGTTATTTGTGCATTACTTACTTTGGTATTTTGAAAATTGAAGAATAGAACTCAAATTCGTGTTCAGCGTCCCAAATAACACCCCCAGGGAAGTTTTGAGTCAAATCTGAGTCTTTGGCCGAGCTACCGTATACTCACCGTTACGTACCGAAGTCCAAGGAAAATCGATAAGCCGACCACAGATTTGTATTAGGCCCCTGTCAGAGTTGGTTGAAAAAATCGCCGTAACCTACCGGGGCCAAACCGGTCGATACGTATGAAAAACATGGACGATGGAGTTTGCAAAAAAACACGGTGTGGCCAGCTGTGGCTACTGCTGTCATTATGTATGAATTATGTGGAACAATATCAAGGATATCATTTCTTACCTTATATCGTGTGAACATCGGTCGGGTCAGCCACATCTGGTGTTTTTTCCAGCCCGCCGCACTCATGTCCTTGACGATTATCGACCGGGCTGGCTACGCCGATCGGCCAACTATGACCTTACAAGGGAACCACAATAAGTCATAGTGACCATTCCAAATGAAATGTACTTTTCTAGAACCATTTTTGGACGAAAAGTCCGAATATGCCCATCGCCGCTGCCTAGACCTACTCTGAAAAAAAGTTATGAGCGTTTTTTCTCTGATTTTCGTACCTATTGCACCCTCCAAAAAGCGCATCATTTTTACGCAATTCCGGAAACGGACCTCTTAATCGTGTTCAGCGCCCAAAACTACCGCACTAAGCAAAGTTTGGGGGAAGGAACATTCTCCAAACTTTGCGCAGACTAACAGCGTTTTGGACCTGTTCGGATTTTCGGTAGGGCGTTTATTTATACCAATTAGAGGGCTCTCAAAGCGTATAAAAAATATTCCAGATTTTACTAAAAATTCGTTCTGATGGGTTATTTGGAGTGCTGGTCACGAATCTGAGGTTCATTTGTCGTTTCTCCGAAGTTTCGATTTTTGACAGTTTACGATAGATTACGGTGAGTATACGGTAGTTTGGTCGAAGTCTCAGATTTGTCTCAAAGTTTCTATGTGGGGGTTATTTAGGGTGCTGAATACGAATTCGATGTCCATTTGTCGATTATCGGAATATTGAGGTAGGTTTTGTCCTCTAAAGGGCATGTTGCCTACCATAACCTACAGTAAACCTCAAAATTTTGAGTAGCGAACCACAGATTCGTGTTCAGCACCCCAGATTACCCCTACGTACATGTTTTTAGCAAAATCCGGAGAAAAATTTAAAAACACCCTAAAAATTCCATGAAGGGTAGGTACCCTTACCTTGCCGCGAGGCTTAAAAAAACGCTCATAACTTTTTTCAGAGTGGGTCTAGGCAGGAGCAATGGGCATATTCGGACTTTTCGTCCGAAAATGGTTCTAGAGAACTACGTTTCATTTGGAATGGTCACTATGCATGGTAATTGTGGTCTTAAAGGCAGCATACACGCTCGTAAGCATAGTCGAGATAACAGCATAGATAGGTCCGCACGGCCCGTACTACGTCGCCAACGACGTTTGAAGCGCTGAAAACTGTCCAGGATGACAGTATTTGACAATGTTTTAGCAATCTTGCCTTCCACGCCCGTATTTTCACACCCCTTTCAGTAACAGAATGAGAATCGATACTTGTCAAAACGTGTGATAATTGAGAGTGATAGCACTAATAAATGGGAGTGCACGAGAGAAATAGCTTGGTTTACTTGAGTATAACATGTCTGCATACCTAATGACTCTCGTCCACTTTCGAGAATGCCGCTCTACTTTGGCTGACCTCTTGAAATGGAGGATTTTATCAGTGCACAAACATGTTATACTTAAGTAAACCGAGCTATTTCTCTCGTGCACTCCCATTTGATTGTGCTATCACTCTCAATTATCACACGTTTTCACAAGTATCGATTCTCATTCTGTTACTCAAAGGGGTGTGAAAATACGGGCGTGGAAGGCAAGACTGCTCAAACATTGTCAAATTCTGTCATCCTGGACAGTTTTCAGCGCTTCAAACGTCGTTGACGACATAGTACGGGCCGTGCGGACCGATCTATGCTGTTATCTCGACTATGCATACGAGCGTGTACGCTGCCTTTAAGTTGAGCGACTTTTGGTCCTTGAGAAGCTCTATAACCAGAGGAGGCTCTCAGAAACTCGTAATTTTAAGAGCTAGGTTAAGGAGCCGGTTGCACTTTTTTCTGTGAGAGCCGGCTCAGATTTCTTAAAATTGAGCAAGAGATTGCCTGTTTCTCACAACTTACGGGTATTCAAAAACGCTGTTGACCGCTACCTAAATCCGACGTGAGGCTGTTGACTATAGTGGATGTCATGTAGTGGTTGTTACTTAGTATATTCCAATTTATCCTTTTTTCTCATTTATTTTTCTTTTTTCATGACCCCGTTCATGTGATAAATAAATAAAAAAATAAATGAAGTGTGACTTATTGTGGTTCCCTTGTTAGACAGTAACCCCTGTGTAGAAGCTTTAAGGCGATTTCATCGTTTTAAAAGTCAAAAGTCGCGTTTGGTCAGCTAACTTCCCCATTTGAAGCTTCGAACCAAATCTGATGGAGTTTTCAAATTATTGACAAAAGGACCTCATATTCTTAATCAGCACCGAAAACCACCTCTAGAAAAACGGTTCAAGATCAATCCGAGACAATTTTTGAACCTTTGAAATTTCGTAATATAGCAGGATGTCTGAGTTTCATTGTGTCACTGTGTTGCCTCAATAAACGATCAAGACAGTTTCATCATCAGCAATACCACTGAAAAAATTGTAATTCGTGTACCCCTATTCTCTTCGCAAAGCTATGAAAATGCATTCTTTTGGAGATCTCCTGTACATCTCCAAGGCATTTAGGGGGTTTAGTAAACGGACCATCATAGATGTGTCCCATTCCTACAAATATCAAAACAGTGTTTTGTAAAAGCGCTCGGCGAAGTGACAGGACTCCTTAAAGGAAGTGTTCACGATAAAAAATGTGTTTCAGTTTCCACTAGGAATGGGTAGTGTAGGGGCCGACTGTAACCTTAATGTCGAAAGGACGCATGGAAGCGAGCCAGGAAACGTTCCAAAAGAGCCCGAAGTAGCCACTTCGAGCGCAAGGCAAATACCAAAAGCGCAACACACGCCCACCGACCTGAACAAATGAATGCTCGAGATCGTGAGATGAGCGGTGATTTCCAATCATTAGCATCGTTCTTCCCTTCATTCTCAACTTCTCTCTTTACTCAGGTCAGCTCGCATACATCGGCTGCAAAAGACAGAAGTTACCAGCCTCGGACAACTCGTCCACCATGTTTCCTTAGCTCAATTTTTGAGGGACCATAACTCCGTTCCCAGAAGGTCTTGTACGATTTCAGAGACATCATTGGAATCAGCATGGAGCCGTCTTCAAGATAGGCGGGAAAACAGAAAAACGATTCCTATCGTGAACACTGCCTTTAATTAGCGCCGTCGGAAAAATCAGGTGCTATTTGTTCAGCCGATGTTGGCATGGTGGTCTTCTATTCCAATTGAAAATTGTCCCTAATTATGATTCTGCTGTCAGCACTGGTACCAAAAATGTTTTCTGGAACGTCGGTGAGACAAAGCTCTGCCGGCATTGGCCTCATGGATGCGACCACCGGTGTAAGTGTGGTGTGGCAATTATTATAACTATCACGGACCCAATAAAGAACACTACGTGAGGGAAAGGAATCAATCAAATTACAACCAATTCTGCGTCTGCCAGTCGTTCGCGATGGCACCGCAATCGCCCCGAGAGCAAGCGGACGGGAGCCGAGGCTGCTAGTATATCAACCGGACGAGATTCGCAGTTGCGCTTCGGCCTCGGCTGGGTGCGGTGTCCATACAGTCGGTATGGGTGGGCCGCTCACCCGTTGTTATCATCAGAGCGGGAACAATTTTGGCAAGGCATTGAATCAAAAATATTGCTGAGATCTTTCCGAAAAGGTTTGGCGCTTGTTGGTTAGGGCATCCAACAAAGAAGAGTGGCACAGACAGATGACCTTCTGATTATAGAGCTCTCCAGCATCAAAAACTTGAATCTCAGTGAGCTTCCCGTGCTGGCAGATTTATTCCAAACAAGTGTGCAAGTTACTAAAATGGCAGCAGAATGCTGCTATATTTTCATTGTACGGGTAATGAGAACGATTTTAGGATGACGATGTTTTCATATCACCAGACTCGTGACCGTAGAGGAATGTTTAATATTGATTTCAGCGAACTTAGCTCGTGATTCGGAAGTCATCACAGATCCATCCTTCTCATTCACTGTCAGCCCACCAGTTAGATGGACCTACTACCCACAGGTCGCACCCACAGGTTACTGCTCTTGTTCAAAACTGGTAAGAAAGGAGTCTCTTTCAGTGATATCTTTCCAGGTTCTGCAACGGTCACGAATTTCTTTCCGGGTCAGTCGAGTTCATCAGCGGATGCATTGCAGGCGGCGCAAAATGAAGTGATGGCAGCGGTAGGTTCAATGGATCTCGCTCACTTTTGACACTCTCGTATAGTCATAGTATAGTATTCTTACAGTACCTGGAGGCTCTTTCACAAGTGCCAGGGATATCCACATTGGGGGTCACTGCTACGGTGACATACTCGCCTGACGAGATCTCTAACTGCTACACTGGCACGGCGATTCCAGGTTTACAACAAGATACTCATTTGTTTATTAGAACGTCAAATAACCTAGCATTCCAGGTGGCACTCGAATTGGTTTTCTAGCCGGTGGTGCAATTACACAGATAGCCATGGTGACGGGAATGAGTGTAACAGCCACCACTTGCCCTTTGTCGTCTACAATGGTGGTTCAGGGCATTTCACCCTATCAGGAATACACCAAAATGGTCACGGTATGTATTCAATACTCGAATTAGCTTTGCATTATCCAGGAACGCAAGCTCTGTGGATCAGGGGAAACCCTTTCAGTGAGAGCCATCCTCCTCACCGATAACAGTGCTAGGATTCATGAGCCACGCCCGCGCGTTAGACGCGAGTGCCGAGCTGGCATTGAGGAGTATGAAGCGTCTTAGGAAACGCCCAAACGCTGCGAGAACGCGCGCTTTCGCCGTAAATGCTATTCAACGCCGGTCGACGTCATAGTTTCCCTGCCTTGCGATGTCGGCATTGCAAATCTCAACAAAGGTATCGTTGCTTGCCGCGACACTGCTTTGAAAGATGTCATCGGCAAACTTTGGCGGAGGTTTCAGTGGTGAAATCCTCTATTCCCAAAGAAGTCAGTTGAATCAAGAAACTGACCCATTGTAGTCCATAAAGATGATTTTCAATAATTCTGGTTTTTTATTTCGCTCATGTTTGTCAAGATTCCAGAAGCTCCTTGGCCTGTGAAAAACTCTGGAGTGTATGCTGATTTCAGGGATAAGAATGAGTGACTTTTAACGAAATATAGTTTTCGCATGATATGTCTTCAGTGAACGAATCATGCGCGACCATTAGCGACTAATCTCAGGCGTTATTTCAACTTCCGTCGTCAAGCCGACTTCAAGCAATCGCACCTCCTGGCTGTAGAAACGGGCCGCGTCAACCCGATGCGGTGACGCCTGGCAGCTCACTCCGGCGTGATGAGTTGGAAATTTAGTTCTGTGCTCGGCTTTTTACTCACACACAAATTTGCAACAATTCGCTGTTTTTTTTCACAAAATAAGAATACCAGAAGTGTAGAGGTCTGGAATTTCATACGAAGTCAGGTTTCAAGACCGGGTCGTTACCTACCTCGTGTAGTTGGTTTTGCTTTGGGGTATCAAATTATACTCATTCTAAAAATTTAGGTCACAAAAGAAATCAAAATTTATCGCTTTCTCAAATACTTGATTCGTTCACAAATGAATGTCATATGAGGCTGTCCAGGTAAGAATCGAGATAGATCGGAACACAAGAAAAAGTTTTGCCGTTTTTAAAATTTTTATCGCTAGAGAATATACATTGAATCCGACTCACTCATTTTCGGATATCCATCCGAATGAACCGAAATTTTCATGATTCAAAATCCGATTCACCGAGAAAACGTCAAAATCCGAATGATCCAAAATCCGATTCACCGAGAAAACGTCAAAATCCGAATGATCCAAAATCCGATTCACCGAAAAAACGCCGAAATCCGTTTGGTTCGAAATCTGAATCACCGAAATGTGCCATGAGTCGGATAATGATTTGAATACCGAATATCGGAAAAATGTCATGATTCGAATCGGATAACGAGTCGGATATTGGTAGATTCGGCATGCCCTGATACTCAAACAAGCGTACTGGCTAAAAAACGGCGGAGTTCACTTGGTTCCTGCGCGTGCTGGTGCGTAGCGGAGGTTAGAGACAGTAAGAGAGCGTGGGGCAGACGTTGAGAATATCTGATGTCAGGACTCGACTTGCATTCTACAGTAGCCATACAGGTGCGTAGTTACACTGCAGACATCCAACTGGCGCGCATCGTGACATTTACGCAGCGTTTTCTGCGCATCAGCAATGCAGATTTTGCGCATAACTGGTATTGATCCTCTTCGATTGAGTTGTCTGTGCGAGTATAGGGCCTTTTAGAGTGGCGTCGCTGCAAAATTCGTGGTGTCGCTCTCCAAAGCGAGAGAAAGTGGGCGTGACAATGACTTGTCGCCGAATCATATTTCTGTCTCTGCGTCTCTTACCCCTTCGCCGCCGTTTGTTCGATTGAAAAACAGTGAAATAGGGGAAATGAATATTTTTATAGAGAGTTGATGGACAGGTATTAACAAAGGATCATTAACAAATAGGAAGAAACTACGGAGGGCCGCAGCGACAGGGACAGAAATGGTCGAAATTATTTCCATCGCGCGACGTTGCTGGGCAGAAGCCACTGTCGCTGTCGCGGGCCGAATCTTGCAGAACACTGCGACAGCGACAGGTTTAGGGCCTAGTGCATACTTTCCGCGACCGCGACTGTGCATATTAGCAATATCGATTTTCGGTCGATTTAGATGACAAGGGTTATGTCGCGTCGCTCGTCACGGGAAGTATGCACTAGGCATCAAGGGTGTGAGCTCCGCGACAGGCGGTCGCTGTCGCTGTGCAGAGCGACGCGACAGTGTGTCGCAAAAGTATACCAAACTCCTTATGGCGCATTGAGGGTATGGTTGGCTCCCAAAAATCATGTGTAGTGATTGGACGGGCAATCCTGTTCTAAGTGGGTTAGACAGGAACGCACGGGTATTTACGAAATCGATGGGAAGGACTGATACTCATGATACTCATTTATACTAATGCTTCGACATTACGCCTCACTTTGAAGAGATTGTGAAGAGTGATCAGATCTGTTTGGTTCGCAAATATTCCGAAACAAAGATGATTATCAATAAAATCTTTTATCATAGTAAGGTATAAAAATCTTTTTTCTCGATGGTTTACGCCAGACTATCGATTTTCGATAGAGTTTTTGAATTATACCATCTTGTATCCGACCGGATATCCGACTCGGATATTCGGATTCCGACTCACCGAAAAAAGGTCGAAATCCGAGTGATCCAAATTCCGAATCACCGAAAAAATGTGATTTTTGGATTGATCCGAGATCCGACTATCCGTTTAGCCTCCCTATCCGAATGACTCGTGATTATCCGATGTTGCTATTTTGAATCTATCCGTTTGAGTCGGATATTTGCGACCTTTGATTTTTGAGTTATCCGAAATCCGAGTATCCGAATTTTTTCGATTCGGATCCAATGCATAGAAAACTTTTTTTAAGATGGTGAAAATTTTCATAGTTGGGCATTTTTGAACATTCCTTGGCCTAGATCTTCAATAGAAACAAATTCCTCTGAGAAAAAAATCTCATTATACGCTATCAACTATGAGGAATCGATTGGTGTTATCAAAATTTTCAAAATCGCGCTCAGTAAAAAATATTATTTTTAAATTTCCCTGAGCCCAAATCCTGCAGATAGAGACTGTGCTCAAAAGATGCACCGTGGTCGATCCGGTTTCTAAAAATATATAATCAAAAATCGAAAGACACTAGCAACCTCATTTTTTTGATCGAATGACTCTCACAGGCGAAAAACCCTTGAGAAAGAGGCCGCTTATGCCTTCTATCGCGCGCAAAATGGCCACAGTAGTAACTGACTACGGGTCATCGATTGAAATAGAATTTGAAAAAAAGCTATTTTATAACTTTCACATCATGAACTTGTGCGTTTGGCTCACAAGAATCTCTTTTTCACAACACCTACTAAGAACAAGGCTAAGGAGGTCATTGCCCGTTGAGCTAGCGTAAAGTGTGTTTAGTAACTTGTGGGATGAACATGGAATAGAGTTTGAAGAGATACGGAACAGAAACGCTCTATCATAGACATTCGACACTAAGTGGCTTTCGAATGAATAAGAAATTTGAATATCGTATTCTTACAGTACCCCCAAAGAATGAACACTTCGGAAAACCATTTCTGAAAATTTGCGAATGAAAGAAGTTTTCCTTTATCAATTTACGTGATGTTTTTTTCTGAAATACCGCTTTTTTTAAACAATTTCGATTGAATAAATAAACTCGAAGTACTGTTCGCTATTCGGTTCAAATGTATATTCGGAACATTTATACGAATATTGAAACAAATATTCGAGTTTTCGATTTATGTTTTCCAAAATGATTCGTGAACATTTATGAACATTGCCCGAAATTGGCCGAATGTTTTGAAAATATAACGTTCCAGTTTTCCGAACATCCCAAATAATCGTTAAAGGCAGTGTTCACGATAAAAGTCGTCTTTGAGTTTTCACCGTAGAACGAAGCTTCAGAGTCTGACTGATTCTTCAGTGAAGAAAGGATCAAGAAAACGCTGAGATACATCCAAAAATTAGCTCTTCATTTTGAAAGCCAGATTTCAACGGTGGATCAGTTGCGCGGGCATGGGCCTGAAGTAGACAGCGTGTGCAGATGCGCCCCAATGCTAAAACTTAGCCGCGTTCGCGCCCCAATGCTAATGAAAAGAGGACCAAACTGTTCCTAGGCAAACTCGACCGCGAGCGGAAAGGGCCAGCGCGAGCGGATCTCGGAGCCGATTAAAGCTTTCTTGCGCTCGTTTTTGTCCGTTCTTTCACCACTGCTGCTCCAATCAAACCCTGGCCTTTCGATTTCCGGTGGAAAACTGAAGACGAAGTTTATCGCGGACACTACCTTTAATAGACTCGTTAATAGACGTTAAAATTTTTAGGCGAATCGAAGTTTTGGAAAAAAAACGAGCAATTTGATTCCACGAATGAATCGAATATTATTCGAATCGAATGTAGGGTATGCTGCCTACGAGCAGAAATGAGATGGCTCTCTTCGCTTCTAGCCGAAAGGCTCTGCTGTCGACAATTGATCGCATAGACAGGAATGACGAGGCCACATCGCAACTAAGGCTTCACATGTTCACATCCCGAAGCCAGGTGTGTGAGCGTTCCTGTCCGACTGCCTGTGGACACGTTTGAAGCCAGAAGAGGTATATTTTCGAGGTACCATTCACTTACACCAAGCAAAAGCTACCTTATGAGTTGATGATCGCTTCAAATTTGAAGACTAGTCTAACAATAAGCACTGCCTGCTGACTGTCTCCGTCGCCGTTCCCGGCCTCGCTCACGTTAGTGGAATATCTTTGATTTTTCTAAAATACCGATTCATTGGAAAAATTCAATTCATCGGTTCTTTGAAAACTCGAATATTTGTTTCAATATTCGTATAAATGTTCCGAATATTCATTCGAACCGAATAGAGAACAGTATTTCGAGTTTATTTATTCATTCGAAATTGTTAAAAAAGCAGTATTTCAGAAAAAAAACAGCACGTGAATTGATAAAGGCTATATTCGAAAAATTCTTTCATTCGGAAATTTTCAGAAATGGTTATCCGAAGTGTTCATTCGTTGATCATTCATTACTGTAAGAATACGATATTCAAATTTTTCATTCATTCAAAAGCTACGTAGTGTCGAATGTCTTTGATAGAGCGTTTCTGTTCCGTTTCTAGTCGAACTGTACCCCATGCTCATCTCACAAGTTACCAAGCACCACCTTATGCTACCTCAGCGTGCAATGACCTCCCTAATCTTGTTCTTAGTAGGTAGGTGTTGTGAAAAAGAGGTTCTCGTGAACCAAACGCACAAGTATATGATGTGAAAATGATAAAATAGCTTTTTTTCAAATTCTATTTCAATCGATGACCCGTAGTCAGTTACTACTGCAGCCACTTTGCATGAGCGGCCTCTTTCTCGAGGGTTTTTCGCCTGTGAGCGTCATTCGATCGAAAAAATGATGTTGTTTGTGTTTTTCGATTTTTGGTAATATATTTTTTGTAAACCAAGTCGACCACGGCGCATCTTTTGAGCACAGTCTCTACGGTCTCCGGAGCATTGACAACTCGGCATGCGGGATGTTCGAGTCAGTATGATGGGCGCAGAGGACGAAAAGAAAGGCGCTGCCAGCTGGCCTGGCACTCTCTCGGCCGGCCAAAGTGCAAACTGGCTATCTCTGCGTCTCCGCGGAGAGGGTCATTTACAGCTTTTTGACTGTGCAGTACAGGGATGGGAGCTACACAAGTTTTGAAGGGGAGAAGCACTCAGAATTCCAGAAAGAAGTAAAAGATACAGCTCTCAGAAATCGAAGGATTTCGAATGAGTCTCTAGGGAAGCAATGACTGTAAGATATGTGATTTGGAAGAAACTTTCTATTTCATGATTGAATCCTTGAGTGCTCCCGCCAACAAACTTTGCACACAGGGCTGGATCTCTGGAACATTCGATTCTTAAATCAAATCGCTAAAACACATTGCCAGCCGTGCTTTTTTGATGTGGCGGGATAGGGGAACTGGTTAAGAAGTTGGTCACTTACTGTTTATAAATTAAACGATACCGATCGGTTGGTCACTTACTGTTTATAAATTAAAAGATACCGATCGGCTAACCATGGAGATTTCCCGTGGGTATTACTACGTATTACCAAGAAAAGTGTGCAATTCTAGCTAAATGAGTTTTTCCAAGCACAAGCGCTTTGGCACTAGCAGAAACGCTCCAACCAAAAGAAACATTAGGAAAGTGGACTGGGCGAGTCTACAGAGAATTAACATTATTTCTGGAGAACCGATTTCTGTGGTTAAAATTTTTAATTCCTTGGAACAAACCGCTGTGGTATTTCACATCAAAGAGCTCTAGGGTTTTCGAAGAAGAACGTTTACTTGGTTGAAAAGGTTCATGTGCTAGTAATTGAATTTGCTACTGCCCTTTCACTAGTTTACCTTTCTGAACAGGAAAATGAAATCGTTTGAGTGATTTGGCTAACGTCATGTTTTCTTTTCAATAATAAGTATTGAGTGCACGAATTTTCCAATGGAACCGAAGAAAAAGAAGTCATTCTCAAAACCAGAGAGTACTTGTGTGCAGAATAGCAAAACGGGCTGTTTTCACGAATTAAAAGTTTCAGCCACGGGAATCGGTTCTTGAGAAATATTTATACTTGTTTTGTATACTCGTCCACTCCGCTTCTCTATCACTCTTTTTTTTTCTTGGAACGTTTCGTTCAGCACCAGACCACATTTGCTGGGTAGATCCCCTTTTTGATAAATTGTCTTGGCTTTTTCTTTTTTATCACATGTGTAATCAGCAGCGTTAGGAAAGAATTCAGTTGTTCACTAACTTTGTTGGAGAATTTGCATGGTGCTATGAGAGAACGAGCGTCAGATTTATTCCCGATCTGTCAGAAATAAAAATAATGTGGGAATTCTAA
Organism: Aplectana chamaeleonis; assembly: GCA_029168955.1. NCBI lineage: Eukaryota > Metazoa > Nematoda > Chromadorea > Rhabditida > Cosmocercidae > Aplectana > Aplectana chamaeleonis. The sequence goes on from JAPDOI010000193.1 coordinate 619,633, forward strand.
GACATTGTTCTACAGGGAAAACATTTACAGGTGTACAGTTCAGTTCCGCAATCGCGTTCAGTCCTCATTATCATAATCGTAGAAGCGAAGCGGATGTTTTTGAAAAACTCAACTCGAATCATCCTCAAAACAACCCCTTCGCTTCTACGATTGTGATAATGAGACTGCGGACTGAACGCGATTGCGGAACTAGATCATAATTGTGATTACAGCTCCAGAATCCACATATACGGAGCGGTCGTGGCTGATGTTTGCCAAAATATGCATCAAAACCTCAATCATCCGAGAGATGCCAGTCGATGGCACAATAGTAGCCTCTTTTTCTTTGTGTCTCCAGCGCAAGAGGTGGAGTGGAGAGCGCAGCAAGCGCGAGATAAAGTGGGCGCGGCATGCCTGGTTGTCAATGGTACCGAAACCCAGTCTCTACAGTTGACCGCAATGTTGAAAGGACATGGTGCGGTTGCGGACTCGCACTAAAACTACGGTAGAGTCTGGCACTTTGCCAGATTTCGTCATCGATCAGCGCCACAGCTGATATTCTCGTGCGCAGAGAGACGACGGTTGGCGCCGATCGATGACGAAATCTGGCAAAGTGCCAGATTATACCGTAGTTTTAGCACGAGTCCGCAACCTCACCAGGTCCTACTAACATTGCTGTAAACTATATCTAGGATCTGGGCTCAGAGAAATTAAGAAAATTATTTTTTTACTGAGCGCGATTTTGAAAGATTTGATAAGGCCAATCGATTCCTCATAGTTGATAATGTGTAATGAAATTTTTTCCTCAGATAAATTTGTTTCCGTCGGGGATCAGGCAAAGGAATGTTCAAAAAATGCCCAACTTTGGAATTTCATAACATTTTTCGAAAAGTTTTCTGAAAATTCTAGAAGAGTACACCTGAGTTTTTTGGGGTGCTCTCGCGATGAAAATTTCAAAAACAGCAAGGTTTTTTTTATCTAGATTCTTACGTGGACAGCCTCATATTCCATCCTCCGGCTATTCGGCCTATTCGGAAAATCAAAGTATTGGATTGCATGAATACAGAGCGAAGTACGGGTGGGACAGGGGCTCTCTACCCACCAAGGTAGGCGTTGCCTCGCCTTCTGCGGCTCTAATTCTACTCGGGACCATTTCGCTTGCATTCAGAAGCGTGCCGCTTCGAACAGCAAAACTGCGACAACTCCTTTTTCAGAGTGTAGAGAGCCCCTATCACAGTACGAGTAACTGTGTTCGACTAGTCGTATCCGATTTTCCAACATTGTACCTAGAAAAGGCGTCGGCTCGTTGTAGCGAAACGACATAGAGTCTCGTTGTAGACCTCTATAGTCTAGCGAATGGACGGGGTTGCCTAAGTAGATAGTTTCGCTAGATCGAAACCCCATTAGCCTGCGGTGCCCCGAAGGCCGCACGGCCGCAACCATCGTTGCGCCTCGTCTACTCGCTTGACTAAGCTTGAGACATACATATTCGGACGATCTTGCGCCAGTGGCCGCACAGATTAGCAACAGTACCCTCGTAATTTTTTTGGCTACATTCCGAAATTCCCTATTTTTCGTGGCCACTACAGTTGCTGTTCTAGCCAAAACTGTTCGGCTAGGTAGCTAAAATACAGCCTGGAGTTTGAGTAGCTAGTAGCCGAACAGAAAACTCGCTAGTAGCCGAACCGAAAGCATGCGGGTCCTGGAAGTTGACTACCGGTCCCTGTCTTAAAAGAGATTTGAGGTCATCTCCCACGATCAGCTTTGAAAAGCCGACTTCGGCACCCGATGAGATGGAGCGGCTTATATACCTTTTACACCACTTGAGTATGTAGGTGATACTGATACGCTACAGGAGAAACTTTGAACAAAAAAAAGTTGCTTGTATAATAGTCACAAGTTCAAATATATCTACTAATCACGGTATTAGTGGTACAATCATGGTATTATTCATGGTACAGTGCGTTTCATAACTATAAAGGCACCCTACTTTTTTGAAATTCTCAGATTCGTATTACGTATTGAGAAGAACCAAGTCCAGTATTCGAGTACCTTTCGTACACATACTCTGTCATATTCACAACTTTCCTTCTAGTTTCCATTATGAATACTTTTCGGAGCTTTTTTAATTTTACACTGTTTCAAAACTATAAAGGCACTGAAGAAATAGCTGTTGCTTTTGATCATATCGCCAGAGTCGCTTGTCCACTCTTCACTGTAGAATGTACTGTTCCTATCAACTACAGTTTACCGTGAATTAGTGCTGTTTACCAAAAATCAAGGTTAGGCGGCTGTGTTACAAGAACTTGGACACTCCATTGGAGAAACCAGCGCATAGTCGAGAGATTCCATCAATTGCATCGGCACACTTCTATGTTCTCAGGTTACATGTAGGACCAAGAATACTAGAGGAATACCGAGAATACTGAAATCAGGGCGAAATCGGCGGATATGTTGACAGTTGTCGTGTAGCACTAGCAGCTTCGCGCAGGTGCCGGAAGGGCATAAAGAAGCTGCTCAGGTGCTAACTACCAAGAGGGATCTTGGCAGTGAAATTGGTGAAGACCTCATCATTGAGCGTACCCTCACCGTGGTCATTGCCAGACACTTTCATTGCCAGACACTTTTTCGGCTCCATGGTGTCTATTTAGACTTAATCAGTGATGAATTGAACGAATCCAATGACTTTCCTACTTCTGACGCCATTTGAAAAATATGCCGTTCTTGTCCCATCGTCGAATTTTAGATGTTTGCTCCAAGACGGCTTGTAGACCCGATTGGCTCTCTGGTATAGTCTTAAAACCGCCTACGTTGGGCTGATTGGCTGTCTACGATGTCGAGATGTCTGATAGAAAATACCCCGACTCGTGGCATCATCGAAGTCGAAAGTAAAAGATTATTTTGCTGTCCATGTGAGCTCTCCTGGTTTCGCTTAATTCCAAGGTCATAGTGTTTAAAGGCAGGGTTCGCGATAAAAACGAATTTTGAGCTCTCTCCATAAAAATGTAGATTTGGCCATTACAAAAGTAAAAGTAAGTGAAAAAACCTGGAAATTCGCGGGAAAAACGCTCAAAAACAAAGCATAACGGCTAATTACTGGTGTCGGCCGGCCTCCTAATTAGGGCGATTTTCATTAATGCTTGCTTATCCGGCATATATTTTGCTGTTCAAGTAATCAGTATTCTCCAGAAATGTTCAGAAATCACTTAAGAAGCGAAATAAAAATTGACAAATGAGGCTTTTACCCAAATCTCAATAATTGGGGGTGGGAGGACACCAAGCCATAGCTTTCTCCTGAGCGTTTTTTCTCCATTTTTTCACTTATTTTCACTTTTGTGATGGCCAGATCTACCATTCTACGGTGATAGCATGACAGCCGATTTTGTCGGGAACCCTACCTTTAACTTCTTGGTTAGCTGGCATATATTCTGGACAAAACCTATGTGCGGTGTGTTAATCAGAGAGATTGATACAGGTTGGAAGCAATAAGGACCGTTGATGAGCTCAAAAGTGCGATTCTTGGTTCAGGAAAGAGAAGCACGCCAAGGCTGACATGTAAGTTGTGTAATTCCATGTGTAACCGTATTTTCGAAGTTGAATTTTACGGGCAAGGTTGCAGCATAATTTGCACTGGAGGATCACTTAGCTGCAGTTGTACTACCATACTGACAAGTGCCTTTATTGTTTTGAAACAGTGTCAAAAAAGAAACACTTCGACAAAATTGCTAAAAATAAATCTTGCGGAAATTTTCGTTGTGGGCTAGTGTATACGGAAGGGAACAAGTTGTCATATATGCAGAAGGGTGCCCGCAACCATCAACCGGTCTATTTATTCTAAGAAAATAGGGTGCCTTTATAGTTATGAAACGCACTGTATAACTCAAACGATAGCAGGTCCTGAGCCCACCCCGAGTGCACTCAGAGCAGCGTCCATGTTGCGCTCAGGGTGACAAATTTGGCAATTTCCGGGCCACATATCTTGCGATCCAGGCCGCATGCGTTGAGCTCCGGGTGCTACCAACGAGATTGATTCACGCAGCGCCCTGAGCGAAACTGTCGGCTGATGACTTCACAGTACATCATACAGCATACATGGTTGCGCCCCGGGCGCTTTCTATAAACCGATTTTAGCAACACAGTTGCAAAAATCGATACATCGACGTGGTTCAGACGCTTCGCTGATCGATTATCGCACCCATTTAAGCTAATCGATTTTTAAAGGAAGAATCCAACGATTTCCACACATTTACCGATTTCCCCAACCCTACTGAATTTCCTTGGATTTATGTGATCCTTACGATCATCGATATCAGCTAGCGCTGATTATGAAATACCTTTCAGCTTAATACACTTTCCCCTGCTTAGAATTTTGATTCCGTCACAACTTCCCTCACAACTTCACCCATTAATCTTCTGATGTCACCTTATTTTCTCCAACTATTAGGTATAATTCCCCGAAATTATTAGGTATTCATAACAATCGCCCTTTCTCAGAGTCCTTCTAATGATCTCGTTGAACGATTCAAAGCTAACAATGAAAAGTATGCATGGCACATATTTATTCCAAACATTAAAATTCAGATATAAATTAAATATACATTGAAATAAGTTTAAATACCCGAGCGATTCGTTTTTCTCATTTTTCTCGAGATGATTAAATAAATCCGAAATATTCCCTCTATGAATATATGCAAACTGCGTTCGGAAAGTCATGTTAACGTTTATTTTTTGAATACAGTTTAAATATTGCACAAATTTGAAGAAAATAGGGAGTTCTAGGGTGGTCGAACATTGAGCACAAATGGAGCATAGGAAATCAATTACAAGCCCTACAAGAGAAACAGTAAGAAACCCGCTCAAAAATTGCAGGAAGCCCAGATGCTCTTCCTTGTTTCAATTGATTCATCCGATTTCGAAATGCGCACGTCATTCAACGCATGTGGCTCGGAGAGCAACCTGAACGCACTGCACGTTGCAGCACAACCGAAACGCACCGCAAGTTTGAATATCAACTGCTCTGAGTTTCGGTCGCAGTGGGCGGGGAGGGGCGGGATCGGTTGCGCTCCGGGCCTGCTACTGTCTGAGTAATATTGGGCACGCTTTTCATGAAAATGCGGAATGAAAATAAGGGCATTAGAGGAGCTACTAGCCGAACAGAAAGTCGACAGCTGTGGCCAGACCTCATCAGGATGTTATTCGAAACATAGTTGACGATAGCAGCAGGAGCAAATTTTCAACAACTGTTGCTATTGTTCTGAATTGGACGGGACCATGAGGAATCTGTTAGGTTATGCTAGTGAACTTCAAGTGCCTTGCTGTGCTGCTGTGCCGCAAAAATATGAACGACGCCTGACTCTGCTCGTGATGCCGTGAATAGCGCGCATTCCGTCGCATACGAAGAACGTCCTCCTTGTCCGCATTCACTTACTGGACTAGAGTTCATGATGCGACCATACATGCAACATCGACAAAAATTTAGTTTATGACCTCCATATAAAGTCACGCCAGAACCGATCCCATAGGAGTGCGTCCAGGCACATTAGAGCATTTTTAAATATGATAGGAAATAAACTTTTAGATTTTAAAACAGTGTTCGGTTCAGAGAAGGGCGATAATATTAAACAGTGTACAATAGAGGACTCAATCGGGCATGAAAGGAGGGCGCGGGGCGGCACGCTCAAGCGCTATTCATACTACTCGACGCCAGCGCGGCACGCGCTTGCCGCGCTGGCGTGGCGTTTGTGTATGAATACTTTCAACGCGTGACGCGCGTGCCGCGCTCGCGGAGACTATGAATACTCCGCGCTTGCGGAGACTATGAATACTCCAGCGGCGACGCCATGGCGGAGCGGTGAAGCTGGAAAGAATGAAACGATCGATAAATAATATAAGTGGATGAAAACGCCAAGGCGTTTCGGGTGGCAGTATGAATACTGCAGCGGCGACGCCATGGCGGGGCGGGCGGAGCGTGACGCGCGGGTGGGGCGTCAAGCCATTCATGCACAAACACCACGCCAGGGCGGCACGCGCGTGGCGCGCTGGCGTTGAGTAGTATGAATAGCGCCTCACTGCTCCCTCCTTCGCCACTCCTGCGAGCGGAGAGACTCTAATCGACTCCCGTCCCGCTCCGCCACAGCGTCTCCGCTGTAGTATTTATAGTATCTGTACGCGCGTAGAAAGCATTCGTACTCCGACGTGACGCCAACGCGTCACGTGCGTGATACGCTGGCGCTGAGGAGTATGAATAGCTTATAACTAACTTCGAATTCCAGAGCTCTCATAAGATGTTCGAGACTTTGCCCATACATGTCCAACTGCGCCTCTCGGAAATGTGGTTTCGTTTCATTTCTTCATTCAGATTAGAAAACGTGTGTTCTGCCGGCATCACAAGTGTAGACCAGGGTGTAGCTGGAAACAATGCTTCCTGTGATGTGCTGGAAGCAGAGTTTTGCTGACTTTTCAGGTGTCTACACGTGGTGGAACGACAATGACGCGATACAATTGGAACCGAGTGCTATCTCAATTCCAGAGCACAATGAACTTCAGATATCAGGCACTTTTCCGATCACAGGTCCAAATAAACAACAATTAGACCGTCTCGAACCAACAATCTGTGATTGGAGCTCTACTCAACCTTTCGATCCTCTTCAGGGTCTCATTCTGAAAAAAAAATGAGACAGTTGACTACACACATCGAAAACGTCGTCAAAATTGGTCTAGTGATTGGACGCGACAATGGCGCTAGAGCGTCTTTTGAGATCGAAACCTAGTCGACCATTGCTTTTGTGAACGCCGCACGTCCGCTGCAAATGACCGCGTCACGTCCATTCGCTGTACTAGATTTGGCGGAAGGTCTTCATGTAATCGCCATTTATCGTATCGTTCTTTCTGTTGAATTTGTTTTTAAAGTCAGCATACACGCTAGTAAACGTGGTTGAGATAACTACGCGAATCGAACCGTATGGCTTACAGCATGATGCTTATGCATTTCGAAGTGTTAAAAACTACCCACAATGCCTCTACATGAGTTAGAAGTTGGCCCCGCCCTGTATTTTCACGCCCCCTGTATTTGCCATTTTCCTCCAACGCAAGGTTGCTGGGCCATCTTCGCCGTCAGTGACGTGTGTGGTTCACTTGTTGGGCAATCTACCAACAGTACCGACGGTGAATATGACCCACCAACCTTTCGTTGCAGGAAAAGGGCAAATACGGGGGGCGTGAAAATACAGGGCGGGGCCAATTTTTAACTAATGTAGCGGCATTGTGGGTCGTTTTTGACACTTCAAAATGAGTAGGCGTTGTGATCTGGGCAATACCATTCTATTCCCATGGTTATCGCAATCACGTTTACGAGCGTGTATGCTGCCTTTAACTTGCTGTACATAAGTTCAACAGCTTGGCTTTCATGTTCTTATAGGATAAAGTAAACCTATTCATATTGTATCAATACAAATTTTTGTTGACGATTTGCACAAGTGTGATATGCTGCAAAGGATTTTAAATATACGGGAAAATTGAATTCGGTCATAAATAAGACCATGGATTCGTGAGGTAGCGTCCATAGCTAGCATCATAAGAGAAGACCATTGCTGAGGTATATAAGTGCGGCTGAAGATGAGGTATTGATCGTATTAGATTGTAACATAAGTCTTGAAAGATTTTTTAAATTTTTTAAAATCTTTATTGCTTCACACATTCAATCCACAATATATACACCATAACTATCTACAACCTTACTCCATCTAATAGGCATGTCGCTGTTCCCTTTTCCCAGAACCCAGGAGTTTGTGCATCGAAGATGTCAGCGACTGCCAGAAATACTTCATCAAGTTTAGAATATTTTCTCTTGGCTAGGAGCGATTTGAGAGGGCGGAACAAATGATATGAATGCCGCAGGAAGCTAGATCAGGAGAAAAGTTTGGGTGAGGGACCGTATCCCAGCCGAGCTCCGTTAGTTTGTTCCGCGGGACATGAGAGACGTGCGGTCGAGCGTTATCATGCAGCAGAAGTACCCAAGTCTTTCTCAGCCGCTTTTCTCCTATTGCTTCCTTCAATTTCCGAAGTTGCTCACCGTAGACTGTTGCGGTAACTGTCTGAACTTCCGGTAGTAGCTCATAGAAAAACATACCGCGGGAATCCCAGAAGCAACAATACAAAATCTTCTTGGGATGAAGGTCTGGTTTTGACTGAGTTGTTGGTTGTTCTCGAGGAAGTCTGCGTGCGCTTGCGTCGTATAGTATCCAACTCTCATCTCCAGTCACCACATCCTCCAGAAAGTCCTTCCTGTTGGAGCGGAGGAGAAAAATATTCTCAACTTGATAATGTATTTTTGGCATTCGCTGACTTCTTCGGTGCACAGACTCCTGGGTTCTGGGAAAAGGGTATCAGCGACTTGCATAATAGATGGAGTAAGGTTGTAGATAGTTATCGTGATTATATTGTGGATTGAATGTGTGAAGCAATAAAGATGAAACAAATTCTTTAAAAAATCTTCCAAGACTTATGTTACAACCTAATACATTGACTACCTAGCTACAATCAGTATTTCATCAATCGCACTCATTCCAAGGGCTGTTGTTGCTTGTGGTGCTCCTTGAAATGGTTTTTGAAAATATTTGGAAGACTTTGTCGGGCAAAATGCCGTCAAATTTCAAAATATCTTCCAATAAAAACCCACTGCTGATGATCGCGGGGCAATACTCCAGCCGTATCGATGTCAAAGACAACAACTCTTAAAGGCACAGGACACCCAAGAAATTATTTTTCAGATTTCATGTTTATCTTGGAGAGAGTCACACGCTGATCACAGTGGTATCCCTGAAATCGTCGAGGACCCCCTATGAACAGAGTTATGGCTCTTCAAAGATGCTTAGAGTTTGAGGGTGAAAATTAGGTGGACGAGTTGTCTCAGGCCTGCATTTCTCTTCATTTGCAATCGTTGCGCGAGAGCGAGCTAGGATAAGGAGATAGCCCAGCAATGGACTGAAGAACGACGACTTATTAGAGGTCATCCATCCATCGAGCCGCTATCGAGTCCGAAACTCCGTTTGGGGGTCGTGCCTGTGGTGGTCGCTTATATCTCGTGTATTTAGAGGAATTGAAATCTCGAATTTGGCACGTATTTTACAGGAGGGTTCTTCTACACAATTACATACAAATCTCAAAATTCATATCTTAGAATGTACTGTGCCTTTAAAGGCAGCATACACGCTCGTAAACATGGTCGAGATATCAGCATAAATAGGCCCGCACGGCCCCTACCATGTCGTCAACGACATTCGAAGCGCTGAAAATCATCCAGAATGACATAATTTGAGCAATAATGTCTCGCACGCCCGTATTTTCACACCCCTTCGAGTAACAGAATGAAAAGTTAAACTTGAGAAAACATGTGATAATTGAGAGTGATAGCACTAAAGATAACACTAAAGTAAAGGGATAACACAAAAGATAACACTAAAGTAAGAGGAGTGCACGAGAAAAACAGCTCGATTTTACAGATTCGATTCGATACTACATGTTTGTACGCCGATGAAATCCTTCAATTTCAAAAGCCAGTCGGAGTAGAGCGGCAATCTCAAAAGTGGACGAGAGTTAATCGGTATGTAAACATGTTTTACTCAAGTAAATCGAGCTGTTTCTCTCGAACACTCCCTTTTGATAGTGCTATCACTCTAAACTATCACATGTTTTCTCAAGTTTACGTTTTCATTCTGTTACTCGAAGGGGTGTGAAAATACGGGCGTGCGAGACATGATTGCTCAAATTATGTCATTCTGGATGATTTTCAGCGCTTCAAACGTCGTTGACGACATGGTAGGGGCCGTACAGGCCTATTTATGCTGATATCTCGACCATGTTTGCAAGCGTGTATGCTGCCTTTAAACCGAGGATACAACCGGACAAAGGATCATTCTTCCTAGACGGGGGGGTACCCCCCAAGATTCGGGACAGAAATGAAATGAACCACCGATTGACAAGGCTACCAATCGAAATATTTCTATAGAGCTTTTATAAAAACAATGATTGTTGACAGTATCAGGCATCTTTTATCAGAGTTTTCCTTCATTTCTATGAATAAATCTTGGGTGCCCCCCTTCACCCCCCCCCCCGTCTACAATAGACCCCAATCTCTGAGAGTTTTGGCTTAGAAATAGCCGCGGAATAGCCGTAAAATGCCTGCTCGCCGCGATATAGCCGTCAATTATTTCTCGCCTCGAAATAGCCGCTAAATAATTCTTGCCTCGAAATAGCCGCCAAATAATGCTCGCCGCGAAATAGTCGCGAACTAGCCGCTAAATATTTGGTCTGCTTAGGTCTAGTTTAGCTTAGCTTAGTTAAACTTATTTGAGTTATGAACGGTCTATCCGATGTTGAACTTCCTAGTGCTGCTGGCGGTGCCGTACTCCGGAATGCTACGGCTAAAGTCTAGCTTCGTAATCGCCTGTTATTACTGCTTCCCTTGCATGAACGTATTCTTGTAGGCATACCGGGCGACGATCAACCATGGCAGGACGGCGCTTTGTAATGACATACGACGTATTGAGTCAGCTGAAAAAGACTGCTCGATACTTAAATTGATTGAATTTTGAAGCATCGCCAATCTATTCACAATGAGACGCTCATAAACTCGGATGATAGCAGGATACCGGCGTATTTTATAGTATGTACGCCTCACATTTTTTATTCTCTCTAACAGAATGTTTCTTCACAGCGGGACATGGAATCATCTGTCGAATGCGGCATATAGTGAAGATTAAAGCCATTATCAACATTATTAGCTTCACATTCAATTCCCAGACGAGATGCGAAATGACTAGTTCCCTACGATTATTTCCCATATCTTTATAATGTGCAGAGATAGGATCTGTCCCAGACGGGGGGGGGCATACACGATTCAAGACAGAAATGAAATGAATCACTGACTGGTGAGGCTACCTAACTAAGTATTTCTATGAATCTTTTAAGAGAACAATGATTGATAGCACTATCAGGCATAATTAATCAGAGTTTTTCTTCATTTTTATGAAAAATCCTCGGGTGCCCCCCCCCTGTCTAGGATAGGCCCCAGAGATAATCTTTGACTTGAAACAATAGCCTTGAAGGACATAAGCCCTGCGTTGCGGTACTACCAGAAGTGTCTTCCGATGTTTGGCTTCATTCGTGGGTCTGTTAAACCGACGATGAGAGACCACAATATTGTCTTTGGACGTCTTCTTATACATAGAACACATAGCAACAGTAATGATTGACGGTAGCGCTGTCCGTAAATGTGAATAAAGATCTTAATTCCAGATTCGCGTCTTTGTGAAGAGCACCAGTTTCCGGTAAATAGCCGAGAAATAGCCCACCAGGCTCCGCAGCGGCTCCCGGTGGACTAGTTCTCGGCTATTTCCCGGCTATTTTGAGGACAACGTACTTTCGGCCTAGCATTGTCCGCGAAATAAACGGGATATAGCCGCGCAATAGCGCACCAGGAGCCGCTGCGGATCGTGGTGGACTATTTCTCGGTTATATCTCGGCCAAAACTCTTAGAGAAGGAACATTCTTCGAGCGGTTTTTTGCTTTTAAGAGAGCGATTGGCCACAGCTGCTCTGCTCCGGCGGGGTATCATACTTCAACCTTACAAAAGACTCGAGAACCAATTCCATCGTGAACCGTGCCTTCCAGGCATTGGTCACATTACGTTTTTTGTTTTTTCTTCTCCTTCTAATATTTTAACCAAGTGGATATAATTGGCACAGCTTAGGACTTCAATGTTACGTTTTCATCATGCTATAGCCTCTTTTAAACTGTTCCGTGGTCTGAAAAGGCGCTTTCCCGGTTGATCATCTAGCCCGAAGAGCAGAAGCTCCTCGACGGGCTAAGACAGGCCAGGAGAAACCCAAAATTCATATCCTCTCTTTCTAAATTTTCTCGCATTCAAACGTGTGCATTGAGAGCTTCTTGTTCTGAGAGAATTTATGACAACGGAAAGACAAAACGAATTACCCAACACAGGAAGTTAAAGGAACTAAAGCATTTTTAAACGTTCACTTTTTCCTATGTTTGTGTATTACACAAGGCACACCAAAAGTGACAAAATAAATTTGAATGCTCCGGGATTTTGGAACGAGTTTTTCTCCGAATTTCTAGTGTTTTTCGTGATCTCTTTGCGATTTATCACAACCTGGTAGGCCTACCTGCGCAAAATAGTGAAACATTTTAATACAGTTTTTGCGCGTACGCTGCCTGTAAGGAAATCTGAAAATCAGCATTGGATTGGTGCTCTGATCACAACATCAATTCCAAAACTCAGGTGCCGGAATCTTTGGTTAACGAAGAATAATGGTTCAAGAGCAGACGGATAGGTGGATTAGCTAGAGATTGTACTATGGTTGCCCTGGCCGTTTGAAAAATGATAAATGTGTTCCGATCTACTCTTAAGCCCCTTTTACACTTGCCCGACCGACGTCGGACGACTCGTTATCAAATTTGACAAGTTAAGATAGATAAGATGGGTAGGGTAGGGTAGATAGATATTACACATCCGATAACGAGTCGTACGACGTCGGTCGGGCAAGTGTGAAAGAGGCTTAACGCGATATCTCCGAATGCGCCATTGGATTTCGTTACAGACAGCTTTAAACAAAGGTATGTCGGAGCCTCGTGGAACTCTATAGGAAAAGAGCATTCATCGGACGATTTTCAGGGGTTGCGAGAAATTGTTTACTACAAGACTCAAAACTTTTATGTGGGTTTATTTGGGGTGCTGAACATGAGTATGAGGTTTATTGGCCGATATGCTGAGGGGTGTTGCAGGTTTCAGTAGTCACAATGCCATTAATTAAGGGAGCGGAATCTACCTAGCTGCTCAAAAAAGGTACAAACGGACCTCATATTCGTGCTCAGCCCCCGTATAACCTTCCCCTGTGAAGTGTTGAGCCAAATCTGAGTCTTTGAGCAAACCATCGTATATACCCGTAACCAACCGTGCTCTACGGAAAATCGATGAACGAGTTCCAGTTTCGGGCTCAATACTGCAGTAAAAACTATTATGAGCAAAATGTATCACAGCATTTCGAAAATCGCCAGAGGTCCCCTTCGGCTTCCAAAACTTCTTTCTGAAGGGTAGCTTTGAATCAAATCTGTTGAATGTTTGGAGAGTCGACAAACATATGTAGAGTTTGGGTGATAATTTTAGTCTGATGAATTGACGGGGCTGTGACGGTAGATCACCCCGCGCGAATCGAAATCCCCACTCGAGTGGGGCCGCCAAACCCGCACGGTCGGCCGCGTGGACCATGCGTCAGACAAAATCGAAAACGGAAACTATTCCTCAGATTCTTGTCCAGCACTCCAGTCAACCCCATAAGGAAATTCGAAGTGATCTCTGGAACGGCTCTTTAGAACGTTTTCAAAACCACGGGACTGATTCCCTTACGTCCAACCAGTAAGTGTAGGGCTCACAGTCTCTCCAAGCGTACAACTCATTGACCCTTGCGGTATTTTTTTTCAAAATAAAGAAGCCGCCATGGACAACACCCACCATCGAACTTCGCAAAACAGCAAAAAAAAAACATTTTCTCGCGTTTTTTTGCCTCTTCGTCGAAACGCTGTCAAATTTTTTTCAGAGATAAGAAAGATATTGCTAGACTCGTCTTATCAAGATCTGGGTTGCGTTCCAAGAATGTTCCCACGACGCTGTGGGAGGAAAAGCAACCTCACCATGGACAAATTTGCTTTCCATGGATGCGAATTATAACTGAAATTTGCTCCCACGTGGCCGTGGCTACGATTCCATGGACGCGTTTTGCCATGGGAACGTTCTTGGAACGCACCCCAGCATGATGGTGTTAAAATCTTATTGATAGCTCTAACTATACCTCAATTATAGGTATGCTGCTATTACTAAAACACGTTTTGACCATTCAGGATGCTCGGCCAGGACTTTCATTATGACGAGTCATAACGTGTTTTGAAAAGAGCAGCATACCTATAATTAAGGTATAGTTAAAGCTATCAATAAGATTCTAACGCCATTTTGTAGATCTTGATGGGACAGTTCTAGCAATACTTTTCTTACCCCGAAAACTGACAGAGTTATTCCAATGGGCAGCCAAAAAAAAAACGCGAAAACGTTTTTGCTGATTCGCCAAGTTTGAGGGTGGGTATTGTATGTTGTTGCAGAAAAGTCCTACGGCTAGATAACCTGACATATGTACGATGCACAATAGAAGAACAATTTAGGTCAAAGTTCTGTGGAAAACCGAGAGGTTGGCATTTCAAAAAGTTCCGTGTAGAATTTTGATGTGCTTCTGCCTCTGTAACTCAATTTTTCTGATTTACACAAGCAGGTCGGAGCTTCGTAACAAAAGGAACTGCGCCTGACAACGCGAATGGTGGCTGAAGACTTTAATGATAATCAATCAACGATCGTTCGACGCCTGAAGAAGCTTTGAAAGGTATGCAATTTGGCTGGATGGGTGCCCCACGAGCTCTCCGACAACAACAAATCTGAACGCGTTCGAATTTTTACCGATTTACTGCAGCGAAACGAACAAACACCGTTTTCAAAAAAAATCTTGTCCAGAAGACGTGCACTGTAAGAAGGCTATGTGGTGTGTGTGGTGGGACAGAAGCGGAACCAACCATTGGGAACTTATTTCAAACGAGATTTGTTATTGGTTTAACGACACAGATGAACGGCAGCAATGGAGAATCCCTGACAGAAATGGAAAGCGGCAACTCAACATCAACAGCGGCGTCTATCTGGCTCAGCTTGATCGCCTCAACGATGCAATCGAGGCTAAAAGACCGCGCAAAAAACCACATCGTGTTCCATCACGATAACGCCCGTCCACATTTTGAGCGCCGTGTAGTCGAATCCATGGCCAATAAGGGTTGGGATCTACCCCTATATCTGCCGTACTCACCGACTGGTAGCACCAACGGACTATCATGTTAATCGCTCTTTGACAAACTGGCAAACAAACAAAGTGTACGACGACTTGGATGACTTGGAGGCTGATGTCGGAGCGTGGGTTGCCTCCAAGAATGGTGACTTCTTCGCTCGTGGAATCGACCGACTGCCAAGCAAATGAGAAGCAGTACTTGAAGTGGATGGTGACTATGCACTCGAATGATCATCTAAACATGTTCTGATTAATTATTGTTATTGCTCTTGTTGGATAAAAATATTTTCAGAAAACCTTCCATATTCATGCATCAACCCAATAAACGCACGAAAAAAAACGGCGAAGAAAGCAGCGGAGCTGAGTTTTCTGGGGCTCACTAGGCGAGGATACTCCCACGAAGTGGCCGTTTCGGATATATTTAACGTTTCCACGACCAATTTCAGAAGGAAATGTCGAATGTCTGCTTACAACTGCGTACTATATCTTTAGAGTTATGACAGTTTTTCAGAAGATTTCTATAGCTAAATGCCATTGTACCGGCCATAACCCTGACTCGTCCTTACACCCAGGGTATGATTGACGAATACGGCTTCCAGACGAAGTTAAAGGCAGCGTTCACGATGATCATCCTCGTTGACTTTCCACAGTGAAATGATAGGCGAGAAGGATCCTAGGCTCCCAGTGTCGAAAGAACGGTAGAAAACGAGCTAGGAGCGGCTAAATAACGGCTGCAAACAAGCGTTTTGGTGCCCCAGACACGCCTCATGCCCCAGATCCGCCCCGCGAAAGGAACAAATGAAGTCTCAGATTATAAGAATGATCAAGTTAAGGAAGTGCTGATAAGTGAGCTGTTTGCTTCATTGCACTGATAGGTATCATCATTCAAGCGGTCAATTCCTCCACGCTCAAAAATCAACGTAAACAAGGGAGGGCCTATTTTGGCTCAAAAACACGTCTTTCGTGTCCATTTTAAGCATGCCTTTCTATATAGGGCACCAGACCTTCCGTAAACCGTAGAGATATCGGAAGTGAAATTTATCGTGAACACTGCCTTTAAGGCAAAAATAGTCTGATTTCTGAACCCCCAAAAATGAGATTGAGCAACGCACCACCCATAGGAATGCGTAAGACGAAAAAAATTTTGCCTTCCAGAAGCCGGATTCGTCAATCGGTATACCCTGGGTATGAGGGCGAATCAGGGTATAATATTCCGCATTACCTTTGAAGAGCGTATGATTATACCCTGATGCGCCCTTATACCCGCGGTACAATCGTTGAATAATCCGGTCTCAGGGGGGTTCTTTGGTGCTTTAAATACGAATAAGAGCTGTTTTTAGAACTCAAGACGATTTTAGCAGGTTACGATATTAAGATGGTATTTTACCTAATTCGAGAATAATACAAATCACTCAGTCCACCTGGTCTACCTCAACGGGGCGACTTTTTTTTCGCGAAGTTTCTAGGCGACTTTTTCAAAACTTTTTTTTTCGAAGTTTCGGACATTGAGATTTTCGAACCTGAACATTTCCTAGGCATGTTTGTGGCATTCAAGTTTGATCAGCTCAATCGTTTTGCGACCGTGACCTCGCTGCTAAACTAGAGTATAGATCTTTTAGAGGGAGAATTTCCTCATCTGCAAGGTGCGGAAAATACGAAGCAAACGTCAAAAATTGGTCATGGAAATCTCATTTGCAATGGCCCCTTTGGATAACTATCCACCCTTGGTGAGTGAGACTACAAAATTTCGTATTCTGAGGCCTTTTCCCCAAGTTCTTTGTCATTTCGGATCTACCCGATGTAATCGTTTTTGCAATCAATCTCAATTTTTAAGATTATAGTGGACACTTGCTTTGATCCCTTGTCTGGATCGTCTTCTCATAGAATTATTTGCAGAGTTTAGCTTTACAAACTGGCTTCGGCTGAAAGTCGAGGACCGTCTTGCCAGGGTTCGGCGTGGGGTGTGGATATCCACACCGGGGGTCTGAGCTGCGCAATGGCGGAGGGAGGGGGGTCTGCGCTCCACCGGGAGACCACGTGAATCATTATGACCGGGGGTAGTAGGTACACTGTTTAGAAATACTTTCCTTGCAAATAATTCGGTGATACCGTCCAATTAACATCAAACCTTGTTGTTATTGTGGTGAGCGCGAAGCGCTCACCAGATTTGGCTTTGATTCGCCATCGCGCAACCCCCTGATCTCAGTATCAGGGTCCAGAGTGAACGTAGGAAGTCCATTCTTTTTGCATTTAATATACTTCAGAAAGCTGAATACCTGTTCAAAAAATGGTCTGGAATGGTTACCTGAGATTCGAGAAAAATTGTCAAAACCACGTGATTTTGGCCGAAAAAGGGTTCATCTCCTTTTTTTTCAGTTGGCGTACATGATCTTGTTGGAACACTTATCGTTGAGCTAGAAAGCTGATTTTTGACCAAAAAGTTTGTTATGATTGCCATTAGCTCCTGACAAAATTTGAAGTTGGTAGCTCAATTTTTGCGGGACCTCAAAATTGAGGGTCAAGTGAGACAAAAACACGTAAACATGTTATTATAAACCATCCGACCTTTACTCATTCGTAAAAATGATCTAATGAAATAAACACCGTCACTGATAGGCATTTGTTTAGGATTGAACGCTTCAATCAATACGGCGGGATCTTGGATGTATTTTTTAGAACGCCGCACGGTGTGAATCAGAAGAAATCCACAGAACGCATTAGATAGTGTGCGGAACCCCAGTAGGGGTGCGCAAGACGCTGTAGAAAGTGTGTGGGACCCAAATGAGAGTGCGTAGGACGCCGTAGAAAATGTGTGGGACCCAAATAACAGTGCCTCGGGCGCCGTAGAAAGTGTGTGGGACCCAAATGAGAGTGCGTCGGACGCCGTAGAAAACGTGTGGGACCCAAATGAGAGTGCGTAGGACGCCGTAGAAAATGTGTGGGACCCAAATAACAGTGCCTCGGGCGCCGTAGAAAGTGTGTGGGACCCAAATGAGAGTGCGTCGGACGCCGTAGAAAACGTGTGGGACCCAAATGAGAGTGCGTCGGACGCCGTATAAAGTGTGTGGGACCCAAATGAGAGTGCGTCGGACGCCGTAGAAAACGTGTTGGACCCAAATAAGAGTGCGTCGGACGCCGTAGAAAGTGTGTGGGACCCAAATGAGAGTGCGTAAGACGCCGTAGAAAATGTGTGGGACCTAAATGAGAGTGCGTCGGACGCCGTAGAAAACGTGTGGGACCCAAATGAGAGTGCGTCGGACGCCGTATAAAGTGTGTGGGACCCAAATGAGAGTGCGTCGGACGCCGTAGAAAACGTGTTGGACCCAAATAAGAGTGCGTCGGACGCCGTAGAAAGTGTGTGGGACCCAAATGAGAGTGCGTAAGACGCCGTAGAAAATGTGTGGGACCTAAATGAGAGTGCGTCGGACGCCGTAGAAAACGTGTGGGACCCAAATAAGAGTGCGTCGGACGCCGTAGAAAGTGTGTGGGACTCAAATGAGAGTGCGTCGGACGCCGTAAAAAGTGTGTGGGACCTAAATGAGAGTGCGTCGGACGCCGTAGAAAACGTGTGGGACCCAAATGAGAGTGCGTCGGACGCCGTAGAAAATGTGTGGGACCCAAAAAACAGTGCGTCGGACGCCGTAGAATGTGTGTGGGACCAAAATGAGAGTGCGTCGGACGCCGTAGAAAGTGTGTGGGACCCAAATAACAGTGCGTCGGACGCCGTAGAAAGTGTGCGGGACCCAAATGGGTGTACGCAGTACGCCGTAGAAAGTGTACGCGACCCAAATGAAAGTACGTTGGACGCCATAAAAACTGTGAGGTGACCAAATGGAAGTGAGCAAGACGCCGTAGAAAGTTTTCGGGATCCAAATACAAGCACGCCCATGCCGATAATTTTTTCCGCAGGGCTACCGTAATCATTCTTGAACAAAACATGATAACGAACGATAACACACGCTCATAACATGCGGGATATAAAAGGGGAGAGGAGCGGTATGCAGTCATTCACACACCGCTCTCTTCGAGAAGCCACTGGGAAGTGGCTGAGGAGGTCGAAATTGTGCAAAGATGATGGTTGGCTATAACGATGTGCTCATATCCAGGCTGACACTTGAAAAACTTCCGAAGGAGGGTTACGGTAGCCCTGCGGAAAAAATGATCGGCATGAGCGTGCTTGTGACCCAAATGGGTGTGCGCAGAACGCCGTAGAAAGTGTGCAGGGCATCACTGGGAGCGTGCAGCAAATAGAAGGGGGGGGGCAGGGCATCAGTGGGTTTGCTTTGAATTAACACCACCAGGCATAAACCATGTTAGAAAGGAAACCTTCAGGAAAAATAAATGAAATTCCTGAAAGTTTAGGTTCCTGGCAAAAGTAAAGATTTGGCATGGCCGTTTTTTCGAAATTTTAGACATATACTCAGTTAAAAGGGGAAGGTGAAGAAAAATGGAAAAAGTTTTGAAATATTCCTGAGAACGATTTGGCGTAGAATAATTTGATTTTTAGGAAATGTAATGAAATAGTTGAAAGTATGATTTGGCAGTCGAGTTTGAACCAACTATTTACAAGAGTTGTGCGAAACGAGAGATCGCATTGTATGAGCTTATCCGTAGAACATATCAAAGCAAAATCACGCGTGATAAGGCAAGCAGGGGTCGTATTCGCCAACAGCCCGCCGAGGGTAGTCGAAGGGAAGCGGAAGGGATGATACCGCGCTCGGCAGAGGAGCAGATAAACCCATCTTACACCATGTAAGATGGAAATGCAAACTGTGTTACGTATCGATATCACTGCAAAAAGATAAAGATTCCATCGCGAAGCGGCCATTTTTCAGCTATGCTGTTCGAAAAATTCCGGCGGTCGCGAGGGAAGCCAAGGGAGGCGAGAGGTGGCCGTGGAGCGCGCAATTTGTACTGAAATTTCACCTCATTTACCCTTCGACTACCCGGCGAGTTATTGGCGAATACAATCCCAGTAAAAGCTCGTTTGTGAGCTGGAATGCCGCGATCTTCACGTATTAAGTGAAGTAAAATCAAGTGTTTGTTTAATATCACGCGTGATTTTGCTTTGATATGTTCTACGGATAAGCTCATACAATGCGATCTCTCATTTTGCACAACTCTTATAAATAGTTGGTTCAAACTCGACTGCCAAATCATGCTTTCAACTATTTCATTACATTTCCTAAAAATCAAATTATTCTACGCCAAATCGTTCTCAGGAATATTTCAAAACTTTTTCCATTTTTCTTCACCTTCCCCTTTTAACTGAGTATATTTCTAAAATTTCGAAAAAACGGCCATGCCAAATTTTAACTTTTGCCAGGAACCTAAACTTTCAGGAATTAAATTTATGTAAATGTTAAAATTATAGTAAAGGTTCTCCCACGGTTGAATATAAAGCACATAGGTTCTGGGCGTGTATCCTGGATAGTTGTGTACTGAATTGCAAATAAGAACAGATTGGAAGCGACGTAATCGGGCGGAAGAAAAGAGTGGTTGCGATGAATGAAGTTATTGGCAAAGGAGAAGACGTACTAAAGAAATAAATATGTTTTAAGAGAATAACAGGTCACTTTATATATATGGAAAACACTCTTTAATAAGTGATTAGGTACGAAAATAGGTGATTCAACATTAGCCAGAACAGACATGGCAAAAACACTTGCTAGTTGGAAAGAGCGTCATCTAATTGGTTTTGAATCGGCCCCACGCGCAACCCCTTTTTCGAAATCTCAGTTCAGAGTGAACGTAGAAAATAGTGCTAAATTGCATTGAAAAGAGCGTTGAAAGTTGGTAATACCATCCAATATTGGTTTGGAATGGTTCACTGGCTTTCGAGTAAAAAGTGAAAAACCGCGCGTTTTTGTTGTTAATCTCCTTTTTTTCAGACGGCGTACACGATCTTGTTGGTACACTTAAAATGGAGCTAGGGAGCTAATTTTTGGACAGGAGGCTGGAAATGGATGCAGATCGCTCCTATTCCAATTTGAACTCGATACTTTAACTTTGAAGGGTACCTCAAAATCGTGGGCTTACAAACTACAGTTCGGTCGGTTCTCGAGTGCACATTGCCGCCGGTGGGCGCCGGCGACCGCCGGCCGCCGGCGGTGGCCGGCGGTTTCGAGCGTCTTTTTTGCAAATACCGTTTCCATCGAAAAATTGATACTCTTAGGCCCCGGTCATAGTTGGATGAGCCGACGCCTCCAGCCCGGTCGATACACACAGAATGCATTGGAAATGGGATGCAAAAATCACTCGGTGTATCCCCCCCGCACCCCCCCCGGTAGATACGTATGTTTAAAATGATGGAGTGAGGTTGAGAAAATCACTCAATGTATCCGACGCGGTCGATATCCATGCAATACGTGGATGACGGCGGATGAGAAAATCACCGGGTGGGTGGGTCGATGATAGAACATTGCGTATCACTAGAAAGCTAACCTTACTGCTACCTCCGTGACTTCACCATACTCGCCTTCACTATTTCTCTGAACAGGTGCAATCCTGTTGGCCACGTAATCATCGTCATATCTAGTTGGATGCATCGAGTGATTTTCTCAACCTCACTCCATCATTTTAAACATACGTATCGACCGGGGTGGTGTTGGGGGTGTTGGGGGTGCGGGGGATGTTGGGGGTGCGGGGGTGTTGGGGGTGCAGGGGATGCAGATGCAAATAGCACCAACTATGACCGGGGCCTTACCGAAATGGAATTCACTGTTTATTCTCATGATCATTAACACTAATTGATAAGAGAAGATAAGTTTCAAAAGCAAAACCTCGAGTGTCTTTTCCTCAGATTTTTCATTTTCTTCAGACTTTGGCCAGCATAAAATCTTTTCTTATGTAACGGTTTCTGATTTTTCATTAATATATGAATGTAGATTTAAGGTACTGCTACGTGCCTTCATTAGAGGACACTTAACGAAGAAGTCAGTGAGATATTATACATCGAATAGCGATTCCTACGAGATTTGACCCTTCAGCAAAGACTTATGCTATCATATTCCACGAAAGAAACGACATTCGAGTGTTATTTGTGCTAATATCAGTTTCAGGTTTTCCCAACAATTTTTCAGGGTGGGAAGTTCTATCGAGTCTTGAAAAAAATTACGAATACGAGAAGTTGCGTGACCTGGTTATGTGCCATTTCCAGCCTCCTAGAAAGTAAGAAATCGATTTTAAACGTAAGAAAACTTTACTTAAATAAAGTCCAGTTAGATATTTGCCCATGTTCAAGTCTTTAACCGAGAGCATAATTACGCCCAAGTCGCTGGCACTGTTTGTTACCAAAGGCAACACTGGCCGCAGACACTTTTGCGCCCCGATGTTGAGATGATTTACCCGATTACTAGAACTTGTATGTATCCAGCTAATATGATTTCTCCTCCTAGCATCAATTTGAAGTGGTAGGCAGCATCGGGTTTCCAAAAATTTTAAGATGATTTTTAAGAAGTTCTAGACCCGACGAGGTCCCATTTTCTGTCCCATGTTATGTTGGAAATTCGAAAATAGCATTAGCAGTCGTAACAAAAAATAGGAATCTCTTGGGCCATTCACTCATTTCTGAGTTTTTAGATGAGGTTATAATCGAACCAGGGTGGCGCTCTACCCGACGAAAGGCAACCCCTGCCGTCGAAATTTTGCATCTCTTGCGTTGGTGCAATTTTCTCGATAACTAGAACCCACTCTTTCTAACAGTGAGCAAAAATATTTTCGGAACAACCAATCTCAGAGTACAAAAAGACATTTGGAAGTTATATGGCAATTTTTAAAAATTTAAAAATTTAGAGTTTTTCAGCAGATTTCCTCGAATTTGCGTCCTATTTCTTCTCTTTCTAGGAAAGCTGTGAAAACCAGCTAACAATGACTGTGTAGAAGACGTTTCGTAGACAGATATTCCAACTTTTGGAAGAGCTGAAAAATTTTTCGTTTGTTTTATGTTAGTCAAAACATGACTCTTCGGCCAAAAGCAACATTCTTTTTACTTCTTTTATCTCCAGTCGGGCTCATATGGGACATAGAATCGAGAAATAGTCGCCAATTTAGTATACACCCATACATCGACACTTCAAACGGGAAAGGGATTAAATACGCTGGGTCAGAAATTTGAGCATTTTTGGGTTCGGAGAAATTGAGAGCGCCCGATGAGGCACTCTGGCGTGGGCGGGGCTAGTGGGGCGGGGCCAGGCCGCGGACGAGATTGTCTCTAGAGTGGCTCCTTTGTATTTTCCATGTTATTCAGCAGTATTCCACTAAACTCCAAAGTCCTAGACACTGCTCAACAGGTCTGTTTCCTTCCCATGACTGTCCTGTAGAAGAAACGCTTATCCCAAATGCATTGATTTGCTAACTCATGAAAGTTTGCATGTTTACATGTTAACATGAAACTTTTCTTGACTTACAATTTGATGCTATACATTACCCATCTTTCCGCAGGAGTGATTCGATGAAAAGGTGAGTCTCTTTTTCTAATTTCTTTCTCTCTCCATTCCTTTGAAACATACCAGTGATTTAGAATTCGTTTATAACTCTATTCGCGCAAAGTTAAGATCTTTTGATTCTGCTTAATACTCTGAACCTTTTCATTTTCCATTGCGCGGCCTAACAATAGTTCATAAATCTCAAAAGTCGATTCTCAATATTATAATTTTAATTTAAAAAATTACGAAGAGCTCAAAAATATCTCCTAAGAAATACTGAAACCTTCCCTATTGATCACTTACATTTTCTACACATTCGAGTCTTCCTCGAAACAAAATATTAATTCGTAATATCTGCAGTTAACATGGTTTTCACGCCCTCAAGCGGAGAAAAATATTTTTTTAAATAATAGTGTTGATACACCTCATCCGGAATTTTTTCTCCATAGCTTGACTCACTTTTATATTTTTTATGTATCCAATTACATATCATGCCATATTGAGAAAATTTCGGAGCCTCTTGATAACTTTTCATTCTTCGAGTAGCATAATTGAAACTTCAAAAAAAAATCATACATATGTCTTATTTTGCTAATGCATCGCATCTCCAATGAATTTTCTTGAACACTCTTCGTTAGCATTTTATTCACCAATTTTTAAAAAATTAGGCAGTGTTCAAAAACTCAGGTAAGCGTTAGTTTTGTTAGACCGTAACATTTCTATAGATTTACACATAGTGAAGAAATTTAGTGAGTGTTAATAAAGAATATGAGAACTCGGATCTATTTTCTAAGCCCTCTCTTGATCGGATCAAATCCTAACCTGTCTGAAAAAGCTGTTATAGAAACTGTCTGTGATTTACAAAATCAGATTTTCCAACAAAAACGTAGAGGAACATTCATATAAAACTGAAAAAGGAGTTCGTGTAAATTTTTTCGCCTTATATTTCTTCCAAACTTTTCGAAAAAGATTTTCGCTATTTTTCATTTATAAATGCTTATGAATGCATCCAATTCCCAGGAAAATGTAATCGAATTTTTTTGAAATTTGTTTTTACCTTATTTCATTTATTTTTTATTTGCATTTATTTTCGCATCGAAAAATGATATTCTTAAATCGGCAGAAACCCTAAAAAATAAAGGAGAAGAACAACGTTCCGGTTGGTATCACCGATTTTTACCCTTATTTCAGTTTTTTTTAATAATGAAGCGCGCTTTGGTTTCTTTAAAACATGCAGTCTCAATATGAACTGAATTTCTTTCTATCCTAAAGTCGAATCTTTTTTTTCTAGTCATCCAGCTAGGCAGACATGCCTATTTTGATTTGTATTCTCAGCCTTTGCATTCAGCCTAATAAATTTGGCTCATATCGGTCGATATCTGCATCATTGGATGGCTCGTAGCCTCAACATATCCATTGGACACAACACATTACAAGGCAAGTAACCCAGGATCGTAAACATGTCCCAATGGCAATTTCCAGTGGAAGTGTGGGTAGCAGGGTCATCCGACCACGGACATCAACGATAATTTAATAGATTGAATACTAAGGCTGAGAACAAGATTTGGAATTGAAAAATACACTGTTTTCCTCAGCAAACGACAAAAAACAGACAAAAGAGGAAAAGGGGTGTTTTTCCAGAAGGAAAAGAAATTGTTTGGGAAATCAAAGAATAAACAAATCATAAAATTTCGCATCAACATCACAAAAATTCAAGAATTTCGTTGCTTTTCTTTTTAAACATTTTCAGAGAAATCTGTTTTGTAATCCGAATGAGGAAATGTTTTTTTCGAACGGTCTTCGCTACGTTAATTTCCCCGAATCAGTCTCTTGCTTTCTTTCGTGTGGATGTAATTCAGTGAATATATTTCCTGAAATTAGTCATGAAAATGCAAAGAGAAAAAAATCAAATTGCAAAATTATTCCACTTGAAAATCGGCATGGAAAAGCGTTTACGTCCATCTGATGGCTTTTACGAACTAATAAATATTATTTTTCTGGTTCTATATTCTGCCTTCATTTTAATGAACTGATTTCTATTTATATTTATAATGCTCTGAAATTTGATTTAACTTTGATTTCAAGGTTTCTGTTGAGTTGACAAGAAAAAAGAGTCGTGCATATCCTCTGTTTCCGAGTGTGATTTATTTCCGTTCATCGCGTGCGTCTGCGCGCGTACCCTGCGTCTCATTCTCCCCACACTTTCTCGCTGTCTCGACCTTCGCTCCGCACAGGTGCGAGAGGGATCAGAGTGAATCTGGCTCGAAACCAGAGGATACTTCATTCAAGATTGATTGCTTAGATGGAAGCGGTATTCCTTCCCAAAACAAGTTGGGAAAATCAAAAATAACATTTCAAATTCAAAATTTTTTTATGTTACCTTCTAGGTGACATTAGCTTTCTTTGCTGCAGGATTTTTTTGGAGAATCAGTTCACTCTTTTAGGAAAAACAATTTTTGAGCTGAATTTTTAACAAACAAAATTTTTGTATTTATTTACAAATCTATTGTTTCGATTGAAATTGCAACTTTATTGTTCAATGCATCCCATAACCAGATAGGATTTCTCAACAATACATGTTTCTTCTACCCTGGAAAATAAAAAAAAATCAGAAAAAAAGATGTAAAATTTTATGATTTGTTTATTCTTTGATTTCCCATACAATTTCTTTTCCTCCTGGAAAAACACCCCTTTTCCTCCTTTGTCTGTTTTTTTTGTCGTTCGCTGAGGAAAACAGTTAATTTTTTAAATTCCAAATCTTGTTCTCAGCCTTAGTATTCAATCTACTAAATTATCGTTGATGTCCGTGGTCGGATGACCCTGCTACCCACACTTCCATTGGAAATTGCCATTGGGACATGTTTACGATCCTGGGTTACTTGCCTTGTAATGTGTTGTGTCCAATGGATATGTTGAGGCTACGAGCCAACCAATGATGCAGATATCGACCGATATGAGCCAAATTTATTAGGCTGAATGCAAAGGCTGAGAATACAAATCAAAATAGGCATGTCTGCCTAGCTGAATGACTAGAAAAAAAGATTCGACTTTAGGATAGAAAGAAATTCAGTTCATTTTTAGACTGCATGTTTTAAAGAAACCAAAGCGCGCTTCATTATTACAAAAAAACTGAAATAAGGGTAAAAATCGGTGATACCAACCGGAACGTTGTTCTTCTCCTTTATTTTTTTAGGGTTTCTGCCGATTTAAGAATATCATTTTTCGATGCGAAAATAAATGCAAATAAAAAATAAATGAAATAAGGTAAAAACAAATTTCAAAAAAATTCGATTACATTTTCCTGGGAATTGGATGCATTCATAAGCATTTATAAATGAAAAATAGCGAAAATCTTTTTCGAAAAGTTTGGAAGAAATATAAGGCGAAAAATTTTACACGAACTCCTTTTTCAGTTTTATATGAATGTTCCTCTACGTTTTTGTTGGAAAATCTGATTTTGTAAATCACAAACAGTTTTTATAACAGCTTTTTCAGACAGGTTAGGAATTGATCCGATCAAGAGGGGGCTTAGAAAATAGATCCGAGTTCTTATATTCTTTATTAACACTCACTAAATTTCTTCACACGAAATAAATGTGTAAATCTATAGAAATGTTACGGTCTAACAAAACTAACGCTTACCTGAGTTTTTGAACACTGCCTGATATTATAAAAATTGGTGAATAAAATGCTAACGAAGAATGTTCTAGAAAACACTCGAATGTTCTAGAACATTCATTGGAGATGCGATGCATTAGCAAAATAAGACATATGTATGATTTTTTTTTTGAAGTTTCACTTATGCTACTCGAAGAATGAAAAGTCATGGAGAGGCTCCGAAATTTTCTCAATATAGCATCGTATGTAATGGGATACATAAAAAAATATAAAAGAGAGTCAATCTATGGAGAAAAAATTCCGGATGAGGTGTATCAACACTATTATTTGGAAAAATATTTTTCTCCGCTTGAGGGCGTGAAAACCATGTTAACTGCAGATATTACGAATTAATATTTTGTTTCGAGGAAGACTCGAATGTGTAGAAAATGTAAGTGATCAATAGGGAAGGTTTCAGTATTTCTTAGGAGATATTTTTGAGCTCTTCGTAATTTTTTAAATTAAAATTATAATATTGATAATCGACTTTTGAGATTTATGAACTATTGTTAGGCCGCGCAATGGAAAATGAAAAGGTTCAGAGTATTAAACAACATTAAAAGATTTTAACTTTACGCGAATAGAGTTATACACGAATTCCAAATCACTGGTATGTTTCAAAGGAATGGAGAGAAAAAGAAATTAGAAAAGGAGACTCACCTTTTCATCGAATCACTCCTGCGGAAAGATGGGTAATGTATAGCATCAAATTGTAAGTCAAGAAAAGTTTCATGTTAACATGTAAACATGCAAACTTTCATGAGTTAGCAAATCAATGCATTTGGGATAAGCGTTTCTTCTACAGGACAGTCATGGGAAGGAAACAGACCTGTTGAGCAGCGTCTAGAACTTTGGAGTTTAGTGGAATACTGCTGAATA
The DNA here is from genome assembly GCA_029168955.1 of Aplectana chamaeleonis. Taxonomy (NCBI): domain Eukaryota; kingdom Metazoa; phylum Nematoda; class Chromadorea; order Rhabditida; family Cosmocercidae; genus Aplectana; species Aplectana chamaeleonis. The sequence continues at coordinate 647,468 of JAPDOI010000193.1, forward strand.
ACATGGAAAATACAAAGGAGCCACTCTAGAGACAATCTCGTCCGCGGCCTGGCCCCGCCCCACTAGCCCCGCCCACGCCAGAGTGCCTCATCGGGCGCTCTCAATTTCTCCGAACCCAAAAATGCTCAAATTTCTAACCCAGCGTATTTAATCCCTTTCCCGTTTGAAGTGTCGATGTATGGGTGTATACTAAATTGGCGACTATTTCTCGATTCTATATCCCATATGAGCCCGACTGGAGATAAAAGAAGTAACAAGAATGTTGTTTTTGGCCGAAGAGTCATGTTTTGACTAACATAAAACAAACGAAAAATTCTTCAGCTCTTCCAAAAATTGGAATATCTGTCTACGAAACGTCTTCTACACAGTCATTGTTAGCTGGTTTTCACAGCTTTCCTAGAAAGAGAAGAAATAGGACGCTAATTCGAGGAAATCTGCTGAAAAACTCTAAATTTTTAAATTTTTAAAAATTGCCATATAACTTCCAAATGTCTTTTTGTACTCTGAGATTGGTTGTTCCGAAAATATTTTTGCTCACTGTTAGAAAGAGTGGGTTCTAGTTATTGAGAAAATTGCACCAACGCAAGAGATGCAAAATTTCGACGGCAGGGGTTGCCTTTCGTCGGGTAGAGCGCCACCCTGGTTCGATTATAACCTCATCTAAAAACTCAGAAATGAGTGAATGGCCCAAGAGATTCCTATTTTTTGTTACGACTGCTAATGCTATTTTCGAATTTCCAACATAACATGGGACAGAAAATGGGACCTCGTCGGGTCTAGAACTTCTTAAAAATCATCTTAAAATTTTTGGAAACCCGATGCTGCCTAACACTTCAAATTGATGCTAGGATGAGAAATCATATTAGCTGGATACATACAAGTTCTAGTAATCGGGTAAATCATCTCAACATCGGGGCGCAAAAGTGTCTGCGGCCAGTGTTGCCTTTGGTAACAAACAGTGCCAGCGACTTGGGCGTAATTATGCTCTCGGTTAAAGACTCGAACATGGGCAAATATCTAACTGGACTTTATTTATGTAAAGTTTTCTTACGTTTAAAATCGATTTCTTACTTTCTAGGAGGCTGGAAATGGCACATAACCAGGTCACGCAACTTCTCGTATTCGTAATTTTTTTCAAGACTCGATAGAACTTTCCACCCTGAAAAATTGTTGGGAAAACCTGAAACTGATATTAGCACAAATAACACTCGAATGTCGTTTCTTTCGTGGAATTTGATAGCATAAGTCTTTGCTGAAAGGTCAAATCTCGTAGGAATCGCTATTCGATGTATAATATCTCACTGACTTCTTCGTTAAGTGTCCTCTAATGAAGGTACGTAGCAGTACCTTAAATCTACATTCATATATTAATGAAAAATCAGAAACCGTTACATAAGAAAAGATTTTATGCTGGCCAAAGTCTGAGGAAAATGAAAAATCTGAGGAAAAGACACTCGAGGTTTTGCTTTTGAACCTTATCTTCTCTTATCAATTAGTGTTAATGATCATGAGAATAAACAGTGAATTCCATTTCGGTAAGAGTATCAATTTTTCGATGGAAACGGTATTTGCAAAAAAGACGCTCGAAACCGCCGGCGACCGCCGGCTGCCGGCGGCAGTGTGCACTCGAGAACCGACCGAACTGTAAATTAGCCGTGGAGCACGAAAACAGCTTTTTTCTGCTACGGCTGTGGAGACCGGGGTGTGTGGGTGAATCTGCAGTCAATCAACACAGGTCGTCGAAAATAAGTACTCAACTTGTCAGAATTCGTGCTCATGACGCGTCATCGATCTATAATCAATATTATCGATTTTCGCGCTTTTTGCACAAAATGCGTCGAGGAGTGGGAATTGCTGGTGGGATTGGTTTCCTTGGTTGAGAAATCTTGCTCATCTGTCATTATCGATAAATACCAATCAATAATATTGATTTTTCGACTGTTGCACAAAATGCCGCAATGATTTTCGACTGTTGATGGCTCTAAGTCACTTGTTTGGGAAATTCTTCTCATCATGCGAAATCAATATTAATGATCAGTAACATCGATTTTTTTACATATTGCACAATAGAGTGAGGACCGAATATTCGAGTTCGAATAAATATTCGAATTTTTCGAACGAATTTTTATTCGAACATTCGAATATTCGAAAAGTGTGAATATTCGAACATTATTCGAATTCGACTATTCGCAAAAGGTGAAAATTCGAACATTATTCGAATTCGACTATTCGGGAAAGGTGAATATTCGAATATTATTCGAATTCGACTATTCGGGAAAGGTGAATATTCGAATATTATTCGAATTCGACTATTCGGGAAAGGTGAATATTCGAATATTATTCGAATTCGACTATTCGCAGAGGTGAATAGTCGATCGTTATTCCAATTGGAATACCCGAGCTGGTTTAACAAAAAATATGAAAATCAGCTCCAATGTATGGAGGAATCGACATACCTTTCAAGACTGATTTCAGTCTCTTCATTACTCCATTGTTCCATTTTTCCGAACGCAAGAACTAATTTTTTCCCCACACGGTCTGATGAGGCTACAAGGGCGGTTCTAACAGGGGGAGCCATATGGCAATCGCACTTAGCCACTCCCATTTGTCCATGCCGCTGGGCAATGATAACACCAACCATAGCTTCGTTGGGCGGAACCATGTACTCCACCAACCCTCACCTCTGGGCAGGTGAAGGGGGAACCTCCATCATTGTTAAAATTGGGAAAACCGGTGACAACCGGTGAAACGCCCAGAGGCACAGGAGGAGATGGGAATACGTGGGGTTGGGGTTTATCCCTCCGTTGACCAATCACCCACGTCTTAAGGGGTGGAGAGACGTCTGTCGATTGGCCGACGGAGCAATAAACTCCGCCGCGTACTCCGATCTCCCCCCAGTACGCGCCCCGAAAAAGAATGAAAGTCACCCAACATTCATGCAACTCATTTTCAAGATTGTGTGGGTGTCACTGCCGGTTTTTCGTCCATAACTTTTTTGTGCTTGGAGGTAGAATTCTGCGTCAACTTGTGCTTCCAGTTTGGAAAACTATTCTCGATCCTTCAGCCTAATTCATTTTACGAAACACCGGTTTTTCGCCTATAACTCTTTAACCCGGTGAGGGTTGTTTTTGAAATCTACGTAAAATTCTGCGTCGAATGATATTTCGGATTCCTAACTTTGCTCGCTCCATACTCTGAGAGGATTCCCCGCCATCGTTCATGGATAGAATCTCCGGTTTCTGGTAGGGGCCGAGAGGATTCTAGCATGGGGCTATCGCTCAACGATCGCGAAATTCTGCCAAACTCAAACCGAGAGTGTACCGCGTTCGTTCATCGATGCTCCCACGATGCTCTATAGCAAAACCGCGAGGAGTCGAGCCTGGGCCTATCACGGAACAATTGCGAGATCCTACCAGTTTCAACCTAAGGGCGAATCGCGTCTATACATTGACGTATTCGGGGCGTTACATCGCGGATCCGCGACGAACCGAGCTTGGAACTATCGCGGGACGATCGCGAGATTCTTCCAGCCTTCTGATGGTACCGCATCCAGGCCCTCTCGATGTTTCACCCGAGCGAGTGTTGCCTATCAGATCAACACGAAGCTAGCCCCCGCAACCCACTAAATAAGTACGAAACTCATTCCTCTAAAAAAATGTGCCGCGTCAGTGCCGCCAAAGTACCGCGATCCTCGACTGTGCCGCGATAGTTCCGCGATAGTGCCGCAGCGGCTCCGTGATCAGACGATTCTGCTACCGTGCCTTGAGCCTCGACATCGCGGCGATAGTACCGCAGCAGCTCCGCGTTAGAACGTTAGGCTCCGCGAGGATGCAGCAGCGAACCCGCGTGGAGTTCGATGCACTGTCCTGTGTGGTAAAAAGAAATTGTCGCCGGTTCAATATACCCAAGTTTGAGGTACATTCCGTGTTTCCTTGTGCGCAAAAGCGGCGGTAATCTATGTCCTATTCAGACAAAGGAGGTAACGACCGCAGGTGCGAGTTTTTGTTCTTACACTTAGACCCCCTCTAGTTGTCTTATAATTCTTAAATCACTTCATAGCAGACACTCTCCCAAAGCCGCTGCGGCGTTATCGCGCAGCCAAAGCCATGCTGCCGGGTCCCTGCTATAGCTCCGCGGTAGTGCCGCCGCGGCTCCGCGATAGTGCCTCTTCGGTGCTTGCACGTGCCAAAGCGACACTATCGCGGAGCCGCAGCGACAATTTCTCTCAGAGTCAAGCCTCTACGAATACCCGCTCCCCAACGTACCCGCTTTGATGGAGCGGGGTAATGTTGGCCCAAACTGTACCATGCACCACAGAGGTACGAGAGGCTCTCAACGGTGGAGCGAACGACGCGTCAGGTCATTTATACTCCAAGGGCACAGGTGGTACGGGCGTGATTTTCAGCTCTGGGGAGTAGTACAGTGTCAAAATATGTACACTCAGGAACGGAAAACTCGCTCCGACTTCAATACGTACTCCTTGCATAGACATATGTATTGAGCTTCTAATAAATAATCGAGCTTTTATTGCCTGGGAAAAGGAAGATTTGATGAACATTTGTCACCTCATCGCACTCATAATCGGCAATCCTTGAGCGTCTCTACTTTTTGCTCTGACCAGCTGCAAGGTTTTGAAAATTCAATGAAAGAAGCATAGATCACTCAAAAAATGTAAAAAAAGCTCAATGTTTTGAAAAATTTCGTTTAGTGTACGCTGAACACGTTTTATTGATTTTTAAAAATTTTCTGTTTTCTGTTTTCTGACATTTTTGGAGAATTTTTTCTGTTTTCTGTCGAACTAGATTTTCTGTTTTCTGTTTTCTGTTTCCAAAAATAATTTTTCCGCACATCCCTGGTCGCGACGAAAAAAGTTGTTCAGAAAACCATCAAAATCAGATTGGTTGGCAAACAGCTAGAAGGCTATGAAGGTTACGGGCAAACAACGGACTACCTACGTGTGGAGTTATTAGGTTCCAAATTTGATGATTTGTGCACACTTGCACAGCTGCGCTCAAAGGCACAGTCCAACCTCGGAATCGTTTTCCTGTTTTTCTGCCTATCTTGAAAACGGTCTCACACTGATTCCAATGGTGTCTTTGGAATCGTACAAGACCCCCTAAGAACGAAGTAATGGCCCCTCAAAAATTGTGCTACGGAAGAGTGGTGGACGAGTTGTCCGAGGCTCGTAACTTCCGTCATTTGCAACCGATGTATGCGAGCCAACCTAAATGGATAGAGAGGCTGAGAATGTAGGGAAGAACGGGGCTATTGATCGAAAACCATCGCTTATCTCGCCACTGTTGAGCTCGAAAGATCGTAAAAGGGGCGTGCCAAAGTGGCTTCCTGGTATGGGCGCCCCTGGGTGGCTTCCCCCTATATCTCGCTTATTCGGAGGAATTGAGAGCTCGCATTTGGCATGGGCTATATAGGGTGGGTGAACTCCACAATTATGTGGAAATCTCAGATTTCGTCCCTGAGCTTGGACTGTGCCTTCAAGAGGAGCGGGGTCTCATGTGTGTGTAGTCAAAATTCACTGACATTCCCAGGCAGAAACAGATGCAAATTTAGCTAATAAAAACAGTCGAGAAATCTAAAGAAGCACTCCATTCATTGTTTCAACTGAATCAAGACAGAAATAGTCAAGAAAGCCAGTCCGCAGGGAATTAGTCATTGATTAAATGTCGATTTCAAGTAAGCTGATGTCCTTGATACTAGAGATCAGCGATGTTATAGCATGCGGAGTTGGCTGATCCACCATCACAGGATTGGAAAGTTGAGGCTGATAATTTGACCTAAAATAGAGGTTTTTTCGCAGTTTTTCCATGTAGGTCCTACTACTCTGAATCCAGAAAAGGGTTCAGAGGAGAAAAGTATAGAAGCTTATTTTATCGCGACCACTGAGCTTAAACAGAATTTTTTCCTAGTTCCAGAATCTCTGAAATCGACACTGTTCTGAAATTCCTTGGGAGTTTTTTTTGGAGGTTTTCGCCCCATCATGGAACCATGCTGATAGGTTTTCTCTAAAAACAAACGTGGAAATCTCCTGATTATGTACTTCGCAGCTATAAAACGATCAAATTGAGAAAAATGAACCTTACTCGAAAACGAACGCTTTCTGTGTCAAATCAGAAACAACTTCACCTGAACTCTTGCAGAGTCATTTATATATACACCCTAGCTCTCTCATTCTGAGCCGGTCGAAGTAAGGCTTGTCGGGCTTATCATGTCTAAAGCTCCTTATCACTGTTATATTTTGCCATGAGCGACAGCTCTGCTGTTTGCTCCGCCCGGACTCATCCGAGCAAGCTAGGCTTTATGACTTTTGCCAGAAACACTGAAACTGGAATTTATCTTTGATATTATCCAGTTTAAACCTTTTTATTAAACACAGAGAACAGAGGATATTTCATTTCGTTTCAAATTTTACTCTCTAGAACATTATCGAACTTTTTCTTGATGGAGAGACAGTGTAACGATCACGTGGCAACTCTCTTCCTGTTTTGTTTAGCATGTAGACAGTTATGGTAATGAAGTCAAGAGCTTTTCATGACTCCCTTTGTGGAATTCGCCATCTTGTGAGATTTCAGTTTACTGCTTTCCACATCCCCTTCCACCCATTAGTCGTTTGTCTTGAAAGAGCTTCGATAGCCCTCAAATGGAATATTTACAGCGTCGACGGCAAATTGGCTTGCAAAGCAGAAAATGTTTGTGCAGCCTTCTCTCCTCGTCTGGACTGTAACCTAAGCCACGCAAATTTAGTCGAGCAAACAAATATTTTGCTGAACAAAATAGTAGATCAGAGTCCCATTAGTCATGCGAGGATTGCATTGTATTTGCAGTTGCAAATACACATCCGCAGCAGCGGAAATCAGTAAGGTCAACACCAACTGAAAGCGCATTTGCCATCAACATTATGCAACTCCCTGCAGTTTGGGGCAAAGAGTAGAACTCTTCAACCAGGCTCATGTTTCTTTGCGACTGTCGATGCAGCAGAGTTATTATTCTGCGTTTGGACCAAAAATCGAAATTCCGGACGTACTGTCCTTATCGGGACGAACTTCCGGTTCGCAGATCCGTTCAACCGCTGTTGCAGCACGCAGCTAGAAGATAATCGTGTTGGGACAAACGGCAATTGCACCTTGACCCCAGCACGATTATCTTCGCGCTGCGTGCTGCAACGGGCCGGAGTTTAGTTCCGACATGGACTGTACATACTATACTTTGGATGTGAATAATTTTTGATAACTGCGGAAATCGCTTGTTTTCTGCTTCATTCTGAATTGAAAGGTTAATGTTAAGATGTTTCTAGACCAAGATACTGCTTGATTTCAACTTTTAAATATCTAGGGGTTCTATGACAAGAATTCAGAATTATCTGAATTTTTTATCCGAGTAATTTTAAATTACTTTCAGTTTTCAAACACTCAATGTCATATCGGCCACGGGACAGGGGCTGTCTACACACCGAGAGAGGAGTTGTCCCGTTTGTGCAGTTTGAAACGTCACGCCACTCAAGGCGAGCGAAGTGGTCCCGAGTGGAATAAGAGCCAGGACAACTCTTCCCTCGGTGTGCGGTGTGTAGACAGCCCCTGTCCCGTCGACCACCATTTTCACATCGCAGAAGGCTAAAACGAGTTTTGATTGAGAAGCAGTCTTTTCCTGAGGCATTAGGCTGAAGAAGAAAAGAGAGCCCTGTTTTTTTTTGCAAATTCTCGAAATGAGTCGTATCCATTGTACAATGTATATGGAGTCGGTACGGTGGCACTTGTAGTTGCCTCTAAAAGGCCTTTTTTTCCTAAAGAACGACAAGGAATATACCGCTTTTACTATCACTGCAGACAAAAAGTAGAGCCTTTTGTATCTTTTGTAGGCTTTAGGAGTCCTGGGGAGTAGGTGACGAACTGGCAGGTCATAGAGAAATGTAGCTGTTGACTAAGCTGGCTATACTGCCCCTGTTTGAGTGTTTTCCGTACAGTATTCTGTGGCGGTGGCTCAAGCACGAAGAGAAGGATCTGAAGACTCAACGATGCAGGGTCCTTAACACTCATCTTCTTGCTGCAAGCCGTACTGAATGGAGGCTTTTCGTTTAGGACGAACGAGCTGCTATGACACCTACAGCAGCAGTGTATTAGTCGAGAGGTCATTCTGCTCCACCAGACGACAGCTAATGGTGTGAGAGAGACATGGGGAAGCTAGTGATAACCCTGCGAAGATTCGAAGTTTTGCACTAATAAACCTAGAAAAACCGGCTAGATTCCCAATTGGGGTTGTTGTAGGACCATCTCACGTTTCGATGCGACAGAACTGAGCTATTACTATTGAAGACTACCTTTTATGGTACAATGCTAACCCCAACAACCGTCCCCCAACTACAGAGTAAGGGGAAGGTTGTTGGGAAGTCATGTTACTTATCATCATTTTCTAGCAGATAAGCCGACGTTGAAATGTTTTCAAACAAGTTGGTGTAGTTCACTTCATAGCCATCGATTCACCCCCCGGTAGGGATACCCTGCATTTTTCGGGGGCCGTTTAGCATACGATCCCATGCGCTCCAATAATTTCCCAGTCTACGCCGAGGCTGGCATGCTACGATACGGTAATGCCTGCCGACTGGCCAAGCTCACTTGCCCCTTCCCCCAGTTTAATTATGGAGCGTTTTTTTAATATGTTTATTCAACAAAAACAATAACAATATTTAATCAAAACATGCTCAAATGATCCTTCGAAAGCATAGCCACCATCCATTCCGAGAACTGCTTCCCATTTGCTTGGCAGTCGGTCGATTTCACGTGCGAAGAATTCACGATTCTTGGAGGCAATCCACGCTCCGACATCTGCCACCAAGTCATCCAAGCCGTCGTAGACGTTGTTTGTTTGCCGGTTTTTTAGATAGCGATTGACATGATAGTTTGTTGGTGCTTCTGTCGGTGAGTAGGATCTCTGAGAATTTTTGCATGGCTATTGCATGGCTATGGCACTGAAATGCAGCTTTCGCGCGAAATATGTAGCATAGCTATGGCATAGCAAATCATGCTGTGCGCAAAATAGCATCGCTATGGCATCGCTGAGGTATCGCTATAGCATTACAATCTAGAACTTGTTAAGGACTGAATTCTTTTCCGGTATCAGTATCATGCGCAGTGTAAACAAACCGAAGGGTATAAAAGGCGCCTCATCTCACCGAATGCTCACTCGGCATTTCAAGGCCGATCGTGTAAGGTGACTTCAAGCCACCTTCGAAGGATCACTTAGAAGAAGAAAAATAATTTTTGGCAGCTGACGGGATGGTCCCCACGGCTAGGGGGGTGGTGGTCCCGCACACGGAGACCGTGGTGGGAACTATCAGAAAAACCCACATATGGCATCGAAGTAGCCCACATGTGGCATCGAAGTAGCCCACATGTGGCATCGAAATAGCCCACATGAGGCCGGCTCGGCCAAATGAGGGTTATTACGATGCCATAGCGATGCAAATTCTCTCAAACGTACTCAGAATGGAAATTTACGACTAAATTTTACTAGATTACGACAAAAATTTAGTAAATTACCAGAGAATTTTACTAGATTTGGGCAAAGATTATGCGAAAATTACACGTAAATCTCTAAAATTTATTCGAAATCTAGTAAATTTTACTAGTATTTTACTCGTATTTTCACTAAAATTTACCAGTGTTTTACTAGTTTTTTTTTACTAAAATTTACTGGTAAATTACTCGCTTTTTACTAAAAATTATTGCGATTTTGAACACTTTTTCAATACACTGATCTTATTACAAATAACGATACAACACTTTATATAATTATTTTTCATCTCAATTTAAAAAAAGAATACAACAGTCACACTTGCATATTTAACAGAAACATTAATTTACGAGATCCATAACACCAATGACTGGATTCACAGACAGAAAAAAATAACAAAATTCTACTTACAGTTCAACTCCGCATTGCCGTTCAGTCCGCCTTTGGTGCCCGGCTGATCCCGTCGCCCGGGTGATCCCACATCCCTGCCTAAGGATACTCGCAACCGCGCCGCAGCACGCTTTCGCAAGCAGCGTGCATTTTGCGGACTGAACGGCAATGCGGAGTTAAACTGTACAGAGATGCACTGTGTTTTAAATTACTTGCGAAAACCAAAAAACACCTGCACAGACGCTCGCGGTTGTTCAGATAGAATTTTGATTGCCGACAGTGCAGCTTTATTAACTACACAGTTAATAAAGTAGATCAAATATGATATAATTATCAACTCTTCTACACCAAATCCTTGAATCTTTCTTTCATACAGTTTGATACTATTCTTCTCGCAACATTTATCTGGCTAGGTTTTGCCAATAATGGCTTCTTCAGACTTTCAAAAATGCAATAGCTTTTGCGCTACTAATAGGTACAAAGATATTATACAACGCTAGAAAAAGATAACAAATTCAAAAATGATTGGCAGCGAGAGGGTTGAGAGCGCTGAATATCGTAGGTGTTACAGGGTGTTATAGACAATACATACGACAATTATGGTCATGTAGGATTGGCTCACCAGCCGCATTAAAGAATGAGAATATCCATGGTGATCCTCAAGTGAGGGAGAAGAGGCTCAGTATTACAGGGAGTACCAAATATTTTAGAATAATCTAATAAATCGATTGTTCGCCACAATCTCGGATTGATTTGAGCTCTCTTTGATGTTCAGACATCAAGTTAGGGGGAAAACATTCTATAATCCATAACAGACTGGGAATTTTCCCATTCACAGATTCAAAGTTATCTTTACTCTGCCATCAATTAGGAAAAGCTTGAGTACTGCTTGATGTCTGAAAATCGAATACAGCGCACGCCATTCCGGGATTGAAACGAAAAATAATAATTGGCTGAAATATGCGACATTATTCGGTCCTCACTATGCTCGGTGTCAAGTGATCAATCTCACCAAATCGTTTTTTTTTGCTTCCATAACCTTTCTTTCCAGTAGACGAATTAAGTGTCGGTGAAGGGTGAAGTGCCAACACATCGGTTTAGGGCGCGCTTTCACAGCTATGGCCAAGTGCATACCTCCTGCGACGGGCGAAGCGACATAGTGTTTGCCGTAGAAATCTACCGAAAATCGATATTGCTGATATGCACTGTCGCTGTCGCGGGAAGTAGGCACTAGGCCTAGAGTCGTTGTTCGATGTTCCGAGGTAAGGATAGGAGGCAGTATTTGTAACGCCCTTCGGTGTTTATTTAGACTGTCTTAGGCCCCGTCAGACCTCGTCGAAAAAACCTGCAGAGTCCGAATGAGTTCGCGGCGGAAAACCGTCCTCGACCGTCTGCAACCGACTGAGTTCAGTTTGCCCCAACCGCCACCCAGTTCCTCTGCGAAACACGCAGCCGATAGTCAGCGGCTGCAGTAGGTGGGGGCAGAGCGCAGACGACGAAAGTCGGGATACGGCGGAACTCGGCAGGTCGCAGTCGGCCAAAGAAAATGCACTCAAATCACGTGAGAAACTCCTATATCGACCGGGTGGGGTGAGGATGATTTCGGTTGGGACGCAGCGGGACCAGGGATGTGCGGCAAACGATTTTTAGATTTCGGCAAACGGCAATCGGCAAGAAAATCCCAAAAACGGCCGGCAAACGGCAATCGGCAAACGGCAAAAACCTCATTCTATAGATTGACCCAAGAGTTATTCACATGTGCTACTTTTTTTTCCTTTTTTCAATACTTATGTTAACATTATAATAATTCCAGTTCTAGGGACTAGTTTCATTTCAAAGCATAACATGAACAAAAACAGGACATGTGGGACCTCATGGGAATAAAAAAAATCGCCACTGCGGCTTCGCGATAAAGAGCGGCTTCCTACAGGCACCGAAGCGGCACTATCGCGGAGTCGCAGCGGCAATGTCGTGGCGGCCCCACTACAGTGCCGCTGCAGCTGCGCTATAGTGCCGCTGCGGCTCCGCGGTAGTGCCACCGCGGCTCCGCGGTAGTGCCGCCGCGGCTCTGCAGTAATGGCGCTGCGGCTCCGCGGTGGTGCCGCTGCGGCTCCGCGGTTGGTGGCCGCGCTCTGACAAAAATATGACCGACTGCGAGTAACTCATATGAAATGAGTCATAATACAACTGGGTGGGCCTACGAACAAAAATACACACCTGCGGTGCTTAGGTCCTCTGCCTGATAGGGACAGAGTGTACACCCGTTATTTAGAACTAGGAGATACGGGATGTCCCTCAATCTTGGGCTATTGAACTGGCGAACATCTCGTTCTACCACACAGAACAGTGCATCGCAGTCGACGCGGGATCGCTGATGCATCCTCTCGTAGCCCGTGCGGTTCTGACACAGAACTGCAGCGGTACTGTTACGTCAATGTCGCGGCGTTTTCGACCCTCAAGACACTGCAACATAAACTCCACTGCACAGTAATCATCACGGGGCTGCTGCGGAACTACCGTGAAACTATCGCGGCACAGTCGAGGGTAGCGCTACTTTCCTGGCACTGCCGCGGCATACTGTCTCAGAGTCCCTGCCCACGTGTGTCGCACAAATGCTTCTGGGTTGCATAAGTGCTTCCTGCTTCTTTTAGCTACACCAGAATCTGTCGAAACTCTGGAACAGAAACTAAAGCACCACATTGGAGTTGGACTATCTACTGTCAACTTAAAGGCAGTGTTCACGATAAAGTCGTTTTTCTGTTTTTGATTGTCTTGAATACGGTCCCATGCTGATTTCGATGATGTCCCTGGAATCGTACAAGACCCCTGGAAACAGGTTATGGCCCCCAAAGTTCAGCTAGGAAGCATTGTGTGGACGAGTTTTCCGAGGCTTGTACCTCCAGTTTTGCAACCTATTTGTCCGAGCTGACCTGAATGAAGAGAGACGTTGAGAATGAAGGGAAGAACGGGGCTTTCGATCAGAAACCATCGCTCATCTCACCACGAATTCAGGAAACTGTTATAGGACGTGGGCAGAGTGGCCAAATGGGTTGACTGGCCCACGAGATTTTCACCCACTTAACGGCCGTTTTTCGTCGCACTTCCGTTCTTAATCTTCTTAGAGGGACCCAAAGCTTACGTTTTGGCCAAAAAACGTGCAACTTTTCCTTTGTGAACGCTGCCTTTAATGCGAGCTGACAGAGAAAATGGAAATAGCATATGATTAAAGAAAAGAGCTTTCTAAAACGTCCTCCGGAGGAGTTATTCAAAAGCTACCCATCTTGTTCCCCATTCACACACTACTTCCAATTTCTCTGTCAGCTCGCGTCAAGTTGCAGTTCTGCGCGAACTTACCGCGAGCTAAGAAGTGTTCGAAAAATCTTCAGAATTTTTTTTCTGAATCAATATTTTGACAGTATGAACCAATTTTTGGGGATTTTTTTCACACTAAGCGTATGTAGTGGCTCATAATGTGGCATGCGGGTGCGTAGTTTCAGCAATGTCTGGTCCCTTTCCTGAAAATCGTCAAATATAAAGCTCGCGTTTAGCTGCAGTTTATCGCAAACTTACCGCGAGTGTACTCGCGTTCTCAAACCGATTTACTACCACCCTAGATAAGTCAAAACCCCGTATAACGGTTAAGCGAACAAAGGATACTCGGATTACCCCTAGTGCCTACATGCCGCGAGCATAGGCGGCGTTTTCTTTCAATGTTTTGCCGAGTTTTGCCCGCAAAAAAACAAAAATTTCGGCAAACGACAAACGGCAAAAAAGTCCCCAAAATGGCCGGCAAACGACAAACGACAAACGGCAAACGGCAATTGCCGCACATCCCTGAGCGGGGCTCAGTCGGTGCATTGGCCCCGCCCTTGTACGCATGAGAACCATCAGTATCGACCGGGGGGATTGCGGTGGGCACCAGACGGTCGCAGTCGGACTCAGTGAGTTGATTTTTCTGCACCCGTATCCCACTAATTCGGTGAGTATCTACCCGGTGGGACTCAGTAGATCCACCGACTCTGACGGGGTCCTTAAGCCTGTAACACCTACGACACTCAGCGCTCGCAACACCTCGCTGGCAATCATTCTTGCATTTGATATATCTTTCCAGCAAATTGTATCGTATCTTTGTACTTAATGTTAGCAAGTACGCCATTGCATTTTTTGAGCTCTGGAGAAACCATTATTGGCAAATGCTAGTCAGATAAAAGATGCAAGAAGAAGAGTATCAAACATTCATGAAAGAAAGATTCTAGGATTTGCTCAGGGAAAAAGTGATGGATGTATCATTTATTCCACAAATTAATTGTGTAGTGATTGGAGCTCCACTTTAAGCAATCAAAGTTCTATTTAAGAATCACAGGTGTTCGTGCTGGCGTCGAAGTAGGAGCTCTCACGGGTCCTACTAAAATTTCAATACACACAATCACACCAATAGTGATGCAGTCTGA